>BSBM01000073.1:45152500-46352500 GCA_027924585.1 Larix kaempferi
GAAGAAGATGATGATGATGGAGATGTTGATGAGGAACCGAGAGATGATGATGATGCTGATGATGATGATGATGATGAAGATGATGATGATGATGATCATCATCATCCTTATCATCTAAATAGTTTTCATCATCATAAGCAGCGTCTCTAATTTTGGATATAAGGAAGATGATGATGATGTGATGATGTTGATGAAGATGATGATGATGATGATGATCATCATCATAATCTAAATCGTCTTCATGATCATAAGGAGATTCTCTAATTTTGGATATAAGCAAGATATAAGATGATGATGATGATGATGGTGATGATGATGAATATGTTGATGATGATGATGATGGTGATGAAGATGATGATGATGATGAAGGAGATGATGATGATGGAGATTTTGATGAGGAAGGGGGAGATGACAATGATGATGAAGAGGAGGACGATGATGATGATGATGATGATGGTGGTGGTGGTGGTGGTGGTGGTGATGAAGAGGATGGGTTTGGGCATAACCCGTCCTCTTGGTGATTATGATCATCATCATATTCATCATCATCGTCATCACCCTCTTCCTCATCATGATATTCATCATCATCATCACCCTCTTCCTCATCATCATCTTCATCATCTTCATCATCATCATTGTCATCACCATCATCTTCATCGCATTCATCATCATCATCATCATCATCATCATCTTCATCTTCATCTTCATCATCATCATCATCTTCATCTTCATCGTCTTCATCACCATCATCTTCACATTCATCTTCATCTCCATCTTCATCATCATCATCATCATCATCATCAACTTTTTCGTCATCATCATCATCATCATCACCATATTCATCATCACCATCATCATCATCATCTTCATCATCATCATCATCATCATCATCATCATCATCATCATCTTCATAATCATCATCATCGTCATCATCATCTTCATATTCATCGTGCAAGGAAATTTTGATGCAACACAGTTTTGGAGCTGCTAAGTTACAACACAGCTCAGAGTAAGGCATTTTTGAAGAAAGATAGTTTTGGGGAAGCTGCAAAGTTGAGCACAGCGTAGTATCGGTAGGATGGGAACCGTGCAGCTGAGATCTGGTTTCGTGAAGTGGTAGCACCGTGAGGTGCCAGTAGGGCACCTATTTTTGGTAAAGAATGAAGGGAAGGTCGAGCTGAGAAAGCGACCTCTTTCAGTTCAAGTACTCAATGATTCCCCAGCAAGTGGGTAAGGAGTGGTGCGGAAGGAAAGCGACCGATCACACAAACAAAGGAAGCACGACGTGAATCGACTGCACAAAGACCATTAGAGAAGGAACGACAGGGTGAAAGCGACAGTCGGCATGTGGTCGACAAGGCAGGTTGAAAGCAACGTGACCACGCACATAGGATGGCCACGATCAAAGTCGCTATCAGAGCCAACAATCCTGGTTAGGGAAGTAACTATGACGATTTTGGGTAACCTTAGGGCTTTTGAGCCTATGCATTGTAAAGACGTGAACTAAGGCCACGATCTATAAAATGGCACATTTTTGTAAGGGAAAGGGTGGAATCGTTAATATTCATTGAATATCTATAATGTTGAATTGTGAATTGCAAAATATTGAGTAATACTTGTTTGCAATGCTAAATGCTATTGTAAAGGCTCTGCAGCTGCGTGCGCGGTGACCTATCGAGAGAGAAGAGAGTCTGCAGCTGCGTGCGCGGTGACCTATCGAGAGAGAAGAGAGTCTACAGCTGCGTGTGTAGACTTGAACTATTGTACCCTTACCAAGGATAATACAACAATAGTTCCTGTGGATGTAGCTCCCATCCTGGGGGTGAACCACGTTAAACTCTGTGTTATGCGATTGCTATGTGTTTTGCATTTGTGTCTTTACTTATGATGAATGGTTAAGTGATGTTTATGAGTTTATGTGCTTTGCTTTTATATGTATTCACCATAAGGATAAGATGGGAATAATATCTTAAGTAATCACATGTATGAATGAATGCCGGATGCACCAGTATTTTGTAGTTAGATGAATGCATGCACTAGTCGAATAAACACTAAGCGCAACACTAGATTTGAGAAGTGATATCGTTGTTGTCAGAGTGTATGGGGTTGCAAGGTGTAATCTATTATGCTTTTATTGAATGCATCTTTTATACTTAGTAAGATCTATTAAGATGCATAAGTGTTAGAAGGAAGCGCATTCATCAGTTGCGCTTTCCTATCGTTGAAGAGTCATCCCGCATCGCGCAGTCCTTGGATGCGCGATAACTTAAGCACTCGTTGCGAAGAAGATGAACTTCGCACAGTCTGAAATACGCATCACGAGTCCTGTAGCACGCCGCTCACCAATCTATTTAAACACTCATCACCTGGTCTTGGAAATCTGATTCGCATCCCCCATTACTTTGCCTCGGGTGAGACCTCAGTCTGTTCGTAGATTGTTGCCGAAAGGACCGGTGAAAAGGGGTTTTGTTGGTTCCTCGAACCGCGCAGTACCTGGGTATTTATAGAAAACCTCAAGAATAGTTATAGAGGTCTATTTTAGGGTGAAGAAGATCAAAAAGGATGTGGCAAAGATTTAGTTAGCCACCTTGTGCATGAGTGGTTAAACCTTAGTATGGTGGGAGATCCAGACTCAAGCAGATCGGGAACATAACAGTAAAATCATTTCCTCTTGGGATGAATTCATTTCTACAATAAGGAAACAATTTTATCCCTTATCATATGATGAGACGGCTATGATAGAATGGCTACATCTAAAGAAATTGAAAGGGAAAAGTGTTTTGGCATACACACAGGAGTTTGAAAAGAGATCACTAGCATTGGGGATTCCATTGTATACTAGATAGACTCTTCTTAAATATATCAGTGGCTTGCATTCTTATTTGAGACATACATATTAATGTTTAACCCTACTATTCTGGATGAAGTCTCAGTACAAGCTACACACCTTGAAGCTAGCAAGGGTAAGTATCTTGGTTTTCTGGTTTTTTTTTGCAATTAAATTGGGAAGCTTTTCAAGTTTCTATATCTTTTCCTTGGTTTTCTATGTTTTGGTTTTTAATTTATTTTTACATTTCTTTATTACTAAAAGTGTCTTCTTTGATTAAAATATGTGTATATATCATGGGTTTATTATGTTTTCCATTAAAATTCTTCATGTTATTAGCTAAATTATGCACATTCACTCATATTTGTGATTGAGTTTATTTCCACAATTTTCGCTATTCTTAGACTTTGTTTGTTGTAGCAGATCTCACTAACATATTCTATATATTAAGTATCACTAGAATTGGAAATAAAAGAAGAAAAATATAATCCATGTAAACGGAATTGTGTATCTCAACTATGTTTTGGTTTTTAATATATTTTTTATTTTTTTAATTTCCAAAGGATTTTCTTTCATTAAAATTTGTGTCTTTGTATGGGATTATTGTTTTTGTTGTTTTCTGTTATTAGTTGAATTATGCACATTAATTCATACATGCAATTAATACATAAGTTTGTTTCCATAGTTTTTTCATTTCTTAAACAATGTTTGATATTTGGTTTTTAATATATTTTTTAATTTTTTAATTTCCAAAGGATTTTCTTTCATTAAAAATTTGTGTCTTTGTATGGGATTATTGTTTTTGTTGTTTTATGTTATTAGTTGAATTATGCACATTAACTCATACATGCAATTAATACATAAGTTTGTTTCCATAGTTTTTTCTTTTCTTAAACAATGTTTGATGTAGTGGAACTCACTAGCATTAATACATGACAACACTTCAATTTTTAAAAACACATTGAAAAAAAGTGTTGATTGAGTTGAGATGGGAAAATTACGAACACATTTTAAAATGAACACATTTTAAAATAAGTACTCTCAATGGGTAGAGTCTAGAAAATTATAGAGCAAAAGATTAAATTGGATGTATGAAAGCTTCAACGAGATAATAAACTTGTATTCAAAGACCAGTTATATGCTATTGGAGCCATCAGTACGATTTCAACTAGTCTAAACAAAACCAATGAGTCACAGGGTTCCCTTCACCATTCTCCTCCCCTACCGGTGGAAATGGAGTGTTTATTTTTGGATAATTTCAGTAAACTAGCCTGTTTACAGTTTGAATTATTCTCCTTATTGTTCACATCAAGTCTTCCCAAGTCACTATTTGTAAGACTCGTCATAGAGTGACTTTTTTATTTATTTATTTTTAACCAGAATTAAATAATTCATTAAATGAATGTGAAAGTGTTTAACATAATTTCAAATATGGTTCACATTTCCTAACTAATATATATATATAATTAATTTCCAAATCTTAATCACAATAAGAACTTTAATTATAAAACTTCATCCTTAAATTTCCATAATCTAATTGTTTCATATTTAGAATTAAAATTAACAATTAAAAAGTACAATATCAATTTACTAAATTAACTCATATATATATATAAATGTATACTTTCACAATATTTACATATATATATAATTCCAAATCTTAAACACAAAAAGACATCATTTATGATACAACATACATTTATCTTTATAATTCCATTTATCACCATAATTCCCTATGTTTAAAACCTACCATAAACATTTACAATAATTCATCACCCTTCGTCCTTAAAGGGAGATATTTCATTTGCATTCATGGTTTAAAATTTTGGAATAATTAACATAATAGAACCTTACTTCTTTCATATCTAAAGAACTTAAAAGAAAATTCTCGTATACAAATTTACATGAAAGGTTTATTTATCCCTAAATGCTACATGTCAAACGGAAGCATTTTTATAATAAAAAATCATAAACTGTATGCTATCATTTCATCTACTTCAATTTATCATGCCAAGAATTCAATAATAAGGCTTCTTCTACTAACTTATAAAAATCATCTCATAGCTATAATATCATTCATAATCCTACGTCTAGGCCAAGCTACAAGTGTTTCAATATGTTTATTCAAAAGTTTACCTTTACCATCTCTAAAATTCTATAATTAATTCATTACATGGTACCACCGTAAGGAATATGCTTTATAAAAAGAAATCATAAGGAGCTTGGTAAAGTGTTATCTTTCATCTTAGAGCTTGTCGAGAAGTACAAAGATTAGCTAAGGAACTACAAGACTACCAGTAAGGTACCACATTGTGGGGTCCTTGCGTCCACTCTTTCCGTTCTCGGCAGGGTACCGCACCGTCGAGCCCTTCTGCGGTCATCCTTTCGTTTTGACTTGCGGGAACTTCATGTGGGGATTTCATGAGCTGTGACCTTCCGTCCTCCGTCTACACGCTATTAGGGACTAATGGCGCTGAGGAGTGAGTCCGTTCTCTCTGCGCGTCCCCCAACTCGTACGTGACTAGCTCCATCGTGGCCTACTTCATACGCCCTCACACTTTCTTCTTGAGCAAGCGGATCAGTGCTTATCTTCCCAGCGTGGTATTCCGTCGGAAGTCGACATCGTCATCGCTCTCCCTGTGTGTGATTTACCCGTACTCTACGACCCTTCATATTCCTTTGTGTGTCCGTCGGTGAACCGTTTCACCTGTCACTACACACATTTCTCACAAACAAATTATTAGTATTATTGTCTTCAATAATCATCATTTGATTCATAACTCTGCTACTTCGTTAAGCATTTATAATTCACTCAAACATTACTCATTCATCTAATCAAATATGCATTTCGTCGATAATTACTTTGTTCGTTCACATCACATAATCACCGTATAGCTAGTCGTTAATCATCATACATAAACATATAAGTTTGCACCTAGAACATTACTTAGAATTGCATTTGAGTACTTTAGGCATTTGCACATAAATGATTACCTTGGCATTTAAATAATATTAAGTGTTATTTAGGCATTTGCACATGAAAGGATATTTCTGATTATTTAAAAAATTATAAAACATTATTTAGGAGCAAAGTAGAATCCTAAGCATGGACACCTAGTCAACTAAAAGCTAGGAGTTTAGTAAAATATTTGGGGGACGGACATGAATAAACTTAGGGATGTTAGTGCATCTCCTAGAGAAACTGACACTTGGATGGGTGAGTTGTCTTAATTAAAGAATTAATTAAATATTATTTATGCATGAAACGACATGTGTCGCATGAGATTCTCCTTTATAAGGAAGGCATGGGGAATGGGTAAGGGACCCAGACCCTAGATGACTATCGTAGTTTTGAGTTACCTCATGATTTGCTGCTATTGAGGGTTTGGCTGGATATATTGGTGGGGGGGAATCCCAAGCTGGGTTTCTTGATTATTGTGTGTGAGCTCTATGACCCGAAGCTCGGGGGTGGCCATGCGACTGAAAGCATGAGCCTATGGTTGGGTGGCGAAGCTAACGGTTGTTTCGCCTGTGGTTAAACGAGCTTTGCTAGAGGGATCCTACGGAAGATGCAGACGACAGTGGACAACATGGAATCAGAGACAAGTTATGGTTTGTTTTAATTTGCTAAGTTATTCATTTATTTAGTTTATTTATCTAGTCATTATGCTTTCTAATCTCTTTTGTATCAAGTGGTTGAGTTTCAGGTTAAGCAGGAAGGACTCTACAGGAGGGGCCCTACATTATTCTGCATGAATTCTTTCAAATTCTCGTTCTCTACAAATCATCCATTGTCAGTTTCATATTACTAATTCTTATTCACACCCTATATGATCTCTGGATTTAGTCCATTCGAATTGTTATTCATATCTTTCCCAAGAATTCAATTGTACATATATTGTCCATAAACACCATCCTTATTAAATGAATAAACAAATAGACCTATAAAATCCAACATTATGCTTGGACCAACTTTGAGAATAATCCAAATTTCTAGATTTAACTGACCCAAAAATACTATTATTGAAATTTCGTCCATACAAATAAAAACCACTATGCTTCTTACTTTTAGATTGAAAATGGGTCGTTTGGGTTTTCATCCTCAAATGATTTCTAATCTATGCACTAAATATTATTCAATTTCTATACTCGGACTCGAATAAAAATGAATGAAGAAAAAAAGTATGACTCAATCTAGGCTAAATCGATCATACAAGTGTTGATATAAGATGAGCATGAAGGCCTAAAATAATGAGATATAGTGCATAAGTCTCAATTTAATTGCAAAAAAAACAGAAAACCAAGGAAAAGATATAGAAACTTGAAATCTTGAAAATACTAGAGTGGTTGAAAGATTATGATCCACCTAACTAGATGAAATGTCAATGAAGCTACAAAAATGTGCTCCAAGAAGACCTCATCCTTTATCCCCTTAATACATTAATTGGTTTACAGGTTGTAGTTTTTTTTTGTGTGCTTTGGATCTATATTGTAATGTGTGCATATCTCTATTTTTATTCTCTTATATCAATAGAAGGACTTTCAGAAACATGTCATTTGAGTGGTGTACACACAAAAAATGACAGTAACCCTTCTGCGTAGTTGAATCCTCCATCAATCCCACCAATGGACTTGCAACCCTTTTTCGTATATTTGAGTAAATATTCATTTTCTTCCTTTGGAGCTTTTGGGTTATGCTTTTAAAATGTGTTATGCTACCTTGGGAAATTATAACTGAATAAATATTAAATCATTTTTTCCTTTTGTGGCTTGGTTTAAATTGTTATGTACTTAGATTACTTCAAAAACGCATTGGACATTAACATACCATTAAAAATGTATAATTTGTGTTCACTCTTGTTTTCTTTTACTATATGACAATTGTATTTTTTTTTGTTTTAATTTCAAGTGATTTGGGTGAAAAAGAATATTTATACTTTATTTTTCACAACACAACTACTTTCCTATAAGGTGATTCATATTAGTATAGTGTTTTTTACGATTCAAACACATTTCATGTTATATGTGTTTAAGAATCTCTTTCAAAACAATCATTTGTGTTAATGAACTAGTGTATTTGCACCCAAAATGGAGCATTTGTTGGTATGCATATTTTTCTTCTTGGTGTCAATTTTTTGTGTTTATATCTTCTATCATGACAATACCTTCATGTGGTAAACTGATAAAGTCATTGTTACCATAGCATTGGTTGTATGGGAGGAAATGTTCTAATATAAACTGACTTGTAAGAGTGGCATTTTATGAACATGTAGTTCACATATATTCTTATAATGCAACTTGTGAGTTGAGGAAACACCTTGAGGTTCATATTCAGTCTCAAGGATAGGTCAGGATTTCTTACAGTTGATTTTTGTGATACATGGTTGTAAGTGACAATAGTAATACAACATTGCATTTTGATGCACATATTGGTGGTGTGAATGAGATTGCTTTTGTGCACCTTCAAAGAAATATATTTGTTATCATTTTGGGGATGATAATATTATCATGATAAATTGCATACCTTATCCTTGAATTTTGATGCACATATTGGTGGTGTGAATGAGATTGCTTTTGTGCACCTTCAAAGAAATATATTTGTTATCATTTTGGGGATGATAATATTATCATGATAAATTGCATACCTTATCCTTGAATCCATTAATGTATGGAATCCCATTGATTAGTTACTTCTATAAAAACTTGTTGATTTGAACTCATTTTAATATCATGGATGTTTACCATTTTGATCATTTGTTAAACCAACTTGTTCTCTATTATATAGGTATGGGATTCAAAAAGAGGCTACAGACAATATACCGCTGAATGTTAATGAAGCACTTGTATATTATGTTTTTCCATAAAGAAAATGTCCAGGTACTTGATTTCTGTATTTGTTTCTACTTTCACATGCATTTAGCATTTATGTAGCCTGAGGATTACTTGCAACTACCTTTTATGTATAATTCTAACTTATAATATTTGAAGCACCATTAAATGAATTATTTGAAACTTTCTTCATTGTTGGATAATATTCTATGAATGATTGATGTTCATTTTCTCTATAGAGAAATATATGGTGCAACAAGTATTATCCTATTCAACCTAAGAGAGCACAACTTCAGACATATGAGCTAAATCCAGCTTCCTAGCTCCAAGATGAACCACTAAATCAAATTAATATAAAGAACTAATCTGAAAAATTCCACTAACTTTTAGTTATAAAAGTGGTAATCAACCTAATAGTTCCAATTCGTTGAGTAATCCGTTCCATAGTAACTTCCCCAGACATGGCATAAGCTAGTAAAATTTATCCATAACTTGCATTCATTTTTTTGAATGTTATATCAAGCAAGTTTAAAGTGAGTAGCTTGTGAGAAGGATGATTGAATCATATAGACTTCCAAGATTTGCAATCAAAATATATCTTCCTGATAACTTGTATTTTTAGGCACTCAATCTGCTGAATTGAACAACTAGGCCAGCTAGACGAGTTGGTATATCAAAATATTATGACTCATCTTCATTCTTCACATAAAAAATGTTGTACTAATTTTGGACCAAAAAATCATAGCCATCATTGAATGTTTTCTCCAATCCCAAAATTATGTAACAAAATATGGCATCAACTCATCATAACCAAATGCATAGTTGTATAGCCCTCTCATGTATGGTTCTGAACATACATTGAGTTTTGTGTAAGATGAAACATTAAATGCATGTGTAAATCCCTTACATTCGGAAATTCATGTGAATATACAAAATATTTTCCTTTTTGGAATGCAGAGCGTGAAAGGTAAAGATGTGCTGAGATAGAACTCATCAACCAGATTTATAGTAGTTTTATTTTTGCTCTAAGCAAGTCTCTCAAAAACACTCTTTTATCCAATATATCCTTTTTCTTTCATTTTTCAAAGCACATATATGTAACGAATGTCCCTAATTTTTCCATAGTCTGGATGAGATTTTTATTTGTGTACTCCACTAACTAGAAGAACTGGCACACAAATTTATTAGAAGCATTATGAGCAAGGATAGTCACGTCTAAAGAGAGTATTGGGAAATATCCTTACTCACTAGTATATGGAAATGATGGACTCAAATGCTATATCTCTAGTGAGAGGAGTTTAAGATGGGGGAGTCATGGCTTTGCAATAAAAAACTTGACAATGTATGCACCTCAAAGAACGAAGAGGAAAAGCATGGATATCTATACAAAAGAAGCAAGGTACCATAGAAAAATATTTAATTAAAAAATTACATTTAAAAGTTTTAAAAAATGACAAATTTTGCTGTTATGCAGTAGTACAAAATGAGAGATCTCTATTTTGGATCATTTAGAAACTCACACTTATCTTACTCAGAAAGTGGTGCACTAGTGAGGAGGAGGATCATCTGATACTAGGAGACTATCTCAGTGTATTTTGGTTGTACTTTGATTGAGCCATTGCTCTCTCTATCTCTGAGGAAGCTGTGGGGTTTTTCACCTTAGGGTTTTTCCCACGGAAACTCTGTGTCTCTTGTCTCTCATGCTTTTGATTCTTGTGATGCTTGTGATGCTTATTGTGATTGTTATGCATTGATATACTGTGCATGTTATTCTCTCATTAAAGATCCCAGAGTATTGTGAATTAATGCTCAAAATTTAACATGGTATCAGAGCTAACCTAAGAAGAAGACATTGTGCAATGATGGAAACTTGAGTTTCTTGTTTATTGGGTTTCTCTCCACAGATTTTGAAAAAGCAGTATAGTAGATTGACTCTACTCATCAAGGAGAATCTATCTGTCCAATCAGAATTCAATTCTGAGAATTTTTAGATTTGGCACTAATAATTAGGGTTTCCACAAAAATAGGAATTTATGGAATCTGAAGACATAGCTGGAAGCTCCTTGCAAAAATCGAAGTTTAGAGCTTTGGATCGAGATTTTTGGCTGGGTAGATCTCCGGGAAACTCAAACCCTAATTCAGGGCTCTCCTTAGTGAATCTCGAAAGATAGAAAGGCAGTTTTGAAGGGTGTAGCTTTGCAGATCTCAATTTCTGAATACACCAGGTTGATCAACCCATCAAGGCGCATCTTTCTACCCTTTCAGAAAGTTGAAATTCACATTTTGAATTGTTAGGGTTTTTTCGACAAACCCTAATCCGGGACCAGATCCAGTTTTCAAAAATTCAAGTGGTAAGACCTAAATCTTTTCTATTTCCATTTGAAGTACTCTTTAAAATGTCTCACCACACCAAGCTTGAGGATAAGCTTGAAGGGGATGATAAGTTCCGAGCATGGAAGTATAGGATTGGGTTAATCCTGGAAGAGAATGAGTTGGACTCATATATAAAAGAAGACATCCCTATCCCAGAGGATGAAGAGGCTAAGATATTACATAAGAAGAACTTGGTCAAGGCAAAGAGAATCATTGCTGATTCTATCAAAGACAATCTCATTCCCCATGTGTCATCTTTGAAGACACCCAAAGAGATGTTTGACTCCCTGACCAAGTTATTTGAAGGGAAGAACATAAATCGGAAGATGACTCCGTGGAATCAATTGAAAGGGGTCAAGATGTTGAATGGAGAAACCATTCAATCTTACTTGTCCAAGGTCTCTCAGATCAAGGAGCAACTTGAAGCTGTGGATGAAGTAGTGGACAATGGTGAAGTTGTTATGACCACTTTGAATGGCCTACCTAGGTCATGGGATTCCTTTATTCAAGGAATTTGTGCAAGAAATAAATTGATCTCTTTCAGTAAATTGTGGGAGGAATGCTCTCAAAAAGAAGCTAGACTTGTAGCTCGTGAGGAAAAGATGGGAGGTGAAGATCAAGCTCTCACAGCTCACACCAAAAGAAGCAAGCCCAAGAAGGAGCACTCTCGCTACAAGAGATCCTATCAAAAGAATAAGAAGGATCTAAGATGCTTCACATGCAACGAGAAGGGTCACTTTGCTTCAGATTGACCCAAGAAAAAAAGGGATAACAACAACAACTCCAGCAAGAAGAAGAAGGGCAGCAAAAGAAAGTTCCATGCTCATGCTGCCGAGGATGATGAACCTCCTAAGAAGAAGGCTAGGGCAGAAAGTGATAATAGTGATGATGACTCATCAAGTGAAGAAGAGTATGTTCTAATCTTTGCTCTCACAGGTACTATCTCCCATGGTTGTAATGATTGGTTGATTGACAGTGGGGCTTCCAAACACATGACTGGGTTTAAGAAATATTTTGTAAACCTATCTGAACATGAATCACCTCATAAGGTGAAACTTGGGGATGATTTTCAATACCCAATCAAAGGAAGTGGTGAAGCCTCCTACAACCTAGATTCTGGAAAATCTTTGAAGATGAAAGAAGTCCTTTATGTACCTGGGCTTAAGAAGAATTTACTCTCCATCTCTGCATTGGATGCAAAAGGTATGAGGGTTGCATTTGTGCATGGCCAAGCCCTAATGTGGCCAAAGGAAAATACCATAGACGATGCAGTAGTGATTGGAGAGAAAGAGGGAGGCTTGTATAAATTGAAGGGACAACCTGAACATGCCATGGTGCATGAATCCATGGAGCCAAGTGAACTTTGGCATAGAAGACTTGCTCATATGCACTATAGGGCACTTCCAATTGCAAGCAAGGCTGTAGAGGGTCTTCCAGAAATCAAGACCAAACATGAAGGTGTTTTCAAAGGATGTGCAAAAGGTAAGAAAATTAAGAAGGATTTCCTAAGCAGTGAAAGCAAGGCAAAAGATATCCTGGAAATCATCCACTCAGATGTATGTGGTCCTATGTCATCCAGTTCTCTGAGTGGGTATGTTTACTATGTCTCATTTATTGATGACTTCTCCAGGAAGACTTGGGTATACTTCTTGAAGAACAAAGATGAGGTGTTTGATAAGTTCGAGGAATTCAAAACCTTGATGGAGAATCAAACTCACAAGAAGATCAAAACATTCAGATCCAACAATGGTGGAGAATTCACCTCAGGTGACTTCAAGAAGCTTTGCAATGATTCAGGGATTAAGAGGGAGTTGACTGCTCCTTATAATCCTCAACAGAATGGAGTTGCAGAAAGGAAGAACAGAACAATCATGGAAGCAGCAAGGGCAATGCTGCATGACCAATATCTACCTATGCATCTATGGGAAGAAGCAGCTAGAACAACTGTATATGTGCAGAACAGAACACCTCACAAGATATTGGACAACAAGACACCGGAAGAGGTCTTTTCTGCTAAGAAACCTGAAGTCAGCCATCTCAGAATATTTGGTTGTCCAGTATACACTCATGTCCCAAAGGAAAAGAGGACCAAACTAGATCCTTCAGGAAAGAAGGGTATCTTTGTGGGTTACAGTGAAAGCTCGAAGGCTTACAGAATATACTTTCCAGGGTTCAAGAAGATTGATGTCAGCAGGGATGTAACATTTGATGAAAACTCAGCATTCATCAAATCAAGGAAGGCACCTATTGAAGTTTATGAAGAACCTAAGGAAACTAGATTTCAAGACACTACCATGAATGAAGCAATTCCAGAAGTTGTTCGTGAGTTTGAAGATCCGCAAGAACCTATAGATCCACCCCGTGAGGATAAATCTCACAAGAGAAAACCTGCATGGGCTAGAGAGCTCATTCAAGATGCAGAAAGATTTGGCATTCTAGAAGAAGAACACAGAGCAAAGAAGAGAACCAGATCACATACCAGCTATGTTGCTTTACTCTGTGACATTATGAACAAAGAGCCTTCCAATTATGAAGAAGCAGCGGAAAAGAAAGAATGGAAGGATGCCATGGTTGAGGAATACCAATCAATAATGAAAAATGATGTTTGGGATGTTGTCCCCAGACCTAAAGAGAATTTTGTTGTGACTTCCAAATGGATCTACAAAATCAAGCATGCTGCAGATGGCAGTGTAGAAAAATACAAGGCAAGATTCGTAGCTCGTGGATTCTCTCAGAAAGAGGGAATAGATTATGAAGAAACTTTTGCACCTATAGCCAGGTATACTTCCATCAGAACAGTACTTTCCCTGGTTGCAGCAATGAAATGGAAAATACACCAGATGGATGTCAAGACTACTTTCTTGAATGGTGTAGTTGAAGAGGAAGTATATGTGGAGCAGCCACTCGGTTTTGAAATATATGATAGGGAGTCATATCTGTGCAGATTGAAGAAAGCCTTGTATGGCTTGAAGCAATCCCCCAGAATCTGGTATGGTAGGATGGACAGTTTCCTATCTAGTTTGGGATTTACTAAGAGTAAAGCGGATTCCAACCTTTACTACAAAGTTGAGGAAGGGAATCCTATGATTCTACTTCTGTATGTGGATGACTTATTTGTAACAAGAGATGACAAATTGATTGCAGATACTAAGAGGAAGCTTGCTACCGAGTTCAATATGAAAGATTTGGGAATGATGCATTATTTCCTAGGTATGGAGGTGTGGCAGAGTGCAGGTGGGATCTTCCTTGGTCAAGGGAAGTAAACAGTAGATATCTTGAAGAGATTCGGGATGATGGATTGCAAGGCCATGGACACACCTATGGAATCGAACCTGAAGCTTCTATGTGATGCTTCATCTGAGCCGCTTGATGTCTCTATGTATCGTCAGATGATTGGGTCCTTGATGTACCTGATGAACACGAGACCAGATATTTGCTTTGCTGTGAACACATTGAGTCAGTTCCTGACAGATCCAAGGAGTGTTCACCTGGTTGCTGTAAAGCATGTTCTAAGGTACCTGAAGGGTACAGTGGATTATGGGCTCAAGTATGAGTCGAATCAAAAGTTTAACCTATAGGGTTATGTTGATTCAGATTGGGCTGGTAGTGCTGCAGATAGGAATAGCACATCTGGGTGCTGCTTTAGTATGGGATCAGGTGTGATCTCTTGGTTTAGCAGGAAGCAGTCCTGCGTAGCACTGAGTATAGCTGAGGCAGAGTATGTTGCATCTTGTTCAGCTAGTTGTGAGGCAGTATGACTATGGAAGCTACTGTCTGAGTTATTTGATCTCCCGTTGGATGCTACTGGTATCTTCTGCGATAACCAAAGTTGTGTGAAGCTGTCTGAGATCCCAGTGTTTCATGACAGGTCGAAACACATAGAGATCAAATATCACTATATCAGGGATATGGTGCAGAGAGGAGCTGTGAAGCTATTGTATGTTGCAACGGACGAGCAGTTTGCAGATGTGCTGACGAAACCACTAGCTAGATGAAGTTCGAGTACTTCAGAGAGAGGCTTGGTGTTCTTCGGATTGATGACACTTCAAGGAAGAAGTGATGGACACATTTGCAGAAGCCATTCCAAGCATGTTGGAAGGAGGATCCTTCACATGGCTGTGGATGTAAGCACTGGATGATGAGCATCAGGACAATGCTCCAGTTACTACTCTGTATATGCATCAAGAGGATGTTGGATATGATCAGTTGGATCATTTATATGTATATGTATGCATCATGTTGGATGGTAGATATGATCAGTTGGATCATTTATATGTATATGTACGCATCATGTTGGATGTTGGATATGATCAGTTGGATCATTTATATGTATGTACGCATCATGTTGGATGCTGGATATGATCAGTTGGATCATTTATATGTATATGTATTTTGCATCATGTTGGATGCTTGGACCATGTATCTGTATATGTATCAGGTGGATACATTGTATGATCAGGTAGATCATGCATGTTGATGTGTATGATGTATGATCAGGTGGATCATGTATTTGTATTTGTATCAGGTGGATACATTGTATGATCAGATGGATCATGTATGATGATATGTATCAGGTAGATACTTGGTATGCATCAGGTAGATGCATTGTATGATCAGGATGATCATGGATGACGAGCTTCAGGATGTTGCTCCAGATGATATGCAGTAGGATGTTGCAGTGATGATTATCAGGATGATCATGTATACATCAAGATGATGTATGGTGAGTATCAGTATGATACTCTATGGCCGTGGATCAGGTTGTGCAGATGAGCATATAATTTGGCCCTGGGAGATTTGCAGATAGTCTTTCGAGGTTTTGCCTATGGCATGTAATTTGGCCCTGGGATATCTGGCAAATGCTCTTTCGAGGTTTTGCTCTGGGAGGACATATAATTTGGCCCTGGGAGATCTACAGATAGTCTTTCAAGGTTTTTCCTATGGCATATAATCTGGCCCTGAGATATCTGGTAGATTCTCTTTCGAGGTTTTGTCCTATGGCATATAATATGTCCCTAGGAGATCTGATAGGTTGGGCTGTGTGCCCGTAATAAGTCCTGGGATTGTCTTGCGAGGTTTTGCCATGACCACATATAATCTGTCCCTGGGAGATCCTATAGGTAGATCTATGTGCTCGTAACAGCCTGGCATGCTCTTGCAAGGTTTTTTGGTGACCACATATAATCTGTCCCTGGGAGATCCTATAGGTAGAGCTGTGTGCTCGTAACAGCCTGGGATGCTCTTGCGAGGTTTTGTGGTTAGGTCACATATAGTATGGCCCTGGGAGATCCTATAGGTAGATTCGTGTGCTTGTAACAACCTAGGATGCTCTTTCAAGGTTTTGTGACACATGTAATAAGTCCTGAGGATTCCATAGTATGGCCAGTGATGACGAAGACCTGCAGGTAGTGGGCCTACATCCAGTATGAAAAAGGACTGGCTCTGTAGAACTTCCTATGACGAGTAGAGTCAGAGATTGGTTGAAATAGGAACAGTAATGACGATGATGATGACGATGCATCGATGACGATGATCCCGAGAAGAAGACTTGTCTAACAGATCTGTGTCGAGAAATACCTTCCTAGTTAAGAGGGATTGTTGATGTATATGTAACTTCGGAATATATTTCATCTATGTATTTCATATATATTTATTGTACCCTTATTAGAGATGTGTTATTCCTCTATAAGGAAGTGTCGTCATGTGGATTAACAAGTGTCACAAGTGTGTGTACTTGCCGATGGGTTATTAGACCACCATGTGTGGGGTCGGCCCTCAAATATATATTATATTGTGGATGTATCTAGATAGACAAGTTGGCCCCATAGTGTAACTGGGAAAACAGGTTAATTATAAATAGAGATCGGGAGATATCTATTTTGGATCATTCGGAAACTCACACTTCTCTTACTCAGAAAGTGGCGCACTAGTGAGGAGGAGGATCATCTGCTACTAGGAGACTATATTAGTGTATTTTGGTTGTACTTTGGTTGAGCCATTGCTATCCCTATCTCTGAGGAAGTTGTGGGTTTTTTCACCTTAGGGTTTTCCCCACGGAAACTCTATGTCTCTTGTCTCTCATGCTTTTGATTCTTTTGATGCTTGTCATGCTTATTTTGATTGTTATGCATTGATATACTGTACATGTTATTCTCTCAGTAAAGATCCTAGAGTATTGTGAATTAATGCTCAAAATTTAACACCTGTTCCTAGACTAAACCAGTAGATAATTTATGGTGAAGGATCACTTGTTCCTGTACGTGGTCCTAAAATAAACCTGCAAATAATTCATGTCCAAAGACGATTTGTTCCTACCCGTGCTCTTGGACTAAACTTGCAGATAATTTATGGCCAAGGACCAGTTGTTCCTGTGCTCCTCGACTAAACAAGCTACATCATAGAAATAAACTAACTGCAATATAGACCATATACCATAGTAGGATAGCTAAAAATATATTTAGACTATCATAGTAACATAGCTCAAACTATATTTTGATTTTGATATAAGGTAGTGTTTAGCTATTTTATTTTGATATACGGTAGTGTGTAGAAATTAGCTCACTGCAATAGAGACCATAGTATAAATATTAGGAGTTAAAATACTAAGAGTTAAAGATGATGTTCTTTATATGTATATATTTGGAATTATGTTGTTTTCTATTCAATATTTTTAACATTATGAGTTGATAAAAATAATTAAAAATGGTGTAAAATATAACCGTTCAAGATTTGCTTTCACATTTTAACTATTTGTATGCATAGAATATCTGAATTTATATTTTCCCATCCTCTGAATATTATTTTCCATAAATATTTAAAACGGCATCTACTTTTTAGTGACTCAACCTGGGAATTTATGCCTATAATATGTCTTTGCATAGCATGCACCTCCAAATCATTTCTTGTCTTTAATTCAATTCACCATCCTTCCCATTTAGGAATGTATAACGACAAGAATTCCTCTGTCTCCCCAACGTTCCTCTCACATATTCTAATTCCCATACGCAAGTCTGAGTTTTCACAAATATCATATCTTCAGAATCACCATAAGGGCTAGCCATTGAAATAGATTTAAACTAGACAAATCAACTGACTACAAAGGCACAACACTGAGGTTGAGCCTTAAACATAGAATTCTAAGGATCTCCATCTATCAGATTCCAAGAGCCAAATGGAGAAATCAATCTAGCTATAAAAATCAAAACTCCAGACTAATCGAAGATAAATCCCATGTGATTTTTCCCATTCCATCCTCATAGGGGTAATAACTGAAAAATCCTACGAAGGTACATGTGAGTGTATGCTGGAAATGGGGGAACTAAGAATCCAAATACATGTATCCTTTGAATCCCTCCACTTGTCCCTTAAACTCATTCACTTTGACCTAGATGTTGGATTGCTAAAAGATTTCATTCGCGGTGACATTGAATGAGGTTTCCCCCATTTTTTTCTCACTATTCCCATTTCTAAATTCATTGCTTCATTTGCTTGTTTATTTGCAGAGGAATTGAACACATGGTGGACCTGATGATAATCAATGAATTCAAAGCTTATATCCAGGATTTGAGTTCTGGAAACTAGTATGCTCAGATGAGTGTCTTGGGGGATCGTTTGATAATGCATATGAGTCATGACAAAGTATTATTGAGGAGTCCCCTATCACCAATATCAGATTCATCTACTTTTTATTTAGATTCATTGAAACTTGCACAAGAGCCAAATCCTCTACTTGATCATTGTTGGACTTGCTTAATCCTTAGGTGAATGCAATTTCTTGATTTCCTTTCGGAGCAAGAATGATCCCCCACACTTGCCACCCCTGAAAGTGCTTAATATTAGAAATCAAAATCAAGATATCTCTCTATTAATTCACAACTGCATGGTTTTATTTGGTTTTGATTAAAAAACTTGTTGATTTGTGATAAAAGGGATATCAATTTGTGAATTTTTCATTGATGATGGTCCCAAAAGACTATACATAATAGAGGACAAGTTTAGGAGAAAATACAATTTGGGATGCAAAATAAGTTACACCTCAAATATGGTATATATTGATGTTAAAATTCCCTTAGAAATGTTTGTAGAAATTTGATTAAAAATATATATTGAACCATTAACAAAATTGAACATGCCCTCTGAGAGATATCTGAATCTGAACATTGTTAGGATATTCGTATACTCCATCCTAGTCCCACCAGTATTTTGATCATTTACATTTTTAGTCATGCATGCACTTTTAGGGTTTGCATGCATCAGTTAGGGTTTGCATGCATCCCAGTCATCAGTCCCAACACCTAGCCCTCAGTTAGCTAGCCCCCGGAGCTTCCTTCCACTTAGTTTCAGCCCTCCTATCCTGTCATGTGCCCAGTTCTCACCTTCCACTAAAGAAGGGCACCTTTCTCACCTACCAATCTAGTTTACTTCAGTTAGCCACCAGTCTTTCCTTGATTTGAGGCCATACTGACTCCTCACTGCTGTTATCACTCCAATTGACCTCTGACGAGACAGGAATACCTGTGCTGACTCCAGTTAGCTCCTCATGCACCCTCCACTGAGCCTCCTTCATTCAGTTAGTGTCTCCATGTGCCAGTTACATTCAGTTACACCTACCACACTCAGTTAGATTCAATTTGCTTGATGGTTGACAGTTACTTGTGCATTGATGACTCCACCGATGCTAAGATAGACTACTAGTTGTGCTCCGATGACACTCCAATGATATTTTGATCACTCCATGAAGGCTAATTCGAATTTCCACCGCAGGCATTCGAATCCTCATGCATTGCACTATTTATTTGTCCATATTGTGATTAATTAATTAGTGTGTGTGAAGTATTTTTGCTTCTATCTGAGTTCTACTGTATTATTATTCTGTTGCTCATTACACTGCATTGACCACTCTTCTTCTATCTTCCTGCTTAATCATAATTACTCTTGTGAGGTATACATCATCTCTTAGATCTGCTGTGAGGATTTTCACATGGTATCAAGTAATGTTGAGAGTATTGTTTATCTCCATTCCTGAGAGTTTTTTGCAGGTTATTATACAGATTTCGAGTGCAGCAATTTCTACATTTATGCAGCAGTAGCAGTTGCAGATATTCTCTATTTTTTTTGTAGGTCTTCTACAACTTCAATGAATTCAGAAGAAATCCCTCTTCTTTCTCCATTCAACTATGATGAATGGAAACCAAAAATGATAGCATATTTGAAGAGTTATGATCTCTTTGATTGTTATTTTGAAAGAGAGTTCGAATCCTCTGAAAAGAATATTGATTGGTTGAATAAAGGTGACATGGCCTTTGGAAGAATGATGTCTGCTTTGCCTGAATACATGTTTTACCAAACCATTGATGATGTTGAAACTACAAAAGATCTATGGGCCCATCTGGATGAAAGATACGACAAATAGAATGAAGGATTTGGTCCAAACCCCTTCAAGAGCAAGCAAAGTGATGCATTCGCCCTCCTTGATGATCTCATTGATCATGAACCAGTATCAAACACATCTCATATTGAAGTTTAAGAAGAACTTGCAGATTCTACACTCATGCTCCAAATTTCTTCTCTTTTTGTGCCAGCTCACACTCTAGATATTGTAGAAGGTCCTAAATCCTCTCTTGCACCAGATTGTGTTGGTTTGCATCATGATCACATGATTATTTCGGAGGTAAAATCAGCTATTGGAGGTAATGCATTGGCTCTCCTCAAGAAATCACCTCTTATTTACTACTATATGATCATTATTCCATGCTTTCAGAAGGTTATTGAAGAATATGGCCATTGCCATTCGCTTGGGATAATTTCTCATGCACAGCATGGTTTTGATCTCACCCCTGTTGGTTCAAAGGAGATCTCAAGAAACCATTTCCATCCACTTAGGATAATTTCTCATGCATCTACTGGTTTTGATCTCACCTCTTATGGTTCAAAAGAGATCTCAAGAAACCATGATTCAAGCCTTAGACCTAATTTGGATTCCAAGCAATCACGTCTCATTTACTACTGTAAGATCATTCTTTCATGTTCTCAGAAGATTATTGAAGATAATGACCATTGCCATTCGCTTGAGAAAATTTCTCATACACTTACTGGTTTTGATCTCACCTCTTATGGTTCAAAGGAGATCTCAAGAAACTATTCTTCAAGTCTTAAATATGATTTGGATTTCAAGCAATCATTATTATTTGATGGTTATTTTTGGTATAATCTCACCCATGATGGTTCGAAGGAGAAGACAAAAGACCATCTGCACATTCATGTTTTTGATCCTACCTCAGCTGATTCGAATCATAGGTTCAAGGACCATCCTCATACTTTTGGATTTGTTCTCATCACATTCGATCTGAAGAGCAAGTACAAGCACATGCTTTCTGAGCATGATCCACTTCTTCCCAAGAAGAAGATACCTCCATACATATGACCAAGCATCACACCTGCTTGAGTTTGGAGCATTTATTTGTGTGTGTGCCTTACAGTCTATTTTGAGGGGGGGTATTTTTCCCATGAGGTTTTCCCCATTTCCTCGGTCGATTGACTGTTATTATTCATTGTATTGGGTGACCTTTTGTCTTAGTTACTAGGGCCCAGGATGGATTAAGAGGGGGTGTTAGGATATTCCTATACTCCATCCTAGTCCCACCAGTATTTTGATCATTTACATTTTCAATCATGCATGCACTTTTAGGGTTTGCATGCATTTGCATGCATCCCAGTCATCAGTCCTAGCACCTAGACCTCAGTTAGCTAGCCCTAGGAGATTCCTTCCACTCAGTTTCATCCCTCCTATCCTGTCATGTGCCCAGTTCTCACCTTCCACTGAAGAAGGGCGCCTTTCTCACGTACCAGTCCAGTTTAATTCAGCTAGCCACCAGTCTTTCCTTGATTTGAGGCCAGACTGACTCCTCACTGCTGTTATCACTCCGATTGACCTCCGATGAGACATGACTACCTGTTCTGACTCCACTTAGCTCCTCATGCACCCTCCACTGAGCCTCCTTCATTCAGTTAATGTCTCCATGTGCCAGTTACATTCAGTTACGCCTACCACACTTAGTTAGACTCAGTTTGATTGACGGTTGATAGTTACTTGTGCATTGATGACTCCACCAATGTTGAGATAGACTACTAGTTGTGCTCCAATGACACTCCAGTGATCTTTTGATCACTCCATGAAGGCTAATTCGAATTTCCACCTTAGGCATTTGAATCCTCATGCATTGTACTATTTATTTTTCCATATTGTGATTAATTAATTAGTGTGTGTGAAGTATTTTTGCTTCTATCCGAGTTCTACTGTATTATTATTTTGTTGCTCATTACATTGCATTAACCACTCTTCTTCTATCTTCCTACTTAATCATAATTACTCTTGTGAGGTATACATCATCTCTTAGATCTGCTGTGAGTATTTTCACAAACATGCTGAATGTAGTAAAGTTACAGAGTGTCGTTACAAAGTGTTAATCCTAATCCTGCATCCTGATCATTCCTATTCGATGTTTATGATATATATTGAGATACGTAAATCTTGTCCAATGAATAATAAGAAGGATTGGTCTACTTGTGTTCTCAAGTAGAATTATTTAGAACCATTTTATATAGGATCCTGTATGAATGCCATATGTACAAGAAATTGGGAATTGATTTGTTTAGGGTAGCATGTCCTTGAGACATATAAAATTCTTTGTGGCAATGTTGGGCATGGTTATTACAAAAATTGAACAAAAAGTCACACGAGAACAAAAGTGAAGTTGTAACTCTAAAAGATGTTCAAAGTTTCACACCAAACATTATTCTAATTCCTTTAATTAGCTTTTTCCTGATTAATTAGGTGCAATATAATGAATTATGACATCAAATGTAGTTTTTAAAACTCAAAAGACCTTTTAGTTCCTAATTTTGATGATATATGAGGTTCTTTTACAAAATTTGAAATCTGAAAGTTCCTGTTGTTAGGATATTCTCATCATGTTGTCATGCAGTCATGCAGTCATGCATTTTCATGCATCCCAGTCATCAGTGAGGTGTCCTCCAGCACCTAGTCCCCAGTTTGCTAGCCCCGGGAGCTTCTTTCCATTCATTTTTATCCCTCCTAGTCAATGATGCGCCCTCCTTTCACCTACCACATGTGAAAGGCACCCTTCTTCACCTACCACTCAGTTACACTTCAATTAGTTGCTTGATTAGTGGATCTCTCCTTGATTTGAGGATTGATTGACTTGTTAACTAACTGAAACACTCTGTTGGACCCACAATGAGACTAGATTTCCTATTTTGACTCCAGTCAGCTCCCCATGCGCCCTATATTGAGCCTCCTTCACTACATTAGTGCTTCCATGTGCCAATTACACTACCTACATTCAGTTAGACTCAGTTTGACACTTGGTTGACCGTTACTTGTGTATTGATGATTCCACTGATATGATGATGAGGACTCCTAGTGGAGCCAAGCTATTCCATGCAGCATATTCGAATGAACTCCTTGGTTAATTCAAATTATTCAGTCATTGTGACTGCACATTGTATTGTATTCTACTTCTGAGTTCAATAGAGTACTACTGTAATTCTCTTGCACAGTTTACACATATTATTCTTTATGTATTTGTTGTAATTGATTTACTTGTTCAATTAGATATGATGTGCTTCAATTTCACATGGTATCAGAGCCATGGTAGGGACACGACTTCTTTTCTGCAGGGATTATTCATGAAGATTAAGTGAATTTACTCACAAAAATATTATAGCACTGGAACGCATTCTCCCATGTGCATTCGCTACTGGGCATGTAGTGCCAAAAATTCTCTTCCAATCCACACCAGAAGCCGAGATTTTTCCACATAATTCCTGGATTCGAATCATTGGATCTTAAAGCTTGCTTGATTGTCTTATGTTGGGTGTGAAGCAACTTGAAAAGTGTGGATTGTTCGACCTTATTGTTCTTGTTTTCTTGTGATTTGCAGGTTATTCACTCCTTCTATTGCATTCACTCCTCTTGAAAGATGGACACTTCTTCATCAAATCTTCTCACTCCTTTCAACTATTTTCAGTGGAAGGATGATATGGAGATATTGTTGCACTCTAAAGGTTTCTAGAGTGTTACCAAGGGCCTAGAAGTCGAAGCTGCATTAGCAGTAGAGAAGGAAAAATATTTCAATAAGCTTGATGAAGCTTATGGTTTCCTTTATCTCAGCATCTCTAAGGATCTTATTTTCCATCTTAGTGGATTGACTATTCCAAAAGAGGTATGGGAGAAACTTGCCACACTTTTTGGCAAGCAGGACGATATGAGATCTTATCAGCTAGAGAATGAGTTGATTTCCCTCAATCCTGAAAATTTCGAGACCATCAATGACTTCTTCACTAAGTTTAAAAGCTTGGCTATGCTAATGAAGCAATGTGGAGTGGAAAAAGAAGATAAACAATTGATCTTATTCATTCTTTTGAAACTTGGAAAAGATTATTCAGTTTTTGTTTCAACTTTCAATACAGGAAAGCTCACAATTCCCAATTGGAAAATGCCTACCTTAAGTGCCTTCATTGAATCCGTGACAAAGGAGCATGATAAACTCATTCAAATGGGGACCATATGCTCCAAAGATCAAGCTTTATTTGCTAGAGGATCCAAAGCTACAAATGGAAAAGGGAAGCAAAATAAAGAGAAGCCAAAATTTGATCCATCCAAGCAAAGGGAGAAGACCAAGCAATCAAATGAGCCATCCGGTTCAAGAAACAAGCAAGAGGGAAAAGAGGGGAAATAGAAGACTAAATGTTCTTATTGCAGCGAGGGCTATCATCCTGAAATCTCATACATGAAGAAGACCATATATCACATGGCCCTTCTCTTAGATAAAAGCAACATAACCCTTCTTGATGGTGCAAGGAAGAAGGAGAAAAATGATCACCCCGAGAGAGGTCATGCACTCATGGCAATTGTTTCAACTTCCACAACTCTACTCATTGATTCTGGAGCTTCGAACGACATGGATGCAAATAAAGATTCTCTATCATCATTTGATCCTAACAGCACCATCTCCATCCTCATGGGAGATGACTGTCAAATTTCTTCAAAGGGAAAAGGAACCATTCATTTAGAGCATGGCAGTTTTCACAATGTTCTCTATGTACCTTCCTTATCTTCGAATCTTCTTTCCGTTTATCAAATGACACACACTGGTTCAACAAAGAAAGTTGTATTCTATCCTAAAAAAGTTGAAATTTATGATATTCAAAGTGGAGAACTCATTGTGGTAGGAAAAGCCAATCATGCGGCAAAAGCTTATGAGTTTTCACACTTTCTGCCACATGAAAAGCCCACTGCTCTTCTCACTCATGGGAATGAGGTTAGTAGGATATGGAATGAGAGGTTTGGACCCCTAAATTATATACATTTGTAGCTTCTACAAATATATTCCATGTTTGATGGCCTTCTGAAGATCAAATCCTCGAAGGGAATATGCAAAGGTTGCATCATTGGGAAGCACCTCGAGCACAAATTTGACCGAGGAAAAGCTAGCAGAGCTTCTTCTATTTTGGGGTTGATACATTCTGATGTTAGTGGTCCATTTCCACATACCTCCATGAATGGCTCAAGGTATGTTCTGACATTTATCGATGACTTCTCCAGATTTACTTGGGTCTTCTTTCTAAAAAACAAGTCAGAAGTGCTAGAAAAATTTAAGATTTTTAAAGCTTATGTTGAGACTTCCACCGAGACAAAGATCAAAGCTCTAAGATCTGATAATGGAGGTGAATATATAAAATCAGAGCTACTGCAAATTTGTGCTGAAAGTAGCATTCAGATCCAGCGCATAGTTCCCTACACACCTCAGCAGAACGGTGTAGTGGAAAGGAAGAACCGATCACTGAAAGAGATGGCAACCTGTATGATTGAGTCAAAACGTTTGGATGCAAATATTTGGGCTGAGGCCATGAATGTTTCTACATACATTCAAAATATATTTCCACATTCATCTTTCATAGATACTACTACTTTTGAAATCTACACTGGTCACAAACTTGATGTGTCCAATCTTAGGGTTTTTGGCTCTACTGCTTGGGCTAGAATTCCGTCTGAGAAGAGAAAATATTTGGATCCGCAAAGTGTTGAGTGCATCCTAATTGGATGTGGTGAAGAATAAAAAGGATACAAACTCTTGTATATCAGATCCAAAAAGATATTCATTGACCGAAGTGTCAGATTTGAAGAACCACTTTAAAATCTAGAGCTAGTCGAGGAAGAAATTGATGATTTACCGCCTCTACAAGAAGAAGATTTCGGAGAAGATGATGAAAGTTTTAGTTTTGATATTTCTGATATTTCTGATATTTTATTAGAATTTGATGAACATGAAATATCAGGTTTAGAATCTTATCCATATGTGCCCCAACAGTTTCCAAAGTGGGCCCAAAATAATCTCAATTATGCTGGTTCTAACATTGGAAATCTTGTTGATCTAATGAGAACTCGAGCAAACTTTCAAAGAGCAGGTATGGCTCTTTCATGTTCTGATCCTTTGCTATATGAGAAATTCTTTTTTATGATAGGTTCATATCCTAAATCATATTATCATTCCCATCGAGATCCAAGATGGAAAACCACCATGGATGAAGAGTACAGTTCTCTTCAAAAGAATGCTACATGGGAGCTAGTTTCTCTTCCACCTAGGAGGAAATTAGTCCAATGTAAATGGGTCTATCGCACAAAGGTTGCCGCTGATGGCTCAACCTGAAAATACAAAGCTCGTATGGTTGCAAAAGGATTCTACCAAGTCCAAGGAGTGGACTACACTGAGACCTTTGCACCGGTTGCAAAGATGGATTCTATCCGCCTAGTTTTGGCTATTTCCGCATCCAAGCACTAGGAAGTGCACCATATAGATGTGAGGAGTGCATTTCTCCATGGAAATATGAAAGAAGATATTTCCATGAAGCATCCAGAAGGATATATATCAGATCCAACATTAGTGTGCAAATTTAAGAAGTCATTGTATGGATTAAAACATGCCCCAAGAGCCTGGTACGCAAAGATGGACTCCTTCCTTCTGTCACATAATTTTGAAAAGTGCAAATCAGATCCAAATGTGTACCTACAGAAAACTGAAGGTAATTTTCTGATTATATTTCTTTATGTTGATTATCTTTTAATAACTAGAAGCACTCTTGCTTCAATCGACAAGTTAAAGACTGCTTTAAATCTAGCTTTTGACATGAGTGATTTGGGCTTGCTGAAACAATTCCTTGGGCTTGAGATTGCTCAAAAATTTGATGGGATCACCATATCTCAGCAAAAATATGTTTCAGACCTGCTAAACAAATTCAATATTTCATATTGTAAGGCAGCCCCATTCCCATTCCTCTCAGGAATCAGTCTTGAGGAGGAAAATTCTACACCGCTTGCAGATTCGACATTGTATCGACAGTTGATTGGTAGCCATCTCTACTTGACACAATCAAGGCATGGTATTTATTATGCCGTGAGTGCTGTATCAAGATATATGTAGCATCCCCATGATCTCCATTGGCGGGCATCCAAAAGAATCTTGCACTATGTGCAGGGTACTAGACATTTTAGCATACAGTATGCTGCAAATTCTGAGCTAGATTTGGTTGGATTCACTAATTCAGATTGGGCGGGTGATAGAATTGATCGGAAGTCCACTTCCGGATATGTTTTCATGATTGGCACTGGGCCTATTTGCTGGTCAAGCAAAAAGCAGGAAGCCATTGCCTTATCTTCATCAGAGGCAGAGTATCGAGGAGCAATCAATGCTTGCATTCAGGTAGTTTGGTTGTAGGGTATTTTGGCAGAGTTTGATATTGGTAGCAGCACTTCGACCGTCATATTTTATGACAATCAAATTGATATCAAGATCTCGATGGATCTAGTTCAGAGACAGAGTACTAAGCACATTGAGATCCACATGCACTACATCCGAGAGCTTGTGCATGACAAAACCATTGTTTTGCAATATTGCCCTACTGACGAGCAAATTGCAGACATCTTCACCAAGAGCTTCACTGAGAATAAGTTATCTTACCTCTATTCACTGTTGGGGGTGATTTCCATCATGGTGGAGACAGATTAGATCCTTCTATGTTCAGCTTGAGGGGGGGCTTTCTTCCCACTGGGTTTTCCCTCTTTCCTCACTTAGATTTTTTCTAGCGTTTTGGATTATTTTATGTATTGGGGTTACCTTTGGTCTAGTTACCAGGGCCCTATCTATTATTTTTTACTACATAGTATAGCTTGAGGTGGGGTGTTAGGATATTCTCATCATGTTTTCATGCAGGCATGCAAGCATGCAGTCATGCATTTTCATGCATCCCAATCATTAGTGAGGTGTCCTCCAGCAACTAGTCCCCAGTTTGCTAGATTCGGGAGCTTCTTTCCATTCATTTTTAGCCCTCATAGTCAGTGATGCGCCCTCCTTTCACCTACCACATGTGAAAGGCGCCCTTCTTCACCTACCACTCAGTTACACTTCAATTAGTTGCTTTGTTAGTGGATCTCTCCTTGATTTGAGGATTGATTGACTTGTTAGCTAACTGAAACACTCTGTTGGACCCCCCATGAGACTAGATTTCCTATTTTGACTCTAGTCAGCTCCGCATGCTCCCTCCTCTGAGCCTCCTTCACTACATTAGTGCTTCCATGTGCCAGTTACAAAACCTACATTCAGTTAGACTGAATTTGACACCTGGTTGACCGTTACTTGTGCATTGATGACTCCATTGATCTGATGATGAGGACTCCTAGTGGAGCGAAGCTATTCCATGTAGCATATTCGAATGACCTCCTTGGTTAATTCGAATTATTTAGTCATTGTGACTGCACATTGTATTGTATTCTACTTCTGAGTTCAATAGAGCATTGTTGCAATTCTCTTGCACAGTTTACACATATTATTCTTTATGCATATGTTGTAATTGATTTACTTGTTCAATTAGATCTGTTGTGCTTCAATTTCACACATGCAACCAATTCCATTATTTGTGATGTCTTTGCAGTTGAAAATTTCTATGTACAGTTTAAATGTTATATTTATAATGTTGAATTTTTAATGATCATTTAATGCTATTTATCTTCAAGGTTCTCTTTAAAACTTGGATAGTACGTTTTTTACTCTTGATTGTTAATAATGTTTTCCTTCCAGTTCGGAGGACAATGTGGATGCTCTTATGGAACGACTTCAAAAACATAAAGGACCTATGGGTATTTTTTATTTCCTCATTTATTCATAGTTGGGGATGTAGGTTTTTTATTAATTTTATTTGTGAGCAGTGCAATAGTTTTCTCAACCTTTTGTTTAGAGGTTTGTGGTCTGGATTTCAATACAATTTCTACAAATTTTTTGGCCTATGGAGTTGAGGATGGGGAGCTTTGTATCTGGGATCTTGAAAACCTTGCAGAACCTACCCATTTTCCATCATTGAAGGTGTGTCCTGGTACCATCATAATATTTGGACAATTGTTTCTAAGTGATTAGTTGTGGAAGGCTTACTGGTATATGCTTAATTTCAAGATATTAATAGTAAACGTTTTTCTGCACGATGTGGCATCAGGTGCTCAAGGGTAAGTTTCATTTTTATCTTGGAATCCGAAAGTTCAACATATACTAGCATCCACTTCATATAGTGGAAGAAGAAGTGAGGATGTTGGTATTTTACATAATCCATATTGAATTCTTCTACTTTGTTTGTTTATTGGTTGCAGAATGAGGTATCAATTAAACATAAAGTCTTTGTATTTTGCAATAGGATGTTAATGTGTATTTTAAATTTGGAATGCAATATGTGTAGTGGTTTGGGATTTAAGGCTCCATAAACATATAATTAGGTAATGCACTTGTTAAGAAGGTGTGATCTTATGTAAAAGCTTTGGCTTGTTGATAATGCACATATAAGGTTTGGTTGATATTTTGGTATCTTTAGTTCTTATTTCTGCAGATCTATTACTTCCATCCTATTTCTAGTAACAACTTTCTAGACGCAAATCAAATACGATGCTCTGTTTTAAAATCAAACTCTAATGATTCAATACAACGTATTGTAGCCTCGGATGATGACAAATCACCCACTTGACCGGTCCTGGCAAATTTTGATGATTAATTTGCATTATTTTTTGGTTGGTCCAAGTGAAATTAAGTTTGTAATATATAACTTTTTTTTTCATTTCTTCTCAGGTATGGGATTTGTGAAACCCTAGGTAAACCCTATATTCTTCAGGACACAAATATAATCAACAACATGGCTCAAATCCATTATGTATATTCATTATGATCTCAATATATCACACTTTGCCCTAGGGCCCACAACCACTCAGACTAGACCCAATTGAAACAATTTCATTTGCATACCATATGTATGGTATTGATAGAATGCCATGGTAGTTTCCATAGATGACTTTGGTGCCTTTGCAGGTTGTTTTTTTTTGCTTCAACTACTTTAATTTGCATTCATTTGACAATTGTTTTTATGTTTTAGCATTGGGAGTCAAATTTTCTATTAGCGGTTGTTCTTTCTAATTTGGTTCAATCTATTTATTTTTTGTATGTTAATTCAACTTTATGTAAGTGTACCAAATGATTTCTGGATGATCCTATATTTGTATCAGGAGTAGAAAATCAAATTTGATTATCTGTGATGTTTTATCGTGCTGAAATAATATATTGAGATCCTTTATTGAAAATATGTTTTGGGTTATTTTAAGCATATCTCAAAACAAGTACTAGATAGAAAGGCCTTGAATGACAAGTATAAATTATAATGCACAAGAATAAAGTCCGTTCATTCTAGGAATTCACTAGTATGCATTGTTGTATTATGGTTTGCTTCTATGGAGGACAATGCAACAGTTGGGTTGCTTCTTACTAGTCAATGGAACTATGGGTCCATCCTATATGAGTAATTTATAGTTATATTTCATCCATGCAACCTGTCCAATTTGACTCAGTGAGCCCAACCAACTTGAAATTTTTACTACGCACATTTAAGACGACAATGAATTGTTTTCTTCTTCCTCATAAAAAAATATAATTTATGTTTGAGTTGAAATGAAATTACATTGTGCATATGCTTATAGCATTCAAGTAGATCTTGTATATCTCTTAGGGTTATCCACTTAAGTGTTATACCACAATTTTCTTAGGGTTATCCATTTAATCTATTATGATTGTTTGTTGCTAGCTTAGCAATGAAACTAACCTTCAAGGAACTTGTTCAAAACCTCTATTTGGCCATTTGTTTGTAAATGATAGGTAGAGCTCATAGCTAATTGGGTGTTATAGAGATTGAATTCTCTTTCTAGAAATCACTAGTGAATTTAGGATATTTTTCAAATACAATCACCTTAAGAAATTCATGAAGGAAAACATTTGCAATTTGGCTAGAATTGGAATTGGATTGAACTATATTTGGTAAGTCTATCAACAATAATCAAGATGTCATCTTTTCCTTTGGATTTAGGAAATCTTGTAATATGAGATAATAAGATAAGATACGATTATGTAATTAATATCAAAGGAATGGATCAGAAATAGTTTAATAATTAATGAGAATTCAAGGGTACTAACTCAATGGAAGAGCACCTTCCACATAGGCAGGATGTTGGTGGTTCGATTCCTCCATACCCTATTTACAAAATCAGTGAATATTCACATATAAAATGATTAAAAAATACTAAATTAGTGACCAAAAAAGAGAGATAAGCAACCAAAAAAATGACCAAAATTCGCATATAAACGACCAAATGGGAGTTTTGGTGGCTAATTTTCAGTCTCTTATCATGCAACAAAAAATGTGGTCATATTCAGTTTGGTCATTTATAGCTTTTCTTGTGGTCATTAATTTGGTTGTGTATTTGGTCATTACTTGTGACAATTAATGACCAAATTAATGACCACAAGACAAGGTATAAATGACCGAACTAAATATGACCAAATTTTTGGTCGCCTGATAAGAGACCAAAAATTAGCCACCAGTGATTGCCAAATCAAAGGTGGTAATTTATATGTGGATTTTGGTCATTGTTTTGGTCACTTATCTCTCATTTTTTACTAGTGATGGGATAAGTCCGGGGAGAAGCTAGCAATGCATGCCAAATTTGATGTTCTTATGATTGGTTATTATCAAATATAAAAACATCGTGGTTAAAATTCTTACTGACTTTAAAAATGGATGGAACACTGTTAAATTTAATGTGAATGAGAAACATATCAAACACTTATTTATCTAATCCCTCTTGTCTCATCTATGTTGTATTATAAATACGACCATTATATATGTTCCTTAAACCCAAAATTGGCCTTTATTTGTTCTTTATAAATTGTTAAAAATTAAAAGTTGTTGTAGCTAAGTATGAGTCATGCAATGGTACTTGTACTCTTCGCACCACACTGCCTTTCAAATGCAGCTTTACTACCTTTCCACACAAATACCATAAGGTTTGGGTGGGATAAACGTTTGACAATGAGACAATAGAATTGGCAGCATAAGCATACCAACCATACCCTAATTTCATTTTGATATAGAAAACGAATGATTAGTTTTGAGCTTATTGTTTGCCCCTTGCTTGTTGGGATTATTTGGGTCCTATGCTTCGTTTGCATATTCAGGTTTCCCCCAATGTTGGTATTTTTATTGGGAGGATTTCCCCTATTCCCTTGTTTTTAATTTTGATATTGTATATTACCCTTCCCCTTGTTCTTCCTCATATTATTCGTTTGGGGATTTCGAGCATTTTTTTGGGCAAGGACTTGGCCTTGCTAACGAGGGGTAGGATGAATTATATTAATATGAGAATGGGGCAATTGATTTTGAGGTGTCGGAGTTCTTAGCGGGGTACTATAAAAAAGGGTAATATGGATGTTGAGAGGGATGACCACCCTATGCTAAGGGACCATTGATAGAAGCAAGACCATTACAAAAAGGGCCATGAACATGGGGACTAACATAGGATGTGCTAGAACCTACTTGAAAGACACTTGGGAGGCATCAAATGGAGGAGTCAGGTAACTAAGAGGTGGAAATGGAGCCCCATAGGAAGGCTGAGCATATGGCATATTGGCTCCAGCATATTGGTTACCATATATGTTAGTACCATTGGTAAAGTTTGTGTGTCTAAGATTAGAAACCCTAGAAATTGATCTTATAACACCATTAATGGCATGGGATGCCCCCAACATATCTTCTGTGGAAGAACGAATGCAAGGTGCATGAGGAATGATGATGTACAAATATCCTGACTAAGCATAGATAAGATCAAATTGTTGAAACTTGATAATGGCTTCCTCTTTTTTCTATGGCACTTGAGTGGCTAAATCCTTAGAAATAATAGGAAGCAGGTACTTTAAGAACCAATCTAATATAATAGGACCAACAAGTTTGATATTACACAAGATTGAATGTCTACACTAATAATGGATGTGATCCATAATATGAGTAGTCATAATTCGGCGCATAGTTGTAAGAATATCTACCCCTAATCATATCAAACATGTAATTTAAAAAAGGGTAAGAAAGGCTTTAGCTAGCGACCCAAATGAGGTATGAGTCCTAGTGGGTTGATCAATATACCACTTCGTGGAAACACAAATGAAGGTGCATTGAACTAAGTGAAGTCTAATGGAATCATCATTAATACTATGAGATGAAAACATAGGTGAAAGGACATAATGTGATTGGAAGGATATTCTCTAGCATGTCCCTCAAATTTGGGAATATCAGAGGGAAGCTTGGTTGGCATGGTAGGCCAAGTTGGATTATGATGGATAGGATCATTGGTAATCTTAGTAAGATCTAGGAGATTCAAACTATCCCTAAATGGGAGGTTTGGGGTTTGATTAGTTCTAGCCATATTGGATGTTGGAATGATTGATGGGTTAGTCGAGGGAGAACTAGTTGTAGGTGAATCCAAATGAGAAGAGCTTGAGGAAGGTAGACTCAAACTAAAAGAGGCCAATGAGGATGGACTCTATGAAGGTACAGAAGGTACATAAACAAGTATTCTAACACGACGAGTAGGAGAATTATTTAGAGAAGGAACCCCCCCCAAAAAAAGGGAAGGCCTTGTAGCCTAAGAGAACGCTGGGAAAAATGATGGTTTTCTATGGTTTCTGACTCCTCAAATATATTTTCAATGGTGAATTAATAGATATAAATATGAATGTATCAAAAAAACCAAGTTAGTAAATCAAATGTGGCATAAAAAACTAGGTGCAAAGTTGGTGCCACAAGTGGTTCCAAGTGTGTTTAAATCACAATTATATGGTGCAACAATACTAAAGTTTTCGTCCTAGAAAGAAAAAGACACTAACCTAGAAGATACCACTAATCAAATACACAAAAAATGTATAGTCTAATTTCTTCCAAACATTCATAAACAAATGGTCATGACCTCCATCGATAAGAATGAGTCAAGAGATGAAATAGGACCTTCCAATCACGCACCATGGATGGTAATGAAGTCCACCGTAGGGGTAAGTGAAGGTGTGAAAAATATAGTTATAATTAGAGGGCATTGGGTGAAACTCCCAACAGCCAACAACTATGTATATTAGGTGCCTCATCACCTCTAATATCCACTTGGGTAGGAACCTAATGATTTTCCACCAAGATACCTCTTCACGGATCCATAACAATGGTTTTATTGCCTCAAAAAAATTATATATTTTCGGCTCAAAAGAGAAAGGTGTATCAATCAAACCTTCAATCCTGATCTTAGCATTAACACTCTAAAAGAGTGCTTCCTTGTTCAAATGGGTCTTGAGCCTCATCTGTAGAAATGATTTCACGTTTCCTAAGAGTCAACAACTATGTTTCATTGTATGTGGTTGTGGCAAGTTATTTGGATACCTATTCTCACAACCCTACCCTAACTAAAATATGATTTTGATCCCTCTCCCTTTTGGTTATTTCTGACTATGTTCCTCTCCCATAACGGTCAAGTCACTTAGCATACCTTTCCCTCCAACCTCTAAGAGTCACTTAATGTACCTCAAGTGACGATTTTAGTTGGTTGATATTAAATTTCTAATTTTACTAGCTAAGCTTGGCAGCATAAACCAAGCATATAACTTAGGGTGTGTTTTGTGTGCACTTGTGGTGTGTACAACTAAAATGGAAGTGCTTTAAAGTGAAACTAACTATTACTGGAAATTAAATTGCAATGACTTGTAACCTTCTTTTCATTGATCGTACTTTCCTATGAATTTTCCATTAGGTGACATAGTAATCTGAGCTAGTCTACTTCTCCTTTAACCACTCCATGTATAGGTTGATTCATCAACAAATGGGGTAGTGCCCTCACTTTTACACGTTTCAATTTTATTAATTTTAATTGAACAAGATGGTTAAATTTACTAAGTTTATCAAATAAAAGCACCAATGTAAATACAATCATGTCACCTTTATCCATATCTAGTTCAAGAACTAAAAGCAGTTGATCCACCAATATATAATCCTAAACTTAACCTATTATATTCATGCATGGTCGACCCATGTCCCATTATATTTAGGTTCCATTAATTTAATCACTCAACATACCGAAGAGGCTACCACTTCAAGGGAGGACTAATAAGGTATATGGAAATGTAATATAAATGGGAATATAGAAGATTACATCAGCATATTCAATTGGGTGAGACTAAAAATAAATAGTTAAGGTAGATATAGATCGAGCAAAGACAATTTCATTTTTAGATCTAGAGCCAGACGCATAGCTAAAATGACTAATAACAAAGATAACAATAATAGAAGTAGCGTAGCACACCTATCAATAACTTCTTTTGATTATGGGGTTAAAATAAAAGGTGGGAGTACTAGACCTATACCCTCATATTTGTGATGAAGATCCTACTACAATAGAGATAACTATATTTGTGGATGTAGCATCTAAGGAAAAATTAGGTTACCCATAAAAACAGGTGAATGATCAAATAGTTGACCTATAATATTATTAATTAGTTATGTAGTTGGTTAACTTGTTTATTGTTCCATATATGAAGCAATTGACCCATCTCTCTTATGACTTTACTAGATTTCCCTTCTAAGTAGAGATCGAGACCCATTCCCCTTCTAATTTTTTTTGAGCTCAACAATAGCATATTCAACAATAGGGTAAGCATATCTAGTAGTAGAAGTAATTTATTATTCACTGGTTACTCTTGTTTTTACTTTTGGTATACTAGTAGTATATTTGGTTAAAGAATCACCATCAGTAGAGGTACCGTAAGTAGGTACAAAGGCCTATATACCTTAGGCATCAAACATATCTAGAGAAAAGGTAAGACAGAAGAAGCACATCGAGACCCATAAGTAGGGGTAACATAGGTAACAAAGGCATAGGCCATAACTAGTAGCATTAGTCATAGTTGTTTAATATTATAATTATTATGCTCGAGAGACAATACTGGATTCTATATGACCATCTTTCCCAACAACATATCTTCCATTAAATCTAGTCCCATAACAAGTAGTTCCATACCTAGTATAAGCAAGCTTATCCATATATAAAAGACCATCAAAGCTAGAATCTAAGAGAGCATTGAAGGTAAATGCGGAGTAAATTTTTTTAATAGATCCTTTTATGGTTACTTTCAGTTTAAAGACACTATAACCTTTAGTAAATAAATATCTAGCCCATATAAATAAAATATTTGACCCATTTCAATAGTAGTTTTAATCATCAAAGTCAATAGGAAAAATGATAGGAACAGATCCAGATCTCTCAATAGTAGGAAAGGAAAAGGCAGAGGCACCCATAACAGGAAAGGTGGGAGCAGAACCGCCTATATAAAAATACATAAACATAGGATGAACCAAGGCTTTAACCCACATCCTAGCCTATTCAAACATGGATAAATGTATGTTGGCCGAGAGAATCAAATGCTCACATATTAAAAGGAAATGAAATGATCTTAAACAAAGATCCTACATTAATAAATATCATCCCCATAAGAATCCAACTATACTTAGCACCGAATGAAGTGATTTAATATCTAGTCCAAATATGAGCTAATTGATTGAAGTGGGTAACCCTAGTAGAGCCATAGATCATGGAAAAAATAGGGTGGTACCAACCACCAAACTAGTAGTATAGATGTGAACCCCCATTGTAATTGTATGTGCCACTCTCACCACATACGGCTTTCACATAGACTTCGAGATCCATCCCATTATGAGGCCTCCCACCTTGCCTTTGTTCCTCCACCATATAATATTAATCCTCTCCAGGATCTATTGATTGGGATTTGTTACTCTCATATGCACTTTTCATAATATACAATGCATTATAGACATGTGTTAATTGATCAATCTAGATTATGAGATAAATGAGATTCATTAATTCATTTTAGGGTATAGCATTTTTATAGTAGAAATTCATTTGGTAGGAATAAAAAGGTGGGAATAGTAGTATTTGAACCTACAATCCTAGATTGATTAGGTGACTTATTGTTAAAATTCAATATGCTAAGACAGAAAATAGCAGCATTACATTCCATTTCACAATAATAGCATATACAGGATCACTGAAGAAACAACAAGCATAGCATAAACACAAGAGACACAGATTTATCTTGGGAAACCCTCATGGGGTAGAAAACCCAGCAAAGCTTTCCTCAATAAGATGATAAACCAAAATACAAGATGTGCTCCCTCCTTCTAATCCTCCTTAGCAAATCTCCCAGACAAGTGCGTCTCTTTTCATAAGTGAGTGAGTGTATCAAATGAGGAACACACCTCCTCTATTTATACACTACTCTGACATATATTTTACACAAGTACATGTAGGCTCGTATTTAACCATTAGGTTAAATACCCTATTATAACTGACTGGGCCGACCCCCACATGGTGGGTCTAATAACCCTAGTTACCACAACTTCTCGGAGGAATAAACATCTCCGGATACATAATAAAATCACCTCGAACAGATGGAACATCTCCGGAATAAATAATGTATAAATATAATATTCTTAGAAGTTACAATATTCAACACTCCCCCTTAACGAGAAGGATATTATAACAACATCTGCAGGAGCAAGGAGTCATTCATTACATCATCTATATATCATCGGAAGCTTTCTTCAATTATTCATCATCAGTAACTTGACTAGTTACTGGAACATCAACATCATCAGAGTTGATAGTGCTCAATCATCAGCATCGTCATCACACAATCAACAGCATCGTCATCATACGATCATCAGCATCGTCATCACACGATCATCATCATCATAATCAGAATCGTCATCATACGATCAGCAGCATCGTCATCACACGATCATCAGCATCGTCATCAACATCGTCATCATACGATCAGCAGCATCGTTATCACACGATCAGCAGCATCGTCATCACACGATCAATCCAGTTCTCTTTAGGACCTATGTCCAAGGATGATGCAATCCAGTCATGTACCTTTTGAACTGAAGTCCAGGGATGATCCAATCCTATCAATTTTCGGAGACCTCATGTCTACGGCTCAGTTGACAGGACCAAAGTCCGAGGATGATCCAATCCTTACCGTACATTTAGGACCACGTCCAAGGATGACTTAATCCTCAACCGTACATTTAGGAATACATCCAAGGATGACTTAATCCTCCACCGTACATTTAGGACTACATCCAAGGATGACTTAATCCTCCACCGTACATTTAGGACCACGTCCAAGGATGACTTAATCCTCCACCGTACATTTAGGACCACGTCCAAGGATGACTTAATCCTCCACCGTACATTTAGGACCACGTCCAAGGATGACTTAATCCTCCACCGTACATTTAGGACTACGTCCAAGGATGACTTAATCCTCAACCATACATTTAGGACCACGTCCAAGGATGACTTAATCCTCCACCGTACATTTAGGACTACATCCAAGGATGACTTAATCCTCCACCGTACATTTAGGACCACGTCCAAGGATGACTTAATCCTCCACCGTACATTTAGGACCACGTCCAAGGATGACTTAATCCTCAATCGTACATTTAGGACCACGTCCAAGGATGACTTACTCCTCCACCGTACATTTAGGACCACGTCCAAGGATGACTTAATCCTCCACCGTACATTTAGGACCACGTCCAAGGATGACTTAATCCTCCACCGTACATTTAGGACCACGTCCAAGGATGACTTAATCCTCCACCTTACATTTAGGACCACGTCCAAGGATGACTTAATCCTCCACCGTACATTTAGGACTACGTCCAAGGATGACTTAATCCTCAACCGTACATTTAGGACCACGTCCAAGGATGTCATAACCCGAAATTTCTGAAAAATTTAAAATTTTTATTATAACAATAAATGTTAGTTAATAGCATTCCTGGTCCTGTTTAATTTCAGTAACTAAACATAATCCTGTTTAAAAGATTCTGTCTTACTACAATTGTGATTTTTGTGATTTTAAATGTTGACTGTTTTTGTTTCAAACTGCAAAGGGAGAGTTAGCCATAGCTGACTGGCTTACTTAGCTTATGAGCTAATGCATAAATTGTCTTTTGTTCGCAGGTACCCGGTGTAGTATGGATCATCGTAATTTAATTTTCTTTTGTAAGTATCAAACTTCCTTTCCCTGCACTGTATAAACTTTAAAGAAGATCTATTTACTATTACTGGTTGTCGTGTAAGACAGTAAAGTTCTTTTCATGAAAATTTATACTTGAATTAAGATTGATAGTCTGCCTCGACATGATATCTCTTATCCGGGACAGTATCATCAGGTTTTGCGATGAATTACAAAGTTTCCCGTCGTATCCATTGCGATATGACATGACCCTATGTTAATGATGTAACTATCACTGTAACAAATTGTTTGTATCATGTTTATTTTCTGCATATAGTGACGTTTGCGTTATGTGATATATTGTCAACTATTACCGGTGATTATTGCTGTGTTCACGTGTTATTAGCATGAGTTGGAGTTGTGACACCTCTAGCGATGTTCCATTATATTCATCTATGCTTCAAGGTCCCAACGTCCACCTAGTATTATTGTTTAACTTGTATCATCTAACTCTGTCTTGGTTTTAATCTATGTTCATGGTATGGACCCGTAGATGAGTTTATATTTAGACATCATGATAATAAATATTGTTATTTTCATTGTTGATTATTTAACAATAGTATCGAGAGAATATGATGATAGGACATAATAACCAATGTATATCCCATCATATAGTTATGGTAACATTTCAATGTATTAAGTGATATGGAGTTTTCATTTGAAAGTTGACTACATCATTGTTTAAATGATTGTAGGTAGAAATATAATGTGCTCTTGACATTATTCGATGGCTTGGTTTCAATATATATATAATACAATGATTGTTAATCATAAGGGCTTCTCCTTACGTTGAACAAGGTTTACATCCATGCAATGATTTGGAATCGGTGATTAATTAATCGAGCTGCAACAGAACTATAGAGACTCGACCCATATGAACTTGATAAATTAACTGGCTACGTGTTTGATTCTCCTCCTTGCGTTGGTGGATATATAAGCTAACATTGAAACCCTACCTGGTCATTGTCTTTGCCTTCGGGCTCGGGTCGTAAGGGAGAAACCCTCCATGTCTGAAGTCGTCAGTCTGGCACTGTAAAAATGCTATTGCTTAGGTTCTGGTCACGTTGTTTATTTCACTGGAGTTTAAAGTCTTGGCTCTGCTATTGGAGTCTGAAACAGTTTCATTTGTATCCTAGTCTCGTTGTCAGCGCCAATTTTGAATCACCTGCTACTTACAGCTTTCCACTGTCGCTGGGTGAGTTTGAGGCAGGGTTTCGCTGTCGTTTTTATCCCTGAGGTGTTTGTCTACTGGGTTTTGGGAGTGTGCTTCTCGACTGGTTCGCTCACAGCTTAAGGGTTTTGTTTTAAAAATGTTGCCTGTCGTGGCTTTCAATAGAGAGGTACATGAAGTTTCTTTTCTCATCCAATCTGAAGAATGTGATGGGGTTTCGCTACTTGTTCCCTCTGGTGGCTACTAGGTTGTCCACGGCTCAGGTAAGATAATGGTTTCACAGTTTTTGGGTTTTTGCAACAGATTGTTTTTATTCACAATAGTATTACAACTCTCGGCATTTGATGATGTGCAGGTCATGCTATTCTGAAGGTGCACAGGGCTTCATCTCCAGTGCTGGCTCCTCCGGGTAAGCCTGGTTATCCATGGCTGTCTCTCCCTTTGTTGGTTTTGTTGTGCTAGGGTTAAGTCTGGAGAGAAACTCCTGTATAATGGGGTCGTTGATATTCTTGTGACATGGGTACAGTCACCTGTAAAAATTGTTTTGTTTGTAATAGAAAGGGTTTGATACCCCGTCATGTTTATGAAGAACCATATACGGCTCAGACTGTATGAGGCCAGGGGTTTGTATTGTCATTGTAATTGCTATACGTAGGGTTTTACCCACGCTGTATAAATTAATAGTTACTGTATTTTGGGCCTGTCATGTGGCCGTGTATCATTCTGCGTTTTATTTGAATGACTAGAGGTTTAAAATATAAGGATTGTTTTGCGTTCTCAGATACTTGCAAGTATGATAACTCTGCTGTAGGTGAGTCCATGTATCTGTCTCTCTGCGTTTTCTTGGATTTTGAATATTTAATAAAAGAATGTTGATGTTTTCAACCATAACTGTAATAGTTAATTAATAAAGGGTTAACCCGGCGAGTTGGGGTTCTGTTCCTGGTTTTAAACATATAAATGAAAATGTTTGAGTTAAGTGGTGACTGGAAACGAGTTGTGAAATTTTGATGTTTTTGTTTTAAAACAATTAACTGTAACTGTGGATGCCTGGACTATGAATGCGATATCCTGTAGGTTTGATCTGTTATAGGAGGCATTTCTATTCTCTTGTTTTCAACCTGTCGACTTAATGTTGTATGGCTACGGCCGTGTTAGGTTACTAACCACTCCCCAGAAGAAATACTGATAAGAAATAAGTCTTATTACAATAAAATAAATGTGAGGGTTTGTAACAGCCATTAATGGCTAAGCTCGTTGATGGTTTCTCTGTGTTTACAATGTTTGAATATAGATAGGACAACCTACGACAGAGCTGTGTATTTCATGTAATACAAGCTCGATAGTGAACAGTGATTCTATGCTTATGATTTGGATAATGAAACAATAAAGTCTCTATGTATTAAGACTTGGCTTCGAGCCAGTCAAGATGTTTGTCTAGTATTAAATAACTCTGTTAATCTGTGTTGTGACAACGTGGCTATAAATACTATATTATTAGGTTTAAAAGACAACACCATTTACAGTTTAAGTGTTTGCTTTTGACTATGATTTGAATAAGATTGTATCGGAAGCTTTTAAACAATGAAACATTGTTGCAATCACATCCTTTGGATAATCGATAACTGTCAATGATATTCTGAGTATAAATAAATAAAATGATATGAGTTTTGTTCTTCTTTAGCTCGATGCAGAGACTAACCTGTATCTATAGTTGGCAGAATTATGAAACAGATATATATATACCAGTATATTGCTCTAAAAGAAACTATTCCTGTACATTCTCTATTGGGAAAATATTTCACAGTAATTCTAAGATTTGTCTATGTGTCTGTTCTTATGACTGTTTTAAGGAGTATATTTCTGGAATGACTATTGTTTAATATTCTGTCTATTATTTAACTATTAATAGAAGTTCTAGAAATAATTACCATGATATCCGATTACTGTAATAGTAACAACATATTCTGTATAAAATAATTACTCTATTTAAGTGATAGTAGGAAAAATTCTAAGACATATGAGTTCTGCAAATTCTACCAAAAGACATTACAGAAATACTACTTTACTGAAAATAAATACAGTTCAAAACACAGTTGAGATAGTCCATTCTACATTTAAATTTATTAGATAAACAACAGGAAGAGTGGCAGAACCTGTATCTCTGGTAGACAATAACAGCAATGGGAGGCTGTTCCTCCCTACCAATTCCTGGAGAGTGCCCAGACAGCACTTCTCAGGACCCCCGAGCTTGCTTTGGTCTAACTGGCTGGAATCTAAGTACGGTCAATAATTCCCTCAGCCAAAACAGCTATACTGGAACCAAGTTACTGCAACTTCCTGCTCAAAACACTTCCTTACTATTTTCCCACTTCCTCAATGGGACTCCTGAATAGCATTCACCTGAATGTATTCTCCCTCTAGAACAATTGCTGAACCCCCAGCTCAGTTCATTGAGTAGTATTTAAAAGATTGCCTAGGTCTTAGTTGGGCTAACTGTCATTAATGAGCCACCTGCTCAGATTCCACTTTCTTGGGGAATCATGACCCCAAAATATAGGGAAGTTGCCACCTGCAACTCAGGAAGTGTTTGCGGATGCTGCCACTTGTCTTTTGTCCTTCCACCTAATTCCATCCACCAGTTAGACCAGTAACCTCTTTTAACAGCTCTCCCATGCTGTTGTCTCCATAATTTATTTATTAATAATAATTATTCAGAATTTACATTCCTTTTTTTGGAGACTCTGCTGAGTCATCCATTTCTACTTAGCATTAAATTTAACATAATGTTCTCAGGAATATTTAAAAATAATTACATTATTTTAATAAAATTGGGGTATGTGACATACACACCCCCTTAAAATGTAACATCGTCCTCGATGTTACTTATTCTTCTTCTTCAGCTACCTGCTGGAATAGATGGGGATATGCTTCCCGCATCTTACTTTCCAGCTCCCAGGTAGATTCTTCAGGACTAAGGTGCTTCCATTGCACCTTCACTTGTCCAATTATCCGGTTCCGTAGAGTAATTTCCCTCCTCCCGAGGATACAATCCGGTTCTACCAGAACTTCCCCTTCTGGTTCTACCTGTACAATGTTCCAATCAATAACATGAGTAGCATCATGAACATACTTTTTCAAAACAGAGATATGAAAAACATTATGTACTTTTAAATTTGGCGGTAATGCTAACTGATAAGCAACTTGACCAATTCTAGCTAAAATTTCAAATGGACCACAGTAACGTGGTGCTAATTTTGCACAACTTCCTAATCTTAGGGAGCTTTTCTTTGGTCTTACCTTGATGAACACATGTTCACCTACCTGGAACTCTTTAGGAGTTCTTTTCAAGTCTGCTTGACTCTTTTGCCGATCCTGGGCAATCTTCAAGTTGCCCTGCACTTGTTTCACAATCTGTTCCATTTCTTTCAATAAATCAGGTCCTAACACTAATCTATCTACTGGATTACTCCAGGAGATAGGAGTGTTGCATTTTCGTCCATATAAAACCTCAAAAGGACTAAACTTAGCTGATGATTGATAGCTGTTATTGTATGCAAATTCAGCTAAGTGTAAATAATCCTCCCACTTACCTGGTTGATCTTTAACATACATCCTTAACAGATCTTCTAATATTTGATTAACTCGTTCTGTTTGTCCGTCCGTCTGAGGATGGAAAGAGGTGCTGAAATTTAAAGTGGTGTTTAATCCTTTGAACAAGGATCTCCAAAAATTTCCTGTGAATTTAGGATCCCTGTCTGATATAATGACTTTTGGAATACCGTGTAACCGAAAAATCTGTTTTAGAAAGATATCTGCTATGTTTGCAGCCTTGTAAGTGGTTTTAACAGGAATAAAATGTGCTGATTTACTTAATTTGTCTACCACTACCATAATTGAATCATTCTGATGTTGATTTTTTGGTAAACCCGTAATGAAATCCAGGCTGATTATTTCCCATTTCCAGCTAGGAATAGGTAAAGGTTGCAGCAATCCAGCTGGATGTTGATGTTCCGTTTTTACTTGTTGGCACTCCAAACACTTCGCTAAATATTCAGCAGTTTCAGATTTCATGTTAGGCCAAAAATATTCTTTTCTCAGCATAGTGATAGTCTTTTGATAGCCAGGATGCCCGGAGTAAGGGGTTTTATGTATTTCGTCTAAAATTAACAGCTTAACTGTAGGTGCATTAGGGATATACAGCCTGTCCTTAAACAGCAGAAATCCGTTTTCGTTTATACTATACCCTTTTATCAAGCTTTCGGTGGGCTGTTCCTTGGCTGAAATTTGTAAGTGTTGATAATTTTCATCTAATTTTATCCCTTCAGCCAGCTGTTTATTTAAATCAGAGGTATAAGTGCTGCTAGCTGATATAAAATTCAGTTTTGCATTCCTGCTCAAGGCATCAGCCACCTTATTTTCCTTCCCTTTTATGTGTTGGATTTCAAAATCGTACTCACTTAGGAATGCCAGCCATCTGGCTTGTCTTGCATTTAGATTTGGCTGGTCTAAAAGGTATTTCAGACCTTTATTATCTGTTAGTAAGGTAAATTTTCTGCCTATTAGGTGGTGTCGCCACATCTTTAAAGCATGAATTACAGCAGCTAATTCTAGGTCATAAGTGGCATAATTCTTTTCATGGATTTTCAGCTTCCTAGATTCGTAAGCAATGACATGTCCTTCTTGAGTCAGCACTCCGCCTAAGCCATCATTACAAGCGTCGGTACAAACTATGAAATCTTTATTTGGGTCCGCTATTCTAAGAATAGGTGCAGTTGTCAATAAGGTCTTAAGTTTCTTGAAACTTTCTTCACATTTCGCACTCCAATCAAACTTCTTTCCTTTCTTCTGCAAAGAAGTGATTGGATTGGCTATTTTTGAAAAGCCTTCAATAAACCTCCGGTAGTAACCGGTAATTCCCATGAAAGATCTAACGTCCGTCACATCTTTAGGTACTGGCCATTCTTCAATCGCTCGAATCTTTTCGGGATCTACTGAAATCCCTTCCTTAGTGACTACATGTCCTAAGTACTGGATTTCATCCTTGAAGAAGTCACATTTACTAAATTTCGCAAAAAGTTGTTGTTCTCTCAGTTCTTGTAAAACGATATGTAAGTGTTCCTTATGCTCCTCCTCGCTCTTAGAATAGACTAAAATGTCGTCGATAAATACAACAACAAATTTATCTAAGTACTTGTGCATTATGTTGTTCATTAAGCACATGAAAACAGCTGGGGCATTCGTAAGTCCAAAGGGCATTACGACAAATTCGTAATGTCCGTATCTTGTTCTAAAGGCTGTTTTGAAAATGTCTTCTTCTTTAATTCTTACCTGATGATAACCCGATCTCAGATCGATCTTAGAGAATACCGTAGCGCCACGTAGTTGATCAAACAGATCATCAATACGAGGTAACGGATACCTGTTTTTGATCGTCATCTTGTTTAGTTGACGATAATCTATGCAAAGTCGCATAGTTCCGTCCTTCTTCTTAACGAAAATCACTGGTGCTCCCCAAGGGGATACACTGGGTCGGATATAGTTCTTATCTATTAACTCCTTCAACTGAGTTTTCAACTCGTTAAGCTCCAAGATATTCATACGATACGGGGCTTTTGAACTGGGAACAGCACCTGGTACCAGCTCAATGGTAAAGTCAAGCTCTCTCTTGGGAGGCAATTCTGGAATTTCCTCAGGAAAAACGTCAATAAATTCATTGACGACAGGAATGTTCTCTACTGTTTTCTGGTTGTTTTCAAATTTATCTGTCTCGTCTGTAATAGTTACAGCATAGGTCTTGCATCCTTTCCTGACTGCTCTTTTAAGTTGTAATGCAGAAATTTGCCTAACTACTGTCTTCCTAGGAATACCCCTAACAGTTACAGGCTGTCCACTACTGTTTATACACCTAAAAGTTTTGTCAAAACAGTTTAAAACGACCCTATGTTGTTCCAACCAGTCCATTCCGATAAGTATGTCATATGAGCCAAGTGGTAAAACGTTCAGTTTAACTGTAGTTCTAAAATCAGTCATGTTTAAGATGCATTCTTTTACATAGCAGTTTACTTTCTTCTTAGCCCCAGTAGCTAATTGTACAGACCAAGAATTATCAAACCTTTCAACAGTCAAATTACATTTTTCTACCAGCTGAGGTGAAATATAACTAAGACTAGCACCGGGATCTATTAATATAGTAACTGGGGTTTTGTTAATCATACCTCCTACTTCCACCATGGAAGTTTGGTAGTCAGCCTGGCGGTTTTCCAACGCTGCATTGATTCGGGGCATAGTTCCTGCAAAATCTCCAACTGTCATTTCGTCTTGAACAGTATGAATATTGCTGACTTGTTTCTTTCTGTTTGGGCAGACTGAAGCATAATGTGGCCCATTACATTCCCAGCACTTGACAGGTTCTTTTCGCTCAAAATTTTTGATGTAGTTTCCATGGTTATTAGGAGTCTCTTTGCTGTTTTTGTAATTGTTTGAATGGCTGACAGCTCCATTTTTGTTTCCTTGGAAACTTTTACTGTTAAAGTGGTTCCCGTTTTTGCCATTCTTGAAACTTTTATGGGGAACAAATTCCTTTTTCTTGTACTCGATCAGATTGCTGTTCTTTTTGGCTTTCCAGCTGGCTATTCCCTCTTTCTTTTTATTCTGTTCGTAACAGAAATTTGCCTTGCGCATAGCTTCTTCCAGTGTTTTGGGGTTGTCATATTCAATTCTGTCCTTGATATGATAGGGCAGGCAACTAAGAAACCGCTGTATTTTTGGTTTCTCTTCGACAAAATACGGTACATAACGCAACAGACTTAAAAATTTACTGTTTAAGTCCTTCATCGTCATAGATCCGAGTTTTAGTTCATAAAATTCTTTAGCCCTTTCTTCATAATACTGCTCGGACAGGAATTTCTTCTTGAAATACCTTTTAAAGGTACTCCAATTAACTTCTCTTTCTTTGATCCCTTTGACCCTTTTCAGGTCTTGCCACCATATGTCCGCCTTTCCCGAGAGGTTGTAGATGGCCATTCTTTCCTTTAGCTGATTTGAGTAGTTATAGATCTGAAAATACTTTCTCATCCCGGACAACCAGGATTCGGCCTCTTCTCCAGTTTCAGCTTCTCCATTGAAAGTTGGGGGTTTTATCTTCTTAAACTCCCCGGAAATCTCCTCATAGGGCCGGTACTTTTTCCTTTGGTTGTGCAGCTCAGCTTCACTGCTGTCACTGCTAGTGTGATAACTGGGTTGTCCCTTTCTTTCTTCAAATGAGGAACTGCTGTCAGATTTAGTTGGTTTTGTCCTTTTTGACCCTCTTGGATGACTAACTTCTTCTGAGTCAGCTGGTTTGCTCCTTCCTTCAGTCTGAAATCTTTCTATCAATAACTGATTTAGCTGTTCCTGAGTCTTTAGAATTCTTTCATTATCCCTCTTAACTGTTTCCATTTCTGTCTTTAATCCTCTTATGGTCTGCATCAGCTCAGTGGTGTGAGCAGCTTCTTCTCCCGTCTCAAGTTCTTTTGACATCTGTCTTGTCTCAACATTGGGAGATTCCTCCTCAGCATATTCTCCCAGTTTTTCCATACCTGTCTGTAAAATTCAGAAAAGAAAAATTTCTGTTCTGTAGATGAAACCGAAATATATATTAGTATTTTATAAATAAAACAAAATCTTCTTTTATGATCATTGTTTGCGGAAGTTTAGTGGAGTCACATACAGGCCTAGTGTCTGAAACTGAGCTCTGATACCACATGTCATAACCCGAAATTTCTGAAAAATTTAAAATTTTTATTATAACAATAAATGTTAGTTAATAGCATTCCTGGTCCTGTTTAATTTCAGTAACTAAACATAATCCTGTTTAAAAGATTCTGTCTTACTACAATTGTGATTTTTGTGATTTTAAATGTTGACTGTTTTTGTTTCAAACTGCAAAGGGAGAGTTAGCCATAGCTGACTGGCTTACTTAGCTTATGAGCTAATGCATAAATTGTCTTTTGTTCGCAGGTACCCGGTGTAGTATGGATCATCGTAATTTAATTTTCTTTTGTAAGTATCAAACTTCCTTTCCCTGCACTGTATAAACTTTAAAGAAGATCTATTTACTATTACTGGTTGTCGTGTAAGACAGTAAAGTTCTTTTCATGAAAATTTATACTTGAATTAAGATTGATAGTCTGCCTCGACATGATATCTCTTATCCGGGACAGTATCATCAGGTTTTGCGATGAATTACAAAGTTTCCCGTCGTATCCATTGCGATATGACATGACCCTATGTTAATGATGTAACTATCACTGTAACAAATTGTTTGTATCATGTTTATTTTCTGCATATAGTGACGTTTGCGTTATGTGATATATTGTCAACTATTACCGGTGATTATTGCTGTGTTCACGTGTTATTAGCATGAGTTGGAGTTGTGACACCTCTAGCGATGTTCCATTATATTCATCTATGCTTCAAGGTCCCAACGTCCACCTAGTATTATTGTTTAACTTGTATCATCTAACTCTGTCTTGGTTTTAATCTATGTTCATGGTATGGACCCGTAGATGAGTTTATATTTAGACATCATGATAATAAATATTGTTATTTTCATTGTTGATTATTTAACAATAGTATCGAGAGAATATGATGATAGGACATAATAACCAATGTATATCCCATCATATAGTTATGGTAACATTTCAATGTATTAAGTGATATGGAGTTTTCATTTGAAAGTTGACTACATCATTGTTTAAATGATTGTAGGTAGAAATATAATGTGCTCTTGACATTATTCGATGGCTTGGTTTCAATATATATATAATACAATGATTGTTAATCATAAGGGCTTCTCCTTACGTTGAACAAGGTTTACATCCATGCAATGATTTGGAATCGGTGATTAATTAATCTAGCTGCAACAGAACTATAGAGACTCGACCCATATGAACTTGATAAATTAACTGGCTACGTGTTTGATTCTCCTCCTTGCGTTGGTGGATATATAAGCTAACATTGAAACCCTACCTGGTCATTGTCTTTGCCTTCGGGCTCGGGTCGTAAGGGAGAAACCCTCCATGTCTGAAGTCGTCAGTCTGGCACTGTAAAAATGCTATTGCTTAGGTTCTGGTCACGTTGTTTATTTCACTGGAGTTTAAAGTCTTGGCTCTGCTATTGGAGTCTGAAACAGTTTCATTTGTATCCTAGTCTCGTTGTCAGCGCCAATTTTGAATCACCTGCTACTTACAGCTTTCCACTGTCGCTGGGTGAGTTTGAGGCAGGGTTTCGCTGTCGTTTTTATCCCTGAGGTGTTTGTCTACTGGGTTTTGGGAGTGTGCTTCTCGACTGGTTCGCTCACAGCTTAAGGGTTTTGTTTTAAAAATGTTGCCTGTCGTGGCTTTCAATAGAGAGGTACATGAAGTTTCTTTTCTCATCCAATCTGAAGAATGTGATGGGGTTTCGCTACTTGTTCCCTCTGGTGGCTACCAGGTTGTCCACGGCTCAGGTAAGATAATGGTTTCACAGTTTTTGGGTTTTTGCAACAGATTGTTTTTATTCACAATAGTATTACAACTCTCGGCATTTGATGATGTGCAGGTCATGCTATTCTGAAGGTGCACAGGGCTTCATCTCCAGTGCTGGCTCCTCCGGGTAAGCCTGGTTATCCATGGCTGTCTCTCCCTTTGTTGGTTTTGTTGTGCTAGGGTTAAGTCTGGAGAGAAACTCCTGTATAATGGGGTCGTTGATATTCTTGTGACATGGGTACAGTCACCTGTAAAAATTGTTTTGTTTGTAATAGAAAGGGTTTGATACCCCGTCATGTTTATGAAGAACCATATACGGCTCAGACTGTATGAGGCCAGGGGTTTGTATTGTCATTGTAATTGCTATACGTAGGGTTTTACCCACGCTGTATAAATTAATAGTTACTGTATTTTGGGCCTGTCATGTGGCCGTGTATCATTCTGCGTTTTATTTGAATGACTAGAGGTTTAAAATATAAGGATTGTTTTGCGTTCTCAGATACTTGCAAGTATGATAACTCTGCTGTAGGTGAGTCCATGTATCTGTCTCTCTGCGTTTTCTTGGATTTTGAATATTTAATAAAAGAATGTTGATGTTTTCAACCATAACTGTAATAGTTAATTAATAAAGGGTTAACCCGGCGAGTTGGGGTTCTGTTCCTGGTTTTAAACATATAAATGAAAATGTTTGAGTTAAGTGGTGACTGGAAACGAGTTGTGAAATTTTGATGTTTTTGTTTTAAAACAATTAACTGTAACTGTGGATGCCTGGACTATGAATGCGATATCCTGTAGGTTTGATCTGTTATAGGAGGCATTTCTATTCTCTTGTTTTCAACCTGTCGACTTAATGTTGTATGGCTACGGCCATGTTAGGTTACTAACCACTCCCCAGAAGAAATACTGATAAGAAATAAGTCTTATTACAATAAAATAAATGTGAGGGTTTGTAACAGCCATTAATGGCTAAGCTCGTTGATGGTTTCTCTGTGTTTACAATGTTTGAATATAGATAGGACAACCTACGACAGAGCTGTGTATTTCATGTAATACAAGCTCGATAGTGAACAGTGATTCTATGCTTATGATTTGGATAATGAAACAATAAAGTCTCTATGTATTAAGACTTGGCTTCGAGCCAGTCAAGATGTTTGTCTAGTATTAAATAACTCTGTTAATCTGTGTTGTGACAACGTGGCTATAAATACTATATTATTAGGTTTAAAAGACAACACCATTTACAGTTTAAGTGTTTGCTTTTGACTATGATTTGAATAAGATTGTATGGGAAGCTTTTAAACAATGAAACATTGTTGCAATCACATCCTTTGGATAATCGATAACTGTCAATGATATTCTGAGTATAAATAAATAAAATGATATGAGTTTTGTTCTTCTTTAGCTCGATGCAGAGACTAACCTGTATCTATAGTTGGCAGAATTATGAAACAGATATATATATACCAGTATATTGCTCTAAAAGAAACTATTCCTGTACATTCTCTATTGGGAAAATATTTCACAGTAATTCTAAGATTTGTCTATGTGTCTGTTCTTATGACTGTTTTAAGGAGTATATTTCTGGAATGACTATTGTTTAATATTCTGTCTATTATTTAACTATTAATAGAAGTTCTAGAAATAATTACCATGATATCCGATTACTGTAATAGTAACAACATATTCTGTATAAAATAATTACTCTATTTAAGTGATAGTAGAAAAAATTCTAAGACATATGAGTTCTGCAAATTCTACCAAAAGACATTACAGAAATACTACTTTACTGAAAATAAATACAGTTCAAAACACAGTTGAGATAGTCCATTCTACATTTAAATTTATTAGATAAACAACAGGAAGAGTGGCAGAACCTGTATCTCTGGTAGACAATAACAGCAATGGGAGGCTGTTCCTCCCTACCAATTCCTGGAGAGTGCCCAGACAGCACTTCTCAGGACCCCCGAGCTTGCTCTGGTCTAACTGGATGGAATCTAAGTACGGTCAATAATTCCCTCAGCCAAAACAGCTATACTGGAACCAAGTTACTGCAACTTCCTGCTCAAAACACTTCCTTACTATTTTCCCACTTCCTCAATGGGACTCCTGAATAGCATTCACCTGAATGTATTCTCCCTCTAGAACAATTGCTGAACCCCCAGCTCAGTTCATTGAGTAGTATTTAAAAGATTGCCTAGATCTTAGTTGGGCTAACTGTCATTAATGAGCCACCTGCTCAGATTCCACTTTCTTGGGGAATCATGACCCCAAAATATAGGGAAGTTGCCACCTGCAACTCAGGAAGTGTTTGAGGATGCTGCCACTTGTCTTTTGTCCTTCCACCTAATTCCATCCACCAGTTAGACCAGTAACCTCTTTTAACAGCTCTCCCATGCTGTTGTCTCCATAATTTATTTATTAATAATAATTATTCAGAATTTACATTCCTTTTTTTGGAGACTCTGCTGAGTCATCCATTTCTACTTAGCATTAAATTTAACATAATGTTCTCAGGAATATTTAAAAATAATTACATTATTTTAATAAAATTGGGGTATGTGACAAAGGATGACTTAATCCTCCACCGTACATTTAGGACTACGTCCAAGGATGACTTAATCCTCCACCGTACATTTAGGACCACGTCCAAGGATGACTTAATCCTCCACCGTACATTTAGGACTACGTCCAAGGATGACTTAATCCTCCACCGTACATTTAGGACCACGTCCAAGGATGACTTAATCCTCCACCGTACATTTAGGACTACGTCCAAGGATGACTTAATCCTCCACCGTACATTTAGGACCACGTCCAAGGATGACTTAATCCTCAACCATACATTTAGGACTACGTCCAAGGATGACTTAATCCTCAACCGTCCACCAAGGACTTCATTCTCGAAGACATACGTCTATGGCTCTTCTTTCGGACTGAAGTCCAGGGATGAAGTCCAGGGATGATCCAATCCCCTCACATGTTCACCAAGAACTTCATTCTCGAAGACATACGTCTACGGCTCTTGTTTCGGACTGAAGTCCAGGGATGATCCAATCCCCTCACATGTTCACCAAGAACTTCATTCTCGAAGACATACGTCTACGGCTCTTCTTTCAGACTGAAGTCCAGGGATGATCCAATCCCCTCACATGTTCACCAAGAACTTCATTCACGAAGACATACGTCTACGACTCTTCTTTCGGACTGAAGTCCAGGGATGATCCAATCCCCTCACATGTTCACCAAGAACTTCATTCACGAAGACATATGTCTACGGCTCTTCTTTCGGACTGAAGTCCAGGGATGATCCAATCCCCTCACATGTTCACCAAGAACTTCATTCTCGAAGACATACGTCTACGGCTCTTCTTTCGGACTGAAGTCCAGGGATGATCCAATCCCCTCACATGTTCACCAAGAACTTCATTCACAAAGACATACGTCTACGGCTCTTCTTTCGGACTGAAGTCCAGGGATGATCCAATCCCCTCACATGTTCACCAAGAACTTCATTCTCGAAGACATACGTCTACGGCTCTTCTTTCGGACTGAAGTCCAGGGATGATCCAATCCCCTCACATGTTCACCAAGAACTTCATCAAAACATGTGTCAATCATGTATCCTCATCTTCAAAACATGTATAACAAAACATGTATCCTCATCATCAAAACATGTATAACAAAACATGTATCCTCATCATCAAAACATGCATAACGTCTATCATCAAAAGCATGTATACATCTATCATCAAAAGCATGTATCTATCATCAAAAGCATGTATACATCTATCATCAAAAGAAAAAATATAAGATTCCTAAATCTAAATAATTCTAAGTAACTAGGTGTAGTAAATAGGTAACCTCATCATTGATGAGACAGACTTGTTATCAGATACTATGCTACTTCCCCTTTCAAGGAGGGTCCTTCTAGACTATACCAAGCTTGTCTCGGAAGTATTCAAACTTTACTCGAGACAGAGGTTTAGTCAAGATATCAGCAATCTGATCCTCAGTGCTTATATACTCGAGCTTGATAGCTCCTCTATGCACCATATCTCGTATATAGAAGTATCGGATCTCTATGTGTTTTTGACTTATCGTGGAATACAAGATTTTCTATCTTGATGCAGTTTTGAATGTCACACATAATCATAGTGGAATCCATTTCTAAGTCAAACACTCCATATAATAGCTTCTGAAGCCACACTGCTTCACAGCTGGCAGAGCAGACAGCTATATATATTCTACTTCAGCAGTACTAAGAGCCACACTAGATTGTTTCTTGCTGAACCATGAGATCATGGTAGATTCAAGACTATAACATCCACCTGATGTACTCTTTCTGTCTGAGGCACTTCCTGCCCAATCAGAATCTGAGTAACCATGTAAACGGAGTTCATGACCTCCAAGATAATATAGACCAAAATCTAATGTACCTTTTAGGTACCTCACTACATGCTTTGTAGCTATTAAGTGAACCTTTCTAGGTTCTACTAGATACTGACTTAGGGTATTTGCAGCAAAGCATATATCTGGCCTAGTATTTGTTAAATACATCAATGACCCAATGATTTGTCTATATAGGGTTAGGTCCACTAAATCCGATGAGTCATTAACTAATAACTTCAAGTTGGAGTCCATGGGAGTGGCCATGGCTTTATACCCCAACATATCAAATCTTTTTAGAAACTTCACAGCATACTTACCTTGATTTAAAAGATTCCTTTTGGATCTTTCCATACTTCTAGACCTAAGAAGTAGTGCATTAATCCGAGATCTTTCATTTTCATTTCTGCAGCCATTTTCATGATTTGTTTCTCATTCCTTGTCAGAAAGAGATCATCGTCATACAATAATGGTATGATAGGTTCATCATCCACAACCTTAAGGTAAAGGTTAGGATCAGCTTTACTTCTGGTAAAGCCCAAGCTTTGTCATGAAGCTGTCAATTGTCCATTATTCACACTCTGCATTGAGTGATCTTCTGCATATCTATCTGTAACATCTCTCGTCAGATGGGTCTACTAATATGAGCCTCAAAATCATTCGAACTCTGCGGTGAGTTCCTTCTTGCATCCATGTCATATGTGTATAGAATCCATATTCAACCTTGTAGCAAAGGTTGAGATCCACATTATCCATGATGATCATTAAGCTCATCAATTGACTACCAATCCTGGGTACCCATACAGAACCTGATTCACACTTCTTCTTTAATTACACCATTAAGAGAATGGTCTTATCTAGCCACGTGGAGCAAAACATCTCATCATGATTCTCTTCCTCTTTCTAAGAGAATCTTCTAGCCACAAGCCTTCTATAGTGTGTTTGATTTGTAAAAATTTTGTTGAACATCCATCGCTTGTTCAGTGTTCATCATTGATCATGATCTTTCCTACAAATCAAAATTAAGTACATGATTAGTAATACTTCATAATCATCAAATCATATTGACATGATAACCTATTATGCATACAGATATCATTTACATAGTTATGCAACTATTTTGACCAATACTTTGGCACAACACTTTCCCATATCCTGTATGCATACAGTGGCTATCTAGATGCCTTCCATCTCTACCAGAAAATACTATTGAGAGTGTGCACAGCTCTCAGCATGTCAGCAAAGAGGTTTCATTCTAGACAAGCAACAATGGAATGTTTGTCCAACTTACCAATCATATGCATATTAGTAGCATGATATATTCTAGGAATACAAATATGCATACAAGCAATATCATTTACTATTTCTAATAACAACTCAAATACTTATCTTTTATGTTTGTGTGGTTGCCTCCCGCTTGATCTTCTGTATGTCTTCTGAACTTCTATTCATTCTGTACCACTCGTAAGTGGATGATTCTTTGTCTTCATGTTGTCATGGTCATGAAACTTGATTTGTCTTTTGTGATGTACCTGTATCTTGTTAGCAGACAACATCAACCTCACACAACACCATAATGCATAAGTACAATCATATAGCCCTAATCAATGAATGTCTTCGATCATATTCATAATGTTGATAGGGTGATAAGACAATTCTAACATTAATCAAGATTGTACTAAATAACATGAAGACAAACACATTATGAACTTAATCAAGAATCAGATTTCAAGACATACCTGAACCTCCTTAAGTCATACCTGTCAAGACTTCTTATAGTCTTCTTATGTAAGGCCTTAGCCTCAACTCCCCCTGAAACTTGATCTGGAGCTTGATTAGGGTTTGCTAGAGAAACCCTAAAAATTCAATATTTGACTTTAATACTTCTGAATGGATGGAAGGATGTGTCTTGCTGAGCTGATCAAACTAGCATACTTCAATTTTGAAATTTCCAAAATTTGACCCCTCAAAATTGCCTTCAAAATTTATGGATCTTTTGGACAGGAACCCGAATTAGGGCTTGATGAAGCCCACCCTTCTATCCAATCAAAAGGTTCTATCCAAGGCTCTAAACTCTTATTTTTCTTAGGAGCTTCCAGTCGTGGTTACAGACTTCAAAAATTCCAACTTTTGGTGAAGCCCTAATTTTCCATCTTTCTGATCAAAATCCCGAACTAGGGTTTGATCAAGCCCGGTCTTCTACTCAACCAAAAAATTTGATCTTGGTCTCTAAATTTTGATTTTCCTGAGTATCATTCAGCCGTGGACTCCGATTCCAAAAATTCCAACTTTCTCCGAAACCCTAAATTCTGGAAGCCATGAATGAATGTGCTCAAAAAAATAATTTTGTTTTGACAGAAATATGTACATGATTGTTTCTGCTGGAACTTTGAATTTTTCAATCCATAGGGTCTAAAAACATTTCTTGAGATATCCTGGCCTGTTATCTTTCCATCCTGATAGGTTTGACCTCAATTGGACTCTCTCAGAGAGAGTTATGCCAAGTGTCGCAACGTGACCTGTTTATGGGATAAAACATGAGAGCGAACTTGTACGGTGTGCCACGTGTCACTGTTTGAACTTCGGCCTCTGAAACCTTTTCCTAAGATAGCTCACCCTATTATCTTTCCATCCTGATAGGTCTGACCTCAATTGGACTCTCTGAGAGAGAGTTATGCCAAGTGTCGCAACGTGACCTGTTTATGGAATAAAACAGGAGATCAAACTTGTACGGCGTGCCACGTGTCACTGGTTTGGTTTCGGCCTCTGCAAAAGTTTCTTGAGATAGTACAGTCTGTGTACTACCTGTCACTTTTTACGAAATTGAATTTGGAGCTTCCTAGCCCAATTTATGACCTTTTTTCCTAGGTCACCTGATTTTGACTGAGATCTGGAAGAGGCAGAAACCCTAACTTGTACTGATCATAACTCACAAAGTACAACGAATCTGAGGGTTCCCTTTGGACACAACGTACCTGGGGATGTTATCTACGACCTGTAAACTTTTCAGATCCTGAAACTTCGCATAAATGGATTTATAGCGAAAGTTCCACGATGACTGGTTTTTGCTATATAAAACCCTAACCTTCAAATTGTCGCAAGAGAAGCAAGTGTCGTAAGTGCCATACATTGCCTTCCTTCAGGTTAGCTCTGATACCATGTTAAAATTCAATATGCTAAGACAGAAAATAGCAGCATTACATTCCATTTCACAATAATAGCATATACAGGATCACTGAAGAAACAACAAGCATAGCATAAACACAAGAGACACAGATTTATCCTGGGAAACCCTCATGGGGTAGAAAACCCAGCAAAGCTTTCCTCAATAAGATGATAAACCAAAATACAAGATGTGCTCCCTCCTTCTAATCCTCCTTAGCAAATCTCCCAGACAAGTGCGTCTCTTTTCATAAGTGAGTGAGTGTATCAAATGAGGAACACACCTCCTCTATTTATACACTACTCTGACATATATTTTACACAAGTACATGTAGGCTCGTATTTAACCATTAGGTTAAATACCCTATTATAACTGACTGGGCCGACCCCCACATGGTGGGTCTAATAACCCTAGTTACCACAACTTCTCGGAGGAACAAACATCTCCGGATACATAATAAAATCACCTCGGAGGGATGGAACATCTCCGGAATAAATAATGTATAAATATAATATTCTTAGAAGTTACAATATTCAACACTTATAGCCCTGTTGTGAGTGGAAAACTATATTAGGTTGGAGCCTCTATTTAGGGTCAAATTGCTCAGGGGTTTTAGAGATTTGCCATTCCATAAAGTCTTTGATTCAATCTTACCTTTATCCAACCATATCAGGTCGAACCACCGTGTTCTCTGCCACACTAGAAACTGGTAACTAGTCATTCACATATTTATGAAGATACAAATTTACTCTGTAATCATGATTTGATCCCTGTAGGGATATACATTTCATGTATCAAAAGTGACCCCCTATGTAGATGGCATGATTCTCTACACATAGAGACAAGCTCTTCGTGGGAAAGACCCTTTAGAAATATTTGTAACCAATAAACACCTTTGTGTATTTATTAATCATGCATGTCTTTCCAAGCCACTTTGCTTTTCTCTTTCTAATAATGACTACCAGTGGGTTCCCCTTAAAAATACTAGTATTGAAAAGGTTAGGTGTTTTATGTTCTGGTGTACTCCTACCTATGAATTGGAAGCATTGATGACACATTTATGTATTAAATGTTCACCTTTTATACCAACATGGAATGGTGCTCTCTACGAGCAATCTTAATTTTGAATAGTAAATTATGAACCTGTAGAATAATTTTGTATTTATTTCTCCTCCTTGGTCACAATCCATGTGGTCAAGAAATATGATATTAGTCAAGAATAAATGCTTTGCCCCCACATGATTTGAAGCAATTTCAATATAAATTGATGTGGTACATACATGAAGCACTTTATAATATCTATTTGTATAAATAGTTTCACTTATGTCCATGAAGAGATATCTTTGATAGTGTAGTGCCCCTAGGCTACTGTAGACATTGAGGGCATCTGTTGAATGACCCGACTGATTGAAACATTAATAAGATAACTCTTTGATTTTATTTTGAGTATGTGTATCTGGATATTTGATGTAAATGAATGATTAGATGTGTTTAATGATTAACTATTATTATGGAAAATATGCTTATGAATGATGCTTAACGACTAGCTATACGATTGATTATGTGACGAGAACGAAGAAAGTAATTATTGACGAAATGTATGTTTGATTAGATGAATGAGTAATGTTTGAGTAAATTATAAACGCTTAACAAAGTAGCAGATTTATGAATCAAATGATGATTATTAAGGACAGTACTATTAATATATGTTTGTGAAAAATGTGTGTAGTGACAGGTGAAACGGTTCACCGACAGACACGCAAAGGAATATGAAGGGTCGTAGAGTACGGATAAATCACACACAGGGAGAGCGACGATGATGTCGACTTCCAACGGAATACCACGCTTGAGCAGATAAGAACTGATCTGCTTGCTCGAGAGGAAAGCGCGAGGGCATACGAGGTGGGCCACGACGGAGCTGGTCACGTATGAGTTGGGGGCGCGCAGTGAGAACAGACTCACTCCTCAGCACCATTAGTCCCTAATAGCGTGTAGACGGAGGATGGAAGGCAACGGCTCCTGAAATCTCTACATGAAGTTCCCGCAAGTCAAAATGAAAGGATGACGGCATAAGGGCCCGATGGTGCGGTACCCTGTCGAGAACGGAAATAATGGACGTAAGGAACCAACGATGTGGTACCTTGCCGAGGAATAGAAACTACAGATGACTGGACCCGACAGAGTGGTGCCATGTCGGGAAATGAAATCAAGGAACGGGGAGGCCCAATGGCGCGGCACTAGGGCCCTAATGAAAATGATGGTTAAAGTTAGTTACATAAAAACGTATAAATTGTGCACCTAGAACAACACTTAGAAAAATGCATTTTAGTACTTAAGACATTTGCACAGAATAGATTAGTTTAGCATTTAAAATAATATTATTTGTATTTAGGAATGTGCACACAAAAGACTATTTTGGCTTTTAAATAAGAATGATTGATTTTGGCATTTGCACATGAGATATTTTTTTATGAGCATTTAAAATAATATAAACCATTATTTAGGAGCACATTAGAATTATAAACTTGGACACCTAGTCAGCCCCACCTTCACACAAATCTAGGAGTTAAGTGAAATATCTGGGGGACAAACTTGAGCAAACTTAGGAATGTTGATGCATCTCCTAGAGAAACTGACATTTGGATGGGTGAGTTGTTTTTAAATAAATAATTATTTATGCATGAAGCGACATGTGTCACATGAGATTTTCCTTTATAATGAAGACTTTGGGAATGGGTAAAAGGGCCCAGACCCTGGATGACTATGGTAATTTTGAATTATTTCATGACTTGCTGCTATTGAGGGTTTGGCTAGAAATGTTGGTGGGGGGATTCCCAAGCTGGGTTTCTTGAGTATTGTGTGTGAACTCTACGGCTCGAATAGCTTGGGGGTCCGAAAGTAAGAAGAGTACTTCCGGAGTGGTAGGGTGGTTAACCGAGGTGTCCATTGGTGACCGTGGAGAACAACGGTTGAACCGGAGCTGCGTCAACCAAAGAATTTCACCTTTCGATTTGAGCTATCTTCACTATAGGATCTTTTTGCTGTTTTGTTTTAGTTTATATTTCTGCAAATTAATTTAATTGGCCAAAAATTATCGATCTGGAAACTTGTTTCGTATCAGTTTATAATTCTGCAAATATCAGTTTATTTAAAAAAAAATCAAGAATCTTAGTTAGTGTGAAATTCTGGAATGGCAAGGCTGGTCGCAATGATTAATGTATTGGATATAGTCCCTAGAAATCGATAGTTATGCCTCTGTTTTATTTCAGATCTAAAAGCGACTGGTACACCCCCCTGTTTTACTTAAATACTGAAATCAAATGTAAAACTCTGCTTTTGTTACTGTGCGGCAAATGTCGGTATGTTCCTATTTTTGAGATCTGATTTCTTAGCATAACTCTGCGTCCATTATTAATGATAAAATTCGCATGTAGGAATCTGACTGTACATTTAGAAATTATATAGAGGATCCACCCAGTCTCTGTCCTACCCTTGAACGCAAATTAAACTCAGACCTTGATGTTTGTTGATTCCCAGAATGTAAATTGTATTTCATAATGGCGTTTTGCCTGATCTACGCAATCCTGGAATAATGTTACAGACGTGTGTACACCTCCAGAAACGCAGATTGTAACTGTTATTGATCTATATATATTTCTCGAAATAGAATTTGTTTTTCATTCTGGCATCTTCCTACTCTGGTTATTTGTAAACGCAAATTGTATTATTGGCCCTAGGTCTGTATTACCCTTCCGAAACGTAACTCGCACTCCCTTGTTGAATTCCTGTCCTCTGTTATGAGTCATCGTTTGATTCCTAGCATAATAATTGCTTAATACCGATCCTCACTTTACGGCCGAAGGCTTTTGTCATAATTCATCCATGTATTGCCCTATCTTCTTATTAGTTGTATAGACCTCTAAACCGGCCCATATTGATGACCTTCTGTCGCGGACCTGTGTTTAAACCTGTTGTACCAATCTAATTACCGGTCCATTCCCTTCCTGCCCAAAGCTGTACAATGTTCGAATAAATTACGTGGAGGGACAATTGATGCTGCACGTTTAAACTCCACGCCAGGCTTTCGTTACCTCTACAAGTATGAGTAATACGAATGAAGGGTAACTGAGCTCCAGTGGGAGACTCTCCGCAGAGTTAAGCTAGACACCTGTACAAGCTTGGCGACAGATAGATTCTCTTCTCTTTAACTAATGACAGATGCTCGCTTTTTACTTGGGCATTTACATGTCAGATCTGATACTCGAAGAAGTATCCCTTGTAACGTAGGCTTAACTAGCTCATTGCCAGCGCTTGAGTAAAGTGGTTGACCTCGGGTTCCTGCTCGAGATCCAATCTATGCCTTGCAATTTCCCTGTACATGTTATTTAACATAAATCTGAGTTTAGTTATAAATACTATCACCTATCGCTCGATCAGCATTGCGTCTCACAGAGATTCGCATGTTTAAGTTTTTGTATGAATTTGTTAAGCTTATTGAAGCGTTACTCACCTAAACTTGTGCCCTATTCTTTTTTTTTAAATTATTCTTTCGCAACCGAGATTACGGGCAGAAATTTACACCGCTGAAATTCCGGGCAATTATCATCAGAGAGATCTGAACACTGCGAGGTTATTACCGAATCTGTTGAGAAGTATTATTTCTGTAATATTAATAAATCCTCATTCAATGGAGATGGCCACATGGCGACCCATAGCGGAGGCGGTCGTCAAACTCTCTTCTTTTGCCAAGCCCTTTTTATTCACTCGCTGGAGCACTTAATCATAAATCTTAGTATGTCTTTAGATGACGTGCAGATGTCTTAGTTACGCGTTTGTTGATAAGAAGAAATGTATCACCTTTTGGTTTACAATTTTTAATGCTTGGATTATATTTCATAAAGAGTAATCTTGAATCGAGTTGGCGTTGTGATATTGAGGAGTATGTTGCTTATTTTTGTGTAAAATTGCAGAAGCGACAAACTTTATTCTACAGAATACGTAGACTATTCTAGTTTACAATTTTTTGGTTTGTGCTTATGGAAATGAAAAGCGCTTTACTCATTTAGTATATTGTTGCAAATATGGTTTTAAAGGAATGCCTTAGCATTTCCCTAGTTTGTAATTATTGGTTTCTGTTTAAGAAAATGAAAAAGCACTTTATTCAAACTTTATTATATAGAATACGTAGACCATTCTAGTTTACAATTTTTTGGTTTATGCTTATGGAAATGAAAAGCACTTTATTCATTTAGTATATAATTGTAATATGATTTTAAAGGAATGCTTTAGGATTATTCTAATTTATAATCATTAGTTTATGTTTATGAAAATGAAAAAGCATTTTATTTATTTAGTATGTAATAGCAATATGATTTTAAAAGGATGCTTTAGAATTAATCTAGTTTGTAATTATTGGATATGTTTATGAACATGAAAAGTATTTTACCCATTTAGTATATATTTGCAATTATGATTTTAAAGGAAAGCTCTAGAATTATTTTAGCTTGCAATTAGTTATTTATAATTATAATAAGGAAAAGTATTTTACTCCTTCAGTAAATAGTTGTAATACTTTAGAAAATGGAAAATTTGTTGGGATCTTAATCAACCTAAAGAATTGTAGTTGAATAACTAAATGAGTGTCTTACTAGTGGTGCTTTAATATTATTTATTATCTGAAATGGTTGGAGAGTTAGTGGGGGAAATTGGTTAACATTAATTCAGTTAAAAAATAAATAAAAAAATGCTAACAAGACAAGTCCTATAGATAGGTCTCATAGTGCCCCAACTCACACGAGAGCCATAACAAGAATCAACTAGTTTAGGTTCAATTATGGATTCCAATAATCGATATATACAATGTAAAACAACTCCATCATGTGGGGAAGGAATTGTGAGTGTTTTCTACTAAGTTGTGCTTAGTTGGATTTCAAGTAAGCCTGCAAAGAATGAACAACTCATTTGTTCATAATTCAAGATCATAAGTCCATGCCCTTTTCATGGTTTTCGCATGTTCACACCCCCTTGGGGGAATTGTAATAAATGATGTAGCATGATGACCTTATGTAAAAGGATTGGCCTTTTTAGGACATACTCATCGAACTAATCAACCTAGAGTGCTTTTTCCTTGTTAATTATGCAATGTATTTTAGCGACACATAATTTTCGTGTTTTTCACTCAAATCCTCCAAATATGGGGTTTTTAAGTTGATGATTATTCCTTGGGAGGTTTATTAAATCCTAGAGTTTATGTATATTACCATGCTAGTCATAATCCTAGAGTCTTGTGAATATGAATTAAGGCCCCACTAGGATTTTTTAATGTTTTGTTTCTTAATAAAATCATCGATAAGTAGTATTTTAATTGTACATTTTCCAAAGGTCATAAACGTGTGTCTAGGGGGGAAAATTAGTCATGGGGATGCTCATTTTTGGTCCTAGATCCCCCACTTAACCCCTAAACCCACATTTGAGAGTCAAATTAGTGATTTTCAATCACTAATTTTGATTTTCTCTCCAAAATGATAGAAAGTGTCAAATAATTGGGAAATATGGAGAAAATCCAATTCCTAAATCAAAGGGATCTTGTCTGGGACATCTCTCTGAGGTGTCAAGGTAGTTTAGGATCTTGTCTAGGTCATTGATGGATGTTTCTGAGAATCTAATCCCACTCTTTATTGGATAATCAACTTGTCACCAAAGAGGGGGGGGGGGGCGTAATCTCTCCATGGAGGTTGCATTTCTCCATATGGTATCTTTGTTTGAGTTGTTTGGAAGAGGTGGAGGCCTCCCAAGAGGGGTTGGGACACCTCATTAGAGGTGGCACCCTCCCCTTGCATGCGTACAAAAAACATTCCACCAATCTCTCAACCTCTCAGTAGGGTAAGAGCTTATGCTTGTTTGTTTTAGGCTCTTACTAATTGCTTGTACTAGATCTATTGGAGATGCATGCACATTTTGCTTCATTGTATGCTTTATAGTTTTCTACTTCAGGTAATATTTCTCCTTAACCATTTGTTTGTGCATGGGTTTTCAATTTTCAGGTGATGTCATTTGGAAAAGGGTTGGAACTTGCTTGGATCCTCCTCATCTTCAAGCTATCAAGGGCATAATCCCTTAGTATTCTACCAAAACAAACTTCAAAGCCTCTTGTTTCTAGTTTCTTGGCTACTTCACCTTCTTTCTCTTAAAATAAAAGTACTTTTATGGTTACCTTTTTTTTATGATAACAAGTGTAAGGGCTAGTGCAAGGTAATGATACCCAATTATGACATGTTAGTTGCAATGGCATTCTGGAAAAACAGAAATATTTTCATTAAAATCAATTATTAGAGGTACCTACAAATTTTTTTCCAATTAGGTGTAAAACGATGAAACGTAGAAAAACAGATGACCTTCCAGAATATATAATTTTTATTTATGGAAAAGTGGTATAACCACCCCAAAATGTCATTATTCGAAGATTGGTATGTTATTTTTTTTCTAAAACATAATGCACATGTTTTTTTGACCCGCCTGTTTGCTATGTAAATTTTCAATTTACGAGAAAAGAAATATGTAGAGGCATAGGCAACGGAAAAATCTTGTGCGGGGCTATTTTTCCAAAATTTTAAAAGTCAATTTTATATTTTTTTTAAATTACCGAAGTTATTGAAGCCCTAAAATGACATTGTCATGTTTTAATCCACCATATCATGGTCTAAAAATAATCAAAATGCATTTTTTTTTTTAGGTTGTAGGTATTTTCGTGCTCTTACGTGGGTGGGTTCTCTTCTGTTTTTGAAATAGGTAATCCAATCAAACGTTATAGGCCAAATAAACGACCTATGTTTTTTTACGAATTTGACATGAGTGCAGTTTAAAATGAATTAAAAATAGAGAACAACAACAAATCTATTAAAAAATTATATATTTGGAATCTACACACACAGCTCGACAAGTGTGTGCAATTTCATCTGCAGTGCACTCGTGGAGCTTATGCAGAACTAGCTGTGAAAAATAGGAATTTGCAGCATTTGATGTTTTCTGCTATAAATCAAGGATAAATCAGACCAAGCCTAAAGGTGCAATCTGAAGCTAATTCCAATCCTGCAAGGGTGCCAAAAACAATTTGAATTCAAACACGTGCACACGCGCGCGCGCAACTACGCGCACGCGCAAACACACCCGTGTGCAACTACGTGCACGCACAAACACGCGCACGCGTGATTGAAAGCACACACGCATCCTTGCGCGTACATGCTATTGTATGCCTTTGTATGGTTTATTTAATTTCCTTTGTCAAGGGGATACATGAAGTTGATGAAGATGTGATAATGAAGAAGATGACAATGATGGAGATGTTGATGAGGAAGGGGGAGATGACAATGATGTTGAAGATGTTGATGATGATGTTGATGATGATGAGATGATGATGATGAGATGATGGTGATGGTGATGATGATGATGATGACAATGGTGATGAAGATGACGATGAGGATGATGGTGATGATGATGAGATGATGGTGATGGTGATGATGATGATGATGATGATGATGGTGATGAGGATGATGGTGATGAGGATGATGATCATGATGGTGATGAAGATGATGATGATCATGATGAATATGATGATGATGACGATGATCATCATCATCGTCACCATCACCATCATCATCAACATCTTCATCATTATTGTCATCTCCCCCTTCCTCATCAAAATCTCCACCATCGTCATCTTCATCATCATCATCATCTTCATCACCATCCTCATCAACATCAACATCATCTCCATCATCATCATCTTCTTCATCCTCATCACCATCATCATAATCATCTTCGTCATCATCATCATTGTCATCATCAACACCATCATCATCATCGTCCTTCTTCCTCATCTTCATCAACATCTAGGTCATCATCTTCATCGTCAACATCATCATCATCATCATCCTCATCATCAACATTGATGGCGATGATGATGAAGATGATGATGACGATGTTGATGATGAGTACGATGATCATCAACATCATCATCATGTTCATCATCGTACTCATATTCATCACCATCCACCATCATCATTATCATCATCTTCGTCATCACCCTCTTCCTCCTCATCATCATCAACAACATCTTCGTTGTCATCATCATCATCATCATCATCATCAAATGATGACGATACGAAGATGATGACGAAGAAGATGGTGATGACGAGTATGATGAGGATGATGAAGATGATGATTATGATGACAAAGACAATGATCATCGTGTCCATGATCATATGATGATGATGATGATGGTGAGGATGATGAAGATGGCGATGATGATGATGACGAATATGATGATTTTGATGATGATGATCATATTCGTCATCATCATCATCATCTTCATCAACGTACTCATATTCATCATCATCCACCACCATCATCATCATCATCATATCAACATCATCATCATCGTCATCCTCGTCCTCACAATGATGATGATGATGAAGATGATGGTGATGATGATGATGATGATGATGATCATGTTGTTGAGGATGATGAAGATGATGATGATGATGATGATAATGATGTGCTGCATATTCGTCATCTTCTTCTTCTTCATCATCATCATCATCATCTCCATTAGTCATCATCATCATCACCATCTTCATCATCATCGTCGTCGTCATCATCATCATCATCATCATGATAAGGATGATGGTGATGACGAGTATGATGAGGATGATGAAGATGATTGTTATGATGACTATCATCATCATCATCATCATCACCATATGATCATCATCTTCATCATCCTCATCATCATCTGCATCCTCACAATGATGATGATGATGAGGAGGAGGAAGTTGATGATGATGATCATGTTGATGATGATGATGAAGATGTTGATGATGTGCTACATATTCCTCGTCATCTTCATCATCATCATCATCATCATCATCATCATCATCACCATCATCATCATCATCTCCAAATTAGTCATCATCATCATCGTACTCATATTCATCATCATCCACCACCACCATCATCATCATCATTATCATCATCATATCATCACGATGAAGACGATGATGATGTGTTGCATATTCATCATCATCTCCAACAACATCTTTGTCATCTTCATCATCATCGTCGTCATCATCATCATCCTCATGCTTGTCCTCACAATTATGATGATGACGACGATGATGATGATCATGCTGTGGATCATGTTGTGGATGATGATGATGTGTTGCATATTCGACATCATCTTCATCATCAACATCATAATCATCATCATCATCATCACCATCATCTCCATTAGTCATCATCGTCATCCTCATCATACTCGTCATAGCCGTCTTCATCATCATCATCATCAGGAAGATGATGATGAAGATGATGATGAGGATGCGGATGATGTGCATCATATTCATCATCAACATCATCATCTTCATCGTCATCATCATCATCATGATCTTCATCATCATCATCATCATCATCATCATGACGAAGATGATGATGATGATGATGATGATGACGACGATGAAGATGGTGATGATGATGATGACGATGAAGATGGTGATGATGATGATGATGACTACTGGAGATGATGATGATGTTGATGATGAATATGATGCACATCATCCGCATCCTCATCATCATCTTCATCATCATCTTCCTGATGATGATGATGAAGACGGCTATGACGAGTATGATGAGGATGATAAAGATGCCGATTATGATGACGAAGACATTGATCATCGTGACCATGATCATATGATGATGATGGTTATGGGGAGGATGATGAAGATGGCAATGATGATGACTAATGAAGATGATGATGATGGCGATGTGTTGCATATTCACCATCATCTTCATCATCAACATCATAATCATCATCATCATCATCATCATCATCATCTCCATTAGTCATCATCGTCATCATCAACATCATCATCATCATCATCTTCATCATCATCATGATGATGATGAAGATGATGATGATGATGATGTTGATGATGACGATGATGATGATGATGAAGATGATGATGATGATGATGTTGATGATGACGATGATGACTAATGGAGATGATGATGATGATGATGATGATGATGATGATGATGATGACGATGAAGATGGTAATGATGATGATGATGACTACTGGAGATGATGATGAATATGCTGCACATCATCCTCATCCTCATCATCATGTTCATGATGATGATGATGATGATGATGATGATGGAGATGGCTATGACGAGTATGATGAGGATGATGAAGATGACGATTATGATGACGAAGACAATGATCATCGTGACCATGATCATATGATGATGATGGTGATGGTGAGGATGATGAAGATGGCGATGATGATGACTAATGAAGATGATGATGATGAATATGATGATTTTAATGATGATGATCATATTTGTCATCATCGTCATCATCTTCATCATCGTACTCATATTCATCATCATCCACCACCATCATCATCATCATCATATCATAATCATCATCACCATCCTCGTCCTCACAATGATGATGATGATGAAGATGATGACGATGATGATGGTGATGATGATGATCATGTTGTTGACGATGATGAAGATGATGATGATGATGATGGTGATGATGATGATCATGTTGTTGATGATGATGAAGATGGTGATGATGAGGAGGATGATGTGCTGCATATTCGTCATCATCTTCATCATCAACATCATCATCATCATGATCATCTCCATTAGTCATCATCTTCATCATAATCGTCGTCATCATCATCATCTTCATCATCATCATCATCTGCATGCTCTTCCTCACAATGATGATGATGACGATGATGATGATGATGATGATGATGATGATGATATGGATCATGTTGTGGATGATGATGAAGATGGTGATGATGTGCTACATATTCGTCATCATCTTCATCATCAAAATCATGATCATCATCAATCAACATCTCCATTAGTCATCATCATCATCATTATCACCATCTTCATCATCATCATCATCATCACCATCTTCATCATCATCATGATCTTCATCACCATCGTCATCATCACCATCATCATCATCATCATCATCGTACTCATATTCATCATCATCCACCACCACCATCATCATCATCATCCTCGTCCTCACAATGATGTTGATGATGAAGATGATGACGATGATGATGGTGATGATGATGATGGTGATCATGACGATCATGTTGTTGATGATGATGAAGATGATGATGAGTATGAGGATGATGTGCTGCATATTCATTATCATCTTCATCATCAACCTCATTGTCAACATCATCATCATCATCATCATCATCTCCATTAGTCATCATCATCATCACCATCTTCATCATCATCATGATCTTCATCATGATCTTCATCATCATCATCATCATATCAGCATGACGAAAAACCTTATTTTATTTTATTGTGATTCCACTTACAGTAGATGAACACTATTCGTAAAATCTTCCACGATGAGGAGGCCCTCCATGACTACTTGATTAGATCCTTTACATCTCATCATCTTCATCCTACACTGAGACTAGCGATAACAGGTGCCTTAGATTTTGATTAATACAGCAATGTAAAGAAGAGTGCTCTGCATATTTCATGAAGCCAAGCTTATACCTTCTGTGCTATTGTGATGCACCTGCAACAATTAATTAATAAAAATATGCGAAATAGACGATATGACAGAACTCAGAATCACTTTTATATTGATCACAGGCCACTTCGAGGGGGCAACCTCCTATGAGCAAGCTCAATACAAATAACTTCACGGTGCCTTCATAGGTCTCAACACACACTTATATACTAAGTCTAGGCGCCAATACTATGGGCCAAAACCATGGGCCACTACAAACTGTGGATCAACAATACTATGGGCGACTTGCAAAGCATATGCGCCAACAACAATAACATAAACTATTGATCAACAAATACTACGGGACGACTTACAAAGCATATGCGTCCAACAACAATATACTAACAAAGTAAAGACATGGGTTCCTAACATCCCCTCCCCCTTAAAAAAAGCTTTCTCCTCAAAGCTTTAGATGTGGAAATTGTTGTTGAATTTGAAGGAGTGGTTCCCATGTAGCATCCTCTGGTTGCATGCCGTGCCACTGAATTAAGACCTCTGTGATAGAGCAAGAGAGAAGGTGACAAGTGCGCCGATTGAGGATGGCCTCCGGCTCCAAAAGGATGGATCCTTCATTATCCAATTCGGGTAAAATTGTTTGTCCACTGATCTTGGTGCCAAGAAATTTCTTCAGACAAGAGACATGAAAGACTGGATGAATGCGGGAAGAAGGAGGAAGTTCCAATTTATAAGCAACCGACCCAATCTTCTGAAGAATCCGATATAGCCCATAGAACTTTGGAGCGAGCTTATGACACCCTTTGAGTTTCAGGGAAGACTGCTTGTACGGCTGGAGACGAAGAAAAACCATATCGCCGACTTGAAAAGTGCACTCAGAACGGTGCTGATCAGCTTGTTGCTTCATGCGATTTCTTGCTATGTGAAGATTGTCCTGCAAAATGCGAAGAATTTGATCACGGTTTCGAAGGACCGTGTCAACTTCCTGAACTGGTGAACTGGTTGGGGTGTATGGAAGAAGAACTAGAGGTTCCTGACCATAGACTGCTTCATATGGGGTCATTTTAGAGGCAGTGTGGTAAGAGGTATTGTACCACCATTTGGCGAGAGGGAGCCACTTTGCCCACTGATGTTGTTGTTCAGAGGTGAAGCAACGAAGATAAGTTTCCAAGCATTTATTGATAATTTCAGTCTAACCATCTGTTTGTGGGTGATACCCTGAACTCATCTTCAGTTTGGTGCCATTGTGGCGAAATAGTTCAGTCCAAAAATGACTGGTGAAAGTCGCATCACGATCCGAGACAATGGAAGAAGGGATGCCATGAAGACGAAAGATCTGGTCCAGGAAAATTTGAGCGACTGAAGAGGCTGTATAGGGATGGCTGAGAGCACAAAAATGACTATATTTGGAGAGGCGATCAACCACAACGAGAATCACTGTCTTCCCGCCAGATTTAGGGATCCCTTCAATGAAATCCATAGAAATATTTGTCCAAATATGTGTAGGTATGGGCAAGGGTTCGAGCAATCCTAGAAGGAGTGTTGTTTCACCCTTATTGCACTGGTAGGTATCACATTCGGCCACCATCTGTTGAATTGTCCTTTTCATGCCCTACCAAAAGAAGTTACGTCGTGCCCATTCATACCTTTTGAGGAACCCAGAGTGCCCTGCCAATGGAGAAGAATAAAGTTCATAGAAGACAGCCTGTTGAAGATCTGTGCTCTGGGGAAGCACTAGACGACCCTTGTATCTCAGAGAAGCACCATCCCAAGAGTAATGTGGTACAGCAGCAGGGTTGTTGGTCAAGCGCTGGATGATTTGAGATAAGGAAGAGTCATTAACATAACCTTGTTGAACAGATTGCAACCAATTTGGAACAGGCATAGAAATAGCTGAAAGAGAACCTTGGGCATCAAATGTGCGAGAAAGAGCATCTGCCACAATATTGTCTTTACCGTTCTTGTAAGTGATCTCATAGTCATAACCCATGATTTTGCTAACCCATTTTTGTTGTGCTGGGGAGGAGACACGCTGTTCCAAGAAATATTTCAGACTCTGGTGATCAGTCTTGATGTAGAAATGATTCCCTAATAGGTATGGATGCCACTTATTTACTCATAGGTAGAGGCAGCTAAATTCTTACCTGAAAGGGCTTTGCTGGTGAACGCAATGGGGTGTTCATCTTGAAGGAGAATAGCACCAAGTCCATTGCCGCAAGCATCACTCTCAATAGTGAAGGGCTTGGAAAAATCGGGCATAGCTAGAACAGGTGTAGTACACATAGCTTGTTTTAGTTTGTCAAACTCACACTGAGGAGCATGTGTCCATGTAAAAGCATCCTTTTTTAATAGAGTCTTTAATGGAGCTGCAATCTTCCCATAATCCTTAACAAACTTACGGTAGTATCTAGTCAACCCCAAAAAACCACGAAGGCTCTTGAGTGTCTGAGGATGCGGCCAATTGTTCATGGCATCGATTTTGGCAGGATCCACGCGAACCCCTTGTGCTGAGATAATGTGCCCGAGATACTCAACTTCCTTCTGTTCAAAAACACATTTAGACTACTTGGCATGGAGATGATGGTCAGAGAAAAGTTGCATGACAAGATCCAGATGTTGGAGATGTTCATCCCATGTTTTACTGTAGATGAGGATATCATCAAAGAATACCAGAATGAATTTCCGCAAGTAGGGTCGAAATATTTTATTGATTAATTCCTGGAATGTGGAAGGAGCATTAGTGAGGCCAAAGGGCATGACCAAAAACTCATAATGGCCATCATGTGTGCAGAAAGCTTTTTTAGGGATATGATCCTCATGAACTCGAATTTGATGATACCCAGAACGAAGATCCAACTTGGAGAAAAAGTGAGCCCCATGAAGCTCATCAAGAAGCTCATCAACAACAAGAATTGGAAACTTATCCTTGATGGTGAGGTGATTAAGTGCTCGGAAGTCAATGCAGAGGTGCCATGACCCATCTTTTTTGCGGACAAGAATAATTGGAGAAGAAAAGGAACAAGTGCTTGGGCGAATAATACCTTGCTTTAATAAGTCCCAAACGAGCATTTCAATCTCCATTTTTTGGTGAAATGGGTAGCGATAGGGCCTGATGTTGGGAGGAACGCTGCCAGGAAGGAGCTGAATACGATGGTCTTCTGGCCTGGAAGGTGGCAATCCCACTGGTTCAGCAAAAACACCTGTATATCGATCCAGAATTTGTTGTAGATCCAAAGGAGTAGTGGAGACCGCTGAAAGTTGCATCTGAATGGAGTGGAGCTGAGCGATGACACCATGTGAATTCTTCTTGAGGAGTTTTTCCATGCGATGTGAACTGATGATGTTGAGAGAACCTAGTTGTAATCCTGTCAAGGTGTGTTTTTGGCCATTGAGAGAAAACTGCATCCAAAGTTCAGCAAAATCCCATAAGATAGGTCCAAGTGTGCGTAGCCATTGAGCGCCCAAAACCACATCACATCCGCATAAGGTCAAGGAAAACATGTCAGAGCGCAAGGTATAATCTCCCATAGAGATACGCACATTTTGACACTTCCCTTTGCAAGGTAAGGTGCCCCCACTGGCAACCATGACTTCAAAGTTGGAGCAAGGATGGATAAAACAATCAGCTTGTTTGGCAATCCGAGGGTCAATGAAATTATGGGTGCTACCAGAATCAATGAGTATTGTAAGAGAAAACTTCTTGAAGTAACCCCTGACCCGCATTGTTTGGGGGGTGGTGATTCCAGCTAAAGCATGGAGAGATATCTCTGGCTGGTCTTCCTGAGACAGAGGGTCAATAGGCGGTTCCTGAATGTCGACCGGAGCATCCAATGTTTCTGGATCTTCATCACTAATTTCAGAGGCAGGCAGAGAATCCACATCCAAGAGATAGAGCTTTTGCTGAACACATCTATGTCCCCGAGTGAATTTCTCATCACAATTATAGCAAAGCCCCTTTTCTCTGCGTGCTTGCATCTTTGTTTCAGACAAACGCTTGATAAGAGTTGGTCGAGGAGCCTGCGGTATAGGTGGTCGTTGAGAACCCATATTTCGGAATGGAACAAAAGTGGGCTTGGAGCGTTGTTGGGCTGCAATCTTGTCTTCTGCCAACTTAGCCAACCCTAGGGCTTCCATCATTGTGTTGGGACAGAACATTTTGACTTCAGAGAGGATGGCATCCTTTAAACCACTGATAAAACAACTCCGGTAAAATTCATCAGACAATCCTTCGGTGTGGTTGGCTAGATTCTCAAATTCGGTTTGATACTCTCTCACAGTTCCAATTTGGCGAAGTTTAGTGAGGAATCCTGTGAAGTCATCAAAAGCACTAGGACCAAATCGTTGCAAAAGGAGCTGGAAAAAGTCTGGCCATTTGGGCTATGGATGAGCCTTGATGTACCAACGGTACCATTGAAGAGATTCCTATTCCAAATGAAAGGATGCCAGCAGAACTTTGTTGACATCAAAAGTATTATGCAAACTGAAATACTATTCTACATGATAGATCCATCCAATTGGATCGGTACCATTGAAGCGAGGAAAATCAAGTTTCGGACCACGGAAATTGCTAGAAGAAGAGAACCCATTGTCTGATGAAGACTTGGACTGCCGTTTGTTGTTCATAGCTGAATGTTCAAGATGGAGGCCGAGAAATTTTTCATCCAGATCCTGGAGTTTGGCTTGGATGGTTGCAAGTGCGTCCTCCATGGTTTTTGCTCCTACATGGGTGATAAGCATAACCAGGAGAGTTTTTTTTTTTTTTTCGGTTGACTAGGTAGGAAAGCAAAAACAGAAACTACTTCTGTAAAGGAAAATCTAGACTTGGGAAAAAATCTGAAGGATAATTGGGGTTTGACTAGGTTTTGGACACTGTTGAATAGACAGGGAAGCAAAAATGAGGATTTCAAAAGCGTGGTGAAGGATGGAAAAATTTGGCAGAGGGGAACAAAGAAGTAGAATTCAGAAAGGAACTCTGTGGTAAAATTTGAAGGTGATTGGGTGAAATCTGAGGAAGTTATGGCAAACCCTAAAAATAGACAAATGTGGGATTTCGGGCTTTGGGAAGGGGAATTGGGGATAGGGTCCTCAGGAATGAAATATGCAGAATGAGATAACAGGGGTTCCCCAAAAATTTCAAGGGAAACAGAGTGAAAACAAGGGAGATATGGAGAAAAAACAGAATTTTATACTCCGTTTTTTTTGTTTTGTTTTGTTTTTTTTTTTTTTTTTTTTTTTCTCAGACCGGAGCGGCTACGGCTCGGAAGAGATCTGAAATAGTGCCGAATGGATTGAAAATGGCTAGATCTAGAATAGCTTGCAAAATGCATCTGAACGACTGGATCTAAAACGACGCAGCAATGATCGACAACAGTTCAGCTGAAAATAGATATGGACCCCAGGTATGTGCAGCTTTCTAACAGTTCAAGGGTTTCACTCGGCCACCAATGCTGTCTGACGGCTTGCGTATTGGGGCAGTACCCCTCACTCCACGGCTCAGGTAAAACTGATAACTGCTTTGCCACAAACGATAGCTCTTGGTTTACCTCACGGGTGGGAACTAGTCAATCAGGTAGGGGTCGTTGCCCTTTTCGCTGGCAGGTCCTCTCAATGGGCCAGCTACTTTGGGGTTCCTGTGGTACTCCTCACAATGAGTTTTAGGACTTATGCCCAAGTACTTCCCACAGTTAAGAGGATAGGGATTATTCTAAAATCCGAACCTGCAACAAATGCGAAAAAAAATTTTGGCAGAAATTTCACCCAGCAAGCCCAAGAAAGTGCTCTGATACTAGATGTGATGCACCTGCAACAATTAATTAATAAAAATATGCGAAATAGCCGAAATGACAGAACTCAGAATCACTTTTATATTGATCACAGGCCACTTCAAGGGGGCAACCTCCTATGAGCAAGCTCAATACAAATAACTTCACGGTGCCTTCATAGGTCTCAACACACACTTATATACTAAGTCTAGGCGACAATACTATGGGCCAAAACCATGGGCCACTACAAACTATGGATCAACAATACTCTGGGCGACTTACAAAGCATATGCGCCAACAACAATAACATAAACTATTGATCAACAAATACTATGGGACGACTTACAAAGCATATGTGTCCAACAACAATATACTAACAAAGTAAAGACATGAGTTCCTAATAGCTATGCTTTGCCAGCCTTCCATAGGGGTGGGAGTATCAAGACTATTCTCCTTCCCCATAAATTAACTGGGCAAATATTTCCCAGCAAATAAAACTAACCATCAAAGTGCATTTTGTCACATCTGCATCGCCCTAAGAGAATAAAATCTGATGGTAATTATGAACAAATCTGACATACTGTGATCTCACAATAATCACACCTCCGAGCAGTCTTTATACAACATTAATATATATACTATCTATTTAATTATTCTTGATGTAACACATATGTTTATAACTGAAAATTAAATTAATTTTTTGAAATCAAAATACACAAATTTGTAAATATACCCTTGAACACCCAAACACCTAGAAGCACTTAAATGCACTTAGGGATTATGGGCTAGAAGAGATCCTAAAGGCCTTTAAGGGGGAGAGTCTCTTTATGGGGAGGGGCTCTAGGCATAACTCGACACATTTATATCTGTTGGGTAATAAATACAATGAACGTTACCCACCAACCATTGCAACATTCAGCAAGGACGCGCACGCGCCAGAGGCGCGTGCGTGTCCCTGTTGAACATGAAATTTAGAAAATCACCCACGTTCTTTCTCCCATATTTTTTCCTCATTCATCGCATTCTATTTGCTAGTTTCATGCACAGTCCAACAAGCATTTTCATGGTAGATTGAATTCATACACCATTTGGATAAAATACACAATATTTGGGGCTCTATTTGGCTCTTTGTATTGAATACACACCTATTGGGCTCTATTTGGATCAATTGAGTGAATACACAATAGTTGGACTCTATTTGGCACCTTGGATTGAATTATCATGCTACTTGGATACACATGAAGTCTTCTTACATATAGTGGACACATCAAAAGAGCATTTGACATTTGAAGCAAAAAGCAATCATAATCCTTGAGGTATGGTGAAAATTTGATCTTGTTAAATGTAATTTAGTCTTCATTCACTTGTTTGAATGGCATCTATTTGGTTTTTCCTCATGAATTGTATGATAGATCTATTTTATTATTCTTAATCTTCAACATAGACAATAAAAACATCCTACCAAAAAAAAAACTACAACATGCACCAAGCAATTCTTTCAACCTTTCATGAAAATAATAAAAAAAAATTACTTGCATCACCACCAATAACATTTCATAATCACATTCCTCCATCTAGTAGACAAACACTTGTTGAATTCCTCATGGTTTCACTACAACAACTCACACAAACACCTAAACAATTGAAAAGTCTTAGTCTTTTGGGGCTATTTTCCCTCATCCATACCATGAAAATGAAGTCAATATGAGCTTCTCCCTTGTAGGGAATTTGCTGGACTACTAACATCCCATACCACCATCCAATACCATCCTACTGAGTTCCTAGATGTGATGTTGTAACTTTATATGTAGGGCATTCCAAATAGCTTTTAATATTATATGAAAACATTATCACTAGATGTTGTTGTACATAATCAATTGCTACATCAAGCTTTAATAATCATGCACATCGAGTTTTAATATCTTGTTTGTTGTTCATTCTTGCAGGGGTCATATTTTTCGTTTTTCCAAAAGTGCATTGAATATGGGAAACAGATGTAATAATCAAAGAAAGTCTAGAAGGAGGCTGCTGCTCCCTGAAAAGGCCCATGAGATAAGAGAAAAGGCTAGGTTGTACATGCAAAACCGTAACAATCAAAATGTTAGTGCCTTAGATCCATCAACAAGCGATCATGAAGTGGTTGAAGTCAATCAAATCTTGCCTGACATCGAGTATGAAGGGATGGATGTTGAACAAGTTCTTAACTGGAAACCACCCCAAGAAGAGCACCCACCTGGAGAACACACTCCATTGCAGGACCAATTACTGAATGAAGGGCCACAACAAACCGTTGGCGAGACTCATACTTCCTTGCTGACTCCCTTGCCTCAACTATCAACCGGACGACGAAGAACTCCCAAACATATTCATGTGGATGAAAGTTCATTTTCAGGACTTGAAGGTAAGATGTCCAAACGCACTATTGATTTCCATTGTAACAAGATAATTAAAGATTTTTTTGAATCCAAAACCGATGCAACAAAATGTCAATTGTTTCTTGCTTTGTTAAAATTACATTGTCTAGCTCATGTTAGGAGAATTTTTTTCATAAAGGTAGTTAGAAGTTCAGAGGCCAACAATCATGTTGTTAGAAATCTACAATCTGCATTTAATTTGATTCGAAAAACTTCTCACACAAAAGATTTTAATGCGGCCCGTCGTGTACTGTCGGAATTGATTGTAGACAAATCCACAAGGCAACGTCGCCTACTATCACACACATGTAAAATATTTAAAGTAGATAGAAAGACTCTTCAAAATTATTCTGTCATTAGAGAAAAACTTGAGACCCCAGGCCAAAAAGATTGTTGGGCCTTTGTTGGTAGGTTACCTCGTTCAGACATGAAGCTCATTGATGCTGTTAAAGAACTAGTGCAAAATTTTTGGCATGATAACACTAGACCGTCATCGAATTAGAGGAGGGTAGTTGTCACTGGATTGGGAGTAGTCACTTCCTTTGGTCACGATCCAGGTACTTTATAGGGAAATCTTCTTCAGGGATAGAGTGGTATCGGTGATATTGAGAGCTTTGATTGCTCTGATTTTGCAAGTGTAATTGGCATCAATGCGATTCATTTGCTTCCTCTCATTTACACCTCTTTTGAATTTTTCTACTTGACTTGTAAATGTGGAATAGTCCACCAAGTTAAAGGGTTTTTTCTCATCATGATCTCACCAAGAGCCACATACACAAAAACCATGCATCATGTACAAAATAAATATGCAAAAGCCTTCGGGTCAATGCTTAATCAATGATCTCCACCATGCATGATTTACTCAAGCATGATTCTCCTCACAATACATGCAAGAGCTAGCAACAACATTCAACATTGCCTTCACACAACCTCTATGACCTCTATTCCTTATGTACCTAAGTCTCCATGCTTTATGCACTACGGTCATAATAATCATAGAAATTGTCTAATAATTCATAAACACATATGATCAATCATGACTAATCAATCCATCGTGATGTCGCATAAGTAAAAAAAAAATGAGACCAAGACTTCCTTGGGACAAAATATTGTTGATTCATATCTTCAACCCCCCATCTATTACAGTTATTCTTCATAGCTACAAAATCCCAACAATGACATAATAATTGGGAATCACATTCAACTCAAGCACATCATTAGTAGTACTTATTTGCAACTTTTCCATGATAATTCTTTCATAAAACATAATATTAGTAGCATCTTGTAGAATATTTTCTCATTATACGGTGCATTGCATCAAACCAATAGACAATGACTACTATTTTTCAACAAATAACCTCCAAAAAACATAGAACCAATGACATCATAGAAAAAACATACAACATAGAAACACACTATGTAACATAATTATCAATGAAAAATATACTTTATTATATGTTAATCCTCTTATCCTACAAATGAAACTTCCCAATATTTTGTTGCTTCCAGTTCTCTTGTCAGATTTATTAGAAAATATAGGGAGATGTTTTTCAACAAAATTCAATGCAATTGCACATTTATTACATGTATATGTACATTAAGGACATGTAACTACTTCCTTAACAAAAAAAGAAGTTGAGAGAAAATCTCTTAATAACTTAGCACTCAACCTAAACACAAAGATATTATAAAAATTAATCATAAAAATAGTCACCTAACACATACTTAGCTGAGAGAATATCTCAATTATATCAACATCCACTTAGTTAGGCTCATAACAACCACATCCACCCTATGATACCTCATGTATACATCCACTCAACTTATGTGCACAAACTTCAACCATATGTGAACCCATCATATAACACCTTACCTAATCTAGTAGGTCAATCACTCATAACAACCATGGAGTAATAGGTCATAGTATACATATGCAAAATTCTTCATATTTGCACTTGTATCCTCATCCATTAGCATACACCAAATATATTTGAAAACATTGCATTATCAACCCTAACCCAAACCCTAGCACTAACCCTCACCCAAACCTTAGCACTAAACCATCTCCTTCATCATCACGATCACCATCCCCATCACCATCTCCATCATCATCATTGACTCTGACTCTAACCCTAATTCAATTTCCTTCTATAACCCTAGCCCTAACCCTCACCCAAACCCTAGCACTAAGCCATCTTCTCCATCCTCACCATCACCATCACCATCACCATCACCATCAACGTCTTCATCATCACCACCATCTCCATCATCATCATTGAATCTAACTCTAACCCTAATTCAATTTTCTTCTATAACCCTAGCCCTAACCCTCACCCAAACTATAGCACTAAGCCATCTTCTCCATCCTCATCATCACCGTCACTGTCACCATCAACATCTTCATCATCACCACCATCTCCATCATCATCATTGACTCTACCTCTAACCCTAATTCAATTTCCTTCTATAACCCTAGCCCTAACCCTCACCCAAACCCTAGCACTAAGCCATCTTCTCCATCCTCACCATCACCATCACCGTCACCATCAACGTATTCATCATCACCACCATCTCCATCATCATCATTGACTCTACCTCTAACCCTAATTCAATTTCCTTCTATAACCCTAGCCCTAACGCTCACCCAAACCCTAGCACTAATCCATCTTCTCCATCCTCACCATCACCATCATCGTCACCATCAACGTCTTCATCATCACCACCATCTCCATCATCATCATTGACTCCACCTCTAACCCTAACTCTAACTCCAACTCTAACTCTAACTCCAGGTTCCTCATCAAAGCCTCCATCATCATCATCTTCATGACCATCGCCATCACCATCACCATCACCGTCAACCTCTTCATCATCATCACCATCATCATCATCATACATGCCCGGTGGATGATTTTGCAGAGTTGACCCTTGTGTGCAAAAATTGCACACTCCCTCACTCAGCAAAACCCTAGTTTCCAAGATGGACGTACAAGATGAGGGTGGGGCCACTGGGCCAGAGGGGAGGGGCACCCCTAGCACTATCCCGATGTGCAGAATCCAATGGAGTCAACAGTTCGTCGATCCGAGCCACAGTCTTCATTCTATGGCTCGTCCCATCTTGCATCCAGAAGACCTCCACGGACACCTGCTCGATACCTGTCGGGGCCGTAGAACTCCAACCGTGCAACAAAACCGGGTTCTGGGGAATCCTACAGGTGTGTCTAGGCAAGTTCCACCCAGGAACGCTATCCATAAGTGCCCGGTGCAAGATTTTCCAGAGTTGACCCCCGTGTGCAAAAATTGCACACTCCCTCACTGAGCAAAACCCTAGTTTCCAAGATGGACGTACAAGATGAGGGCAGGGCCACCGAGCCGGAGGGGAGGGCCACCCCTAGCACTATCCCAGCGTGCTGAATCCAATGGAGTCGATGGTTCGTCGATCCGAGCCACGGTCTTCATTCTATGGCTTGTCCTGTCCCGCTGCCAGAAGGCCTTCAGGGACACCTGCTGGATACCTACCGGGGGAGTAGAACTCCAACCGTGCAACAAAACTGGGTTCCGGGGAGTCCTACAGGTGTGTCTAGGCAAGTTTCAGCCAGAAATGCTAGCCCTAAGTTCCCGGTGGACGATTTTCCAGAGTTGACACCCGTGTGCAAAAATTGCACACTCCCTCACTAAGCAAAAAGCCTAGTTTCCAAGATGAACATACAAGATGAGGGTAGGGCCACCGGGCCAGAGGGGAGGGGCACCCCTAGCACTATCCCGGCGTGCAGAATCCAACAGAGTTGATGGTTCATCGATCCGAGCCACGGTCTTCATTCTATGGCTCGTCCCATCTCGCATCTAGAAGGCCTTCAGGGACACTTGCTCGATACCTGCAGGGGGCGTAGAACTCCAACCGTGCAACAAAACCGGGTTCCAACTGGGAATGCTAGCCACAAGTTCCCAGTGGGTGATTTTCCAAAGTTGACACCCGTGTGAAAAAATTGCACACTCCCTCATTGAGAAAAACCCTAGTTTCCAAGATGGATGTACAAGATGAGGGCAGGGCCACCGGGCCGAAGGGGAGGGGCACCCCTAGCACTATCTCGGCATGTTGAATCCAACGGAGTCGACGGTTCGTCGATCCGGGCCACGTTCTTCATTGTATGGCTCGTTCCGTCTCATTGCTAGAAGGCCTTCAGGGACACCTGCTTGATACCTACCGGGGGCGTAGAACTCCAACTGTGCAACAAAACTAGGTTCCGGGGAGTCCTGCAGGTGTGTCTAGGTAGGTTCCAGCTGGGAACGCTAGCCATAAGTGCCCAGTGGATTCTTTTCTAGAGTTGAACCTTGTGTGCAAAAATTGCACACTCCCTCACTAAGCAAAACCCTAGTTTCCAAGATGGACATACAAGATGAGGGAGGGGCCACTGGGCCCGAGGGGAGGAGCACCCCTAGCACTATCCCTGTGTGCTGAATCCAACAGAGTTGACGGTTCATCAATCCGAGCCATGGTCTTCATTCTATGGCTCGTCCTTAGAACTTCAGTTAGCAAGGACAACGAATCCTTCATTGTTCATAGAAACTCAGACAATACTCCCTTCTTTTAAACACATTCTGGAGAGAGCAAGAGGAAAAGTTCATCAAAGTGACTTCATTCATCTATATTCTCGTAATGTACACATAGTCCATCCTTATCTTGATAAACAAGAGTTTTATAATAGCTTGAATGTTTTGGGCGTGGTTATCTCCCTATATTCGGTTGTCTGATTGGTTGACGAGCTTGCCTGAAAATCTGTACGTTGAACTTCTTTGTTTTATTGCTGAAAAAATGGAAGGGATTTTCAAGTCACCTGCAAAACACTCCTTTGTTGAAATATCTAAGTTCTTCCAACAACATAGATTTGGCTAGTGTATCAAATGCTGCCGTCCACACTAGAATTTATCTTTCATCAAAGGAGTTGCACATATTATGGCTAACGAAATGGTCTCGGGAGCTTGGAAGTGTCGACAAATATTATTCCATGCCTGAATCTACCTAGAAGGCAATTATAAATTTAGATCCTTGAGAATGCCTGAATCTAACTAGAAGGAAATTATAAATTTAGATCCTCGAGAAGGTAAGAAACTCTATGAGTGGTTGAATCTGTATCCTAAAATTATAGAGCTTTCTGTCTCAAAGTTTGCTAAGCAGCTCCTGGATGTAGTATCAGACTCAACAGACAGTAAACTTGTTATCACCACTACAATGGCCCCAGGGTGCCCAACTAGAATTACCATACCGCTCGAACCATGGCTCGATTCGTGAATCCATTGAATCCGGTGGGTGCAGGACGCAAGGTTTCAGCTCGGGGACCCCCCACAGCCTGCCTCGAAGACCCAGAAGCAGTGCTAATGGGCCATCCCCGGAGCTAGGGTTTTGCTTAGTGAAGGCCATTCCAAATTCCCTCAATGGGGCCATTTCTTGTCCGGAGGCCCCTGGGCGTGCGTGGCCACCATGGACAGGTCCACTATGGCCACATGGAGCTGTGGGAGCCAACGGAATCCAAGTCCGCTCGCCGGTTTGGGTTCTGTGTCCACGGAGCAAATGCCCAAAGTGTCCTTGAACGACCTCGTGGTGCCCGACTAGAATTCCTGTGGCACCAAAACCGTGGCTCGGTTCGTGAATCCATCGATTCCAGTGGGTCCAGGACAACGGGTTTCAGCTAGGCCCCCCCCCCACAATGTCCCCCGAAGACCAGGAAGCAGTGCCAACAGGCCATCTCCGGAGCTCGGGTTTTGCTTAGTGATGGCCATTCCAAATTTGCTCAAGGGGGCCATTTCTCATTCGGATGCCCTCGGGCGTGTGTGGCCACCATGGATAGGTCCACTATGGCCACGTGGACATGTGGGAGCTGACAAAATCCAAGTCCGCTCACCGGTTTGGGTTCCGTGGCCGCAGAGCAAATACCTAAAGTGTCCCTGAACGGCCTCGGGGTGCCCTACTAGACTGCCCATGGCACCCGAACCGTGGCTCGGTTCGCGAATCCATCGATTCTGGTGGGTCCGGGATGGTGGGTTTCAGCTGGGGCCCCCCCACAACATCCCTCAAAGACTCGAAAGCGGTGCCAATGAGCTATCTCTAGAGCTAGGGTTTTGCTCAGTGATGGCCATTCCAAATTTGCTCAAGGGGGCCATTTCTCGTCCGGATGCCCCCCAGCGTGCGTGGCCACTGTGGAAAGGTCCACAATGGCCATGTGGACCTATGGGAGGTGACGAAATCCAAGTCCTCATGCTGTTTTGGGTTCCTTGGCCCCGGGGAAAATCCTCCAGGTGTCCCTGAACGACCCCGAGGTGCCCGACTAGAATGCCCGTGGCACCGGAACCCTGGCTTGGTTCGCGAATCCGTCGACTCCGGTGGAACTGCGATGTTGGGTTTCACCTAGGGGACCCCCCACAGCGTGCCTCGAAGCCCCATAAGTAGTGCCAATGGGCCATCCCCAGAGCTAGGGTTTTTCTCAGTGAGGGCCATTCCATATTCGCTCGAGGGGGCCTTTTCTCGTCCGGAGGCAGAAGAAGATCACTTTTCGACAAAACAATGTAGTTAGTAGAAGAGGATTAATTTTCAACAAAACAATGTAGTTATTACATGTGGAGGCAGCAGTTTCCCATGGAAAACGATTGTAGGGTTGAGCAGAGGAAAGATGTTGGGAAATGGGCTATTACATTAGCTTTTCCGATGGGAAAGTGGTTTATAGAAGGAAATATGGCGACTGTAGGTATCTATGCTTTTCTTCCGACGGAAATAGGATTTCCCTCGGAAGAAAAGAATAGATACCTACAGCCGCCAAAGCATAGATACCTATAGCCACCCATCGGAAAAGCTAATGTAATAGCCCATTTCCCAACATCTTTCCTCTGCTCAACCCTACACTCGTTTTCCACGGGAAAGCGCTGCTTCCACATGTAATAACTACTTTGTTTTGTCAAAAATTGATCTTCTTCTGCTAACTACATTGTTTTGTCACAAATTGATCTTCTTCTGCCTCCAGACGAGAAATGCCCCCCTTGAGCAAATATGGAATGGCCTTCAGGTGCTATGGGCATTTTAGTCGGGCACCACGGTGGCCACTCATGCCCGGGGGCCTCCAGACGAGAAATGCACCCCTTGAGAGAATTTGGAATGGCCATCACTTAGAAAAACCCTAGCTCCGGAGATGACTCGTTGGCACCACTTCTGGGTCTTCAGGGGATGCTGTGGGGGGTCCCCTAGCCAAAACCCGCCATCTAGAACCCACCGGAGTCGACGGATTCACAAACCGAGCCATGGTTCAGGTGCCATGGGAATTCTAGTCGGGCACCCCGGGGTCGTTTAGGGACACCTGGAGGATTTTCCCCGGGGCCACAGAGCCCAACCCAGTGAGAGGACTTGGATTTCGTCACCTCCCATAGGTCCACATGGCCATTGTGGACCTGCCGACAGTGGCCACACACGCCCAGGGGCATTCGGAAGAGAAATGGCCCCCTTGAGAAAATTTGGAATGGCCATCACTGAGAAAAACCATAGCTCCGGAGATGGCTCGTTGGCACCACTTCTAGGTCTTCAGGGGACGCTATGGGGGGTCCCCTAGCTAAAACCTGTTGTCCCAGACCCACCGGAATCGACGGATTCGTGAACCGAGCCAGGGTTTGGGTGCCACTTGCATTCTAGTTGGGCACCCCGGGGTCGTTCAGGGACACCTGGAGGATTTGCCCCGGGGCCACGGAACCCAACCCGACAAGCGGAATCGGATTTCGTCGGCACCCACAGGTCCACATGGCCATAGTGGATCTATCCACGGTGGCCATGCATGCCTGGGAGCCTCCGGATGAGAAATGGCCCCCTTGAGCGAATTTGGAATGGCCTTCACTGAGCAAAACCCTAGCTCCAGGGATGGCCCATTGGCACCGCTTCCAGGACTTCGAGGCACATTATGGGGCATCTCCTCGCTAAAAATCGGCGTCCCGGACCCACCAGAGTTGACGGATTAGCGAACCAAGCCATGGTTTGGGTGCAATGGGCATTCTAGTCAGGCACCCGGGGGCCATTCAGGGACACTTTGGGCATTTGCTCCATGGCCATGGAACCCAAACCGGCTAGCAGACTTGGAATCCATCGGCTCCGACAGGTCCACGTGGCCATAGTGGACCTGTCCATGGTTGCCACGCACGCCCCGGGGCCTCCGAACGAGAAATGGCCCCATTGAGCGAATTTGGAATGGCCCTAACTTCGGGGATGGCCCATTGGCACTGCTTCTGGGTCTTCGAGGCCCACTGTGGGGGGTCCCCTAGCTGAAACCTAGCTTCCAGGACCCACCGAAGTCGCCGGATTCGGGAACTGAGCCACAGTTCGAGTGCTACGGGCATTCTAGTCAAGCACCCAGGGGCCGTTCAAGGACACTTGGAGGATTCGAGCTGGGGCCATGAAACCCAAACTAGCGAGAGGAATTGGATTACGTCACCTCCCACAGGTCCACCTGGACATTGCGGACCTGTCCACGGTGGCCACGCACGCCTGGGGGACTCCAATTGAGAAATGACCCACTTTAGCAAATTTGGCATGGCCTTCACACAGGGGTCAACTCTGGAAAATATTCCACCGGGCACTTAGGGCTAGCGTTCTCGACCGAAAACTGCCTAGACACACCTGCAGGACTCCTCGAAACCCAGTTTTCTTGCACGGTTGGAGTTCTATGCCCCCGACAGGTATCCAGCAAGTGTCCCTGAAGGCCTTTCGGATGTGAGACGAGACGAGCCATAGAATGAAGACCATGGCTCAGATCGACGAACCGTCGACTCCGTTGGATTCATCACGTCGGGATAGTGCTAGGGGTCCCCCTCCCCTCTGGTCCGGTGGCCCAACCCTTATCTTGTACATCCATCTTGGAAACTAGGGTTTTGCTCAGTGAGGGAGTGTGCAATTTTTGCACACGAGGGTCAACTCTGGAAAATAGTCCACTGGGCACTTGTGGCTAGTGTTCCCAGCTGGACCCTGGCTAAACACACCTGCATGACTCCCCGGAACCCAGTTTTGTTGCACGGTTGGAGTTCTATGCCCTCGGCAGGTATCCAGTAGGTGTCCCTGAAGTCCTTATTGATGCGAGACGGGATGAGCCATAGAATGAATACCATGGCTCAGATCGATGAACCATCAACTCTGTTGGATTCAGCATGCCGGGATAGTGCTAGGGGTGCCCCTCCCTTCTATCCTGGTGGCCCCACCCTCATCTTGTACATCCATCCTGGAAACAAGGGTTTTGCTCAGTGAGGGAGTGTGCAATTTTTACACACGGGGGTCAACTTTGCAAACTATTTCTTCAGGAACTTGTGGCTAGCGTTCCCAGTCGGAACCTTCCTAGACACACCTACAGGAGTCCCCAGAACCTAGTTTTGTTGCACGGTTGGAGTTCTACGCCCCCGGCAGGTATCCAGCAGGTGTCCCTGAAGGCCTTTTGGATACGAGACACGACGAGCCATAGAATGAAGACCATGGTTCGGATCAATGAACCATCGAATCTGTTGGATTCAGCATGCCAAGATAGTGCTAGGGGTGCCCCTCCACTCCGGCCCAGTGGCCCCGCCCTCATCTTGTACGTCCATCTTGGAAACTAGGGTTTTGCTCAATGAGGGAGTGTGCAATTTTTGCACACGGGGGTCAACTCTGGAAAATCTTCCACCAGGAACTTAAGGCTAGTGTTCCCGGCTGGAACCTGCCTAGACACACCTGCAGGACTCCCCAAAACCTGGTTATGTTGCATGGTTGGAGTTCTATGCCCCTAGCAGGTATCTAGCAGGTGTCCCTGAAGGCCTTTTGGATGCAAGATGAGACGAGCCATAGAATGAAGACCGTGGCTCGGATCGACAAACCGTCGACTCCGTTGGATTCAACACGCTAGGATAGTGCTAGGGGTGCCCCTCCCCTTCGGCCCCAAAGGCCCCGCCCTCATCTTGTACATCCATCTTGGAAACTATGGTTTTGCTTGTTGGCCTCTTATTTTGACTGTTCAGCACAATATTTTCTAGTTTAAGTCTCATGAAACCAAGTAATCATCAACTTTATTTAGTGTTGTTTTGTGCATGGTTATGCCTTTTGAAGAGCAACATTGCTAGGAGCTTTGGTAAGTGACTTTTTAATTTTTAATTTTTAATTTTGCTTTGTTTTATGTATATAATGGAACCTTTAGTTTTCATTTAATAATGGGTCAATTAATGAGTCTTTATTTCTTTTATGCAGGATTCTTTTGGTTATTTGGCCCAACGCTTGTCCCGGTGCTCCAAAGAAGATCTATGTTGGCTGAACCAGAGATTTGGGGGATTTTATTGCTCAGGATAACATCTTGTTTGATTTCCAATCACTTCCAGGACGCAGGTGCAGTTATCCAGTGCTGTTCTGAGGATGTCATTTGCTCATTTCCGTCCTTGATCAGGACCCTGATTTCGGCCTCAATTTCTGAACAAACGGTTGGGAATTGTTCAAAACGGTTCGAAACCCACTTCACAAATGGCCCCATTTACCCCTAATCGCGGGCATTTCTCAGAATTTCTGAACGAATGTGGAGAAATCCTTTCCAAAACAGACGTGGTTTTGCTAGATTTGGTGTTGGCCGTTTTCTGGGTAGTTGCTCGAATTTCTGAATTTTGGGATGGATCTTGTCCATCTATCCATCTATATATAAATACTTAGGAGGGATACACAAGAAGAAGACACTGTAAACTCTGTTTTTATTAATTGATCAAGCGTTTATCCTCTCAAGGCTTTGATTTCAGACTTGTGAGCGTTGAAGGCTGGGCCCACCTTCAACACTGACCATCTGTGCATATTATTGTTTTCCTTTGCTGTAAGTAAAGTTAGATTACCTCTTTTAAGATTGTTTTCTGTAGATGAATGCCAATAGCTTCATTCACTTGTGATTTGGAATGGGATTTATGTTTGCAGAAGACTAGTTGATATCATATGTGTGATGAGTTTGAAGATATTTAGTTTAGCACGAAGAATCGATTTGGTAGAGTAGTAAAAGTGAATTTCATATTCAGTTTGCTGTAGAATCAACTTAATGGAGGATTGAAAATAGAATGGGATTTCATATTTCTTTTATTGCCAGCATGACATTGATTAGTAAATAGCTCCAATACTTGTTTAGAATCCTTTCGGCTATCAAGTTTACCAGACTGTAGGGTATTTTCGGATTGTAGTATGTGGATTTTAACAAAGAGTTTGCAGTAGTTGTTGAATGAGCAGAGGGTTTATAGACTTTAACTTACAGAGTATTTAGTGCTTTTACTTATTAAGTTCTTTTATAGATCATCATTGCTGTAGCTGAGTGTAGACTGTTGATTGTTTTAAAAGATTGTTGTAGCTTAGTATTGTTTTGAAAGATTGTTGTAGTTTACCATTTCTTTGGAAGATTAGTATTGTTTTGGAAGACTGCTGTAGGTTGTTGTAGGTTAAATTAAGTTTGACAGTAAGATAGTGGTCAGTAAATTGATTTTCTTTTCTCTAGGACAGACCTAGTAACCTTAGCATTGATTACTTAATAAAGTAATAGCTTCATCAATTACATTTTGTTTTTGGTTTGTGAGTAGACTAGAATTTCTTTAAGTTACTATCAGCATGAGCATTAAAACTACCTTGCCCGCACATATAATGTAGCAGCTCGAAGTTTACGCACCCTGGTTGACAATTAATTGAAGGTAAATTAACTAGTGATAATTTTACCCAACATTTTGGCGCCGTTGCCGGGGAGTTGCTCCAAGGTAAGCTGGTATTTTGCTCATTTTCTATGAATTTGTTGGCTGTGAAGTTCAGGTAGATAGGGGTAGATAGGTTTACTTTACATTACACAACAAGGTGGAGGAGAAACGATAAGATGCAAAGACGAATTCACTACGGGATTCCCATGGTGTAACAGCCTGACGCATCCACTTTAGTGGGTTGCCCCAAATCCATGTTGTTTCTTTCTCGTAAGTGTGTTTGGTTTTTCACATGTTTGATTTATTTTGCTGCAAAAGTGTGTTTACCTTCCTGTAAGGCGTGTTTACTTTCTTGCAATTTAATTCCATGCAAGTGTGTTTTTCTTTTTTTGCAAGTTTGGGTGTGTTTACTTTCTGCAATTTAATTTCAAGAATGTTTTATTTTATGCAAGAGTGGCATGTGTTTGAGTGGCGTAAATATGTTTTTAGTGGTAGATAGTCTTGATCAGAATTATTTAAAACACATAAAAATAAAAACTTGGGTGCTGTAAGAGCCCCATACATTGATCCTTATGTGAGACATGAACAAGACAACTGGAAAAAATGGATTCCGAAGTAACCATCAATTTGGGAAAACTTTCTCAAATCCTAGCTGTAGTTGGGAATTCTTCTTATCAGGTAGAACACATCCTGACAGCAGTTAAGAGTTTATCTACATCTCCTGAGATAACAAATGAACCAAAGTCCCAAGAGCCACAAAAATATATTCCTTGCCAAATTGCAGAGGAAATTGACAACTTGGGGACTACATCTGATGGAAAGCAGCCTAAAATTGAGGAGGTATCAACAGTTCCTCTATGTACTTCCGAAATCAATCAATTAGAAGAAGGGGATCTACATGATATGATGAAGGAAGGTGAGTACCTGGACTAATTTGAAAGTAGGTTCCAAGAGGCAACCAGACTACAACACCATTTCCTCCTTCAACACCTTTTGTTGCAGAAGCAAGTAAGTCGGTTGGTTCTCCATATCCAGGTAATCATTGCAAATGTGGATAAAGGTATATTTTTAATTTTACTTCGCACTTGGTTACATTGGAAGAATTCCTATACTTGAATAGAAATGTTTTCTTTCTTCTTAGGTAGAATAGGAAAATATGTATATAAATAAATAAAAAAGTTGCATGTTCAGTTTAGAAATTAATGCAACTTCGTTGTTTTTCTTTCTTTTCAATAAAATGATAAGATCTTTAACCAGAATTTATACCTTCTCTCCAATCCATACTTTCAAAAAATTTATTATAACAGCAGCTCATAGCAAGGAAAAATGCCAGAGGGTGATATGAAATTGTGACTGTTTTTAATAATGGTTCTGTAAACATAAGACCAATTGGTGATGAACAAGTTGCAAATGGACATCGGTTAAAGATATTCTCTTCAGTGAAGCTCAGGATGTTTTAAAAGAAAAGGGAAGTCTTTTTGTTATTATTCCTATTTTCAGCCATTGATTATTTTTACAAAGGACTGTGTTAATTTGAATTAAACTTCTGAGTTTCACTGGGTAACTAGAATGCTTGTGTCAAGTGAATAAATGTGTGCTGCTAGGTTTTTCAGACTTGTCCTCTTTATTCATATGAGTACTTCTTCACCTGGCACTGCCTTTATTAGTGATTTAAGCTTCCAAAAGTGGTTTTTACTTATGAACTTATGGGTTACTAGGACCATTTGACTTGGTTTCACACTAGATGGAATGAAGAAATTGTTTTTAATAATGACAGCTATGGTATTGAGTTATTCTTCTGTCAGGCAACATTTTGGAAAAAGGTATCCAGGACTGAGCAGTCTGGTGGTTATTATCTATTGGCTTCCATAATATTAAATACATATATATACATTTTTGTGCAGCCACTTTATGACTTTCACTTTATACAGTTGCAAAGGTTAGTTGTTCATTTGGGCAAATTTTTACAGGCATGTACAAATAATACTCTTCCAATTCTGATACCATCCCACTCCTAGATGGTTTTCAGAGCTGCTCCCCCACTCATCTATGCATGAGCGAATCATAAACTTTATCTTTAAGATGAACTTGGGACAAGGGCCTCTGATAGAAAACGGGTGCAAGAGGTTAACCCGCCGGGATACTGAACAGGTCCGCTGGCAGCGGGTACCGACCTGTGGTATAAATAGGCAAACCCATCAGGGTACTGAACGGGCCTGTTGGCAATGGGGCATATGCTTGGGGAAGAAGCTTCTTAGATGTTACAGTTACCCCACCGGAGTACTGAACAGGCTCGCTGGCAGTGGGTTCTGACTCTAATATCTCTTTTTAAAAGCCTCATCTATACTTGTCTGTATGAACAATGAACCTATGTAAGGGTAAAGAGAGGTCATAAGGGTGGTTAAATAAAATTTAAAGAAACTGTTTGAAAAAGTCAGTCGATAGACAGTTGATAATCATCTCCAGCTGCTCTGAATTTTGGTTACCTGATTCTTGTGAAAAAAAGGGGTTTATGCCTGATATTTTCTGAGTCCTGAACATAGCTGAACTGGTTTTTGGCACTACTCAAACTGTCCTGTGTGAAGCTGAGTCAAAGTGAACCAGCACCCCATTAGCTTCTGTTAGTATTCCTCTTGTCTTATGACAAATGTCTTGGTGAAAAAAGTTCTATATGAATGACGAGAATGAAGTCTGTGTTCATGATTGAGGTGTGGAATATAGGAGTAAGGTTGATTGTTTGTGAATTGTAGTTACTTTTGTTTTTTTTGTATTGTTAATAAATTGGTTTCATAACTCAGCTCAGTTTCCTGTGTGATCGGGTGAAGCAGCAACCTTGAACTGAGGTAATTGTGCCACAAGCTTGTTGGGGTAAAACAAATTTTCAACCAGTTTTACTTCCTTTTGCAACTCACACAAGTGGTATATTTTCAAACACATTTATTTGCTTTAATATCACTATCATGCGGGAAATGAATTGCTCCCTATAGAATTTCAGGTGAAGACCTTTCATACTGCTACACAATTGAGCCTGAATTTAAATGAAGCTCAGGAGCAGAGGTTGATGCAATTAATAGGCTTGATGAAATTAAACAAGATGCTGTCCATGAACTGATTTAATACAGAATCAGAGGACTAAATGCCATGACAAATTGTTGAAGAAGAAATTTTTTGAAGAAGGTGATAGGCTCTGTTGTTTGACTCACGATTCAAACACTTTAAAGCTAAGGACACAACCACTGAATAATGGTAACTGTGCAAGGAGCCTGCTGATAAAAAAAAAATTTCAGGCTGTTATTTAATTTTCCAAGTAGTTATTTGATTTTTTTTAGGCAGTTTTAATTGTCTTTTGAACTCACGAAAGTTGGAAAGACAGTTATTTGTCCTTACTGATAATATTATTGCTATGCTGGTGATTATCACTCCTTCAACATATGCTGGTAATTATTGTTTGTCCGTATCAGCCTTGAAGTAATTCTGTATTTTAAATTGCTGAAGTGCCGGATGGGGTGTCGGAATAAAAATTGAAAAATTGGCATGTTCAATGGTAAGGGTAATGAACGTTGCATGATTGGGTAAGTCCTAATTGTTATATATTAAGGATTATTATTATTACCAATTGCTTTTGCCTTTAATACAAGGATCGATGACCTATGGGTTTCCATATAACCTTGGCGTTTATTTAGTTGAGATTCCACCATTTCTTCATAAATTATTTATGGCATTTGGTAATATTTTATTTCCTTATTATTAATTTGACATTTTTAATAAAACTTATGCCATTAATATATTTCAATTTGGGTTCGTAACTTGCCATGCGGTGAAGGTGAATTAGATGTGTGATAAAATGGGCATAATTCATTGCAACGTGGGAAGCATGTGCTACAGCATGTGCCAGCGAGAGAAAGATTGATGCAGTTCTCCCTTGTCTTCGAATTGACTGTCTGATCTCTGTTAGTTTGTTGTCATTTCTTTTCCTGTTTTTCACAATGCTTATTCTAGCTGAGTTAAAGAAAAAGGATTGGGTATGGGAGCAATTTGTATATGAGCTGTTTAATTCTCATCTTAAATCATCTCTGGGGAATGAACCATGTGAGCCTTGTATTCCTGATTTAGTGGATAAAGCCTCCTCTGTAAATATTTCTGAACATTAAGTCAGTCATCCTTAGGAACCAGTTGTTAAGAGTTGTAAGAAAGTTGGCCCATCTCATACTAAGAAGTCTCCAGTATCTAAGGGGCAGCATGTAAGCTCTCAGTCTGGGGGAGAAAAGGGTCATGAAAATTTGTTTGCTTCACCCAATCGAAGATTTACCTGCAGCATGGCTGTTAAAGAGGGAAAAAAGGGAATCCAAAGGTAAGGAGCCTGTACATGTTGAATTGTTCTCATCCACTACTTCTTCTGCCCATGATAACTCTGATTCCCATGGCTCTCATCATCATTCTTCAATACCAAGTCCTGTCAATGAGCCTTTGTTGCCAGCATCACCTTCAAAATCTAGTTTAAAATCTGCTAAAGCATCACCTTCCAAATCAGGTCCAAAGTCTGCTAAATCTCATAGGTCGGATGCTTCAGCTCAGGGAATTGATTACTTCAGGCAGAGAAATTTTAAGTTGACAAAGAAATTACAGGAGTATGTTAGGCACTTCAGCCTCAGTTTCTAGAGTTTGAGCCAAGGATTGATCATCTATTATGAGTTTCAAATTTTGTTTGTCTGAAACTTTCTTGCATAGGGTCATGCAAGATCTTCAGTCTGGGGGAGATGTTGGCCTCTTATTTTGACTGTTCAGCACAATATTTTCTAGTTTAAGTCTCATGAAACCAAGTAATCATCAGCTTTATTTAGTGTTGTTTTGTGCATGGTTATGCCTTTTGAAGAGCAACATTGCTAGGAGATTTGGTAAGTGACTTTTTAATTGTTTATTTATTATTTTGCTTTGTTTTATGTATATAATGGAACCTTTAGTTTTCATTTAATAATGGGTCAATTAATGAGTCTTTATTTCTTTTATGCAGGAGTCTTTTGGTTATTTGGCCCAACGCTTGTCCTGGCGCTCCAAAGAAGATCTATGTTGGCTGAACCAGAGATTTGGGGGATTTTATTGCTCAGGATAACATCTTGTTTGATTTCCAATCACTTCCAGGACGCAGGTGCAGTTATCCAGTGCTGTTCTGAGGATGTCATTTGCTCATTTCCGTCCTTGATCAGGACCCTGATTGCGGGCTCAATTTCTGAACAAACGGTTGGGAATTGTTCAAAACGGTTCGAAACCCACTTCACAAATGGCCCCATTTACCCCTAACCTCGAGCAATTTTCAAAATTTCTGAACGAATGTGGAGAAATCCTTTCCAAAACAGACGTGATTTTGCCAGATTTGGTGTTGGCCGTTTTCTGGGTAGTTGCTCGAATTTCTGAATTTTGGGATGGATCTTGTCCATCTATCCATCTATAAATAAATCCTTAGGAGGGATACACAAGAAGAAGACACTTTAAACTCTGTTTTTATTAATTGATCAAGCGTTTATCCTCTCAAGGCTTTGATTTCAGACTTGTGAGCGTTGAAGGCTGGGCGCACCTTCAACACTGACCATCTGTGCATATTATTGTTTTCCTTTGCTGTAAGTAAAGTCAGATTACCTCTTTTAAGATTGTTTTCTGTAGATGAATGCCAATAGCTTCATTCAATTTTGATTTGGAATGGGATTTATGTTTGCAGAAGACTAGTTGATATCACATGTGTGATGAGTCTGAAGATATTTAGTTTAGCGTGAAGAATCGATTTGGTAGAGTAGTAAAAGTGAATTTCATATTCAGTTTGCTGTAGAAATCAACTTAATGGAGGATTGAAAATAGAATGGGAATTTCATATTTCTTTTATTTCCAGCGTGACATTGATTAGTAAATAGCTCCAATACTTGTTTAGAATCCTTTCGGCTATCAAGTTTACCAGACTGTAGGGTATTTTCGGATTGTAGTATGTGGATTTTAACAAAGAGTTTGCAGTAGTTGTTGATTGAGCAGAGGGTTTATAGACTTTAACTTACAGAGTATTTAGGGCTTTTACTTATTAAGTTCTTTTATAGATCATCATTGCTGTAGCTGAGTGTAGACTGTTGATTGTTTTTAAAGATTGTTGTAGCTTAGTATTGTTTTGAAAGATTGCTGTAGTTTACCATTTCTTTGGAAGATTAGTATTGTTTTGGAAGACTGTTGTAGGTTGCTGTAGGTTAAATTGAGTTTGACAATAAGATAGTGGTCAGTAAATTGATTTTATTTTCTCTAGGACAGACCTAGTAACCTTAGCATTGATTACTTAATAAAGTAATAGCTTCATCAATTACATTTTGTTTTTGGTTTGTGAGTAGACTAGAATTTCTTTAAGTTACTATCAGCATGAGCATTGAAACTACCTTGCCCGCACATATAATGTAGCAGCTCGAAGTTTACGCACCCTGGTTGACAATTAATTGAAGGTAAATTAACTAGTGATAATTTTACCCAACATTGCTCAGTGAGGGAGTGTGCAATTTTTGCACACGGGGGTCAACTCTGGAAAATCTTCCATCGGGCACATATGATGATGATGTTGGTGATGATGATGAAGAGGTTGATGGTGATGGTGATGGCGTTGGCAATGGTCATGAAGATTATGATGATGGAGGCTTTGATGAGGAACCTGGAGTTAGAGTTAGAGTTGGAGTTAGAGTTAGGGTTAGAGGTAGAATCAATGATGATGATGGAGATGGTGGTGATGATGAAGACGTTGATGGTGATGGTGATGGTGATGGTGAGGATGGAGAAGATGGCTTAGTGTTAGGGTTTGGGTGAGGGTTAGGGCTAGCGTTATAGAAGGAAATTGAATTAGGGTTAGAGTTAGAGTCAATGATGATGATGGAGATGGTGGTGATGATGAAGACGTTGATGGTGACGGTCATGGTGATGGTGAGGATGGAGAAGAGGGCTTAGTGCTATGGTTTGGGTGAGGGTTAGGGCTAGGGTTATAAAAGGAAATTGAATTAGGGTTAGAGTTAGAGTCAATGATGATGATGGAGATGGTGGTGATGATGAAGACGTTGATGGTGATGGTGAGGATGGAGAAGATGACTTAGTGCTAGGGTTTGGGTGAGGTTTAGGGATAGGGTTTGGGTGAGGTTGATGGTGATGGTGATGGTGATGTTGATGGTGATGATGATGGTGATGGTGGTGAGGTTGATGGTGATGGTGATGATGGAGATGGTGATGGTTCTGTCTCACATCCAAAAGATGGAGATGGTGATGATGACGGAGATGGTGATGATAATGAAGATGGTGATGGTGGTGATGGTGGTGATGATGGTGATGGTGGTGAGGTGGTGGTGATGGTGATGGTGATGATGAAGATGGTGATGGTTTCGTCTCGCATCCAAAAGATGGAGATGGTGATGATGACGAGGATGGTGATGATGATGAAGATGGTGACGTTGATGATGATGGTGATGGTGGTGAGGTTGATGGTGATGGTGATGGTGATGGTTTCGTCTCACATCGAAAAGATGGAGATGGTGATGGTGATGAAGATGGTGATGATGATGAAGAGGGTGACATTGATGATGATGGTGATGGGGGTGAGGTTGATGGTGATGGTGATGGTTTTGTCTCGCATCCAAAAGATGGAGATGGTGATGGTGATGAAGCTGGTGATGATCATGAAGATGGTGACGTTGATGATGATGGTGATGGTGGTGAGGTTGATGGTGATGGTGATGGTGATGATGAAGATGGTGATGGTTCCATCTCGCATCCAAAAGATGGAGATGGTGATGATGACGAAGATGGTGATGATGATGAAGATGGTGAAGTTGATGATGATGGTGATGGTCGTAAAGTTGATGGTGATGGTGATGGTGATGATGATGAAGGTGTTGATGATGATGGCGATGGTGATGGAGATGATGAAGGAGTTGGGGAATTTATTTATATCCAATGTATTTGACTCTAAGAACCTCTCATGTGTGATTATAAAAAAATCAAGATTCCCTCGACCCCCAAACATGCCCTTTCAAATAATTTTTTATCTTTGAGTGTGGTATGGGTGCCAACATGAGGTTTTGTCTACTAAGGATGGATCTTGGCATCTTGACCATGGTTGGGGTGTTGACAATGAGGTTCATATGACTCCAATGAATCTTCCATGGATCATGGGGTAAAATGATCTCTCAAGTATTATTGCATGTGAACTTGCATGTACCAAGATACAACAAATCTTTCACAGGAGTGGATTTGTCTATGTGAATAGATAAGTGAAAAGATTTTAGCAACAAGACCTATCAATTTTAACTTGGAAGTATGGGAAATGTTCAAAGTGGGATTGAGAGGCTTGATGGTGATTGTAGTAGTGCGCATGGTATTGGTGAGAATGATGACATGATAGTGGAATTAAACATTAATATGGTGACCCTGGAGCTTGGATCCTAGCCTAGAAACACGAGAGCCTAGCCTAAGAACCCTAGTTGGTAGCATAAACCCTAGTTTGTATTCTAATCACAATGAAACCCTATTGTGTATCCTAATATCTAGCCCTAAATTATAATACACGTAAAGATTAAATCATTTTCATTGTACATATATATTCATCTGCATACATTTGAATCCAAAACACTATACACATATATGCATACACAAAATTAGATCGCTATCACATAATGATAAATTAAGGAAGTCCTAATTGTAAATGGTAGTTGGATGTGATGGTCATAAAATCAAAGGTGGCTATATTTGTGAGTGAGAATTAATGAGCTAGCTATATATCATGCTCAAGGTTGTCCTATTTGTATGGTGACGATTGATTAAGAAATGATTCCATAACCTGGTTATTAATTTGTTGCATGATCTTAAGTGGACAAAATGGTCAAAATAAATACTAGTGACGACATTTCATTATGTAGAGTATGGCCTTTTTGGATCTCATTATGTAGAGCTATTAAAAATCATGTTGGATCTCATTTTAAACTTTTGACGACAATGGAAATTTTCTATTTTAAGTGTTCTTTTCCTAGTACTCAAGTTCCCAATATATATCTTATGTGCCATGAGGTGTGATTTGTCCATCCATTTATTCTGTTTGTTTTTAGATTAATTCTCACACATGATTTTGTTTGAGTTAGCCTATGTTTACAATGTTCTCTTAACATAGATACCATTAGAAGCTTTTACATGTGGAAAGATAAACCAAGCTGAACTACGATATCCAACTTATCTTCTAAGATCTAGGTAAAAACCAAATTTACACAACATCACATCATGATACACACATTATGGGACAACCACATTAGACAATGAGATATATAAATCACATAACTGAAAATCCATGTACATCGAGGCTACAAAACTCATCCAAACATATACAATTCCTGGCGAATAGTGGAACATGGTTCCCAATGTATGTACAATGGAAACTCGTGCTCTACACAAAATGCGACAACTCATGTCATAGATACAAAATACATTCCAACTCATGCCATAGATACAAAGTACATCAAAACTGGTGCACAAAAGTGCCACATCGTGGCTAATGTACATAACACGTGGCGTTTCAAGCATTGTGACCACCGCCGTCACTCCCAGGTGCATATCCAAAGTTGATCTTCCTACTCTTCGAGCTACCGGTCCCTCGGGTCTTTGTCCGTGTACGAGTAGACTGTCGCTACGGGCTCTGGAACAAATGATATAAGATACCGTCATTTTCAAGAATTTGCAACATTTACCACATTTATAAAACAAATGTAGAATTCGAATATTAAACAAACCACCTCTAACATGAGTGGGAAACGTTGGGGAGGTGTCCTAGATCTATGGAGCCTCTCAGCAATTCCATCCTACAACATTTAAAACAATCATTTCATTGAAAAGTCATAATTGCTTAAATTAATTTTTGTTAATGCATCAAAATATTTTGATAAATTAACTTGATTCTCACCGTGAACACCACCGATGATGGACATGGATAGCCTTCTGGGCTAGCAAGTGGAACAGATTGCCGGACAACCAACTCCGATGCAGTGATGGGGGGGGGGGCGTAGATGTAGTGGCAACTACTACAGGTGCAACCACTAGAGATACTGATGAGGATATTGGAAGAGTAGATGCCACAATAGTGGTAGGAAGTGGGGATGATATGGTGGGAGAAGACATGGTGGTATGGGGTGGAGGAGGACCATGTGGAATATGAACCCCTACCGACTGTAGGATAGAGGGTATCAAACGGAAAGGTCTACGGATGGTGTTGAGGGATGGTGCATGGGAGGGCAGTCCTGCATGGTGGGAGGAGGATGGGAAAATGGGAGGTTGTGGACAAAGAGGGGAAGGTGGAAGGAAGGTGGGGTGTGGACGAATGGGGGAGGATGGATAGACATGGGGGCGTGGATAAATTGGGGGGGATGTATGGACGTAGGGGGGTGGGAGAGTGGGGGAGGATGGATGGAGGGGGGGAGTATGGTCGGAGAGGGGGGGATGGATGGAAAGGAGGGGGTGGACGTAGGGAGGGGTCTAGATGAAAGCGAGGGGGGGGGACTCATGGGATAGGGTGGATACATAGGACTAAAATGCGGAGACACAACTGCTGGTGGAACCTACATATACATTTGTAATATCACAATTTATTAAACAAACAATAAATTAAACCATAGTAAGTTGTAACAAATCAAATTAAAATCATGCTTATAACTACACATTGTACCTATCTATATGGTGATGTGCCAATCCCTGGCGGGGGTGGCTGATCACCGTAGTCACGAAACACCTGTGGACAACAAAATGCATCATGTTATCAACATGTTAAACAAGTCATTATCTAGGAAATCAAGATATTCAAAAACATTGTACGAACTATCAACGTGTATGCCATAAATATAAATACTTGAGTAATATAAATGACATAAGTAATAACAAAATTGTGTCAGGTACTGAAAATACCTCCGTGTGGGGTGCCGCAATTTCAGTTGCAGCTGCCATTGCTGCATCCAGGTTGGGAGATTCTACGTTCTGCCATCTCGGTGTATCAACTCTGAATAACTGTACATTGAAATAATAGTTTAGGTCAAACAAAAATACTTTCAAAATACTTTACAAGTTATAAAGTGATGATTGAAAACACATTAAAAACATTGCTGACCTGATCCATATAACTACCCTCGGTCAGGCCAGGGCAAGTGTGCCCGCAATGGGGACAAAGATGTGGCATTGTCCCCATCGAACTGGAATGCCCAACATGGATACCATCAATCATGGGTCTATCTTGGCCCTGTCGTGAAGGCCCTGCACCTGGATCTCTATCAAGGTCACCAGCCTCTCCACTGTAGTCGCTGCTACAAAGGAGGTGTGTCTGAGGAGACCATGTGCAACATTCCTCATTTCCACCTCGATCTGATCAAGATTATGGGGCAACTGAGGTGGCTGGGGAGAGGGGTTGGGGTCACTCCTCGGAGCTGGTGGCCCTCTCAGTGGGTTCCTCCTGGAAGCAGGTCGATCTTGGGCAGAGCCACGCCCAACACCCTAGAACTCGGTTATGTCTAAATAGTTGACATGTAAACCGAGGCAAAACGCAGCCCACAGTTGGCGAAGGAAGTACTATGGAACCTCCCTATTATTGCAGGGAGGTTTATCGTACACCATGAACCACCTCTACATCCAATTGTCCCTCCACAGTTGGTAATGACACCAATCCATGCAGACACGTGGCTTTGTAATGTTCAGTGGTTGGCCTGTTTTCGGATCAGTGAACATACTATATAATTGGGCTTTTGTAATGTTCAAATCTTTTATTGCTACATTGGAGATGCCCGTGGAGTAGTACTCCCGCATCCTAGCTCTAAATTGAGTCATGTCGGTGAATTGCTGGTGTGCATGTATGAGGTAGTCGATTGAGTTCTCAATTGACGTGGCAAGAGACAATCGAGATGGTTCACCCAAGTTTCTAAGTTCGCGTGTGTGCACTCGCATTTCATTTACATAGTGGTTAAGGTCATCTTGTTCAAAATTAGGTTGTGGGTTTTGGTTTTGTTCGGCATTTGAATTGTGTTCACGGTTTTCTTCGACATTGGGTCCAAGGTTTGGGTTTTCTTGTGTTCCATTGGACTCAAGGTTAACATCTTGTTCACTCATTGTCTCAGTTGCAATCTGCAGTTGAAAATTGCATAAACAAAAAAAATACAAAAATTGACACAAACAATGAATAAAATTGAAGAAAAACGTGATATTTACCTATTAATCAAAGTGGTGACGAGTTTGTGGGTGTTGTTGGGTGGATTTGGAGTGGATTTGGCCTCCGTTGGTAGTTGAATGGATGCGTACATGGAGGAAGAGGATGCACTCGGCCGACCAAATGAAAAATGGGAAATTGTCGACTGTTTTTTTTTTTTTTTTAACAAGGGCACGTGCGCGTCTCCTCTGCGTGTACGCATCAGAGACGCGCACGCGGCATCAACGCACATGTGCCTCGGTTTGGTACCGAACCTAGAGGCACGTGCACGTCTCCTTAGGTGCGGTCGCGCTATTTTTTCTTCGCTAGCGTGGCCCTATTGCAACGAATTTGGGGAGCATCTTCGTGTGCCCCCCCATAAATCAGATCTAAATTTTCATCTTAAGGTATTAGTTTTTACATGTTTAAATAGATCTAAAATGTTTTAATCTAAATAATCATCATAATCTTAGATCTAGTTCTTTTTTAGTACTTGTGGTTTCAATTTTTTCAATATTTTTCCAAGTACTAAGTAGAGTTAATTTATTATTTCAGATTTTTTTAACCCATTAACTCTTAACCATGTTAGCTTGCTGGTTTTTGTCTTTTATCGCGAGGACAAGTGGAATTGTTCATTAAATTCAAAATATTTGAGCCATTCAAAAGCACCTCTTCAAAGCCCTTTTAAATTTGAAGTTTTTCCATTCATTTGCAAGCCTTTTGATCCTATTTTACAAAGGATCAAAGTCCTTTTAGATATCATTGTAAATATTTAATAAAATAAGTGAGTGGGATACACAATGCCCATACCCCTTCCCCCATTTTGGAAACATGTATCGCCTCTTGTTTGGATTGACTCTTCATTTCTTGCTTTGCTTTCCTGATTGATACTAACCATTAGAATAGTTTTCATTTATGCAAGTTAGATTAATATAGTTTCTTTCTTCTTTTTATTTTAATTTTCAATAAGTAACAAACCTAACTTTTTTTTCACGAAGTATGCTCTCGCCACCATCTAAAGGGCTTGCCAATTAGTGGTGGATGATCAAAAAAAAAATAAAAAAAATCTCAGTTAGTATTAATTAGTACAACACTTCATTTGCTTTACAATTTCACTTTACTTTCAAATCATAATAAAAATTTTGCAATATGTCCATGTATGTTCTTGTCCATCACATGCTAGTTTAGGCTGGTCTAAGCTTTGGAACAATAAAAAACGGGATTTCGTACTCAATAAACCTTCACATTTAATTAACAAGATACATTAATTAAAATTAATTCGTTTAAAGGATGAAAATCCGACGTCTCACCTTTGTTTAATGTGGGAAAATTTTACAAAGAGAAAGGAACTTCTAGGTAGTGACAGCAGGGACCCCTCAAGATACACTCTCAATTGGTGTGGTGTTGGACATACCCCTACGACTTCGATCTAGCCTTTCCTCTTGTGTGAAACCACATTTAGCATAATATGTATCTTGTTCCATGTACCTTACAGTATATTGGAACCCCCTTGCCGTAATTCACTCATCATAATAATTTAAAACTGCCTAATATACACTTGCAAAACATTTCTTATTTTCAGCAACACTATTTTGACTCCATTGGAATTGATCTATTTGCAACAAAGAATTTTTTGTCAAATAATAATTCATATGTAATGTCGCTTCTGGTGGGGTTCTACTTGATAACATTTAAGGTGAGGAAATGTTTTCTCTCAAAAGGATTGTTTTCATTTGTTTAGTAATTAATGGTGTTTTGTTATTTGCATATATGATTGTTTGTTAGTTTAATAGCAAATATTATTATTTCCTTAATGCTTCTATTTGCACATGATATTCTACTGAATTATTCAACTTCTATTGTGTAACATTGTATAGTATGTATTACATGAATGAAAGTTTCCTTCAGTTCTATGTTTATAGAGAAGTTGATGGTATCTTAATACTCTTTTTGTATGGTTTTCTAAAATTTGTAGTGATATAAATGTTGATGCAGGTTTAGATTTTTTTTTATGCATTTTATGAAAATTTAAATGCTTTGGTATCTTATAGAGAAAATTGAAAGACCTATATATTGTAATCCCTTTGGAGGTAACCAGATTATCTACCTCTACTGTTTATGATATCAAATAATCCTTTTGAAAAAACCCATGTCGTGATGACAGATGTGTGTCTAGAACATAAATAGATGGGAGAAGTGTAAATCAAAATCCATACATTCACGAGGAGGAAAATTGGCATCACCACTCACAGATACTACAGTTCAATATAATAATATTAATCAATTTAAATTGCTAGTTGTGTAGGAGAGCCAAATTGACATTTATGCCTCTTCTAAATTGGAATGTCTGTGCCATGTAAGATACTACACTTATATATATTTACACTAATAGGTGTTTATATCTTAGAATTTTTGGTGGACTGGTGCCTGTGCTTTTCCTACATTACACGACGATGAGGCAAGTGTACTGTCCAAATTGATTTTATGACAGTCATTCCAGATTAGATATAAACAATTATTAAAAAAAATCAATAATAAGTGGTAGCTATGCATGGATAACTTATATTTTATACATAAATAACTCAGAATCGAGTTCGTACAACACTTAACTTGTGACCTATTGATATTCATTGGCCACAAGTTAAGTGGTTGTGCTAATGATACTACGTGGACATACACTACTGTATTAAAGCTTCTCTAACCTCCATGGACCACTAAAATAAAATCCGGAACTCTAATTAAAACATGGAGGTGGAGGAAATAGGATATATGGATAGGATAAAAATGATAAAAGGTGACACAAAACCCTAATGCTTTTTATCCACATCAATCAACAATCTCCCATGTAGACTTTTAGCTTTTTCGCATTTATGATGTTTTAAAACATAAGTATTGGTCCAAAGGTGGTAGCCAATACATATGCGAATAAACCAAGGATAAAAACATTTCAGTGAGAGGAGTAGAACTCTTATCCCATACATAGTACCAAATAATCAAAGATAACAAAATTGTGTCCAATGCAAGGAAATATCGCTATTTTCAAAATGAAACAATGTTCTCAACAATCTCCTAAGAAATCCAATGGTAATAGCCAGCGTTCTTTTCATTTTGGTTTGCAGTTTTGAGATGGCTCTTAGCCATTTCTATAGTAATTTCCAGCTTTGTTTTCATATATTAATGTGCCAATTGTGAAATAAAAGAGTTGAGATTGAGTGGGAGGTTAATCTTATGAAAAAGAAAAAGAAAACAGACTTATGTTATTATGGAAAAAAATGAAAAATAATTTTATAGTGAGAGACACTATTCCATAACATCATAGAATGAGAAAGTATAAAGAATAACCAAGAAACGGTTGCCTTGACTATCTTTGAAATTTATGAAAGACATTGAATCATCATATTTCTGCCTTAGAAATGTCTATAATTGCTGAATTATTGGCTTTGATAAAGCAGCAAAAAACGTTGAATTATTGGCTTTCACAAAGAGACAAAAAAAGCGGAATTATTGGATTTGACCGAGGAATATCCGAGTGGAGTTTTTTTTTCATTTTGTGAAGGAAACTCCTACCATTTGAATTTGAATATGAGTAATAACCTCATAAATATATATGTTTTTTTATTATGTTATAGGCGTTTTTATTGGATTAAGGATTATGCTTTTCTAGGATTGTACAAGGATGAGACAAGTGTACTGTCCAGATTGATTATGTGGCAGTTGTTCAAAATTCGAAATAAACAATTATAAAATTAAAATTATAAATAAGTGGTAACCATTGAATGGATAACTGGTAGCGGATTCATGGATAACTTGTATCTAGTAAATGGATAACCAACTAGAATAATGTGAGAGAATATGGGTAAACACAAATAAGTTTTGAAAAGTAAAAGGCCATATACATATATATATATATAAATATATATGTAGGTGAAATAAGTTTTGAAAAGTAAAAGGTATCAAAACATTTTTTGGAAGTTGAAAGCTTATTTTGAAGTATTGGAGGGAATTGAAATTGCCCAAGGAGACAAGGCTCAAGGTGGGTTGTTTGCCAAATAAAATTTATGTGGAGATCATTGTGTGGAAGAATGGTGAAGGTTTCAAGTGAAAATTTTGAGTGAAAAATTCAACGGAAATAATAATTTCAAACTTTGGAAGTTTAAGATGTAAGATTTGATAATGTAATAACGATTGTACAAGGTGTTGGAAGGAATGATGAAGAGACCTACATACATGACATACGAGGATAGGGAAGATATGGATATGAGATCTCTCTATACTATTTATTTGTGTTTGGAAGATGACATTCTATTTACCATTATTGGAGAAGAGATGACAACAAGATTATGGAGAAGATTGAAAATGCGTTACATGACAAAATACTTGATGAAAATAATCTACTTGAAGAGGAAGTTGCATAGTTTGCGAATGAAATAAGGTATAAAAATTACTAATCATTTAAATGTTTTCAATACTCTTATTTGTCAATTAATTAGTATTGATGTAAAACATGATGATGAAGATAAGGAAGTCACAATATTTTGTTCATTGCTTGAATCTTGGGATTACTTAGTAATGTTTATGTCGTTTATCTCAACAAATTCCATTGATTATGGTTCTTTTGTGGGAGCTTTGTTGTCTAAAGAAGTGAGGAGAAAATCCAGTATAGAAACCTCCACATCATAAGCAATTGTGGCTAGAGGTCGGTCCACAAAAACAGGGGAAGATTAGAAAGGCACATCCAAATATAAGTCAAAATGAAGAAAGGGTAAAGGAAAATGTTGGTAATGCAACAAATCACACCATCTAAAAAAATATTTTTGGGAGAGGAAAGAATATGAGGGTAATCCACAAAGGAAGCAAATATAGAAGATTCTATAGGTATTTATACACTAAAATTTACTTAGACGTTTCAAGTATTTGGATTTATGCAAGAATTATATTTTTTGGCTGTCGTAATGAAGTTAAGGGATATAGATTGTGGGATCATGTTGCCCACAAAATCACCATTAATAGAGATATGGATGAGAAAATGTATTTGGAACAACCATAAGGGTTTGTTTTAGTTTGTAACATAATATTTTCTTACAAACTCAAGAGTTCATTGTATGACCTAAAGTAGGTACCCAAGCCATGGTACAAAATGTTTTATTCCTTCATGGTGAGAATTGTTTTACAAGAAATGAGTATGATTACTGTGTTTTCCTCATAAGTTTGAATGATGACATAATCATTGGCTTGTCGTTATATGCTGACGATATGCTTGACGTAGCAAGCATATGCATGGTTGAGATCAATAGGTTGAAGGTTCAGCTCGCTAGGATGACAAATATGAAGGATATAGGAGTAGCAAAAGGAATCTTGGGAATATAATACATAGAGATAGAGAAGATGGTAAGATTTGGTTACACGATAGAAGTATAGAGGATATACTAGTGAAATTCGGCATGAATTATGTGAAACCAAGAAATATCCCTTTAGATTCCCATTTTAAGCTTTCTTCAAGTTTATATCCTAATAATGAGGAGGAAAAGGATTATATGTCTCATGTACCATATGCTAGTATAGTAGGAATTGTTATGTATGCAATGCTATCTACAAGATCATATATTTAACATGCATATGGTGTTGTTATTAAACACATGGAAAATCGAGGTTGGGAGGTAGTAAAATTAGTCTTTCAATATTTTAGATGCACAAGTGCTTATTGGATCACCTATGCTAGTTACAATAATTCAGTTTGTGATCATGTTGGTTTAGATTGTGTAGGTGAATTGGGAAAAACAAGAGCTACCTCGGGTAATGTCTCACAAGTATGCAAAGAGACAATTTGGTTAAAGGGTACATTGGGTAAGGTTGGGACATTGTAGGAAAAGGTTACAGATGGAGGTGGAGTAGTCCATAAGAAATTCGATAATCAAGAAATTTCTTTAGACGTGTTCCTAAAACTAGTATTGTTAGAGAAGCTATAATGGTGTTTGAATTCTCTTGGTTTGTAGAAAAGGTGATGAATGAAGCAGATAAAGATATCATATAAATTGTTGTCAAGGTGGAGATTGTTGAAACAATGACAACTAGTTTCCCAAGGAACAAGACAATGTTTTTCTTCAATTATCACAGTAATTCACACAATTGTTTATTGTTGAATTTGTTGAAACAAATTACCTCAAATAGGAAACAACAATTATAAAGACAAATATTGGTCATGGGTTGTAAGCTTCTTGTTGGGTGTTTATAATTTTCACGTTTGAACAATAAGAATATCAATCTTTCCTTGTATATGTCTCCTTGACGTTTTTTCAAGGATTTACCATGTAATATGTTGTCTTGTGTGATTACTGATTACCATTATTATCTCATCTCTCTCTCTCTCTCCCTCTCTGTATATATATATATATATATATATATATATATATATATATATATGGGCTAGTACAAGTTAATGAGAGTCTGTTTTGATGTGTTAGATGCATAAAAAAACTGAAATAATAGGCATCCTTCAACTTACATGGATATTTTGCGATATGTACATAATAAATATTGATTTGAGTAAAATGGTTGAAATGTAGGAAATTAAATCACATTTCCGAGTATATAATTTTATCTATTGAAAATCTTTGTAACTATATCAAGTTTGATCTTTTCTAATAGTTAGAAATGAATTTTTTAGCAAACTATAAGGTATATGTCTATGCGGGTGCATCCTTTGAGTGCCTACAGGATTGAATTGACCTATTAAAATTGGTAGACATATAGAGAACAAATAGTACTAGTGCAACACTATTGTTCCAAAATAAATTTAGTGTTTTTTTTAATTATCTAAGTGATCATACCTCGAAAATAGTACTTTGAGTGTCGATTCATCTTTTGAAGGTCTTAATGCAACGATCATGAAATAGGTTTTTAAAAACATGTAGAGGTTAGTGTTTAGTAGCGCAACTAACACAATTTTTATTTTAATTCTTGAGAAATGAAAAAGGTTATAGAAGAAACACTAACAATGCGTTTTTTGAGTTAAGGAGTTATGACACAACAAAAATAGAAAAAATATATTAAAATATATTTTGAATCTATAGAAAAAATGTTATCTACATCTAAAATTTAATAAAAAGTGATTATGTGTAGCATATTGTAACGAGTGGTAAAACATGGGCACATTGAGAAAATGGATGAAATTATCAATTAGCTATATATCACCTATGATGGCTACGTTGATTTGATTTTTGATAATGTTGGTTTAGATTTTGTAGGTGATTTGGGAAAAACATGAACTACCCTGGGTTATGTTTCACATGCACTCAAAGATACAATTTGGTTAAAGGGTCCAATGGGTAAGTTTGGGACATTGCAGGACAAGGTTACCAATGGAAGTGGAGTAGTCCCTAAGAAACTCTATACTAAAAAAAATTGTTCAGGCATATTCCTAAAACTAGTATTATTAGAGAAGTTGCGGTGGTGTTTGACTTCTCTTGGTTTGCATAAAAGATGATGAATGAAGCAGGGAAAGGTATGAAGCAGGGCAAGGTTTCATGTAAATTAAGAAAATATCCATTACAGGCTGATGCAATTTGCGTGGAATGAAACACCTATTAGAAAAAACTTTATTCCTAATGCTTTAGACTACAAGGTGAGTCCATCATCAAGGGATGTCCAACAAATTGAGATGGTTAATTATTAGGTAATGGAGGGAATATAAATACTTATGATAATTGTTTTTTTTATTTTTTGTCGGCATAAGTATTTATTGAAGTTTTATTTAATAAGGGCTTCCAAATGCCACTTAATTTTTAACCTTCATCCTTATTTAGAGTGTTGTTTCTATTTTCTATCTCAATGGATTCTTTGACTCTTCTGTTGAAATAATGGTCTTCTTTCATTACTAATTCAATGTCTTCTATGCAGATGTGATCGGAGGAGTTGTGAATGTGTTCTAAAAGGGCTGACTAAGATGCCCTATCATATGCTATGTCTAAGGAATGTTATTTTAGGCACACCTGTACTGATGTTCTAACAAGTGTTTTGTTCCACGCAAAAAAAATACTATAAATTGTTTTCAAAGTGGAGATTGTTGAAATGGTGACAACTAATTTCCCAAGGAATAGGATATGATGTTTTTCCTCAATTATTATGGTAGTTCACACAAATTTTTACTGTTGAATTTGTTTCATTGAATTTGTTGAAACAAATTACCTCAAATAGGATACAACGATTATAGAGACAAATATTGGTCATGGGTTGTATGGATGTTGTTGGTTGTTTGTAATTTCCATGTTTGAACAATAACTATATCAATCTTACCCGATAGATTTCTCCTTGATGTTTTTTCTTACCATGTAATCTATTGTCTTGTCTGATTACCATTATTATCTCATTTATTTGTTGCATATTTATCTTTCTATGTACAAGTTATTGAGGGTCTATTTTGACACATCAGATGCAATAGAAAACTGAAAAAATAGGGATCCCTCAACTTACATGGATATTTTGTGATACATACACAATAAATATTTCTTTGTGTAAAAAAAATGAAATGTAGGAAATTGAATCATGTTTCCGAATATATAAATCTTATCTATTGAAAATGTTCATAACTATCTCATGTTTGATCTTTTCTAATAGTTACATTTTATTTGTTTGGAAAATGCTAAGGTATATGTTTAAGTGAGTGCATCCTTTGAGTTCCTAAATGATGGAATCAACCTATTAAAATGGTATACATATAGAGAACAAATAGTAATAGTGCGACATCATTTTTTCAAAATAGATTTAGTATTTTTTTAATTATCTAAGTGATCAAACCTCAAAAGTAGTATGTCAAGTGTGGGTGTAGATTTTGAAGGTGTTAATGCAATTTGATCATGAAATAGGTCTTTTATAGCATGTATACGTTGATGTCTATTAGTGCAACATACCATTTTTTAATGCTTAAGAAATTAAAATGTCATGGAAGAAATAGTAAGAATGTGTTTTTTGAGTTAAGGAGTTATTACATAAGAAAAATAGGAAACAAATAGAAAAAAAAATATTTAAAAAAGAATACATATTTTGAATTTGCAGGAAAAATGCTATCTATGTCTAAAATTTCATAAAAAAATGATTGTATGTAGCATACTATAACGAGTCGTAAAACATGGAAATGTTGAGAAAATGGATGAAATGCCCAATTATATATGGTTTATTATATTCCATAGCATAGGATTGGTTAATCCAAATACTTCAAAGAAAAGACATAGGAATATGGGTGATACACAAGCAAATGAGGAAGCTCGGTTTAGGTGGTAAGGAACACAAGCTCGTTCCTTCTAAATTCAAATTTCTCTTTCCGCTTGAATCAGTGTCATAGACAAACATGTGCAGGATTTATATAGCTAAAATGTGCATGCAATTTATATCAATAAAATTCATGTGCGATGTTAAGCACAACAAATTCACCTTAGGCAAAAAAAATTGAGCGAGGGTGGGGAAGTGTCAAAGGGTTGGGAGGATTTAGGAAATTCAAGTGGGGGAAGATGAATTGAAGGAGGTAAGAGGAACATGATGGGTTATAGGGGAGAAATGGAATGGGGCTTTAGAGCATGGTTAGGAGAAGAAGAGGTGGTGAAGAGATATAGGGTTAGGAGTAGTAAATGATATGGGAGTGACATAGGGTAATGATGTGGATGGGAGATAGAGGGAAGATAAGAAGTGGATGATAGTTTGATGCAATAGAGGATTGGTGGATGAGGAGGATTAGGCGAGGAATAGGGTGTGTTGGAGGAGAGAGGCAAGAGGAGGTGGAAATTGAAGTGAGGAAAATGAGATGGGGTGAAATAGAGAAGAGGGGGCATAATGAGGGAGGGGGTTGGGAAGAAGGGATAATATGGAATCATCAATGGATTATGTGTGTGTGTGTGTGTGTGTGTGTGTGTGTGTGTGTGTGTGTGTGTGTGTGTGTGTGAGAGAGAGAGAGAGAGAGAGAGAGAGAGAGAGAAGATAAAGAACACAAGGATGAGATGTAGGAGGGGTAAGGGACATAAATGGAGGGAGGGAGAGGTAGGAGCAACGGGGAGATGGAGAAATATGGAGAGAGATAGATGTGGATAAAGTGATGGAGAGAGGGGGGGAGAGAGAGGCGGAAATTGTGGGAAAGGATAATTTTAGTGGTGAAATTTATCCTATGGGATTTTTTTCGACCTTTTTTTTCCAAAAAAGATTTTTCAATTTACTTTTTTTTCAAAGATGATTCGCTCAAATTCCATGGGATACTTTTTTTTACTATACAAATTGCCGAATTTGTCCAAAAACTATATAAAGTCCTTAGAAATTTGAATATTTTTAAAAAAAATTTCGCGAAACATTTTATGGTTGCAAATTTAACAATTAGTAAGATTCACCAAGGTTTCTAGACTTCAAGAAAATTATGGATCCTTACAATTTTCCTTAATTCTGGGAGAGAGAGTGAAAAGTAAACAGATGGAGGTAAGGGGGATGTGTGTGTGTGTGTGTGTGTGTGTGTGTGAGAGAGAGAGAGAGAGAGAGAGAGAGAGAGAGAGAGAGAGAGAGAGAGAGAGAGAATACAAGAGGGGGGGGAGGGACATACAGTGAGGGAAAGAGAGAGATAAATTGGTAGCTATGGAGTTAAAGGGAGTGAGAGGGAGACAAGGATAGAGTGAGGGAAAAATGTAGGAAGGGAGGGACATAAGATGTGGGTGGGAGACATGGGGGGATATAGAGAAATAAGGGGGGATGGGTGTGTGTGTGTGTGTGTGAGAGAGAGAGAGAGAGAGAGAGAGAGAGAGGTAATTTAGGAGGAGAGAGGAAGCAAGCTCACCTTAGGGGGTGAAGGTATATTAAGGGAGTAAGGGAGGGAGAGGGAGTGAGGGAGAGATATGGATAGGGTAATGGAAAATAATACACGCACACACACACATAGAGAAATGTGGAGGGAGGGGGAGAGGGAGAAAGTGAGAAATAGAGGTATAGGATTCGGTGGAATAGAGAGAGAGGTGGGGATACAGGAGAGAGAGAGGCAAGGTGCATAGGGGAGAGGGAGAGATAATAGGAGAGGGGGAGAGGAAGCAAGGACATGAGAGAGGGGGAAAATGGAAATTTAGAGAGAGAGAGAGAGAGAGAGAGAGAGAGAGATGTAAATAAAATGACAGAGAGAGAGAGAGAGAGAGAGAGAGAGAGAGAGAGATAAAGATGTAAATAAAATGACAGAGAGAGAGAGAGAGATGGTGGTGGAGAGATAGATGGAGTGAGTGATAGCGAAAAAGGGAGGTTGAGAGAGAGAGAGAAAGAAATGGGGAGGGAAGGATATATATATATATATATATATATATATATATATATATATATATATATATATATATATATATATATATATATATATTTCCTTGGAACATGTCATGGGAAAAACCTCAGATACTTCCCCTAATTCTAAGGATGGTACCCAAAGTAAAACAATGGCCCTAATTATGGGTACGAACTCGGTGGGGACATCAAGTGAGGCCCTTAAATATCTATGCATAGCCACGTGGGGATTTGACCCCGAGACCTTCTGCTTATAATGCACAACTCTCAAGCACTTGATCTAACCCGTCGGGATAATAATTATATATATATATATATATATACAGAGAGAGAGAGAGAGAGAGAGAGAGAGAGAGAGAGAGATGGATGTAGGGATGGAGGGGGAGGTACACACCACACACACACACACACCCACACACACACACACACATAAAGGGCCCATTTTGAGGGTTTATAACGTGTTTTGAAAATCACATGTGCAATTTGTAGCTTCAAATTGCACATTGTTTCATTTTGAAAATAGCGATATTTCCTTGCCTCGGACAAAATTTTGTTATCTTTGATTATTCGGTACTTTGCATTGGATAATAGTTCTTCTCATCCCAGTTAAGTTTTGTTATCCTTGGTTTATTCGCATATTTGTTGGCTAACACCTTTGGGCCAATACTTATGTTTTAGAACATCATAAATGCAAAAAAGTTAAAAGTCTACATGGGATATTGTTGATTGATTTGGCTAACAAGCATTAGGTTTTTGTGTCACATTTTATCATTTTTATCCTATCCATAAATCATATTCCATCCACCTCCATGTTTTAATTAGAGCTTTGTGTTTTATTTTAGCAGTTCATGGAGGTTAGAGAAGCTTTACTATAGTATTGTATGTTAAAGTAGTATCACTAGCACAACCACCTAACTTGTGGCCGGTGAACACTGATAGGTCACAAGTTAAGTGTTGTACAAACTATCAATTATCCATGCATCAAGTGTAAGTTGTACATGCATCATCTATCGGTTATCCATGCATAGCTACCACTTATTATTGCTATTATTTTTATAATAATTGTTTATATCAAATTTGGAACAACTGCCATAAAATCAATTTGTACAGTACACTTGTCTCATCTTCGTTCAATAGAAGAAAAGCATAAGCACCAGTCTACCCCAAATTCTAATATATAAACACATATCAATGTAATTAGTTTGCATGTCCAAGTAGTATCATTAATAATTACATTTTATTTATAAATATAGTTTGTCCTACATTTATTTTAGTTTGTTTATTGTGTCGAGAGGTGTGCAATTTATTTGATATTCAAAATAAAATTTATAAATAAATTTTTTTAAAAAATTATTAATAAAAAATATATTTTAATGTTTATTAAGTAAAATATTTTATTATTAACTTTATATGAAATATTTATATACTTAGAAAGTAATTAAAAAAAACTTATAGATAAAACATTTTCATAGTGTGATATGAAGGATATTTGTAATTCCTTATATGTTTGACCTGAAGTTGATACATAGCATTTAAAAAATATATTAATATCAAAAAATATTTCAATATCTACACAAATACAATATTTCAATGTTCATTTTAAGTAACATATTTTAATATAAAATACCAATATAATAACAATTTACTATAACATGAATATGAATTAGTATATTCAAAAACAATTGATTCAATAAATTATAACAATATTGTGCATGCATTTGAGTGATAGTGCATATCAAAATGAACAAGTTGACTAAGTATGTTAAAGGCTTGGGAAAATTACATTACACATTACATATTAAGATCAATAATATAGAATAAAATGGAAATATAAATATAAAAAACATAAAGCTAAAATATGTGAGATAATAAAATGCATGTGATTAGAAAAAAAAAAAGATTGCAAGGAAGAAATACCCTTAAATATATAAAAATAAAATGTTAATAAAATGAATCCCAATAGAATGGCCATTTATTGGTAAAGAAAAATGTACAATGAACATATATTATTAAAGGAGATTATTTAATGATTAATATTATCAAACTCAATTTCAATTTTATTAGCAATTGCATGCGACTACTATTAGTGTAAATCTATTATAAATTGAAATATATAATTTCTAGCGAGAATCAATTTCGTCAAAATGCAAACCTTTTTCCATGTCTTTACAAATAAAAAAGTTTGCACCTCAACGGATTTCATCCTTCTTAACACATAATAGATATTGAACTAGGAATCCCAATGAACAAGGATAATTTTAGGGGCGAAATTTAGCCCATGGGCTATTTTTCCATGTTTTTTTCCAAAAAAAGATTTGCCAATTTTCATTTTTTGAAGCCCCATTTCACCCAATTTTAATGGGGTAAACTTTTTTCACTCTAAAAATCGCCAAATTATTATATAAACTATATAAAATCCTTATAAATTGAAATAATTTTAGAAAAATATCGCCAAATATTTTATAGTTGACATTTTAAGAATTGGTAAGATTCACCAAGGTTTATACACTTTTAAATAAGTATGTGTCCTTAAATTATCCCTATGGAAATGAGGCCCAATCAGTTAGACTACACAATATAAAACCAAATGGGTAGCCACACATACACAACTAAAACACGTAGCAAGAATAAAATTTTTCACAACTTTTGTTTTAATTCATTAACACATAAAATATTCTTAACCACTTCAAATAGATTACAAGCTATTCTATAGAAATAAATTTGGCAATAACACCCCTGGTCTTAATCTCATGTGGCTTACAATAATCAAATTACAATTATAGACTTAAAACCTTGACTTTATTCCCTGTTATGTTCTTCTTTGTATGGAGGGTGGCTCTTTTTTCTGTTATTTGTATCTCTAACCTCCTCCGCTATGTTCCAATTTATTTCCTTTTCTTTTAACATCCCTTTCCCAGAAACTTCCTTTGTGCCTCAGTTTCTAGAATCTTCTTCAAGATTCGCGTTCCTTCCTTAATAAATTCTGGTCTTTTCCATTTAATAACAAATTCAAAATATCTTTTGCGTTCTTGAATCCCGACCTCCAAATCGTAGGATGGAATGGCATCTTAGATCCACCTTTAAATCATGTGAAAACAACAATACATATTCATTAATGGCCTTGACCTTTGTCTCTTTTTCATTTCTATGGATCTTCATGAAATTCAGTATGTCGTCTTTTCCTTTTTGAAATTTATGTTCTTCTCTTTAGGGCATAATTCTAATGCTCTCTTTCTGAAATGTCGACCTTGATAGGTTTATCAGACCTTGCTAATCATCCTTTCCTCCAATGAATCTATTACACAACCTCGACATGGGAACTCTGACGTGCTTCCCCAACAAGCTACCTCTCTACCTTTGATCTCTTAGGTATATGGGACCTTGCTTATGCTCTTTTCTTTGATGTACTCTTGAAAATAATCTGATACAAGACTTCCAGTGCAATATCAACAAAGGTTCTATTTTTATTTCTTCTTTCTTTTTATTAAAAAGATTATCTTTATATTCAATAGTTCTCATTGGTTGTTTATAATTAGTTCTTATTGTTTGTTGTTTGTCCTTAAAGGTATTTCTTTGGAAGCTCTTATGTTTATTAAAAGGTTTGAATTCTCTTCTCTTATAATTACTTCCATCTCTTTTCTTGAAGTTATAAGGATTTTCATTCTTACTCTTAGATTGATCATATGTTAATTTGTCCTTCCTCATTGCTTCATACAAAGTTTTTGGTTCATCAAACTCTACTTTGTCTTTATAAAAGTTAGGTAAGCAACCTAGAAATCTCTAGATTTTAGGTTTTTCTTCATTTAGGTAAGGAACATATCTTAACAAGGATAAACATTTAGTACAAAATTCATGCATAGACATGGATCCCAGTCTTAGCTCATAAAAATCCTTAGCTTTCCTCCCATAGTAATATTATGAGAGGTATTCCCTTTTAAATTCCTTTTTAAACCAGTTCCAACTTACTTTTCTATCATTAACTCCTTTTTCACTTTTTAAATCCTACCACCAAGTCTCATCCTTTCCGACTAAATTGAATATGGCCATTTTTCCCTTCATAGAGTTGGAATAATTGTACATAGTAAATTACTTCTTCATCCCAGAGAGCCATGTTATACCTCTATATTCCATAGTGTCGCATCTCCACCACAAACAGAGTTGACGACACTTTCCCTACTGTTTGAACCACCCAGAAGATGAGTAACCCTTGAAGGTAAATCCACCCTGTCAAGAATTAACCCAACTGAGGCCGTATTTACCCACACTGCCGCGCATTGCTCAGTTATAGGTGCGCGGTAGTCCACACTACCTCGCTTTGCTTTGTCCCCAGAACGCGGTACTGCCGCATTATGATTAGACTGCAGAGCGCGGTACTCTTTTATTAGCTTTTTTTCCATGGCTTGTGGGATTTTGGATTTTCGAAGATAATGGAAGATTGGGGTCCCTGATTCGATCCCAACTCACTTTCTGTGATTAGAAACCTTGATCCACTTATCTCTCCCTAGATCCACCCATCTCTCTTGTTGGTTAACCCTACCATACACTATAAAAGAGAGGCATTCCATGGGGAAAAGGGGAGGACTCTTGAGAGTATCAAACCTATGATCTTACAGCCTTGTGGAGATAGCCAAGAGGAGGAAGCACTTGGAGCTAAAGGATTGGCTTGGACATCAAGCAACCTATGTAAGCATTCTTCAAGTTGATAATAAGATAACTTGTCTTGTTTTTCCCATTTCATGTGTGTAGCATAAGTTCTTAGCATGGAATGTATCTAATCTAGATTTGAATCTAACCTTTACATTCAAGGTATTTGGAAGATTTTATGTTTGTTCTTTGGTTGATCTTGACAGATTCTACATTGGAGCATTTGGATCAAAAGCTGAAAGCTGGACAAACGTCGGATTGAAAGGTAAGTCATATCTTTCATTTGTTTCTGAATGCATATGATCTTGCTGTAAAAGTTAATTCAGGAATTTCAAGGTAGCATTTGTTGTGTTTTGTTCTTAGCTTAGGGTTAGTGAAAGTATGCTTTAAGTTAAGGGAATTTTGACTTATCCGTAGGAAAAAATTCCACATAACAAGAATGGTGACTCCGCTGGTTTTGATTTATGTTTGATTGATTCAGTTCACTGTCATCTATCTGTTAATTGTGATTTGTTTTATTGCACTTCAAACCAGTTTGAATCTTGGTCTTTTTTGACCTTTATTCACCCCTCCTCGCTGTATTTTTTCTCCCTGTCTGATCACTGAGTCCCCTGGGTTAGCAACAACCCTGAAAACTTCATTTTCTTTTCTCAAGTTGCGCTTTTTCCTTAACTTGCCACAGTACCGCGCCCTCAGAACTGCTTACAGCATGGTAGTACCGCGTTCTCTGCCTTAGTACCAAAGCGGTACTGTCACAGTGCCGCGCTCCAGTAAGACCCTGACACGCGGTAGTGTCTGCAAATTTTTAAATTTTTTATCCTTGCTTGGTTTCTTGAGTCTGTCTCTACTTTAGGTAGTATTTACTGTTGCCTGTTAGCACCCTGGTCATTTTTACAGTCTGTGTGGTCTGATTATTTCCTTGTTGTGAGCTTGATTTGTTTGAATTAGTGGCATTTTTAATACATTGGGTCATTTTTCCAGTCTGATTGCATTGGCTTGAGTTTTTCACCACAACCAACTCAACACCACTGTTCTCTTTTACAGAGCCCTGTAGCTTTTACAGTCACATTATTTCCATCATTTCCAGTAATTAAAATTTTATCATTCGAGAGCAATTCTGTTGTTTAAATTGAAAAAATCTAGTATCATTTTGCATTAGGAAATGAACCATTGATTTTTCCACAAAAATTCTCATAGTTGAAGCATTGTAGATTGTAGGATCAGTGCATTAAAAGGAGTGTTTATTTCAGTTTGGATTTGTTTACAAAAAGAAAAGAAAAATATTTTACTTTGGCTTTTGATTGCTTGTGAAAAATTTCATGCATATTTGATCGAAGAACTCTCTCTTTTCCTTAGATAGATTTCATCGAAGACAAAGGCTTATATTTTGATTCATTCTCATTTGCATGGTTTGAGTCGTCATAACACCATCAAGTTTCACGTCCACTACCTGATTGAGTAAGACAGCCACTAAAATTAATCTCCCTAATTAAACCAACTTTAACCTCACTTGAGGAAATCAAAAGAATTTGGTAGTTAGGTAGGACACCGGGGATAGGCATCAAAATAATTCCCCCTTGTCATTTTCATCTGAGACATAGTCGTTGTCTTTAGGGAACTAAAATCCTCTAGTATTTATTGACACGATCACAGCTAGTTTGTGGAGGGGCCTCCTGACTGTTTTTAACTTTCAGGGGTTAAACGGCCGCGAGATTGAGAATCGGACGGACTCTGTGGAATACTGCACTCCACTTAGCCCTAAGGCAACATCGATCACTGTCTTCTTCGGAAGGCTGAAGTGCCCAAAACCTTTTCCGACGTGTCATGAACGAGGTAGCTTAGTATCTATTCTACTAGGGCTCTTTTACCCAGGATCCCTTTCGGTAGAGGGATATCCTTCTTATATCGGTCTCTCATGTTGTATTGTTCGACTTGGATTTCATCACCTTGCGAAGGATACAGCTTGTTGAGGTCTCTAGCTCTTAGTTAGGAGTTTGCTTGTTATCTCATCTTTGTAGAGGGTCATTTTTCTTTGTAGGGACTGCTTGTTGGCATTCTGGCCGTTTTTTGTATCAACTCGCTTATTGAGATGCCGGTCTCAGTATAGATTTTAGAGCTTGCTTTTTTTGGCCTGCGAGCCTTGCTTTTTCTAGCTCCTCTTCTGCATGCTCGGCTGCATTAGATTTTTTGAGTTCTTTGTTTACGACACTGTCCCCGATTTTCATTTTCCTGTCATCATGTCAGAACAACCACGAAGGTCACGAAGAATACAGGGCCAAAGCCCTCCACCACCACCACTGCCACGGACTTCTGGTCCGCCTGCATCACGCATTCCTGCTCCTCCTGGCCGCGGTGCTGGTCGAGGCAACATCCCACCGCCGATACGTACAACATCCTCAGTTCCGACCGTAACTGCTACTCACAGCACAGTCTCAGAATCTATTGCAGCTTCTGCAACCACCAGCATATCTGAGACTTCCACTGTCATTCCAGATTTATCTGTCACAGTGGACACAGTTACCGCAGCTGAACCTAGTACAACCCAAAGTACTAGACCAGAGGTCATCCTTCTACCTGATGTCAACACTTCCCATCCATCAGATACTTTTCACAATGACACAGACGGATCTGTTGGCACCATAGAAGGGTCCGACCAAGATATACCTGGCTTGATTTCAGTCCCAGGCGGGTACGTTGAAATCATTGAAGATACTTGACTTCCTGACACACCTTTTGAACCTAATTATGGCTTCATCACTTCCCAGGCGGAACTTCCACCTGTTATTACTACGTCACCCAGTGTTCATCCTCAGGAAACAAGTTCTTCTAGCAACGTACCTCCTCCTATAGATCTACCCAACCTCCCTCTGGGACATGAAATCATGGCTTCCATCCAGTCTAGTATGGTTAGTCTAGCGAACTCCCCGTTAGCATCGGAACGGTTTAGACGTAGCACAGAGAAAATGCTCTCGTCAGCTTCTAAATATCCCCCTGATACTCGTCCTTCTGACTATCGGGATCCCAACATCCCGTCTAGCATAGAGTTTCGTTACTCCTTTGCAGACGGCTCTGGAACTTTAGACTTTACTATACCTAGGTTCCCACCGGATCCCCAAAACCCTTTCCAAGACATGAACTCGGACCCAGTTCTCGATGGTCCTCCTATCATTGAACACGTTATGGACGACGCCAATACCCCTGGGCTAAATTCCCCACATTTACTGCCATCACCCATTTTTGGCGCACATTCTATGAGGGATAACCCAGTTTTTTCCCCGTCCTAGCCTGTCAGATATGGAAGACCCCCTCCGCAAATCAGTACTTTTGGCGCCGTTGGCCAATCCACACTATCATATTTGACCAGCGGTGGAAGAACACCTAGTCATACTGCTGGATCTTCCGATTGGACCGGAGGATCACCTTCAACCACCATTTACACTATCTCAGGAGGTGGACAACCGACTGCAGTGGTCCCTAACTCCAACATGCAAACCCCCCCTGGTGGGCCATCAACCCAACCAGCTGGGGTACAACCTTTTGTTGGGAACCCCATTATTAGTCAGCAACCTCCTCCTATAGGGTCATCAACCCAACTAGTTGGAGGACAACCTTTTGTTGGGAACCCCGTTCCTACTCAACAGCCTCCTCTTATCGGGCCATCCAATCCATCTGCTGGCGGACAACCCATTGGTTCCATCCAACAACTCTCCCAACCAGCAGCATCTGCTCAGTATGGTACATACAACACACCTAGCAGCGGACAACCTTATTCCGGTATTCTAACCGGACCTCATTCTCAACCTCCCCCGTTAGGTATGATTCCTTCTTGAGACCCTCAAATCCCACAGAGTGGGGGGTACTCACTTTTTGGAAACTGGAACCAAGCTGGGGGGAAATCTCAGATTCCCCCCAACTTGAATTCCGGCTTCCCTTACCCTTCAGCTGTTACAACTCCATGGAACCCATCACTTCAATTTCCACTCGCTCCTCAAGCAGGAACGAGCCTTCCATGGACACAACAGTCGCAGCCACCCCCCCACCCTGCTATGGGAAACGTTCCACTCACTCAATACGGTGGTAACACCCCTGGAACACAACAGTTCCAAGGAACTTATTCCCAACAAGGAGAAACAACCATTCCTGGGTATCAGCAACCCCAGGGTACCATACCCACTCAGCAGAACACCCACCAACCGGTTTCATACAATCAACCGGTTAACCAGATGGCTTACCATCCACAGAATTTCCAGCAGTACCCCCCGGGAAACACATATGGGTATAACACACAGCAATATGCTATGCAGGGCCCTCCAGGTTTCTCTGCACCACATGGTTATTACTCATACCCGCAGACTAACCGTCAACTTCCCTTTTTGGCCACACTTGACTTACTTGATTTGTCGAGGCTTATCAACGATCCTATATGGCATGAACCTCACTGGCCACCTATCCCAGCCAAACTACGATCGGACATTCCCAAGTTCGATGCCAAGCCCGGGGAAGACCCCAAGAACCACGTGATGACCTTCCATCTTTGGTGTTCATCCAACTCCTTGATGGATGATTCCATCCGACTTCGGCTCTTCCAACGCACACTTACCAGCACGGCAGCAAAATGGTATATCGAGCTGCCACAACACTCTTTTCGTGATTTCAACACTTTGGTTATGCAGTTTCTGACTCATTTCCAGCTGCCCATCCAGTATGAGACTGGAACAGAACTGTTAACATCACTGCGTCAAACCACTTCTACACATATTTCGGATCACATCCATGAGTGGCGACGACGCCGTAGGCTAATAAAGGCACCCATTCCGGATCAGCTACTCGCTGATTGGTTCACAAAATCCTTTTTGCCTCCCATAGCCAGAGACATCACTATGCGCGGGCCGGTTACAGAAGAAAAAGCCATCTCAGCAGCCCAGTACATGGATTTGGTGTACACTCAATCCGGTACTTTACATGAACTTCTTCCTCACGCCTCCCGCATTAACACTGATCCCACAAAGCCTACCACTCAACCTCCCATCGATGGTATCGTCGGTTCAGTCAAGACCCAGCCTACCTCTAACTCGACGGGGCAACAAGCTTCTGCTTCCCCCGCTTTACCCCAGGCTGCTTCAAAAACAATCACTTCTCCTGCTATTTCCTCCGAAGTGAACGCAGTTCAATCTACGTCACAACCATCCGGGGGAAAGAAGAAAAAAAATCGTGGTAAAAACAAAAAGAACCAGCAGGAGAACCCCAAGCCGCAACCCACCCAAAATGACCAGAAACCACGTCGAAAGGCCAAGTTTCCCTGCCTGATTTGCCAAGATGATCATTACACGCGTGACTATCCCTACAAGGACGAGGTCAACAAGTTCGTTAAAGGATCCTCTCGCCCGACAGTGTTAACTGACCCTTTCCCCTAACAGCAACAACAAATGGTTGCCCAAGAATCCCCACAAGGGGGCAACCCGACCAATCCCACCCGCGGAGAGACGTCCACAAACTGCGAAATCCTGATGACGAGTAATGAAGAAGTTCATATTACCACTCGTTCAAAGACATATGACAACCCTTCAAGTTCAAACAAACAATCGGAGATAGCCAAAGGCAAATCTCCTGTTGAAGATCCGATTCCTATTCCCCCCCCTACCAGCCATCTCCATATCAAGAGACCGCTTACGGACACAGTGCTTCGCCCACCCAAAGGCACCATACGAAAGGAGACATTTAATCCGAATGCGCGAGCTGCCCAAAACTACAACATTGTTGAAGATTTGGCTCAAGCACCTTGCGCCATGTCGACTCTCAAGGTTCTCCAACACTACCCCACGCAGCGTAGAACCCTACTTTCAGCACTGGGGGCAATGGACCCAGATACTTCAAACTCCATCATGTTTAACTTGGAGCACGCCAAACCTAGGCTTTCTCACCAGTTAGCCTTCCAGGTGCATACAAAAATCCGTGGAAATATCATCCACCGCACTATCTTAGATGAAGGTGCTTCCACGTCGATTATGTCTTTGAACTGCTAGAGAGCTTTAGGCTCACCCGAAGTCACCACTTCTCCTACTACTCTCAGGGCGTTTGATGGACACGGATTTCAACCATATGGACTCATTCCCTCAATTGGTGTTGAACTGGGGGGCAAAACAGTATCCGTACATATTGAAGTCGTAGATGCACCATTGGACTACAATCTCCTGCTTGGATGGAACTGGTTTTATGCCATGACCGCCATTGCATCTACAATCTTCCGGATTGTACAATTTCCTCATGAAGGGAAAATTGTCACTATTGATCAACTCGATTACTGTATCCCAGAATCCCACCAGAACTCCACCAACACCATCCCGTTATTGGATCAACCTCGGTACCGGTTCCAAGACATTGGTGTTGGTCTCATGAAGGACTCTTCCCTCATTGGAGTTTTTCCAGAGCTGGGAACCCCTGTCCAACCAGTTAACATGATTTCATCCAATGATTCATGGGTGATTCCGAGTCCCACTCAGATTGAAGGCTATGACAACTCCATGCCTTTAAACAGAAACCTTGCAGCTTATGAAGTGATCCAATCTGCCACCGATTGGGTCGATTGCTCTACTGATCACACCGCGGCACAGCTCTCGGCTGAAACTCATCCAAACCCACCACTTTTCGATCCTCTCAATTTGATTTTTCCCACCGACGAATCAATTATGGAGGTTATGTGCGGTGATGAGCCACCATGGGGAGATTTTCATCATCGATCTTCATTCCCCACTATTCAGCCACTTGAGCCTGATTCAAAACCCAGTACTTCACTTGGGATGGTTCCAACCAAGTTCCCCACTTCCCTCGACGAGGTATTTTCTGAAGGGAACTTGGCTAATCTTATGGCAACCACTCCCATCGATATTTCAGTGAAGCCTGGTATCGTGGAAAACGTGCACATCAGCAAAACATGTACTCCCCTTGAAATGGAGTTCTATACTGCCTACTTCAAAACTTTCCGCGACGTTTTTGCTTGGAGTTATGAAGAAATGCCAGGAATTGACCCCTCGATCGTGGTCCACGAAATTCCAACTTTCCCTGGCACCCGACTTGTTCGGCAAAAGCTTCGACCCGTTCATCCTCGTAAGGCAGCCACCATTAAAGCAGAAGTTGAAAAACTTTTGCGTGCTGGTTTTATCTATCCTGTCCCATTGATAGAATGGGTATCCAACATCGTATTCGTAGCCAAGAAACAGGGAGCGATCAGAGTCTGCGTTGATTACCGTGATTTGAACAAGGCTTGTCCAAAGGAAAACTACCCAACTCCGTTTATCGACCAGATCATCGATAACTGTGCCGGGAGCGTCATCTTTTCATTCATGGATGGATTTTCCGGCTATAATCAGATCGATATCCTCCCAACTGACCAGCACAAAACGGCCTTTATTTGCCCTTGGGGGATTTTCGCATATAGAAAGTTACCCTTTGGCCTGAAAAATGCCGGGGCAACTTTCAAACGGGCGATGTCCTACGCATTTCATGACATCAAACATATTGTAGAGCCCTATCTTGATGACCTTCCTGCTCACTCTCGAACACGGGAAGACCATCCAGACCACTTAAGTGCCATTTTCGAAAGATGCCATCGCTACAATATACGTTTGAACCCGCATAAGTGCGTCTTTTGTGTAGAAGCCAGAAAACTGTTGGGCTTCATAGTCTCCAAAGACGGGATACGTTTAGATCCCGCAAAGGCAGCATCTATCTTAGCCCTGCCTTCACCTACCAATATTCCAGAACTTCAATGTTTGCAAGGGAATGCAAACTTTCTACGCCGTTTCATCTGCAATCTATCCGAGATAACAAAAGGCTACATGCGGCTTCTCAAGAAGAATGTTCCCTTTATCTGGGATGACGAATCCCAACGCTCCTTTGACAATCTAAAGGCAACCTTAACCAAAGATCCTGTGATTCAACCCCCCGATTACACACGGGACTACATTCTTTATCTCGCAGCCTCGACTTCCACCATCGATATGGTGCTAGTCCAGGAAGACCAAAACGACATAGAACATGTGGTGTATTATCTTAGTAAGAGTCTTCTTGACTCCGAAACTCGCTATTGACATGTTGAAAAGCAGGCTCTGGCAACAGTATTTGCTGTCCAGAGATTCCGTCACTACATCTTACTCCGCCGGACCACCGTTATAGCCAACTTCAACCCAATTTATTATATCCTCACACGTCAGGTGCTTGGGGGAAAATACTCTCGTTGGATTGTCATCCTTCAGGAGTTTGACTTGGAGTTTGTCAAGGCTAAGTCCAAGAAGTCTCTGGTCTTCGCGGAATTGATTTGTAACTTGCCCTGTGCTACTGAGCAACCCGAGCCCATTAATTCTCTTCCTGACGAATCATTGTTCCTCATTAGCACGTCTGATCCTTGGTACGGGGATATTCTTTTATATCTCCAAACCCAATGCTTCCGTCCCGACCTCACTCGCGATGAACGGCGACGCATCCGACATCACGCAAAATACTACATCATAGTCAACGATACTCTGTATCGACGTGGTGTCGACACTGTTCTTCGACGCTGTTTGACCTTAGATGAGGCGGAATGCATTCTTAATGACTTCCACGCTGGAGCATGTGGTGGTCATCTCTCTGGGATGGCTACGGCCCAGAAAATACTGCGAGCAGGATACTTCTGGCCCTCAATTTTCAAAGACTACATTGAAACAGTCAAGAAGTGTCCGCCATGTCAATTCATTCATAGAAAAACACGCTCGCATCCTGCTCCACTCCATCATGTTATTGCCATCGGCCCCTTTTCCAAATGGGGCATCGATTTCATGCACTGTAAGCCCACTTCAGCTGGGGGGCATAGCTATGTCATAGTAGCTGTCGACTATTTCTCAAAATGGGCTGAAGCGATGCCTACGTATGCTGAGGACGGAAAAACAGCAGCGCAGTTCATATTCAATCATATTATAGCTAGATTCGGTGTCCCACAGTCTATTGTGACCGATCATGGTTCCCATTTCAGGAACCATATGATTGAAGAACTAAGTGCCAAGCTGGGTTTTCTCCATGAAAACTCAACCCCGTATTACCCACAAGCTAATGGCCAAGTTGAAGCCATTAACAAAGTCCTGAAACGAATGATTCAGCATATTGTGGGTACCCAGAAATCCAATTGGCACTCAGCTCTGTTCTCAACACTATGGGCATACCGAACCTCAGTGAAAAGTGCTACCGAGTTTACACCATTCCAATTGGTGTATGGCCTAGAAGCCATTTTTCCAATTGAATGTGAAATACCATCACTCAAGATAGCCATAGAGCTACTGCCACACACCACTTCTGAAGAGGAATGGTTTCTATACCTAGCCAAGCTAGATGAAACCCACTGCGACGCTGCTTTAGCTAATGAAGCCCACAAAAAACGCGTCAAAGCTCAATATGACAAATCCGTTCAACCTCGGATCTTCAATGAGGGTGATCTCGTACTTACATATGATCAAATGCACGATAAGCTTGGAAAAGGAAAACTTGAATCTATGTGGTATGGCCCCTTTATTGTAAAACGTGTCTTGGAAAAAGGAGCTTATGAACTAATCGATTGTGATGGTACGCCATTGGCACAGCCCCGCAATGGGCTATACCTCAAACGTTTCTATGCATGAGGTTACCCTATGCGGGTTACTTGTTGTACATAATGTATGTAGTTTGATTTTACTCTCTTTTTGGTGTGCGTGTGGACCTCATGTATCCACTCTTACTTTTACTCGTGACTTTGTGCACAGATGTCTCCTACTTTGGATTCACTGACGGTGCAAGCCGACATACCCGGAATCTCGCTTCCGCAGCATGGGTAATCTATTCCCCCGCTGGCGAGTTGATTTCTTCAGGAGCCAATTGTTTAGGTCCTGCAACCAACAATATCGTGGAGTACCATGTGGTCATTGGTCTCTTGACAGAGGTTGCTTCACTCGGAATTGACTCCTTATCAGTCTTTTTAGACTCCCAACTCGTGGTTTCTCATCTAAACCGCGTTTACACAGTTCGCGATCCTATACTACTTCGTTTATTTCGGAGAGTACGCCTCTTGGAACGATCATTTAATTTCATTACATATCAACACATACGGAGAGAATTCAATTGTATAGCTGATTCATTGGCTAACTACATTTTTGATCGGCATCTTGCACACATATAAACACATCAGCAAAAGTAAAATACACAAGTCATTGTAAATATTTAGATCATAAATAGGTCCATATCACTGTATATAAGAGTGTTTTTTCCAAAATACATAAAGTTTGTGTCAAAGACAAAATTTGGGACCAAATCCCATACAAAATTTGGCTCTCAAAGCCTACATATCGTGTACATGCCGCACAAATACTAAAAAGACCATCTATGGAGATCTAGGAGACCTATCATGTCCCTCGTCGGACTCCTCCCGCTGCTGGTGTTAACATACTACAGCTCGAACAACCTTACGAAGAAGTCGACTGATACGACCAGGCACACCTATAGTATGCCGCTGGAGATGATAAGGGACGTCATCCATCCTCATAGCAGGGATACCATGAGTCAACCCCTGTAAATTCCTCTCAATGTCCCGAACGCCTCCTGCTTCATCTTCATCCTCCTCCTCGTCAGGAACAGCTTGACAATCAACACCACCACGACGTAGTGGCGAGTACCCAGCTGGTCTCTGTGGTCCACAGTCTGCAACATGCATGCGAACATACATTAGAAGTCTTTTACACATTCTAAAAAAGTAATAAAAATTAAATATTCAAAAAGGAAAAAATGCATGAAGGTCATACCTGAGTTGTCCCAATCATCATCCTTTGGCAGTGCCAAGTCGATGTCCTCGCATAAATCTACCCTGGCATAAGGGTAGTCATCAATCATAACTATCTTCTCCTCGAGCCAGGAAAAGAAATCCTCACCAAAGGCTAAGCGCTGAGGTCCCCCAAGACGTCCCGCATAATCACTCCATTGAGCCATCCATGGCTCGGTCGGTGGACGCGGGGGCATAGATATATGCGGGCGCAATAATGGTACCCTCGCCAAAAAGAAGGTGACCAGGATACTCCCATAGCCAAATTGGGAATTCTTTCCAACTCTGCACTTGTGCACTTGTTCTTTGAGATTGGCCAACACCGCCTCACACCAGTTAAATACTGTTCCCCCCATACACTCTGCTGCGAGATTCACTTGTGTGCGGGACGCCTGATGCGGACTCACACTTCCTGCTACACGCGTAATGGTGAACAGTACGGTTTTGACCGGGAGTTCTATAACATCCTTTATGGCCACCTTCCCGCTTTTCTTACTTGAACCCTGATGGCAATACCGAGCAATCAAGTCATCTATACTCGTTTTCGAGGCTGAGTATCCAGTAAAGTTCACTCGGGCCCCTCTTTTTGAGAGGCCTGTGAGGAAATAAATATCCTCGAGTTGGATTTCGAAAACATTCTCTCCCACTCGGAAAGCTTCAATGTCAGGGTCCCACAATTGGATAATATGGGTAAGAAGCTTGGGTTGCTAACGAATCCCTTTGGTCTTAAAGAGCTTCAACAAACCACATTCTCTCAATGCAGTCACGGTTGGTAAGTGATTTTCAGCTACAAAATCATCCACTTCGTGCTCTCTTTCTTTCCAGCTTACCATTTTGCTCCAAACAAGTTGCAAACTCCTGCAAAAGGTCAGGGAAAACATTTAGTAACTATTTAGCAACTTAGTTTCAGCAGAAAATTTGATTTCTTAATCTCAAAAATCGCCTTCACCGCGCCTGGGGCAAAATCTGCCGCGCGGTACTATACAGTGCCGCGCCTCGGTTTGGCACTACAGCGCGGTACTGTTAAACAGTACCGCGTTTCTCGATAGAGCCCCCACGCGGTACTGTGAAGGGCAATTTTTTCCCAATTGGGCTTGCCCAAAAATCGATTTTTTCCTAATGAAAGCAAATAATTCCTACATGAAATGAAAGAGGAGCTCAAGATCTCTTACCTGGCGCAGACGATTGTTGAAATGGTGTCCTGGAACTCCCGATATGGATCCTTGAAGTTTTGCTCCTCAAATGGGTAAAAATCTCCTCTTTGGGTAAAAACACAAATGAAATGGTAATTTCTATTTTTAACCATTCTTTATATAGCATTTTCACCTATTTTTTAATTATTATTTTAAATGGTTAAAATAAAGCCCTTTTCACATTACTAATATCCAGTTTTTTGAGCACTTATTGACAGGATTCCCGGTAAAAAGCGATATATTCACACTGGTGTTCATTCATGATTTGACCTTCGTTTTGAGCCTACTTTATCTTTTTCGTGCTCTGGATTTAAGACTTGAAAAAGATTCCAAGCGCTTTCACACTCATCTCGTTCTTGTCAAACTCAAGTAAATGGTGTCGAGTACGGTCAAATTTACTCATGCTCGTTAAACGATGAGAAAAGTATTATCCTGGCTGTATTTTATTCTTTTTTCGGACCAGAATAATTAAAAATTACGAAAAAGACCATTGGAGTCCATAGTTAAGCTCTTTTCAGACTCCCTAAAATTGAAAAGATTGCCAAGTGATATTGACTCTTTCAAACTTGTAAAAGTATTTGAAAGGTCGTCTATTCGGTGATAGGTTACCCCTTTTTCGGCCCGTCTAGACTACTTACGAGAAAGGTATACCTCAGTCAATCTCGGCTGGGAGAGTTCTCTCGGGAATTGTTTTACACTTTTTCGGGATCGAGGGACTAAATTTACGAAAAAGTACATTGTGGAGCTTCCTTTAAGTTTTTTAGGCTCTCCAAATGCGAAAAACTACCGAGCTTTCCTTCCTTGGGCTCGTTAAAATTTAACATCGAAGGACCCACTTTGGGGCGAACCCCTCCTTTCTTAGGTTCGTAAAACATGTGAGATTGGACTCATCTATGAGATGAGCTATAACGAGCATCTGTTATCCTCTTCAAGCTCGAAAAACAACAAAGAGGTACTCGTCTATCATGTCGGGGGAATATGGGGGAACAAGTCAAGTTTGTTTATGGCAGCTTGTTAGTCGTTACCTTTGAACATGGCATGTGTCTGTCTCTTGTCTATATTGGGTATCCATTTTTTCACTGAGTTATGGTCATCATCCTGAGTCATCTCCCTGGCCACGAGCCTAGTCATCTGGTGTCTATCCTCTGCTACCAATAATCCCTGCTGCCAAGTCCTGTTACATGTCGTTATATGTTCAAAGGGTTGCATTGTTCAAGTCATTCATTGTGTCAAGCCTCCGCTGTGTCAGTACATACTCCATTGTTTCGTCATCTTATCGTTCGTTCAGATTTCGTGTCGATGATGTGGGAATCACTATGGCCCACCTTCGACGAGTCCATTCCCATCGATGCCAAATCACTATCCAGGAATTGGACTTAGAGATCAACCACTAGTACCTTGGTACCTGCATGCCTCAATGGCAGGTTTCCTCGTGTTTGACAGTAGGTTCACATCATTGACCTCTAATCGAACAATCTCTCGAATGCTCGACATCAACTCATCTATTCGCATTTCGTTGAGATGTACTTCAGATACCTTGGGGATCATCGTCATCATTGGTGATTTCCCTCGCATTTGTTAATGGTTCACATCATTGACTGGTAATCAAATGGTTTCTACCATGTTTGACTTCAACACCTTGTAATCACATGGCTAGATTCGTATCATTTGCGATCGGGTACAAGACCCTGGGTGCACCTATGTATTTTTTATTGCGTCCAGGTTGTGATGGAGATGTCTTTTGTATTGTCACACAGATCCACTTATTGTATTGGTTGTGGCTGTGTCATTATTGTCTCATGGATCTACGCTTGTTCATAGTAGCCATGATCTGTCCACAGTCTATATCATCTCAGTACTCATGGGTCTGCAATGTATTGGTCGGAAGCCATGCTTTGAGTCATTTGTTTCCGAGCATGGGGATGCCCACCTCGGTGGTATATCTAACACTTTGTTCCTGTTTCAGCTCCTTGTCGCTCTCCTCAATGCTATCTCCGCACAATATTCGTAAAGTCTTTCGGCCATCAGTTCCTTCTGACCTCACACTTTAGGGGGCATCTGTTATACCTCTATATTCCACAGTGTCGCATCTCCACCACAAACAGAGTTGACGACACTTTCCCTACTGTTTGAACCACCCAGAAGATGAGTAAGCCTTGAAGGTAAATCCACCCTGTCAAGAATTAACCCAACTGAGGCCTTATTTACCCACACTACCGTGCATTGCTCAGTTATAGGTGCGCGGTAGTCCACACTACCGCGCTTTGCTTTGTCCCCAGAACGCGGTACTGCCGCGTTATGATTAGACTGCAGAGCGCGGTACTCTTTTATTAGATTTTTTTCCATGGCTTGTGGGATTTTGGATTTTCGAAGATAATCGAAGATTGGGGTCCCTGATTCGATCCCAACTCACTTTCTGTGATTAGAAACCTTGATCCACTTATCTCTCCCTAGATCCACCCATCTCTCTTGTTGGTTAACCCTACCATACACTATAAAAGAGAGGCATTCCATGGGGAAAAGGGGAGGACTCTTGAGAGTATCAAACCTATGATCTTACAGCCTTGTGGAGATAGCCAAGAGGAGGAAGCACTTGGAGCTAAAGGATTGGCTTGGACATTAAGCAACCTATGTAAGCATTCTTCAAGTTGATAATAAGATAACTTGTCTTGTTTTTCCCATTTCATGTGTGTAGCATAAGTTCTTAGCATGGAATGTATCTAATCTAGATTTGAATCTAACCTTTACATTCAAGGTATTTGGAAGCTTGTATGTTTGTTCTTTGGTTGATCTTGACAGATTCTACATTGGAGCATTTGGATCAAAAGCTGAAAGCTGGACAAACGTCGGATTGAAAGGTAAGTCATATCTTTCATTTGTTTCTGAATGCATATGATCTTGCTGTAAAAGTTAATTCAGGAATTTCAAGGTAGCATTTGTTGTGTTTTGTTCTTAGCTTAGGGTTAGTTAAAGTCTGCTTTAAGTTAAGGGAATTTTGACTTATCCGTAGGGAAAAATTCCACATAACAAGCCAAGCCTCAACTTCTTCTCTATTTTGACTTCATCGTCAAAGGTAGGAGGATTTACTTTTCTTAATTCTCCTGTCAGCTCATCTTTATATTTTTCATTTCTTCCTACATCTACCCTCAAAGCTATCACTAGAATCTTCTTGTTCACTAGATATTTGGCTTCCGTCAGAAGAAGGATATTCAGAGGGTGAGTTTTATCGTTTACGTTTCTTCTTATCGGTTATCTCATTTAGTTTATGAAGTAAGGATTCATTTAAGTCTTCCTCGGTTTTCAATACCCTCTAATGTTCAGTCTTAAAGTTCATTACTTCGCTTTGTAAATCCTTTACGATTTTCAAAATCTCATTATTCACATTGTTATTCTCATCATTTAGTTCCACCCATACAGGTGGGGTAGGGGATTGTCTTCCGGCCATATATTCCTACAGTTTAGTAACACAAATTTTCTTCTATGCACGAAAGAAGAAACAAGATATAAACAAAATTGGTATTCCCATAACCACCCCAAGGTGAATGAATACCACTAGGATAGAGAAATCCTTCAACATAGGTGTTTCCCCTAGGAAAAGGGAATCCACCAGTATCACTTATAGTGCCCCCAATGGATGCAAAACTACCAAAAACATTACCACTTGTTTGGAAATGTAAACTACCATACATAGGTGTGCTTCCTATAAAGGGAATATTACTAAAGGCATTCGACCCTCCCATGGGTTGAGTGCGAGTCTGGAAGGTTTCCTCCCTTGAGAGGGAGGTGGGTTGCTTTCCCCTATAGGTGGGTTCCATCCGAAAGGAAATCCAACATTGGGAATGATGGGGATTCCTGTAGACATTCCAACAATGGCTTGGGAACTATTGCCAGTATTAAATGTAGGAAAGGGCCCCTCCTAAAAGTAAAAGTTGAGGAGACGTGAGGCGTTGGTCCAATAGATGGTGGATTATGGGATTGACCAATGGATGAAACAATAGGTATAACCAATGTTCCTGAAAGGGAAAAGGTAGGTGTGTTGGGTGTAGTAGATGGAGCATTTACCCCACTAGTAGATTGTTGTGGAAAATTAACTGAAGTTCCTCCTCCAATACCAAGTGAAGATGTGATGGATTGTTCCATAGCTGAAGCTAATGTGTTCCTATACATCATATGGATGAAGAGTGAAGAGGTCTCACCAGGTAAATATTGAACTTGCTCAAGTATGGGGATGGGTCAAAGATGGGTTAAACGGTGTGGAAAAACACCCACATCCACAAATTCAACGTCAAAATGGGTGGTACGAACCGAATCATTTTCAGAATTAATTGTGTCTCTTACCTCTTTTGGGGACGTGACTTGCCTTTGAATAGATGGAGGTTTCTCTTCGACAGGAGATAGGCCCCTAATATGTCGAGATTGATGAATCAGTAGATTGGCCACGATGAATAATTGAAATAAAAAAAATAGCAATCCTAAGGTCAACTACAAGAGAATACACAATATACTCCTAGCAAAATATAGGCTATCAACAAGCAAACCAATTGGCTCAAAGGAATCTTTCAAAGGTGTGTCTCAATCCACCAGCAAATAGGCGAGAAATATTTATGATAACACCTCATACTCCCTCGAATCCAAGGTCCAGGTGCCCATGGGGAACCACCCAAGGTAGAGCAATTAGATGATATATCGTATGTCTCAGGTACCAAAATCACTTCCCACTTGTAGTCACCTATGTATATACCTATGAAAAGTAACTAAGGATACCACTTCAGAAAAGGATGACCAGGTGGAACAGTCATAATTCAAGTTCAGACATGTGGGCAGGGAATGTGCGACATATGTCAAAGACCCGAATCTTGGGAAGGAGGTGTCACCCCGAGGACTACCAACTAACCAAGCCCTAATACACGTAATAACCCACTAATCATACAAATAAAGGATATCTCTCAAATGCACCTAGCATGACCTCATGCTTTAATCATGTGTTACATGAGATTTCCCGGAATCATCTCTTGATACTAATGGATTTTCACTCTTTAATGACTCTAGTTTCTTTTTATGTCCTTGGAGAGTGTCCTCTCTAATCCTATTCCAAGGAATTACACCCTAAGCTAATATTGGTTTTCTAGACCAAAAATAAAATGTCTGATCTATTTTGGTCAAGCGCTTTCTTTTATGGTTGTTGATTACTCAAGCAGGTATACAGAGTGATACTTGGTGATGTGAAAGACTCTAGACCTAAAACGTAGAAAAGATGCAAGAAAGATAATGCAATTCTTTTCATTTGATGAAATTTTATCTATGGGAGGGAAGATATTTATTTTCATTTTCAATCAACCCAAAAATATCCCAACAAGAATATGCATACACTCCAAAAGGAAATCTCATCACAAACAATGCTCTTATGCATTCAAGCCGAAAGAAAGCACACTAAATAAAAAACAACACTTGAAAACAAGTAGTACTAGATCCAAATCCTAGTCTCTATCAAGCGCCGAGAGGGATCAAATCTCCCGAGGTACAAACATCTCTTTGAATAGCTCCTTGAGTGCAATACCCGAGCCACCTAATCCTAAGCTCTAAAGTCTCTAGTTTAAGTCTCATATTTACTTTTTACTTTGTATTATTCTTTTTTGTTTATGGCCGACATAATATTTATTACTTTTTACTTTGTATTTTACTCGACAAACTGGACAAACACTCTAAAGTTTCATATTTACTTTTTACTTTGTATTAAAAGTAAAAAGTAAAGTCTCTAGTTTAGGTCTCATATTTACCTTTTACTTTCTATTATTCTTTTTTGTTTATGGCCGACATAATATTTACCACCTAATCCTAAGCTCTAAAGTCTCTAGTTTAAGTCTCATATTATTTTTTACTTTGTATTATTCTTTTTTGTTTACTTTGTATTATTTTGTTACTCGACAAACACTCACAAACTCGACAAACACTCGACACATGTTACACGATCTCCCTCATACTGGGCTATAGAGTGCCTCTCGGTGCAATGAAAGGATCCAATATCATCAACAAATCACTAGAAGGATTAAAAAAAAATCAAATCACTATTCCCCGATTTAAGGTAATGCAAACCAATGGAGAAAGAGAAAAAAAAACAAGTTTTTTAATTTTATCTTTTTGCAAATTTTGGAGGAGGAAAAACATGGCAGTGACACTCAGATCAAATTCTATAAAATTCTTTGCAGAATTTCTGAAATATAATTACATATTTTTATTCCCCTTTCAAAAAACCCAATTTTAAAAAAAATTGTCCCAAACAGAGTCAGGGAGAGTGAGATATGGGCATTTCAAATATGGGTATTTTTCAGAATTTCGGGTCACGGTTACGACAATTTTGACTCGGAGATTCGATTGATACAAGGTCAACATTGTTGGAAATATAATTTTACAATATTTGTAATGGTATATTATGTGATATATTTCAAATGAAAATTCAGTGCTCAATCATGGACAGAAACAAGCAAGGTTTTGTAAAAACAAAACTAGGAAAGAATACAAACTCTTCCCCAACGGAGTCTCCAGTTCTGTTGTGGAGAATTATCTATTGCAGACAAGTGAGACCTCGCATGGATCCATTCCCTTGATCCAAGATATACATGAGGGTATACCAATGTAGTTTAAATCCCTATATCCAATATTCAATCTCCTAGATCTAATAATCCATTCACATGCACACTATGACAAGAAGAGGAAGAAGGGGGACATTCCTTGGCTTATGAAGAATCCTTTGGTGTAGATCTGATCTAGCTACTGTAGATATGGTAGAATTTTTTCAAGCCCCTCTTGCTAGCTCCTACACAAAGAAGAAACCAAATACCTTTTCTTAAAGACTTCTAGCATATGTAATATGACATGTGAATCATTATAAAATCATAAATCTAAGCAATATACAATTAGATCTAATCTAATCTATTCAAGCAAGATCATATATACTATATAATATCAATCAAATGGATGGATAAAACAATATATCATTTATAACAACATGATGTGGAGAGGGGATTAAAGATACATGTCTATATTATGAAAAAGAGAAGAGTGCATCAAATAACAAAGCTTGAGTGAGTTGATGTAGATCTCCTCCAAGCTCCTTGATCCAAGCCTTCCTTGACTCAACTAAGATGTTTGCAATGGCTATAGGGTGCACAAGAATCCCAATAGCATAACAAAAATATGCAAACAATATATCTATAATTTTGGAAGAGTAAGGGCACTCTTTATTTTTCCTCCCTTTCTCCCTTCAAATGCCTCCAGTATATAGATGAATGGAGGAAGACAATGAAATGAATCTAGACTCCTAGGTCTTCTCACATTTAGATAAGATTGAGAGTTCCTAGATTAACACATGTGTATCCAACTCCTTTCTCAACTTTCCTCAACAAATAAGGAAAAAATGAGGCTTCTAGAGGCTAGCATTCCCCATAATGGAATAATAAGTGACCTTATCACTCTCTATAGTGGTGTAAGGAGTGATATGGCTCATTTTTACTAGGAAAATCAATTTCAAGGGTTAGAATGGTAGTGTTTGGCCCTGATAAATAACATATGTCTCCTCTAAGGTCTAAGGATGGAAAATAAGGATATAACAATGGAGACTTAGATAACATTTGTTTCTTGATTATCCAAAATGGCAATCAACTATAAAAAATATTTGAATCACTATATACCAATACCCAACATAGGATTGTATACTTAGGAAAATGTTAAGAAGGGTTGGTTCTTTGACAATATTGATAATGTTTGAATGCAATATCCCCCTATTGCATTTGCAAAAGAGCTTCTATTTCTCATCCTTTTCTAGTACATTCCCTGTGTGAAAAATTAAATTGTGAGTTGCAAATCTGAGATGGGTTGTTTATTTAGATTCGGGTCAATAGGACCTATGTTAAATAGAGATGATGGTAAACATATTTGCAATTTGCTATCTTCCAGTATCTTTTTGTTTTTTTCTTTGGCTCAAATGGCCATGTTAAATATTTATTTGCTGTTTCATATAAATTCCTTTAATCGATGCTTGTCTAAGTGCAATTGCTTAGGCTATCTTCAACAACTATTATGCTTGCCTAGTTTCATCATTCTATAATGGGATTTGTAAATACAAGAAGCCAAACTTCCAATGAGGAATTTTTTGGTAATACAAGAAGCTAATTTTGATTACATGGTTCAAATGTAGAAGAGATTGATTACACTTTGGCCAAATTCCAATTGTTACACTTGGACAATTTCTACTACCAACCAAGAAATTGCTTATTTAAGTCCTTGGTTGGGCTATCACATTTTTGTTACACATCACTTGAGATAAGAGAAGGGATTGTGAATCATTTATGTAATTTATTAGAATGCAAAAATCCAATGGCTCTTTCTTCATTGAAAACAGACTTGAGTATTGATTTTTTATCCGAACTACATAATGTAAAATATCTTAGTATAATATATCTTGATCGAACTACATAATGTAAAATATGTTAGTATAATATAGTATAATCCACTTTGAAGTAGTATATGCGCAAGATGTAGAAGAACATGAATACCATAAGTATATGCGCAAATGGTGAAGGTGATAGATATGAATGCAACTTTGGAGTATATCTAGAAGTGCATTTAATGTATCCTACAATGTGTGGTCCTTGCACAGAAATCAAGTCAACCAAGTCATACTCTCTCATGATATCAATCACGGGACTTGGTTGGGAAATAGTACATGTGTACAAGTAGACAAGGAATTGGTTGAGAAAATGGGACAAGATCACAAGTTCATTGAAGGGATTCTCTAGAATGTGCAAGCAATCCTAAGAGTGCTTAGTTAATGGTTGGAAGTGTGCAAGAAGTTAACGGTTGGACAATCTTGAAAGCGCACAAGCATAACCAATTAGAAGATTATTTCAGTAAGTGGAACGCACACAAGTTCCTAGAAAGGTACAGTGGTTGAATACCATCTATGAGAAAATTCCATAGCTAACGAGTGTGCAAGTCCCACAAAGGATGACAAAGAAAAGGTCAAAGACCCAGTTGGTAGAAGTTGGAGTATGCACAAAATCCACAAAGTATCAACACATCAAGTGTGCTTTACGCACAAGTGCTGAAGTGGAAAGGGTCATAATCTCAGTAAGAAGAAGTTGGAGAATGCACAATTTTTTCAAAGTATCAATACAAAAGCGCAATACCCACAAGGGATGGTACAACACAAGTCATGGACACATCAAGATGAAGTGTAAGATTGCACACATACCTTAAGGGAATGGTACACCAAGAGCGCAATGGTACACCACCAAGGTTTAAAGTCCCACTAAGTTGTGGACCTTGAGAGAACAAGACACATATCAAATGACACATCAACAATGCAGAATATGACGCATGCCATATGCATAATTTGATAAATATGGAAGAAGGGATGCCATGACCAACTTGTGAACATACAATCCGTTCATGACATATATAAATAGAGATGCAAGTTGGGGATTTGCAGTAACCTTGATGATGAGAGCATAAGAGATTCATGCGAAATTTTTAGTTTGATTTTAGGGGCATCAAGGGGCTCGTGTTTATAACAAATGATCTAGTGAAGAGCGGAATGCACACATGTAGCATAATGAAGTTTTGATGGTGCGCAGAAATATGTTGTAGATCTGTGACGGATGAACAAGTATTGAAAGGAAGAAATACCGAAGTATGTGCAAGTGCTTGATGTTTTAAATGATAGTAATATGATCTACACATCGATAGTCACAGATGTTGTAGAGACATAAGCGCAGACATAGAACCGAAGTTTATCAGATAATGCACAAATGTCTAGCTAATGCATATAAGTAAAAGTGAAAGTGTGGAAAGCTAATAACTCCATCTGATGTGCAACGACAAAACATCAACATAATCCGATAGGCGCATCATGATGTGAATTATTTGAGACAAGTGCATTAAATAGAATGGAAGAATAATTTGATGCACAGGGCATTGCAGATTATCTGAGAGACTGTTCCACTTAATCCAAAGGGACACATCATAAAGTGTGCAGTTCCATTTGTTACTAGTGCTTTATTTCAGAATAACAAACTATCAATTGAAATCATAGTATCAATTGCTCATAGCAGTCACATAGATTAGAACGTTGAGATAATAGAAACACAGAATACAACATCAACAAGCACACAATACATGAAGTAATTCATAAACAGAAGTGTGATTTGAGAGGAATGAGAAGTCTAGTGATGTATGCAATGCAACGATAGAGTATATAATTCATATAAAGACGACGCACAATAGAATCATCAGTAGAATATCAGAAGCGTGTGCAGATTTGAAGTTTAGTACAACAACAACACATATTGGACATCGGGGTGGTTGGAAAAGGCAAGGAGATAGGTATTTGAACATTCATTCAGGTTGCAGGTTGTTGTAAACAAAGAAGGCATGGGGTCGGTTCCTCCTTCCAGTTGGTACTAGAGAAAACATAAGGATTGGAAGCTTCATTCAGGTTAGTGCTTGTAAAAGTAGGGGATTGGTGCCTCCTTCCAGTTGGTGCTGGTAACCACAGGAAGTTGGTGCTTCCTTGAATGTATTCTTTCTCATTATAAAGAAGCATTTTGTGGTTTTCTCCCGTTTGGTTTTCTACATAAAAATCATGTGTGATATGTGTTGTTTATGTGATGCATATACGTGGATGTTTATTTTTCTATGCATAACTGAAGATAAATATTAAGTGAAGGTTAATCTAGTAAAATGCATTTTTGCAGGACACATCCACGCAGTTGTCACCCCGACAGACAGTGCAATTGGTACAAATTATTTGTTGGGATGATGCATCCAGGGGAAGCAAACCCTCCTCGCATAATTAACCGATAGTGAATGCCTTACCTTTCTGACTTGATTGATGGTTACTTAGGGAGAATATATTATAGTAGATGGAAAGGGACCAAAGAGAAATGGCTACACATGCATGGATTATAGACCAGGTTCACAGGTGTATCACTTTATGCACTTGATCGCTGGTACAAACATCCAACTACAAACAATGTCAATGAATTCATCAAATAAGGTATGCTACTTACTACCTCATGTAGAGTACGAGAGATTGTTTCAAACAATAAAAACCAGAGAGGATCCATAAGGACTAATTGATTGAGGTACATAGTATAGTCATGTGATTGTTTATTCATGCATGTCTAATGTTATTCATGTTATATAGTTTATTTCTTGTAATCCATGTTATCTTCTATCATTTATTTTATGTTTGAGTTATGTTTAAGTTACTATTACGATACATTGATTTTTTACACCATTATATGTTTTACACCAATCACTCCAATTCAAGTTTCCATCCCTTAAAAATTCACATGCATAAACAAGATTGAAAACTCATCTTATATAGCATATATATAATGGATGATAGCACTCTAGAGAAGAAACCTAAGTGATCCATGCACTAGCGAAGTGCTCCACTTGTAGAGTACATATGTACATATGTAAGGAAAGGACATCAATCCATCTCCAATCCTCCAGTTCTCCCCCCAATTGAATACTCCATGTGGCCACCATGCAAGCTAAGTCACCTGACACGAGGACATGGGACACGAAGGAAATGAAAATAGGATTGTCTGACACGGACACGGTGACCTCCGGAATCAGGACACAAAGGACACATTTTATATACATATACATATACATACATATATATTTTAAAATATATTAAAATTTAAAAATATAGACATATAGATCCAAAACTTTTTAGAAACTAGGACATTTACAAATATTCAATCGAAATTAGAATCAATACAAATTAATGATTACACATTTGTCATTCACAAATCACAATGAGACACATAGATGCTTTGAAATTTGATAGGCATTGGGCTGGTCCGTGTCTGCAAACCGCAACAAAGAAATGAATGGCTCCATGATCTTAATGCTAAGATCTATCCTCTCCCACCAACCATAATCTAACACCTTGTCCTTCACCATTTTTGAAGCAATCTGATCCATCTTTATCCAAAAAGACAAAAAATATGAAAACACCATGGACCCAAGAGCGGTTTTGACCTCCCTTAACCTCTTGAGTGTGATGAATGAGAAAGCAAATCATGTATCTACAATCTTCAACAATGAAAGTTGTCTGTACTCTCTGTAGATGGTGAGGGAATTTGTTTGGTTTTGTACAATGTTATAGATATGGCATGCATCCTCAATAAGTTTTCCAATCCATGTCACATCTGAAGCAATGGATTTCACTCATAAATTCAAGGAATGGATAATGCAAGGTGTCCAAAAAACCTGTAAGAGAAATACAAGCATGTATAAATGACTCTACAACACTAACAACTCAAATGAGTCAAAGACACCTAGATGAATCATGACACATTGCCTCCCACACCAATCTTTTTCCTAGGCCCATCTTTCCTTGTCACATAATTCCACAAAGGGTATTTTTTTTCTTGGGCTTGTTATCTTGCTAAAACAGGGTTAAATGGAGCATGAACTCCACTAAAAGCAGATGGAGCACTCGAAGGAGTAGAACATCTTGTTCTTGGAGGAATAGGAGGGGAGGCACTAGATGGTGCATTTTCCCCTTTCCTTTGCGCCTTAGCTCCTACCCTAGATGATTTAAACATTATCTTTCTTGTTTGATGGTTAAGCTTGAAATCCTCTCCACAAATCCACCCCTAATGCAATTGGATTCCCTTGGAAATCCTTCAAATATTCTTCACCTACACATAAAACCCACTCTCAAGATTCTCCACACTTGCAAATGACAAAAAAAAATGAAATTTTGTTTTTAAACTCACCCCGAGCAACCTTTTCTGTGGAAATCATGTCCTAGAATCGGGACACGAGTCGCACAGTCCTCCATTAAGGCATTACACCTCACTAATGAATAAGTAGAACGTGCAAGTATAATTTCAATCTCATCATCACACCTCTCTTCCTCTATATAATTGGAAGTCTCATGGATGGAAGCCTAACAAATGATATAAATATCTTGGGCGGTACAATCACGCCTACATGCTCCTAATGCACTAGATCAGTAATGTTGACATTCACCCTAATCACAAGAGGAAATACTAACAAACTGAAATATCTCATAATCACACTATATGTGGGGGAAGCTAGATCTACATGTTCCTTCTAATAAATAGAACCTAATATAGCTTAAAGACCCTGATTTAGCCCTAGAAACGAGAAAAAACCAAATGTAGACCTAGAAACCCTAATGTGGACATACAACCCTAGAGACCTAATATAGAATACTTATCTATCCCTAGAGACGTAACCTATCCCCAGAGACCTAATCTAGCCCTATAGAACCTAATCTAGCTTATAGGCCCTGACCTAGCCCTAGAAACCAGACAAAAAAAAATATAGCCCTCGAAAGCCTAATGTGGACCTACAACCCTGGAGACCTAATCTAGAATACTTATCTATCCCTAGAGATGTAATCTAGCACCAGAGACGTAATCTAGCCCTATAGAACCTAATCTAGATTATAGACCCTGATCTAGCCCTAGAAACCAGACAACAAAAAATCTAGCCCTAGAAATCCTAGTGTGGACCTACAACCCTGGAAACCTAATCTAGAATACTTATTTATCCCTAGAGATGTAACCTAGCACCAGAGACATAATCTAGCCCTGTAGAACCTAATCTAGCTTATAGACCCTGACCAAGCCATAGAAACTAGACAAAAATAAATCTAGACTTCGAAAGCCTAATGAGGACCTACAACCCTGGAGACCTAATCTAGAATACTTATATATCTCTAGAGATGTAACCTAGCCCCAAAGACCTAATCTATCCCTATAGAACCTAATCTAGCTTATTGATCCCCTTTTTCAAAATTGGAATTGCCTTCAGTGAGCAAATCCCTACATCTGGAGATGACACAATAGCATCGTTTCCGGGCATTTGAGGCACGGTATGGGGGGCCCCCCAGCTGAAACCCATAATCTCGAATCCATCGGAATTGACGGCTTAACGATTGAAGTCACGATTTTGTTGCTATGGTAATTTTGGTCAGACACCCTATGGCCGAAATGTGCACATGGCCATTGTGGATGTGTTCACGATGGTCACGCACGGCCGGGAGCCTTAGTATTAGAATTGACCCCATTTTGCAAAATTGGAATGGCCTTCACTGAGCAAAACCCTAGTTCTAGAGATGGCACAATAGCACCGTTTCTGAGTGCTGGAGGCATGGTGTGGGGGATCCCCCACCTAGAACCTAACATCATGAATCCACTGGAATCAATGGCTTCACGATTGGATTCACGGTTTTGGTGCTACGGGCGTTTTGGTCAGGCACACCATGGTCATACAGGGACACTTTGAGGATTTGCTCTCGCAGCACGAAACCCAAACCAGCAAGCAGATTCGGGTTCTATCAGCTCCCACATGTGAAATTGGCCATTGTGGATGTGTTCACGATGTCCACGCATGTCCGGGAATCTTCGGATGAGAATTGACCCCCTTGAGAAAAATTGGAATGTCCTTCACTAAGCAAAACCCTAGTTCTGGAGATGACACAATAGCACTATTGTCGGGTTTTGGAGGCATGGTGTGGGAAGTCCCTCAGATCAAAACCGTCACCCCAAATCCACTGGAATTGACAGCTTCATGATTGGAGTCATGGTTTTGGTGCTATGGGCATTTTTGTCAAGAACCCCCTGGCCATTCAACGACACTTTAAGGATTTTCTCTAGGGGTGCGGAACCTAAACTAGCGAGCAGATTTGGGTTTCGTCAGCTCCCACATGTGCACATGGCTATTGTGGATGTGTTCTTGATGGCCACGCATGCCCCGAGAGCCTTCATATGAGAACTGACCCCCTTGAGGAAAATTGGAATGGCCTTCACTAAAAAAAACCCTAGTTCTGGAGATGGAACAATAGCACTGTTTTCGGACATTGGAGGCACAAGGTGGGGGGTCCCCCAACTAGAACCCGGTGCTCTGAATCCACCATAATTTATGGCTTCATGATCGGAGTCACTATTTTGATGATACGGTCATTTTGGTCAGGCTCCCCGTGGCCATTTAGGGACACTTTGAGGATTTTCTTCGGGAGCACGAAACCCAAACCTATAAGCAAATTTGGTTTCCGTCAGCTCCCACACATGCACATGGACATTTTTCATTTGTTCATGATGGCCATGCATGCCCAGGAGCATTGGGATGAGAATTGACCCCCCTGAGAAAAATTGGAATGTCCTTCACTAAGAAAAACCCTAGTTTCGGAGACGGCACAATAGAATTGTTTTCGGGCATTGGAGACATGGTGTGGGGGGGCCCCCAACTATAACTTGGCATATTGAATCCATCATAATCGACGGCTTCATGACCGGATTCACGGTTTTGGTGCTATGGGCATTTTGGTCGGGCACCCCGTGGCCATTCAGGGACACTTTGAGGATTTACTCCGGGGGCACGAAACCCAAACCGGTGAGTGGAAATGGGTTTAGTCAGCTCCCACAATTTGCATATGGCCATTGTGGATGTGTTCACAATGGCCACGCTCGCCTGGGATCCTTCGGATGAGAATTGACCCTCTTGAGAAAAATTGGCATGGCCTTCACTGAGAAAAACCCTAGTTCCTGAGATGGAACAATAGCACCGTTTATGAGCATTTGAGGCATGGTGTGGGGGGGGGGCCTAGTTGAAACCCGGTGTCCTGAATCCATAGGAATTGATGACTTTGCGACTGGAGTCATGGTTTTAGTGCTATGGTCATTTTTTTCAGACACCTCGTTTCGATTCAGGGACACTTTGAGGATTTGCTCTAAGGGCATGGAACCCAATCCGGTGAGAGGACTTGTATTCTTTCATATCCCACACATGCATATGGAAATTTTGGATGTTTTTAGGATGGCCTTGCTATCCTGGGTTCCTTTGGATCATAAATGACCCTCTTCAGCAATATTGGCATGGCCTTCACTAAGACAAACCCTAGTTCCTAAGATGGCACAATAGCGACATTTCCAAGCATTTGAGACACAGTATGGGGTGTCGAATAGCTAAAAATCGATGTCTCGAATCCACTGGAATCAATGGCTTCGCGATCAGAGTCATGGTTTTGGTGCTACGGGAATTTTGGTTAGGCACGCCGTGGCCATTCACGGACACTTTGAGGATTTTCTCAGGGGGCACAGAACGCAAACCGGCAAGCGGAATGACATTTCATCAGCTCCCACACATGCATATGACCAGTGTGGATGTGTTCATGATATCCATGCACACTCGGGAGTTGTCGGATTAGAAATCAACCCCCTTGAGAAAAATTGGCATGGCCTTCACTAAGAAAAACCCTAGTTCCTGAGATGGCACAATAGCATTGTTTCTAGGCATTTGAGGCACGATGTGGGGGTCCCCTAGCTAAAAAACATCTTCCCCAATCGATCTAAATGGACGACTTCAAGATCGTAGTCAAGTTTTTGGTGCTACGGGCATTTTTTCGAGGCACCCCGTGGCCATTGAGGGACACTTTCAGGATTCACTCTGGGGGCACGGAACCCAATCCAGCGAGCAGACATGGGTTCCTTCAGCTCCCATACATTCACATGGCCATTGTGGATGTGTTTAGGATGGCCACAGTTTCCCGGGATCCATCGGATCATAAATGACCCCCTTGAGGAATATTGACATGGACTTCACTAAGCAAAACCCTTGGTCCTGAGATGGCACAATAGCACTATTTCCAAGCATTCAAGGCATAGTGTGGGGGGTCCCCTAGCTAAAACTAGGGTTCTGAATCCATTGGAATCAACGGATTCCTCCCAAAGTCACGGTTTTGGTGCTACGGGCATTTTTTCCAGGCACCCCGTGGCCATTTAGGGACACTTTGAGGATAGGGAAAATGTGATGCCTTAACTAACCACATAATATTGGTCTAGTATAACTTAAATATTTGAATGCTAGTATGGAAACCATTAGTAGGTTTTGATCTTTATGGGTGGACCTCAAATCCATAAACATGATTCGAGGAGGGAGACCAACATCTCAAGGCTAGAAATATATATCTATGACTCAGGAGAAATGATCAATTTGATGGGTCATCGTAATGCTTCAGGGCATCATTCATGAAACTTGGTCCCTAGAAGGTGTCTTTATAGCCAAATGCATAATTCAAAATTCAAAATATTTGAATGTGATATTTAGGTGTGTAATTGTGTTTAACAATATGATGTTGTTTGTTATTTTATACTAATATTTGTATGGTTTTCATTGTGAATTTTTTTGTAAATTCATTGTATGTGTGCATAAATATTTTCCTATGTGCAATGTATTTTTTTGTATGTTTATGTATAAATATTGTTATGTGTGTATGTTTTTCTAGTGTAAATATATGTGAATTTGTACATCTTTAATATGTGTGCAAATATAATTATGTGCATCTAACTTGTGTGTGTTCGTGTGTAGATGACTAGGGGTGGTAGGTACACAAGGTGGGTGTCTAGGGGTTGTAGGTACACAAGGGGGGTGACTAGGGGTTGTAGGTACACAAGGGGTCTCCTTCATTGATCCAGAGAGAACTCAATAAATCAAAATATCATGGGGTCTAGGGAATGCTTCAAACAATAAAGTATAGACTTAAATGCTCTCTGTCAAGAGATCGAGATCACATTTTCAACAAACATAAGGAACATTTTGGTATTTGGGAAGACCACCATTATCATTCATAACTTACACAATAATTTCATATGCAATGAAAACAGTTTAGCATGTGAAAATCCTCACAACATATCTAAGAGCTTATGTATACCTCACAAGAAAGAATTTAGGAATAAGATTAAGAGTGGTCAATGCAGTGTAAATGAGCAATAGAATAATAATACAGTAGAACTCGGATAGAAGCAAGATAACTTCACACACACTAATTCATTAATCACAAATGGACAAATAAAAAATACAATGCATGAGGATTCAAATGCCAAGGTGGCAATTCGAATTAGCCTTCATGGAGTGATCAAAAGATCACCGGAGTGTCATCAGAATGCAACTAGAAGTCTTCATCATCATCAGTGGAGTCATCAATGCTCAAGTAACTGTCAACCATCAGTCAAACTATGTCTAACTGAGTGTGGTAGGTGTAACTGAGTGTAGCTGGCACTAACTGAATGAAGGAGGTTCAGTGGAGGGCACATGAGGAGCTAACTGGAGTCAGAATGGGTAGTTTAGTCTCATTGGAGGTCCATCGAAGTGATACAGTCAGTTGAGAGTCAGTATTTCCTTAAATCAAGGAAAGAACTAAAGATAATTGAACGCAACTGAGTGGTAGGTGAGAGAGGATGAGTGGCTTCCTAAAATCAAGGAAGAAGGGTGCACTAAGCTCTAGGAGGGCTGAAATTGATCAGTGAGAAGCTCCCGGGGCTAAATAATTGATGGCTAGGTGCTGGGACTGATGACTGGGATGCATGCAATTGCATGCATGCATGCAGAATGCATGTTGCATGTAGAAATGCATGTTGGACTGAAAATCCAAATAATGAAAATGCTGGTAGGACTAGGATGGAGTATAGGAATATCCCAGCAGCCCCCCTTAATCCATCCTGGGCCCTGGTAACTGAGACCAAAGGTCAACCAATACAATGAATAATAATAGTCAATAAACCGAGGAAATGGGGAAAACCTCATGGGAAAAATACCCCCCCTCAAAATAGACTGTAAGGCACACACAAAAATAAATGCTCCAAACTCAAGTAGGTGTGATGCTTGGTCATATGTCTGGAGGTATCTTCTACTTGGGAAGAAGTGGATCATGCTCAGAAGGCATGTGCTTGTACTTGCTCTTCAGATCGAATGTGATGAGAACAAATCCAAAAGTATGAGGATGATCCTTGAACCTATGATTTGAATAAGTTGAGGTAGGATCAAATCCATGAATGTGCAGATAGTCTTTTGTCTTCTCCTTTGAACCATCATGGGTGAGATTGTGCCCAAAAGAACCATCAAATGTCAATAATTGCTTGGAATCCAAATCAGATCAAAGACTTGAATCATGGTTGCTTAAGATCTACTTTGAACCATTTGAGGTGAGATCTAAACCAATAAATGCATGAGAAATTATCCCAAGCAAATGGCATGGCCATCATCTTCAATAACCTTCTGAAAGCATGAAATAATGATCATATAGTAGTACATAAGAGGTGAGTGATCAAGGAGAGCGAATGCATTACCTCCAATGGCTGATTTAACCTCCGAAACATTCATGAGATCGTGATGCAAACCAACAAACTTTGGTGCAAGAGAGGATTTAGGAACATCTGCAATTTCTAGAGTGTGAGCTGGCACAGAATTTGAAATAGAAGAAATTTGGAGCATGAGTGTAGAATCTGCAAGTTCTTCTTCTTTGTGTCTAACTTCAATATGAGATATGTTTGATACTGATTTATGATCAATGAGATCATCAAGGAGGGTGAATGCATCACTCGGCTTGCTCTCGAAAGGGTTTGGACCAATCCCTTCATTCTGTTTGCCAAATTTTTCATCCAGTTGGGCCCATAGCTCTATTGGAGATTCAATAGAATCAATGAAGTGGTTCATCATGTAATGAGACATAGAAAACATCATGGCTGCAAGGACACTGTCACCTTTATTCAACCAGTCATTCTCTTCTTCAGAGGATTCGAACTCTCTTTCAAAACAATAATCAAAGAGATCATGGCTCTTCAAATATGCTATCATTTTTGGTTTCCATTCATCATAGTTGAATGGAGAAAGAGGAGGGATTTATTCTAAATACATGGAAGCTGTAGAAGACCTGCAAAAACAATAGAAAAGTCTGCAACTGCTACTGCTACACTCAAAATCTTGATAATAACCTGCAAAAAACTCTCTGGAATGGAGATAGACAATACTCTCAACATGCTCTGATACCATGTGAAAATACTCATAGCAGATCTAAGAGTTGATGTATACCTCACAAGAAAGAATTTAGGAATAAGATTAAGAGTGGTCAATGCAGTGTAAATGAGCAACATAATAATAATACAGTAGAACTCAGATAGAAGCAAAATAACTTCACACACACTAATTCATTAATCACAAATGGAAAAATAAATAATACAATGCATGAGGATTTGAATTCCAAGGTGGCAATTCGAATTAGCCTTCATGGAGTGATCAAAAGATCACTGGAGTGTCATCGGAGCACAACTAGAAGTCTTCATCATCATCAGTGGAGTCATCAATTCTCAAGTAACTGTCAACCATCAGTCAAACTGAGTCTAATTGAGTGTGGTAGGTGTAACTGGCACTAACCGAATGAAGGAGGCTCAGTGGAGGGCGCATGAGGAGCTAACTGGAGTCAGAATGGGTAGTCTAGTCTCACTGGAGGTCCATCAAAGTGATATAGTCAGTTGAAAGTCAGTCTTTCCTTAAATAAAGGAAATAACTAAAGATAATTGAATTCAACTGAGTGGTAGGTGAGAGAGGACGACTGGCTTCCTAAAATCAAGGAAGAAGGGCGCACTAAGCTCTAGGAGGGATAAAACTGATCAGTGAGAAGCTACCGGGGCTAGCTAACTGAGGGCTAGGTGCTAGGACTAATGACTGGGATGCATTCAATTGGATGCATGCGTGCAGAATGCATACTGCATGCAAGACTGAAAATGCAAATAATGAAAATGCATGTAGGACTAGGATGGAGTATAGGAATATCCTAACATAGAAAAAATTGTCAAAATAATAAGGTATAGGAAAGACAATGATTGCTACTTTTCATTTTAGTAGAATCACAAGGTTGACTTTGCACTTATTCGCATATTGGAAGGAAATCTCATAGCCACTAGATTACCTTCAACAAGAAGAACATGTATGCAACTATTGCTATGGTTTCCTTTGTCCTCACATCCACTTTTAGCACAATTGCATTTATAAGTTTGAATATGCATCACCCTAACCCTAATTCTAATTACCTTACTTGATGATCTACTATTGTGGGTATCAATAGAGCTGATAGAGCTCAATTATACTGTATTTTCCAAGTGATGCACTGCTATCATCGTGTTTTTTGAATTGCTTCTTACACTTGTGTTTTGGAGACACCAAGTGAAAAAATACTTGAAATACATATATGTGGAATGATGTGACATTCAATATTTGGTCTCAAAATTTTCACATGTAAGTGGAAGAATTTTCAAAATGATTGCTACGAAGTGTTCTTTGATCTAACTTTGTTTTATTATAAGAAAGAGAATGAACATAGAAAAAGTCAATGAGAAGAAAATGGGAATTGGAAAAGTTTATTTCTTCAAATAGGTTATTGCATTTTGTCATATATGAGCACATGTCTAAGCATATTATGCATATCACATGCCAATATATAGAGCCTTGAATGATCATTCAAAAGAAAACATATCTAGATGGTGCAATCCATAGAATCACACAAGAGCAATCTCTCCAAGAATATCCAAGATTATGAAATTGCATTGCTTTGTGCAAAAATTCCAATGCCTCTCATTGACCCAAACCCTATTTTATGAAATAGTGAAACTGGGAGAGACTCGGGCCATGGAACCATGTGAGGGAGGCACCCCTAGCATTATTTCGATGTCCTGATTCCAATGGTGTCAACGGTCAGTGGATCCGATCAATGGTCATTATTTTATGGCCCATTTAAACTCACCTCTTGGAGGCTTTCAAGGACACTTGTTGAATCCAAAAGAGGGGCTTAGAATTTTATACAGGTAGCAGAATGGAGTTCCGTGAGATCCTGCAAGTGTGTTTGGAAAGGTTTGATGTGGGAACTCTAGAAATGAGTTCACGATTGAGGAATTTGAAAAAAATGCATTGTCTCCTACTGAGCCAAACCCTAGTTTATGGAATCATGAAATAGGACAAGATATTCACCATGGACCCATGAAAGATAGGAACCCCTAGCATTATCCCAATGTCTCGATTCCAATGCAGTTCATAGTTCGTTGATCCAAGCCACAATATTCATTTTATGGCTTGTTTAAACTTGCCTCCTTGAGGTTTTCAAGGTGTTGGGTGTGTGAGCTATCTCAAAGAAAACACCTATTATTTAATTATCGACCGGGGTTGGTAATCTTGGAGTTGAGGCAAAGTATATGCTAAGGTAGAATGGCACCTAATATTTCCAGCTTGTCAGACCTTAAAAATATTCAATAAAGAAAAGATTGAAAGATCTTTCAAAATAAAAACCGAGTCAAACCTTAGAAAAATAGTAAAAAGAATTAAGTCAAACTTAGTTAAACAGATAAACTAGAATAGTATCAAATCATACTACTCTGCTTTATAATTTAATAAGGGAAACTGATTAAAAAGCAAACTACTAATTATTGAAAATGGAAACTACCTAATTTTAGATTCTAATCTAAGAATTAGAAAAACAACTGAAAATAAAGTAAAGACCTATCTATGAAATGGACTAATTCGATGATAAATTACATAAGCATGAAACTATGCTAATCAAAGCAAATTACAAACTATTAAATAATTTCAATAACTAATTCAAGAAAAGCATATATTCCCATGTAACAGGAACTGGAGTGAATGTATCGTAATGGCTTTCAAATGTAATAGCAAAACAAAACGGAAGTAAATATAATCTAACTTCAACAAAGATATGTAAACTACAAAGAGACAAATTACAATTAACTCTAAACATTCTGATCTATCTACTATCCATAAGCAAAATAATAATATAAAACTAATGCAAATTAGAAGCAAGTAGAAAACTTGATAAAGATATTTACTTTTGAACTTGATTTGGAAGCAAGTAGAAAACTTGACAAAGATATTTATATAGAAGCAAATAGAAAACTTGATAAAGATATTAATTTCTAAATCCAAATCCTATTCCATGAACATCTTCATTATTTATCTAAATAAGAAACTAATCCTAATCTTAATGAAGGAAATTATCAAAACTAGATTACTTAAATAATGAAATTATTAACTCTAATCTAACTAAGTCTTAAGAGCATGAAGTAAACTAGACTAGGAATAAGACTAATAATTTATGAAACAACATGTTAGCAAATTAAGTATGAAATACATAATTTAAAAGATAGTTAAAACAAACTAAGAATAATAACAAGACTTGAATTAAAACTTTATGGAATGTAAAACAAGAGCCTAAATATGGTTAAGAATATTAATTAAGAGAGAAATATTACAGTAAAGAAAACTAATAAATTGAATTCAAACTAGCATAAAACAATGCAGAAAGAGTAAAAGTCCGAACGACGATCTGAATTCCAGTCCAAACGACAGTCCGAATGGAGGAAAAACAAATTAAACTAAGCAAAATGATATTTTTTATGATCTTGACGTCATCTGGCGAATGCAGATGAACCTACAATGCAAAGAATCAGTGAGAAGACTTGTTGAGAAGCTAAGATAATAGAAAGCAACCTATTCTGATCATTGTTGGAGAGATAAACTATTCCTATTCTATGCTAAAGCAAGATTGAGATGAGAGAAGAGAATTAATCTACAGCTACAGAGGAGAAACTAATTAAACTAATTCTAATCATAACTAAGCTAAAAAAAATATCTAACTAAGTATTACTAATTACAGAAGATTAGAAAAACAAACTATCTAATTATAAAAGACTGAAATCAAATTATCAAAACTATACTGTTGGTCGACCATTTGCTAATTTTGTAAACACAAACTATGTTAGCAGCACAATATGAATTACAGAAAAGAAATATCATGTACAGAAAATGAAATTAATTACATATACAGGAAAATAAACTAACTATTTGCACAAAAGAAAATATAGAAAACAAAGACAAAACCTCCGGTTGATGAGGGGCCCTTCCCAACAATCAGAGATGGAAAACAAAACTAGTTTAGCTACTCAGAATATCAACAAACTGGAACTTCCATTAACCTTAAGAAAATTACAAAACGACTGCTATCTGCTTCAACTTCTACGAACTATCTGTTAACCTGATGATCTTTTCCAACTAAAGACTAACTAGACTAACTATGTTTCTCTATACAAGCGTCTATTTATATAGTTCCAATGGATGAGAAGGTCGACAGAGTCGACCTCTCTAATAACAGAGGCATTTATGGTTGTAACTGGCTGCTTTAAGTGATGTATGATAGCGCAGGGAGCATACACTAGGCTTCATGGGGCCGATTCCTTCACGAGGCAGCTACAGCGTCGATCTTCCTTTGACGTGGGTAGAGAGGTAGTGTGCTGTCGAACTGAACGAACAGAGGAGAGGGCTACTGGAGCATCGACATGGGTGAAGTGTTGTGTTGGCAGGCTAAGCGTGGACGTATGAAGCCTTCCAGAACACCGACGTGAATAGACGTGTGTGATTCCAGGCTAAACGGATGAGAGAACTAGCGTGTAGAGTGTTGATGTGGAAGCATGGTGTGTTGTCGAGCTTAGCAGGCCTGGGGACGAATCTTCCAGAATGAAATCTCATTAAACATGACCCTTGCATGGAAAACATAACCCACATGCTCGATCTTGTCTTTAATGGCTTGAAACATACCAATCGTGGATTTCATGGGCTGAATGCGAGGCTGAACGACGAGCTGAATGTGGTTGAACATTGGAAATATAAACACGCAGTCTAAATAAAGGGTCGTTTGAGAAACTACAGCCTGTAAATCAAAACTAACTGCCATGCATGATTGGAAATGTCACTTTAATCATTGATAAATCATAATATAACGATATTTGACCAAAATTCATATGATAAACAAATACATGCATACCTGGTCTGTTTGATAAGATGAATGATGAAAAGAATAACTTATTATATAAAAAATAATGAAATTAACGCCATTCAGAGTAGATTTGATGATAAAAAATAGTGACAAAATGGACACCAACACAGGGACACATGTTTAATCCCTACTGGGGCAAAGAATTTGATCCGATTAGCAGAATTAAGTCCTTTGATACCCCACAAGTGTGTTTGGAAAAGTTCAACATAGTAATGCTAGCCACAAGTATGCAGTCGAGTAATTTCTAAAGTTGAACCCCTTGTGCAAAAATTGCATTCTCTCTTACTAGTCCAAAACCTAGTTTATGAAATCATGAGGATGGTGATGATGAGGATGGGTATGATGAGGATGGCGATGGTGACAACATGGGCATGATGAGAAAGAAGGTTATATTGATGGTAGAAATGGGCATGGTGTTGATGGTGACATCATGGGCATGGGGAGGATGGTGGTAATGGGCATCGTGTTAATGAATCATGATGGTCATGGCACAATGACAATGGGGATGGTGTTATGGTGAAAATGACTTAAATGTCCTATAGAGTCTAGAAAATTTCAATCTACAACAAATAAATACATATCAAAATCTTTCCTATATTGGGATCCTATTTCTAAATAGAACCATGTTCCCCCTCCTCTAGGATTTAGCCCCCACCTCTACCTTGAATCTCGAAGATGTTCCTCCGAGGACATTAGTCATTTCCCTAACATTTTATGAAAATTCCTAATGCAAGTGTTAAAATAAGGTATAAAAAGATTCACATGCCTAATAAGTGGTTTTTCTTAAGTGAGGGTTACATTTTTGTTATAGTCATGATAAAGGATTTCAAGATTAATCCTATAAACCTAGAGCCTAGAGCCTAACCTAGAAACCCCAAAGCCTAGCCTAAAAACCCTAGTTCTGAATCGAAATAATTATACACTTATATGAAACATTTCTGACATGTATATAGCAAGGGTGCATACAACTAGAAACAAATCAAATGAAATCCATATCTGACCCAAAATACATTAACAAAGAGGCTAAATGGCCTAGACTCCAGTGAGCATGATGGTGACAATGGTGAAAATGAGCACAATGATGATGATGGTGATAATGGGAATGAGGATGGGGATGCACTACAACAAATTTGGATTTCAGGGGGGGTTGTCTATCGCCCCCAAAAGTGAATTTTGGGGGCGGTATTTACAACCCCCCCACCAATAGAACCGACGCTAAAAGTTTTGAGTTTTAGAGGCAGTTTTGGAAGAGATCAAAACCACCCCTAAAAAATAATTTTAGGGGTGGTTCTAAAACCCATTAAAAGTGACTTTTCAGGAAGGTTCTAAACCCCCCTCGTAGACACCTATGGGGGAGGTTCCGAACCCCCCTAAAAGTCCTTATTACAAAACTTCGGGGGTGGTTACAAACCCCCCTCGTAGGTGCCTATGGGGGTAGTTGTAAACCCCCCCTCCTTGTAACATACAAGGGAAATTTTGAACCCACCTTGTAGTGACATATGAAGGTGTATTAGAACCCCCCTCGTAGAAACATACAAAGACAGTTTGAAACCCCCTCTATAGCCATAATAAATCATAATAAAATATATTTTATTAAAAATACCAATATTTCAATATCAATAGGGTACAGAGGAATCGAACCACCAACCTCTTGCTTGTAAGGAAAGCGCTCTACCATTGAGCTAGCACCCCTTAAGAATTAGCGAGATGAGCAATATTAACACCCATATTGTATTATTTTTAATTCTAAGAAAAGACATTAAGAATGTTTAGGAGATGATTGTAACATGATATCCACATGTACCCAAATATCTATAGATTATCATGCAAGAGCAACCTTCTCTTTGCAATCCTCACAAGGCATAAGAACTATAATTCCAAACTTTTTGATTACTTACTAAAACAACAAAAATGCTGAAAATTTTTGCATACAATTTGTAGACACAAATTTCAATCATGTGATATGCATTTCATAACATAGTGCAGTGATTCTTATTATCGACATGCCATATTGATGCGGTTGAGGAGATCAATAGTTTGTGCATTGAAGGTCAATATTCAAGACAAATCATCTTCCTTGTTTGTCTCTTCCACTATGAGAATTTATGTACTTTGTTCGATATAGACAATATGAATATACTAGAAGACAAAACGTTTGTATCCCTTAACTAGATGATAAATGCCATATCATGAGATTGTGAATACTTGAATAGTCGGTTGCTTGAATATTTTTCTCAACTTCAAGTTGTCCATACATTGTCATACATTTTCATAAACTTAATGGGAATATGGAGTTGATTCATTTCTAATATAGACATGCTAATTTTTGTGTGAATAAATATATTATTTTTTGTCTAGGTTCACTAATATTTAATTTGAACAAGATAGTGAATAAGCAATCTATTTTTGGGTGTATGTTGTGATCCCTACTCATTGGTTGGCTCAACAAGAACAAATGGCTCATAAACTAGTCAATAAAAATATAGATGGCTTACCTCATGTATTAGTGTTGCAAAAAGTAATGTTTCAGCCTTAGTTGTTAGATGTCGAGGTGCTACATTTACATGGCCTGAACAAATAATTTACTTTTACCTATTAAATGAAATACTTTTGCCAAAAAATAAGTTTTTGAAGAATGAAATTACGGCATATTACAACTTTCAATTGAACATGTTTGAGATGATACATAAGCAGGCAACTTACTTGCAATTGCATGGCCCCATTGATCATGCTCACATGCCACAACCCTAGCCAAAGTATTCCTAGTCATTGGCCTTGTCATTACTAGGAGTACTAGATCAACATTAGCAACACCTTCTGCAGATGCATATATATTTAGTCAAGATAAGTAGTTTGTCATGGATTGGCAGAAACATAACAACAATAATTGCACTTCAAAAGAGTAGTGTCATCGGTTGAAAAAAATACAAATAATTGAGCTTCAAAATACATATAATTCTAGGCACCTAAATTTCTAGAAAAGGGCACGAAGGGTCCACAACATATCCCACATCCTTACACAAAAATTTCACCTTATAGGTAATATAATTCATGCATGGAATGCAAGAAAACAACAAAGGAATCCCATCTTATTACCATCAACATACTACCAAACATTACGCTTAGATTAAAAAATCACTACAACACGATTTATCTCAGGTAAGAACCATGAAATTCAAGGAGGTAGGAGAAAACATAGTCAAAGCCATCAAATATATTAACAAAGAGGCATAAATTAACTATAGAAATCATCAAGTTAGGGGCTTCCTAGACAATCTCTAGCACGCAATAGTGGATAATGCTGTCAAGTTTGGAATGAATAAGAAATGGTGGTGTAGATATCCTATAACCTGTAATAAAGAATCTAACCTCCTGAAGAATGATTTCCTGCTTTGTTTTATAGAAACAAGAGAAGGACGAGATAGAAGGTATGCACCTAAGAATTGAGAGAATATGGATACCAATATAGAAGTCAATTCCTCTACATGTGAAGGTTTCTACTCATCGAACTCGCCCTGTCTACTAGATGAAATTGTTGCATGCATGAATATCTAGCTAGCTTTGACATGCGGCCCTTGGAAATCTAGCTCCTAGAAAGTGGAGCTATTGGAAATAACAATTCCTCATAATTTGATGAAAATCATCATGTAGTAGGATTTGTGTTGATGTATATGTAACTTCGGAATGTATCTCATATATATTTATTGTACCCTTATAAGAGATGTGTTATTCCTCTATAAGGAAGTGTCGTCATGTGTATTGACAAGTGTCGCAAGTGTGTGTACTTGGAGACGGGTTATTAGACCACCATGTGTGGGGTCGGCCCTGAAATATATATTATATTGTGGATGTACCTAGCTAGACAAGTCGGCCCCATAAGGTCATCGGGAAAACAGGTTAGTATAAATAGAGATCAGAAGATCTCTATTTGCATCACTCGGAAACTCACACTTCTCTTACTCAGAAAGTGGTGCACTAGTGAGGAGGAGGATCATCTACTACTAGTAGACTATCTCAGTGTATTTTGGTCATACTTTGGTTGAGCCATTGCTCTCTCTATCTCTGAGGAAGTTGTGGGGTTTTTCACCTTAGGGTTTTCCCCACGGAAACTCTGTGTCTCTTGTCTCTCATGCTTTTGATTCTTGTGATGCTTGTCATGCTTATTGTGATTGTCATGCATTGATATACTATATATATTATTCTCTCAGTGAAGATCCTAGAGTATTGTGAATTAATGCTCAAAATTTAACATGGTATTAGAGCTAACGTGAGAAGAAGACATTTTGCAGTGACAGAAACTTGTGTTTCTTGTCTATTGGGTTTCTCTCCACAGTTTTTGGAAAAGCAGTATAGTAGATTGACTCTACTCATTAAGGAGAATCTATCCGTCCAATCAGAATTCAATTCTGATCATTTTCAGATTTGGCCCTAAAAATTAGGGTTTCCACAAAAATAGGAATTTCTGAAATCTGAAGACATATCTGGAAGCTCCTTGCAAAAATTGAAGTTTAGAGCTTTGGATTGAGATTTTTGGCTGGGTAGATCTCCAGGAAAATCAAACCCTAATTCAGGGCTCTCCCAAGTGAACCCGGGAGGACAAAAGGAAATTCTGAAGGGTAAAGCTTTGCTGATCGTAAATTCTGAATACACCAAGCTGATCAGCTCATCAAGGCGCATCTTTCTATATTTTCAAAAAGTTGAAATTCACATTTTGAATTTTTAGGTTTTTTCCGACAAACCCTAATCCGGGACAAGATCTAGTTTTCAGCATTTCAAGTGGTAAGACCTAAATATTTTCTATTTCCATTTGAAGTACTCTTTAAGATGTCTCACCACACCAAGCTTGAGGACAAGCTTGAAGGGGCTGATAACTTCAGAGCTTGGAAGTATAGGATTGGGTAAATCCTGGAAGAGAATGAGTTGGATTCATATGTAAAAGAAGACATCCCTATCCCAGAGGATGAAGAGGCTAAAGTATTGCATAAAAGAACTTGGTCAAGGCAAAGAGAATCATTGTTGATTCTATCAAAGACCATCTCATACCCTATGTGTCTTCTCTAAAGACACCCAAGGAGATGTTTGACACTTTGACCAAGCTATTTGAAGGGAAGAACATAAATCAGAAGATGACCCTGCAGAACCAATTGAAAGGAGTAAAGTTTCAGAATGGAGAAACCATTAAATCTTATTTTTATAGGGTCTCCCAGATTAAGGAACAACTAGAAGCGGTAGATGAAATGGTGGAGAAAGGTGAAGCTGTGATGACCACTCTAAATGGCCTACCCAGGTCATGGGATTCCTTTATTCAAGGAATTTGTGCAAGTAAGAAGTTGATCTCCTTCAACAGATTGCGGGAAGAATGTTCTCAAGAAGAAGCAAGGCTCATGGCCCGAGAAGAAAAGATGGGAAGTGAAGATCAAGCTCTCACAGTACACACCAAGAAAGGAAGGTCAAAGAGAGAGCACTCTCATACCAAGAAATCTTCACACTATCATCAACATAAAGATAAGAAAGATCTTAGATGCTTCACATGTAATGAGAAAGGTCATTTTGCTTCAGAATGTCCCAAGAACAAAAGGAACAACAACACCAAGAAGAAGAAGGGCAGTAGGAAAAGATATCATGCTCATGCTGCTGAAGATGATGAACCACCCAAGAAGAAGGCTAGGGAAGAAAGTGATGATAGTGATGATGACTCATCAAGTGAAGAAGAATATGTTCTAATCTCTGCTCTCACAGGTACTATCTCCCATGGTTGTAATGATTGGTTAATTGACAGTGGGGCTTCCAAACACATGACTGGGTTTAAGGAATCTTTTGTGAATCTATCTGAACATGAATCACCCCATAAGGTGAAACTTGGGGATGATTATCAATACCCAATCAAAGGAAGTGGTGAAGCCTCCTACAACCTAGATTCTGGAAAATCTTTGAAGATGAAAGAAGCCCTTTATGTACCTGGGCTCAAGAAGAACTTACTCTCCATCTCTGCATTGGATGCAAAAGGTATGAGGGTTGCATTTGTGGATGGCCAAGTCCTAATGTGGTCAAAGGGAAAGACCATAGATGATGCAGTAGTGATTGGAGAGCAAGAGGGAGGTTTGTATAAATTGAAGGGACAACCTAAACATGCCATGGTGCATGAATCCATGGAGCCAAGTGAACTTTTGCATAGAAGACTTGCTCATATGCACTATAAGGCACTTCCAATTGCAAGCAAGGCTGTAGAGGGTCTTCCTGAAATCAAGACCAAACATGAAGGTGTTTGCAAAGGATGTGCAAAATGTAAGAACATTAAGAAGGCTTTCCCAAGCAGTGAAAGCAAGGCAAAGGATATCCTGGAAATCATCCACTTAGATGTATGTGGTCCTATGTCATCCAGTTCTCTAAGTGGGTATGTTTACTATGTCTCATTTATTGATGACTTCTCCAGGAAGACTTGGGTATAATTCTTGAAGAACAAAGATGAGGTGTTTGATAAGTTCAAGGAATTCAAAACCTTGATAGAGAATCAAACTGACAAGAAGATCAAAACATTCAGATCCGACAATGGTGGAGAATTCACCTCAGGTGACTTCAAGAAGCTTTGCAGTGATTCAGGGATTAAGAGGGAGTTGACTGCTCCTTATAATCCTCAACATAATGGAGTTGCAGAAAGAAAGAACAGAACAATCATGGAAGCAGCAAGGGCAATGCTGCATGACCAGGATCTATCTATGCATCTATGGGCAGAAGCAGCTAGAACAACTGCATATGTTCAGAACAGAACACCCCACAAGATATTGGACAACAAGACACTAGAAGAGGTCTTTTTCTTGTAAGAAACCTGAAGTCAGCCATCTCAGAATATTTGGTTGTCCAGTATACACACATGTCCCAAAGGAAAAGAGGACGAAGCTAGATCCTTCAGGAAAGAAGGGTATCTTTGTGGGTTACAGTGAAAGCTCAAAGGCTTAAAGAATATACTTTCTAGGGTTCAAGAAGATTGATGTCAGCAGGGATGTAACATTTGATGAAAACTCAACATTCATCAAATCAAGGAAGGAACCTATCGAAGTTTATGAAGAACCTACGGAAACTAGATTTCAAGACCCTACCATTAATGAAGCAATTCCAGAAGTTGTTCGTGAGTTTGAAGATCCGCAAGAACTTGTAGATCCACCCCATGAGGATAACTCTCACAAGAGGAAACCTGCATGGGCTAGAGAGCTCATTCAAGATGCAGAAATATTTGGCATTCCAGAAGAAGAACACATAGCAAAGAAGAGAACTAGATAACATACCAGCTATGTTGCTTTACTCTGTGACATTATGAACAAAGAACCTTCCAGTTATGAAGAAGCAGCGGAAAAGAAAGAATGGAAGGATGCCGTGGTTAAGGAATACCAATGAATAATGAAGAATGATGTTTGGGATGTTGTCCCAAGACCTAAAGGGAAGTCTGTTGTGACTTCCAAATGGATCTACAAAATCAAGCATGTTGTAGATGGCAGTGTAGAGAAATACAAGGCAAGATTTGTAGCTTGTGGCTTCTATCAGAAAGAGGGAATAGATTATGAAGAAAATTTTGCACCTGTAGCCAGGTATACTTCCATTAGAACAGTACTTGCGCTGGCTGCAGCAATGAAATGGAAAATACACTAGATGGATGTCAAGACTGCTTTCTTGAATGGTGTAGTTGAAGAGGAAGTATATGTGGAGCAGCCACTCGGTTTTGAAATACATGACAGGGAGTCATATGTGTGCAGATTGAAGAAAGCCTTGTATGGATTGAAGCAAGCTCCCATAACTTGGTATGGTAGGATGGACAGTTTCCTATCCAGTTTGGGCTTTACCAAGAGTAAAGCGGATTCCAACCTTTACTACAAGGTTGAGGAAGGAAATCCTGTGATTCTACTTTTGTATGTGGATGACTTATTTGTAACAGGAGATGACAAATTGATTGCAGATACTAAGAGGAAACTTGCTGCTGAGTTCGATATGAAAGATTTGGGAATGATGCATTATTTCCTAGGTATGGAGGTGTGACAAAATGTAGGTGGGATCTACCTTGGTCAAGGGAAGTACACAGTAGATATCCTGAAGAGATTCAGGATGATGGATTGGAAGGCCATGGCCACCTCCATGGAATCGAACCTAAAGCTGCTATGTGATGCTTCATCTAAGCCAGTTGATATCTCTATGTATCGTCAGATGATTGAATCCTTGATGTACCTGACGAACACGAGACCAAATATTTGCTTTGCTTTGAACACATTGAGTCAGTTCCTGACAGATCCGAGGAGTGTTCACCTGGTTGCTGTAAAGCATGTTCTGAGGTACCTGAAGGGTACAATGGATTATGGGCTCAAGTATGAAGGGAATCAAAAGTTTAACCTGTAGGGTTATGTTGATTTAGATTGGGCTGGCAGTGCTACAAATAGGAAGAGCACATCTGGGTGCTGCTTCAGTATGGGATCAAGTGTGATCTCTTGGTTTAGCAGGAAGTAGTCCTGCGTAGCACTGAGTACAGCTGAGGCAGAGTATGTTGCAGCCTGTTCAGCTAGTTATGAGGCAATATGGCTCAGATCAAAAGGTAGATATCAACAGTAGGATATGGTCCGCGTTCAGAAAAGTTGCCAGGAAGTTAATTAAAAAGCCTTATATAAAACAAAAAGGGTTCGCATAACGGCATTTTGCATATGTGTCGCTATCTCGGAGAGATCTGAAGACTGGTGGAGTGCAGCGATTGCGACAGAAGGCGAAAGGCGTGTACATACAGGTAGGGTCTGGTGACCTGGCCCACTTTTTAAACAGAATTTTGTTTAAAGAAACGTTTAAATGGAAACTGTACATGATTTAGACGTTTTTAAAGCAAAAGAGGCCCTAGATGATAGAGACGAAGATGTATATGAAACCTCAATTAGGTTACCAGTCTCTGATATTAAAATTAGGTTGTCTGAATTATTAAAGGAAGGGACAGACCTACATAGAGTCCACCAGTCATCTTTGATAGCCTTTTTCCCAGACCAAATCCCTTCTTTCCCAGAATTTGTATCATGGTGTGCCGAAAATTATTCCCGAGAAGAAAGAATTGTTCTAAACAGTCAAAAAACCAGAGCCGTGTGTGAAATAAAGCCAGCTAAGTTAATTAAAGCCCTAGGAATAGATTTTTCCCAAACCCCCGAGTCTGAGAGTTTTTCCGAAACCTCCATTATTGAAAATTATCATCATACTTCTCAAAATGATAGGGAAATGTTTCTGTCATCGTGTCTCAAGACAGAAACCAGTATTTCGGAGGTCCCGTACCCAATAGATATCAATTTGTTCGATGAGAATACCCAATTAGTTTTGACATTATTGGCTTTAGTTTTAGGGTTTGATACGGATTTGTATGTAACCGAGTTTCAATTGAGTCTGTTGTACAAAATGAGTACGATTCAGTCAGGGATCGATGAAAATCAAACCCCTCGACTTAATTTTGAAGTATTTTTGACAGAGAAGATTCACGACCAGATGGTCAATTTTCCCACTCCGAGACATTTCAGGTTTTAGTCCTTTCTGATGAAAATGATTATGATAGCCAGTCAAGAAGAGTTGCAGTTCCCAAAAATCATTTTCACAACTTTATTAGAAAACAACATGTTCAATTACATCAATTTTATGCTCTCAGAGATTTACAGAATGATCTTTGGTAAAAATTTGCCTAGAGTATTACCAGAGATGCAGGCATGCATGCAATTGAGTGCAGAGTACGCTACAGGAGATTGGTTTTTGTTGAAATATAGTACTGTAATCAGATTATATGGATTCAAACATAAACCTTGTGTCTTACCAGCTTTTCTTACCTTGAGGGTTTTTTCTTTAGAATTCCTGAGACAAAAGTTGATTGTTGAAGATAACAATTTTTTGGTTTACAAACAAGCAACAGATATTAAATATCCATTCACACTTGGTCCGTTCACAATAAAGAATAAAAATGCTGCTGTGTATATAGAGAAGTTATTGAAAGACATGAGTTGTGAGACAGATATGGCCATTGAGTATGATCCGTTGAACGTAATATCAAAACGGAGAATGGATCATCGTATCAAAGCACTGAACCATCAGGTGATTGAAGGAATGTCTGACAGAGCCAATTGGCTGGAATATAAAGAAGAAATCATTCCGGATGCACGCGACCAAGAAATGGCATTGACAAATACAACAATAGATACAAAAGACCCAACGAATACTGCATTGGTGGGGTTGAAGAGGCCCATACAGGATGTAATGAACATTGATGACGAAGAAACATAAAGAGGAAAAAAGTTGAAAATAAATTAACAACAAGAGTTAATAGTAGTTTCAGAAGAGGCAATAAAAACTGGAGAAAAGATACCAGAGGTTACAGTTAAAGAATACAACATTGAAGAAACCCCAGTGGAGGGTGATGTAGATAGACCCCGGAATATAATGGATGTATTTGATGAACATAGTAAGAATAAACAGGAATCCTCTAAACAAACGAGTCAGCTGTTTCCAAAAGTTAGAAATATATCCAATACTGAAGTAAGTTTGTTTACTAGCAGAAATATCAGAGAGAATTCCTTATTTTTTACTATCTCATTGAAAGGTACTGAAATCTTGACTTTCGACATTTCACTCTGTATATTGAAAGGAACCAAATTTTTATTACCTTCCTTCATCAAATCTTTCTTGTTATCTGGAATTACCTTTGGCACATCTTCATTTTCTTTTCTTCTTGTTTGTTGTTCATGCTGACTAGTAGAAGGTTTATCTGTAGTTCTTTTTGATTTGCCCATTGGTTCTTTTCCTTTGTCTATTATAACGTCTCGGTTTCTCAGATTTATTTTTCTTTGAAGGTCGTTTATAGCATTTTGGGAACCAATCTGGTATTGATCAATTTCGGTCTCCAAATTACAACATTCCCCTTCTGCAAGGAACATATCATGCTCATGTTTAGTCAGATACACTTCTGAATCAGAACTACCACAATGGTGAATATCACTCTCAGGTATCTCAGCTTCAACTTCTCCAGCAATATAATTTTCCGGGAAAGGAGGTCTGATTTGATCTTCTTCTGCATTCCTTGGGTTTCGCTGTTCTCTGGGCCTTGCAACTGGAACAAAGGGTCTCCTAAAATTTGGGTTTCTGATTTGAGGTTCTGCTTGTTCCTTATTCGGAGCTTTGTTATCCACCACTAACCTTTCTAACAGCTTTTCCATAGTTTTCATCATTGCTTCAAATTTTACATCTGTGGAAGAAGAAGAGGATGCTACATTTTGATTTTCTTCTCTAATCTTCTTTCTGTCCATATCTCTATGTCTCATCTTTCCAGAAGCCATCATATTAGCTTCAACTTCTACCGCATCTTTCATCATTATTGCCAAAGTAGTAGATCTTATTTCTCTTAATGTGCATGAAAAATCACCTTCAAAAGCATCTGCATAATGTAACTTGGCTGCTCCCACTGGAGGTTTTATATCTGTAGGGATAGAATTATAGACCTTCATAAATCTGGTAGAGAATTCCTGAACTGACTCAAAACCTCCTTTTTTCAGATTATTATACTGTGTCAACACCTGTGAAGGATTTTTTTGGTCTTCCCATCTTTCGATAAAAAGAGTTGTAAAGGCATCATAATTAGCAATTGATCCTGCAGCTAAAGCTCTAAACCATTTTTTGACTTCACCTCTCAAGCTTTGAGCAAACAACCTCATTTTTTCATCATCATAATCCACTTCTTCCAAATCAATGAAATCACTAAAGTTATCAACATGTTGTTGTGCAGTATAACTACCCTCATTATCAAAAGTAAAGATTCTCTGTGCATAATTTTGAGGCAAGTCATGTAAAACCGCGGGCAAAACCAATGGGGCGAATCTGGCAGCCATAGGTGGTGGATTATAGGGTGGAACAACCACTGCCTGTTGTCTATTACCTTGCACAGGTATTCTTTGGGCTTTCAATATTCTAGACTCTACCCTTCGACCGAAAATGTTCCAAATTCACAGATAATTGAAGATTTCTCTTTATCCCCCTAGTACGCAGATATTGTATATGTCTTGCAGAATCTCCAAGCACCTACGAATATGGAAAAAACTAGGGCAAGATCAGTAAAACTGAAAGAAGCAAAGTTTTGCATATTAAATGGAAATTTGTTCTGGAAAGATCTAGGCGGAATCCTGTTGAATTGTCTATTAGAGAACGAAGCGCAGCATATTATGGTGGAATTTCATAAAGGTATGTGTGGAGGGCACCATTCATGGAAGGCTATAGTGAACAAGATTCTTAGAGCTGGTTTTTATTGGCCCAGCATGTATTCAGATGTATATAAAGAAATAAGGAAATGCCATGAATGTCAAATTTTTGATGGAAAAAGAGAACTATTGCCATTCCCGTTGAAACCTATTTCAGTTGAAGCACCTTTCCAACAGTGGGGGTTAGATTTTATTGGTGAGATTAACCCAAATTCTTCAGGGAAACATAAGTGGATTCTGACTGCTACAGATTACTTCACAAAATGGATTGAGGCCATCCCAACCAGAAATGCTACAGAAACAGTGATTATGAACTTTTTGGAAGAAAACATTTTGTCCAGGTTTGGTTGTCCTAAAAGGATAGTGACAGATAATGCTCCATCGTTCAAGTCAAAAAAGATGATAAATTTTTGTCACAAGTATCACATACATCTGAATCATTCAACTGCTTATTATCCACAAGGGAATGGATTGGCCGAATCTTCAAATAAAAGTTTAGTGAGAATCATAAAGAGGTTGTTGGAAGATAACAAGAGGGCTTAGCACACTAAACTGAAATATGCTCTGTGGGCGGACAGAATCAGTACAAAGAGAGCAATTGGCACTTCCCCTTTCCAGTTGGTATACGACACTAAAGTAATTTTCCCTGTTTCTTTGGGATTGCCAGTTATCAAATTATTACAGGAAGTCGATGAAGAACCAAATCATATGCAAAGGAGAATAAATCAAATGATAAAATTGCATGAAGTCAGAGAAAAAGCATATAACAAAACCCAAATGCATCAGGAAAAAATGAAGAAAACTTTTGACAGAAAAGTTAAGGAAAGGGATTTTCAGATAAATGATTTGGTTTTGAAGTGGGACTCCAGAAATGAAGATCACCATGGAAAGTTTGAGCATTTATGGAAAGGTCCATATATTGTTGCAGGATGTCGAGGAGAAAATGCATTTATCTTGAAAAATTGCAATGAAGAATTTTATCCTGGAGGACCAGTCAATGGGAGACACCTCAAACATTATCTTTCCTAAAAGACAGAAGTGAAAGGAAGTTTTTGTACAGTGTAAATATCCTTTCAAAAAAAAAAAAAAAATGGTTTGAAAGCAGCCCAATGGATCAGGCACTTGTTCTACGATGTTCTTTGCTACCTCACAGGGAGGATATCATCCCCAGTTGGATCCAGTTGTTGACACCTTTTCTGAGAAAACCTAATTCCCAACAAGTTTTGCTAAAATGTCCAAAAGGGGAAGAAATTACCACAAAAGGGTGAAGAAAAGGTTTAAAATACAAAAAACATAAAGGAAAAACCCACATTTGCAAAGTCCAAAAGCAAATTTATGAAAGGATTAAATCCTGACCAAGTTTCGTCGGGGGAGATGACAAAGATCAAGATCTACGGCTAATATCATTTCCCGCATCACCAAAGTGATCGGTCGCATGGAGTGGAGAGCGGTTGCGGACTCAATACCGCCGGGCACGTGTCCAAATCTAGTTAGTCCGCATATGTGAATGGTGGTATCATAAACCACCACGGCGCCGTGCGGAACCACCAAATAGAAAGGCGTGGCGAGGATATAGCACGTGGCATGGTGGGACCTGATACGTGGCAGATGGAGAAAACATAAGAAGATACACCATACGTTGATAGCAATCGGAGGGCCAATATAAGTCTTAAATCAAATCAACGGCCATTGTTCGTACGCATCTGGGAAGGTGCACACTTGATAAGAGGAAGAGCGGTCGCGGAAAGCAAAACCACCCAAACAGGTGTCGTTAGGCGATTCATCCGCGCCAAGAACAAACCGCAGAAAGAGACCGCTTTAAAGATCGCGGATACCACCATAGGGGATAAAAGGAGGCGAGATCTGATGGCTTAGATCAAAAGGTAGATATCAACGGTAGGATATGGTCTGCGTTCAGATAACGACATTTTGCATATGTGTCGCTATCTCGGAGAGCTCTGAAGACTGGTGGAGTGCAGCGATTGCGACAGAAGGCGATAGGCGTGTACATACAGGTAGGGTCTGGTGACCTGGCCCACTTTTTAAACAGAATTTTGCTTAAAGAAACGTTTAAATGGAAACTGTACATGATTTAGACATTTTTAAAGCAAAAGAGACCCTAGAGGATAGAGACGAAGATGTATATGAAACCCTAATTATCTTACCAGTCTCTGATATTAAAATTAGGTTGTCTGAATTATTAAAGGAAGGGACAGACCTACATAGAGTCCACCAGTCGTCTTTGATAGCCTTTTGCCCAGACCAAATCCCTTCTTTCCCAGAATTTGTATCATGGTGTGCCGAAAATTACTCCCGAGAAGAAAGAATTGTTCTAAACAGTCAAAAAACCAGAGCCGTGTGTGAAATAAAGCCAGCTGAGTTAATTAAAGCCCTAGGAATAGATTTTTCCCAAACCCCTGAGTCTGAGAGTTTTTCCGAAACCTCCATTATTGAAAATTATCATCATACTTCTCAAAATGATAGGGAAATGTTTTGTGTCGTCGTGTCTCAAGCAAGAAACCAATATTTCGGAGGTCCCTTACCCAATATATATCAATTTGTTTGATGAGAATACCCAATTAGTTTTTACATTATTGGCTTTAGTTTTAGGGTTTGATATGGATTTGTATGTAACCGAGTTTCAATTGAGTCTGTTGTACAAAATGAGTACGGTTCAGTCAGGGATCGATGAAAATCAAACCCCTCGACTTAATTTTGAAGTAATTTTGACAGAGAAGATTCACGACCTGATGGTCAATTTTCCCACTCTGAGACATTTCAGGTTTCAGTCCTTTCTGATGAAAATGATTATGATAGCCAGTCAAGAAGAGTTGCAGTTCCCAGAAATCATTTTCACAACTTTATTAGAAAACAAAATGTTCAATTACATCAATTTTATGCTCTCAGAGATTTACAGAATGATCTTTGGTAAAAATTTGCCTAGAGTATTACCAGAGATGCAGGCATGCATGCAATTGAGTGCAGAGTACGCTACAGGAGATTGGTTTTTGTCGAAAGATAGTACTGTAATCAGATTATATGGATTCAAACATAAACCTTATGTCTTACCAGCTTTTCTTACCTTGAGGGTTTTTGATTTAGAATTCCTGAGACAAAAGTTGATTGTTGAAGATAACAATTTTTTGGTTTACAAACAAGCAACAGATATTAAATATCCGTTCACACTTGGTCCGTTCACAATAAAGAATAAAAATGCTACTGTGTATATAGAGAAGTTATTGAAAGACATGAGTTTTGAGACAGATATGGCCATTGAGTATGATCTGTTGAACGTAATATCAAAACGGAGAACGGATCATCGTATCAAAGCACTGGACCATCAGGTGATTGAAGGAATGTCTAACAGAGCCAATTGGCTGGAATATAAAGAAGAAATCATTCCGAATGCACGCGACCAAGAAATGGCATTGACATATACAACAACAGATACAGAAGACCCAACGAACACTGCATTGCTGCGGTTGAAGAGACCCATACATGACATAATGAAAATTGATGACGAAGAAACAGAAAGCGGAAAAAAGTCGAAAATAAATGAACAACAAGAGTTAATAGTAGTTTCAGAAGAGGCAATAAAAACTGGAGAAAAGATACCAGAGGTTACAGTTAAAGAATACAGCATTGAAGAAACCCCAGTGGAGGGTGATGTAGATAGATCCCGGAATATAATGGATGTATTTGATGAACGTAGTAAGAATAAACAGGAATCCTCTAAACAAACCAGTCAGCTGTTTCCAAAAGTTAGAAATATATCCAATACTGAAGTAAGTTTGTTTACTAGCAGAAATATCGGAGAGAATTCCTTGAAATTTTCAGTTGTCACAGAAAATAAGATTTCAGAAATGAATATAGATTTGTCTAAAATAAACGCCCCAGATAAAATCTTATTGCACAAACAAACAGGAGAAGTTATATATTTGGATTATTTGGGAGCAGTATTGAGGGAAGACAAATTAAAAAATTCACTGGATAAATTGAATAATCAGTTGAGACAGGAGAAGGCAGAAAATAAGTCTCGACAGCAACAGATTAAAAAATTACAAGCAGATTTGATAAATAAAGAAGGAGGTGCAGCCACAAAATTGCTCAAAGAAAAAGATTATACGATCCTGATGCTAAGACGAAAGCTTAAGATTCCAGACACTGTACTTATCCAGGAAGCAGAATTAACGATACTGGAAAAAGAAAAGGAAGAATTATCCAATGAAGTAAATGATGTTACTGCAAAAATGTTAAAGCTCTCTGATGAAAAAGAACATTGGGAAAAAGAAAAAATCATTTTAGAAGAGCAGTTGGAGGAAGCAAGGAAGAGGTTAGCAGGAAGTGGTCAGCAGCAGGTACAAAAAGACACAGAGGAAGACAAAACTGGGGTAGATGATATTTTACAAGCCATGTCCCAAGTAAGTTTAAAAGAAAGTGAAATCAAAGAATTGAAGGTAGAAATACAGAAGCTGAGAGAAGAAAATGAAATAAAAAATAAGGAAATAAAAACTTTGCAGACGAGGAATCAAGAATTAAGTGATAATAATAAAGGATTAGCAGCTCATGCGACAGGGCAAGCTGCTATGCAAGGTTGCAAACACATGGTGTGGGACCAAATTATAAAAGAAGTTGAAAAACTAAGACCATATCTGGATTACATAAGAGTCAAGGAAAAGGTGGTCAAAGATGCCTTCGAAAGTTGCAGAGCAGTCAGGGAAAACTTAAATAAAAATCCAAAAGAAGTAGCCTAGAAAGCAATAACATTTTAAAACAGTCTAACTGAAGCACACCTGACAGCCATGAATATAATGAACATAATTTCAGTCATCACATGGGCCAGAAGGATCTTGGGGAAATACTCGCATGTTGAGAATATTGAAGCTAAAGCTTGAGAAATACGGGAAGAAGTAGTAAAGTTCAAAAAGCAATTTGAAAAATTAGTAAACAAAGGGTTCCCTGCTTTTTGGAATGAAAAGAATGAATTAATTCCTCCTAATGAGTATAAGAGATTGCTGTTTGATATAAGGATGGATCACAGAAAGTTCCAGCAGTTGGATCATATGCTTACAGGGAAAATTTTAATGGAGAAAATATCAGAGGAGTTTGAAATTTTAAATATGCTAATCTCAACCTGTGGAAATCTTCTTCCTGTTTCTTATGCAGGTCATGTTGAAATGCGAGTCTTGGTAAAGGAAACGACCAACTATGACTTACCCACGACCGACCAGTGGAATTATGTAGAAAAATATGGAAGGACAAGATATTCTGTCCATTCATAGATGCTTTCAAAACTCTTGCCAAGTGGCGAAAGGATGATATTCAAAATTTTTGCCAAGTGGCAAAAAAGATACTTTTATTTTAAATTTGTAATATTATTTGGAGACAGTTATCTATTGCTCAAAGACAGTTATCTTTTAAGTTAAAGTATTTTCAGTTATTAGTTCAAAGAAGCAGTTATGTCAAGCTTCTTCCGAATTTTGTATAAGAACAATGAGAGTCATTGTTGAAAGGGTTGGAAATTTTTTGAGAAACAGTGTATGTTTTGAGATCTATTTTTTGAAAAATAAAGGCAGTACAGTGAAAATACCCATCTTTTGAGACCAGAGATTCATGTGTTGATCAACTTTACAGTCTGTTTTTTCCTTATCTTTATATGTGCATGTTCACTTCTTTTGTTATATCTTCCATTATGTCCTTCTTCTATATTTAAATGAACATTTGAAATAATTCGAGATTCATACTGGTTATGCCTCGTTTTATCGCATTTAAATATTCACTATTTTCTCCAAAGTTGACAATGGATTCATCCTAGTTAGATGCCTGTTGTTGATGGAATGTCATTATTTCTTTTCTATACCACCTGAAAAAATCAAATTTACTGTAATATGATTGCTATCTTGCCTCTGTGGAAATCTGTTTGGTATAAATCTCTTACTGGCATATTATATATTTGAAACTTTGACTCCATGCCCAACGTTTCTTGTTTTCCTTTTCAACCAGAAAATCCTTTTGAGAAATTTTGAGAGAACTTTTATATTTTTCAGTCCTTGTATATGTATTGTGAGAGATCCCTCTCTGGTGGAAAAATGGCTGAGTTTTCTACCTAAAGCTTGGTTTGAAATAGGTTACCTTAGGTGTTATTCTTTTACAACCGGAATAAAATCTAAGTGCTAACACTTGGTATGCATCAGGTAGATGCATTGTATGATCATGATGACGAGCTTCAGGATGTTGCTCCAGATGATATGTACCGGGATGGTATAGTGATGATGATCAGTATGATCATATGTATCAAGTGGATACAATACATAATCAGTTGGATAATGTGTGATGAGTTTCGAAGACACAGATGCACAGTGCCTTTCCAACATGATGGTAGATGCATTGTCCCATGTGCGTTGATGTAAGTGCAGAGCCTTCCCGACATGGTGGTAGATGCATTCTCCCATGTGCATTGATGTAAGTGTAGTGCCTTTGTGACATGGTGGTAGATGTGTTCTCCCATGTGCATTGATGTAAGTGTAGAGCCTTTTCGACATGGTGGTAGATGCATTCTCCCATGTGCGTTGATGTAAGTGCAGAGCCTTTCCGACATGGTGGTAGATGTGTTCTCCCATGTGCATTGATGTAAGTGCAGAGCCTTTCCGACATGGTGGTAGATGCGTTCTCCCATGTGCGTTGATGTAAGTGCAAATCCTTTCCAACATGGTGGTAGATGTGTTCTCCCATGTGCGTTGATGTAAGTGCAGGGCCTTTCCGACATGGTGGCAGATGTGTTCTCCCATGGTTGTTGATGTAAGTGCTGTGAGCCCTTCATGGATGGTGGTAGGTTGGTCCTCCCATGCTGTTGAGTGTAAGTGTTGTGTGTGTCCATCTGGGTTGTGTTTCATGATACTTTGCGGTCGTGGACAGTTTGTGCAGTAACATGTAAAATATCCTGGGAGATCCGATAGGTTGAGCTGTGTGCTCGTAATCAGTCCTGGGATGCTCTTTCGAGGTTTTGTTGACTCACATAATTAGTCCTGAGAATTCCATAGTATGGCCAGTGATGATGAAGACCCGCAGGTGGTGGGACTACATCTAGTATGAAAAAGGACTAGCTCTGTAGAACTTCCTATGACGAGTAGAGTCAGATATTGGTTGAGATAGCAGCAGCAGTGACGATGATAATGACGATGCATCAATGGCGATGATCCTGAGAAGAAGACTTGTCTAGCGGAACTGTGTTGAGAAATACCTTCCTAGTTAAGAGGGAGTGTTGATGTATATGTAACTTTGGAATGTATTTCATATATATTTATTGTACCCTTATAAGAGATGTGTTATTCCTCTATAAGGAAGTGTTGTCATGTGTATTGACAAGTGTCGCAAGTGTGTGTACTTGGCGACGGGTTATTAGACCACCATGTGTGGGGTCGGCCCTGAAATATATATTATATTGTGGATGTACCTAGCTAGACAAGTCGGCCCCATAAGGTCACTGGGAAAATAGGTTAGTATAAATAGAGATCGGGAGATCTCTATTTGCATCACTCGGAAACTCACACTTCTCTTTCTCAGAAAGTGGCGCACTAGTGAGGAGGAGGATCATCTACTACTAGGAGACTATCTCAGTGTATTTTGGTTGTACTTTGGTTGAGCCATTGCTCTCTTAATCTCTGAGGAAGTTGTGGGGTTTTTCACCTTAGGGTTTTCCCCATGGAAACTCTATGTCTCTTGTCTCTCATGCTTTTGATTCTTGTGATGCTTGTCATGCTTATTGTGATTATCATGCATTGATATATTGTATATGTTATTCTCTTAGTGAAGATCCTAGAGTATTGTGAATTAATGCTCAAAATTTAACAATTTGATCCACATGAAACTCTAAATGTACCTATAGATGGACCAACATGATGAAATCAAGCTAGAACTTTATCCCTTCAATGGTACACACAATTCGGGGGTTAATAGAATTCAAATTCAGATTTGGTGTATCCTTCATTGTACATGAAATTAATAGGTTCCCTCATGTATTTGGCTAATAATTGGCAAGATATTTGCTTTGAAGTGAATGTCTTGAGCTAGTTGATGGTTGAGTTGAGGTAGATTCACTGAAATGCTACAAAGTATGTGCTTTGATACTTGAAGGGCATATTTAATTATGGGTTGAGGTATGCTGGGGATGGAGAGTGGGTGTTGCATGGGTTTGTGGATTTGAGCTAGGTATGTGATACTAATTCTAGGAAGAGAACTTTAGGTTGTTTTAGCTTGGGGTTAGTTGAGATACCCTAGTTTAGTATGAAGAAAGCAACATTGCCATTGATTTTAGTAGAGCAAGAGTACATGGTAGCTTATTTTGCTAGTTGTGAGGCTATTTGGCTTGAAACGTTGATAACATAAGTGACCGATCATATGTTGGAGATATGGTTATGGAATGTGACAATCAAATTTTCATTAGGATCTCGAAGAAGTTGGTGTTTTTGTATGCCTTTTTCTCATTTTGTAACAAGCACAGCATAAACACAAGAGACAATAATTTATCTTGGGAAACCTTCTAGGGGAAGAAAACCTAGCAAAACTTCCTCAATACTGATGATCAAAAGTACAAAGAAAAAACCCCAAACAAGTGCTCCTTCTCCTTGCATATCTCTCTCTCTCTCCTATGCGAATTACACAAGTGAGTGTGTGTGTGAATGAAAAAAATAAATGAGAGAGCCTAGATCTCGATTTATACATTCACTTCTACTTTAATTTTACAAATTGACATGTCAGCCTCAACTAACTTTACCACTCAACTACTGAATTATCTAGGGGACTTAAAAACCCCATTACATTTGACTCTAGGGGATCTATAGCCCCGACTTACATGGGAGGATTTATCTCATGAATCTATGATAAAAAAATACAATAATAACATCCCGGCGAAGGAATAAAACATCTCTAAATAAATTACAATAATAAAATACAATAGAATGTCCTTTGAATTTGCAATATTTCAACACAACGTCAACTCCTCCTCACAGAAAGAAAGGGTCTCATCACAATGCAATGAAGAAAAAAGAATCTAGAGGTTTCTAATATCATCCATCCATGAGCATGTCGAGGATGCCACCATTATGTCGCAGGGATCCTATTACCACCTTCTATTGCACTCAACACGAGCAATGGAACGGGAACTAAATGTAGGAAGAATTTGATGAGACCTTCCCTTGCAATCCCGATCCACTAGCAATCCATCTGTCGGTCCATTCAAGTGTTGGCTTACCATGACACTAAACAATGAAACCTTGGGAATACCGTCGATCAATACCTTTCTCAGGTAGCGCATAGCCATTTTAAATAGGGAGAAGAGTTGTTAAATTAAATAACCCCTTGGGTAAGTCTAGCTCCCTTATTTGCCAAGTTTTCCGTCTCCACGTTAAGATTTATTTTGATGTGGAGAAAATGGATTTTGATTAAGTTTGGAAAAAACTTTAATATTCTTTGTTGGAATCAATTCTTAATCTCATTTGAGTTATGGAATTGATCCATGGATCAATGGCCTAGATCTTAGAGTTGTTCATTATTTTGGACAAAAGGGAGTTGGTCCCAACAAAGGAGGAATCCCATGAGATTTTTTAAGAGGACATCTCATCATATAGATTGATCACTCTGCCATGGTAGGATAAGAATTTTTTCATTTGAATTTTCACTTTCATTGTAGTTCTGCTTGCCTCAGCCTTTTTCCCTTAAAAAATATCTTTATCTCTTGAAATCCATATTTTCCAATTGATGTACTTTGGGGCCACGCACTAGATATATTTCAATTTTTTTTGTGCCTGAATGTTCTGGCATAATGGTTGATCCATCCATTGAAGAAGCCACTGATTTGTTCAGGAAGAGTGAATCCCAAATCCTTCCTAAATTCTCTCCAAAAATCTTTGGAAAATTGACAATCTAAGAAAAGATACTTAATTGTTTCTTCACACTGTACCAATTGTTTCTTAATTGTTTCAGCTTCCAAACATTTTTCTAAGTACCATCAGTAGGGGGAGTTCTTTAAGAAGACCATGAGAACCTTCTTTGACACTGTAGAAAAATTTTGGTCCCCACCCTCTAGAATCCTTGTCTCTCCTATGAACCGGAGCTCTCCCATTCAGCTCGAGGAGGATTTTATTGTACCCTATAGAAATATTATCAGGTATCTCCAAATTCTTCCAACTCTTCCAGTTCCCATTGTTGTGCCAGTAAGAGAGGTCATATAAGGTGTGGATGCCTTTTCCCTGTAGCCAGTATTTAACATCTGGCATCCCTTCAATATCCTTAAGAGGGGGATTGTTAAGGATCCTATCATCCCAAATATTAATCTTCTTCCCATTTCCAAGGACCCAATGTAGATCATATTTGATAAATTTGAAAACTGACTTGCACAGGTCCCATATTCTAGAACCCTTCCCACTAATATCCCTGTCTAAGCATCGGAGCCTAGGATCTTTGAGATACTTTTCGTGAACTATTTCCTTCCACCATTCATTCTTACCGAAAACTATTTTCCATAAGATTTTAGCTCCCATATCTAGGTTAACCAGCCTTGGCTCTCTGATGGAAATACCTCCTCTATTCTTTTTGCTTCTCATAGTTTCCCATTTGACAAGATGGAATTTTTTGTGCCCTTCTTTACCCCATTTCTAGAGAAAATTCATGAATTATTTACTTACCTTATTCATAAATCCAACCAGAGCTAGAATGGAACAGAAAAGGAAAATAGGCAAAGAGGAGTGGACCAATTTCAATAGGGTTATTTTCCTGGCTAAATTTAGTCATTTTATTCCCCATGAAAGGAGCGAATTTTTATTTTATTTTTGAAGAACCTCATCCCAGTCCCCTGAATTGCATTTTTTAAGAGAGATGGGAATGTCTAAATACTTGAAATACATCCAATTGTTGACCCCACAAAATCCAAGTATCCTTGAAATATCGGCAGGAGGGAAGGAGGAGAATTCCAATTGTAAATTTTACATTTCTCTTAATTTGTCTGTCCCCCAAAGGCTTTCTTGAAGGAGTTAAGCACTAATTTAAATTTACTTGCAGTTTCCTTAGAATCATCATCAAGCAATATTGTTTCATATTCAAATTGAGAATGACTCATCGCTTGAACACCCCTCGAGATGTGGATGTCAGGAAGAATTCCCTTATCGGCATGCTTGTTTAAGTGGTTGCTCAGAGTATCATCCACAATGATATACAGAGAAGGGGACATGGGGCATCCCTAACAAATCCTTTAGAAGCTCTGAATAATCTCATAGTCATTTCATTAACCAAGGGAGTTATCCATGGCTTCCCAATGCAAGCATTAATCCATCTAATGAAATATTCAGAGGATCCAAAACATTTTAAAACTTTGAATAAGAAACTGTTTCAAACCTTATCAAATGCATTAGCAAGATCTAACTTGATTTCCATACCTTTTTCCTTCATGTTGTATATGGAATGAATGGCCTCCTAAACAATAACAATGTTGTTTGTGAGTTGCTTCCCTACAATGAATCTGCCTTGGTGTTGATGTATATGTAACTTCGGAATGTATTTCACATATATGTATATTGTATTCCTATAGATATGTTATTATTCCTTTATACGGAAGTGGTTGTATTCCTATAGAGATGTTATTATTCCTCTATACGGAAGTGTCGTCATTTATATTGTAAGTGTCTTAACTTATACTTGATGGGTTATTAGACCACCTTATTGGGGTTGGCCCTGTATAAGTCATGTGGGTCAAAGGGTTATTAGACCACCCTATTGGGGGTCGGCCATGTGGGTCAAAGGGTTATTAGACCACCCTAGTGGGGGTCGGCCCAGTCAGCATTATGTTAAGTTGTTAAGTTGAGGCCGACCTAGTTGAGTAAAGGTCAAGTCAAGTTAGTGTATAAATAGAGAGTGTGTCTCTCTCATTTTACCCATTCTATTCTCTCACTCACACTTTGGAGAGTGGCGCACTTGTGGAAGAGGAGGCTCTGCTGCTAGGAGAAGACTATCTCTTGTATTCTGGTTGTATCATTGCTCTATCTATCTCTAAGGAAGTTATTGGGGTTTTTCACCTTTATGGTTTTCCCCAAGTAAACTCTGTGTCTCTTGTGTGCTTGCATTATTGTGTCCATGATTGATATGCTGTAGATTTTCTATACATGTTGTTCTCTCAATTAAGATCCTAGATCAGATTGAAGTAAATTCTGAAAATTTAACATGGTATCAGAGCTAGCCTGAAAGAAGGCATGATATGGCATGTATGACACTTGTTGCACTTACGATGCTAGGGCTTGATATAGCAAAAACCAGTCATCGTAGAACTTTCGCTATAAATCCATTTTGGTGAATTTTTCGGATCTAAAAATTTTATAGGTCGAATATCAGATCCCCATGTACCTTGTGTCCAAAGGAAAACCTTTAATTCGTTGTACTTTGTGATTTACGATCTGTACAATATAGGGTTTCTACCTCTTCCATATATGAGTCAAAATCAGGTGACCTTGGGAAGAAGGTCATAACTGGGGCTAGGAAGATCCAAATGAAATTTCATAAAAAGTGGCAGGTAGTACACAGACTGTGCTATCTCAGAAAAACATTTTAGAGGCCGACGTTGAACCAGTGACACGTGGAACGCCGTACAAGTTCGCTCTCATGTATTATCCCATAAACAGGTCACGTTGCGACACTTGGCATAAATCTCTCTCAAAGATCCAATTGAGGTCAGACCTATTGGGATGGAAATAAAACAGGTCGGGCTATCTCAAGAAAATATTTCAGACCCCGTGGATTGAAAGGTTCGGAGTTACACCAGAAACAATCAGGTACATATTTCTGTCAAAACATAATTATTTTTTAGCACCTCCATTCATGGCTTTTGGAATTTAGGGCTTCGGAGAATGTTGGATTTTTTGTAATCAGAGACCATGGATGGATGCTACTCATCAAAATCGAAATTTAAAGACCAAGATCAAATTTTTTGGTTGGGCAGAAGACCGGGCTTGATCAAACCCCAGTTCAGGACTTTGATTAGAAAGATGGAAAATTAGGGCTTCTGCAAAAAATGGAATTTTGGAAATCTGTGACCATGGCTGGAAGCTCCTCAAAAAAATAAAATATTAGAGCTTTGAATCAAATCCTTTGGTTGATTGAAGATCCGGGAAACTCAAACCCTAATTCAAGGTCCTCCCTAGTGAATCTAGAAATCTAAAAGGCAATTTCGAGGGGTGAAACTTTGCAGTTTTCAAATTTTGAATATACCAACTTGATCAGCTCATCAAGGCGCATATTTATATCCTTTTGGAAGTTTGAAATTCAAAGTTTGAATTTTTGGGGTTTCTCTGACAAACCTTAATATAGCTCCAGATCCAGTTCCTGTAAATCAAGTGGATTGGTTTAATCCTAGAAGAGGACGGATTGGTCACCTGCATAAGTGAAGAAGTTCCTATTTCAGAGGGAGATGAGGCTAAGGCCTTACATAAGAAGATTTCAAGCAATCTCGACAGGTATGACTCATCTAGGTATGTCTCGAGATTTGTTCATGATTAAGTTTATGATATGTTTGTCTTCATGTTATTACGGTTAAAACAATCTTGATTTTAGACTTGTCGTATCACCTTAACAAAATTATGAATGCATTCATTAGGGTGTTGACACTTATGATTGTACTAATGCATTATGGTGTTGTATGAGGTTTATGTTGTCTACTAACATGAAAGGTACACCAAGAAAGACAAATCATGTTCTAGTTCAAGATCATGATGACATGAAGACAAAGATTCATCCATTGTCATGGATCACATAGAAGATCCATTTACGAGGTATGTATAACTTGGTTCTATAATGGTTAACCTATGAGATATGCAGGTTACTAGCACAAGTCACTGAAGAGAACTAGAAGACATTATGCGGGTATGTTATACATAACTAGCTAGCATGCTAATCCAAGTATGTTTTTCCTATATCAAGCTAGAATCCTACCTTGTGTTAGGATCTTATACTTTTGTGTTTTTGATAATGATTATTCATAAAGTCATAGGTTTGAATAGTCATGGTTGTATGCATATTATGTTTCTTACCATAATTGATGATATGACTAACCAGAAGAATCATGGAGGTATAGGTTTGAGTAATCATGGGTTTTATGCATATTATATCTCTTATCTTGATTAATGATTTAACTAACCAGAAGAGTCCTATGATCAAATAAGAATATGTATGAATAAAAGAAGACTTCCTTGAAACCTTGAATACTAATGTTTATTCTCTATGTTTGAATTGATCCTGACTATACATGCTTGAGATTATTGTGTTTTGATAAAATTAAGATTATGCTAATGAATGTTTGATTATGTATGAGACCTAGAGGATAACACAATGATGATACTAACAAGCATGCATAGGGATCGAGAATGAATATAAGTTCAAGGACAAGTAATCCAGGAAGCAAAGATCAAGAGGGAGTACACTACAGTGGTTTATGCAAGGATGCAGATATTCAGAGCAAGTTGACCATCTCTCTACATTCCACAACAGAAAGGTGTAGAAGAAGCTACTTCAGATTAGGACTCTAGCAGCTCCTGCATGGAAGCGAAGACTCAAAGGCAGTCCACCCAACGAACAAACAAAGATAAGTATTTTATGTTAAGTTTAAACCAAATAGACTATCAAGATCACTGAAAGAAACATAATCACAAGATAGACACAGAATATACCCTGGGAAACCCTCATGGGGTAGAAAACCCAGCAAATCTTTCCTCAATAAGATGATCAACCAAAATACAAGATGTGCTCCCTCCTACTTTGTCTCCTTAGCAAATCTCCCAGACAAGTGCGCTATCTTTCACAATTGAGTGAGTGTGTCAAATGAGGAACATACCTCCTCTATTTATACACTACACTGACATGTATTTTACACAAGTACATGTAGGCTCGTATTTAACCATTAGGTTAAATACCCTATTATAACTGATTGGGCCGACCCCCACATGGTGGGTCTAATAACCCTAGTTACCACAACCAATCCGGAGGAATAAACATCTCCGGATTCATAGTATAATCACATCGGAGGTATGGAACATCTCCGGAATAAATAATATACAAATATAATATTCTTAGAAGTTACAATATTCAACACTCCCCCTTAACGAGAAGGATATTATAACAGCATCCGCAGGAGCAACGATTCATACATCATACATGATACATCTATATATCATCGAAAGCTTTCTTCAGTTCATCATCATCAGTGACTCAACTAGTTACTGGAACATCGACATCACTCGATCATCAACATCGTCATCACACGATCAGCATCGTCATCACACGATCATCAACATCGTCATCACATGATCATCAGCATTGCCATCACATGATCAACATCGTCATCACACGATCATCAACATCGACATCACACGATCAACATCGTCATCACATGATCATCAGCATCGTCATCACACGATCAGCATCGTCATCACACGATCATCAGCATCGTCATCACACGATCATATTACAGGATGATCAATCCTGCTCTCTTTAGGACATAGGTCCATGGATGATACAATCCAGATCAAGTTCCAGGATGATCAATCCTTATCTCTTTAAGACAAGTCTCATGTCTAGGGACGATCTAATCCCAACCACAATGCCAGTCCTTTTTCATACTGGATGTGACCTAGATCAGATCTAGGATTTACCGCCACAGAGCCAGTCCTCTTTCATACTGGATGTGTCACGTCTACAGAGACAGCCCTATTTCATGCTGGATGTATAACATCTACAGAGCCAGCCCTGTTTCATGCTGGATGTATTACATCTACAGAGCCAGCCCTGTTTCATGCTGGATGTATCACATCTACAGAGCCAGCCCTGTTTCATGCTGGATGTATCACATCTACAGAGCCAGCCCTGTTTCATGCTGGATGTATCACATCTACAGAGCCAGCCCTGTTTCATGCTGGATGTATCACATCTACAGAGCCAGCCCTGTTTCATGCTGGATGTATCACATCTACAGAGCCAGCCCTGTTTCATGCTGGATGTATCACATCTACAGAGCCATCCCTGTTTCATGCTGGATGTATCACATCTACAGAGCCAGCCCTGTTTCATGCTGGATGTAACCTAGAGCAATTCTAGGATTTGTCACGTACATTTTGAACCGAGGTCCAGGGACGATCCAGTCCTATCATGTGCCTTTTGAACCGAAGTCCAGGGACGATCCAGTCCTATCGTGTACCTTTTGAACCGAGGTCCAGGGATGATCCAGTCCTATCGTGTACCTTTTGAACCGAGGTACAGGGACGATCCAGTCCTATCGTGTACCTTTTGAACCGAAGTCCAGGGACGATCCAGTCCTATCGTGTACCTTTTGAACCGAGGTACAAAGACGATCCAGTCCTATCGTGTACCTTTTGAACCGAGGTCCAGGGACGATCCAGTCCGATCGTGTACCTTTTGAACCGAAGTCCAAGGACAATCCAGTCCTATCGTGTACCTTTTGAACCGAGGTCCAGGGACGATCCAGTCCTATCGTTCAGTTATCGGAGACCTCATGTATATGGCTCAACTTTAGGACTGAAGTCCAGGGATGATCCAATCCCCTCACATGTTCACCAAGAACTTCATTCTCGAAGACATACGTCTACGGCTCAACTTTAGGACTGAAGTCCAGGGATGATCCAATCCCCTCACAACATGTATAACAAAACATGTATTCTCATCATCAAAACATGTATAACCAAAACATGTATCATCATCATCAAACATGTATATCAAGACATGTATAATCATCATCATCAAACATGTATATCAAAACATGTATCATCATCATCATCAAACATGTATCATCATCATCATCAAACATGTATATCAAAACATGTATCATCATCATCAAACATGTATATCAAAACATGTATCATCATCATCATCAAAAAAATATAAGAGTCCTAAGTCTAAATAATTCTAAGTAACTAAGTGCAGTAAAAAGGTATCCTCATCATTGATGAGACAAACTAGTTATTAGATACTTATGCTACTCCCCCTTTCGAGGAGGGTCCCTTTTGAACTACACCAAGCTTGTCTCAGAAGTGTTCAAACTTTACTCGAGACAGAGGTTTGGTCAAGATATCAGCAATTTGATCCTCAGTGCTTATATACTCGAGCTTGATAGCTCCTCTCTGCACCATATCTCGTATATAAAAGTATTGGATCTCTATGTGTTTTGACTTATCGTGAAACACAGGATTTTCAGTCATCTTGATGCAGCTTTGATTATCACACATAATCACAGTGGGATCCATTTCTAAGTCAAACACTCCAGATAAAAGTTTCCGAAGCCATACTGCTTCACAGCTGGCAGAGAAGGCAGCTATATATTCTGCTTCAGTAGTACTGAGAGCCACATTAGATTGTTTCTTGTTGAACCAGGAAATCATGGCAGATCCAAGACCATAACATCCACCTGAAGTACTTTTTCTGTCTGAGACACTACCTGCCCAGTCAGAATCTGAGTAACCATATAACCTGAGTTCATGACCTCCGAGATAATATAGGCCAAAATCTAATGTACCTTTTAGGTACCTCATTACATGCTTTGCAGCTATTAAGTGGACCTTTCTAGGTTCTACTAGATACTGACTTAGGGTATTTACAGCAAAGCATATATCAAGCCTAGTATTAGTTAAGTACATCAATGATCCAATGATTTGTCTGTATAAGGTTATGTCCACTAATTCTGATGAATCATTAACTAACAACTTCAAGTTGGAGTCCATGGGAGTGGCCATGGCTTTACACTCCAACATATCAAATCTTTTGAGAATCTCCACAGTATACTTACCTTGATTTAGAAAGATTCCTTTTGGTTCTTGCCATACTTCTAAGCCTAAGAAGTAGTGCATTAATCCGAGATATTTCATCTCGAATTCTGAAGAAAGCTTCTTCTTGCTTTCAATAATTTGTTTCTCATTTCCAGTTAGAAATAGATCATCTACATATAACAACAATATAACTGGTTCATCATCCATCACCTTGAGATAAAGATTGGGGTCAGATTTACTTTTGGTAAAGCCCATGCTAGTTAAGAAATTGTCAATCCTTCCGTACCAAGCCCTGGGAGCTTGTTTCAACCCATATAATTGCTTTTTCAGTTTGCATACATGAGTCCTTCTATCATTAACCTCAAACCCTTGTGGTTGCTCTATGTATACTTCTTCCTCAATTACACCATTTAGAAAAGTTGTCTTAACATCCATTTGGTGTAATTTCCACTTCATCATGGATGCAAGTGCCATGATAGTTCTAATTGAAGTATACCTAGCAACTGGTGCAAATTTTTCTTCATAGTCAATTCCCTCCTTCTGAGAGAATCCTCTGGCTACAAATCTTGCCTTGTATTTTTCAATGCTACCATCTGCAGCATGTTTTATCTTGAAGATCCATTTGGAAGAAACCACACTTTTATCTTTTGGTTTGGGGACTATATCCCAAACATCATTTTTCATTATTGACTGATATTCTTCTGTCATTGCTTCTACCCATTCTTTCTTCTGAGCTGCCTCTTCATAGCTGGTAGGTAGTTGATCCACAAGATCACACATTAAAGCCATGTAGTTGGACACTAGCTTTGGTTTCTTTCTTTCTCTAGTGGAGCCTTCAGGAGCTCCATATCTTTCAGCCCCTTGAATAATATCTCTAGCCCATGCTGGCCTTCTTTTCTTAGATAAGTCTGAAATAGGAGGCTCTTGTGGTTCCAACATATCATGATCCTCTGGAGAATCATCTTCAAGAATGGGCAAAACCTCTGTGATTCTGGGAGAAGTATCTTCTTCATAGATTTCTTCAAGTTGGCACTTCCTGGATTTCTTGAGAGCTGCTTCTTCATCAAACGTTACATCTCTACTTATTTTTATGTGATGAAAACCTGGAATGTAAATTCTGAAGGCTTTGGATGATTCACAATAACCAACAAAAATCCCCTTCTTACCAGAAGGGTCCAACTTGGTTCTCTTTTCTTTTGGAATGTGGATGTACACAGGACACCCAAATATTTTAAGATGACTTACCTCAGGCTTCTTACCTGTAAACACTTCTTCTGGAGTTTTGAAATCAAGAGCACTATGAGATAATCTATTTTGCACATATACTACTGTCTTGGCTGCTTCAGCCCATAGATACATGGGAAGATCTTGGTCATGTATCATGGTCTTTACTGCTTCCATGATTGTTCTATTTTTCCTTTCAGCCACCCCATTTTGTTGGGGATTGTATGGAGTAGTTAGTTCCCTTTTAATTCCAACTTATTTACAAAAGTCCTCAAATTCCTTTGAGGTAAATTCTCCACCATTATCTGTTCTGAGAATTTTGATTCTCTTATCTGATAGATTTTCTATTAGAGCCTTGAACTCTTTGAATTTTCCAAAGACTTCATTCTTACCTTTCAGGAAGTATATCCAAGTTTTCCTTGAATGGTCATCAATGAATGAAAGATAGTATTCAAACCCACTTAGAGAAGTGGTGGGCATTGGTCCACATACATCTGAGTGTATTAGCTCTAAAATGTTCTTAGTCTTTGTTTCACTCTTTGGAAAGGGGTTCTTGATATTTTTCCCTTTCTTACACCCTTTACATGAGCCATCATGATCAGCTTTCAAATCTGGTAATCCTATTACTACCTTGCTTACATAGGGTAAGGATTTATAGTTGATGTGAGCTAATCTTCTATGCCATAGCTCACTGGGGCTAGAGATCTCATGAGCAAGGGTAGCTTCTGGATGGCCCTTGAGCTTATAGAGACCTCCTTCTTCTTCACCAATAACAATTGCATCTTTAATTGTCTTTCCTTTGGACCACATGAGTACTTGTCCATCTATGAAAGCTACTCTAAAACCTTTCTTATCTAGTGCTGAGATAGAGAGAAGGTTCTTCTTTAAACCTGGTACATATAAGATGTCTTTCATCTTCAAGGGTGTTCCTGAATCTAGCTTATAGCTAGCTTCACCAATTCCTTTGATGGGATATTGGTAGTCATCTCCTAGAGATACCTTTTGTGTATAAGACTTTTCTTCAAGATTTGAGAAGGTCTTCCTTTGACCTGTCATGTGCTTAGAAGCACCACTGTCAATGAGCCATGTATCTTCTCCAGGAGATACAGATCCAGAGAGTGCAGAGAATAGGACATATTCTTCTGGATCTTCTTTCTTCACCTTATATCTTTTCCTTTTAGGCCTTACCTCTACCTCTTCTTCTTCTTCATCTTCTTCCTCTTCTTCTTCTTCACTATCATTTTCTGCCATATGTGCATGGTGTCTTTTGTGGACAAACTTCTTCTTTTGTGAAGGACAAAATCTGGAGATGTGTCCTAGCTTATCACAGTTGTAGCATTTGACTGTGGAAAGATCTCTTACTGGAAATGGTCCTTTTTTCTTTTTAGGTCTAGAGAAGTGTTGAGATCCTTTGTGGTCAACTTTCTTGAGATGACCTATTCTTCTTCTTTTGGTATGGGTGGCCAAAGCTTGGTCATCCTCTTTGAGAAGAGCTTCTCTGTTGGCTACCCTAGCTTCTTCTTGAACACAATCCTCCCATACTATATCAAACTTCATGCTCTCTTTCCTGGCACACATGGTTTGTTTGAAGGATTCCCAAGGTCTAGTGAGACCATTGAGAGCAGTCATCACAAGTTCATCCTCATCAAGAGTATCACCAATTGCATCTAGTTGTTCCTTGATTTGTGAAACCCTTGAGAAGTAGTCTTGAATGGATTCTCCTTTGTGCATCTTGGTACTCTTCAATTGAGTCCCTAGATTCATCTTCCTATTGATGTTCTTTCCTTCATACATTCTTCCTAGGGCATCATACATTTCCTTTGGAGTCTTCTTGGAGGCCACTTGGGGAATCAAGTGGTATTCAATAGAATCAGCTATGATTCTCTTTTCCCTAATCAAATCCTTCCTGTGCTTTTCTTTGGCTTCATCTCCTTCTGGTTCTGCAACTTCTTCCTTGATAAAATGAGCAAGATCATTCTCTTCAAGAATGAGACCAATTCTGTATTTCCATGCCCGGAAATTCTCTATACCTTCTAGCTTGTCTTCAAGCTTAGTGTTTGGAGCCATCTTATCTTGGGGGAGTCCAAGAGACAGAGTAGACTTACCTGGAAATGTTACTTTTCACTTTTCCGGAATCTGGAACAGAATTTTATCGCACTTTTGGTAGAATTAGGGTTTGACTTTCCTGGAGTTCTACCCAACCAAAAAGTTCGATCTAGGGCTCAAAAGAATGGTCTTGAGAAGGTCTATCCAGCCATGTAATCCGAATTCAAAAATGCCAACTTTTTTCTGAACCCAAATTCTGACTTATCGCACTTTTGGTAGAATTAGGGTTTTGATTTCCCGGAGTTCTACCCAACCAAAAAGTTCGATCTAGGGCTTAAAAGAAAGGTATTGAAGAGGGCTATCCAGCCATGTAACCAAAATTCCATAATACCAACTTTTTGCTAAAACCCTAACTTTCATCAGAGAGAGAGAGAGAGGTATTCTTACCTTGTGAAAGATGTCCTATTCAGTCTAGCTCTGATACCATGTTAAGTTTAAACCAAATAGACTATCAAGATCACTGAAAGAAACATAATCACAAGATAGACACAGAATATACCCTGGGAAACCCTCATGGGGTAGAAAACCTAGCAAAGATTTCCTCAATAAGATGATCAACCAAAATACAAGATGTGCTCCCTCCTACTTTGTCTCCTTAGCAAATCTCCCAGACAAGTGCGCTATCTTTCACAAGTGAGTGAGTGTGTCAAATGAGGAACATACCTCCTCTATTTATACACTACACTGACATGTATTTTACACAAGTACATGTAGGCTCGTATTTAACCATTAGGTTAAATACCCTATTATAACTGACTGGGCCGACCCCCACATGGTGGGTCTAATAACCCTAGTTACCACAACCAATCCGGAGGAATAAACATCTCCGGATTCATAGTATAATCACATCGGAGGTATGGAACATCTCCGGAATAAATAATATACAAATATAATATTCTTAGAAGTTACAATATTCAACATTTTAATTATCATTTCTTGCATATTTGTTTGTTTAAATAAAATTGTTCAATGATGTATATGCTCATATTTCTAGACTTCGGATATATATTGTGCATATTAGAATGATTGCATTAATGAACAGTATACTACTAATATGCATGTGATGGGTAAGTGGCCTATGGCACTGTACAACATTCCATTGCTACTTATCTAGAATGAAACCTCTTTGCTGACATGTTGGGAGTTGTGCACACTCTTAACAATGTTCTAGTAGAGATTGGAAGGCATATAGAAAGTTACGGAATATGGATAAATGTTGTATTGAAGCATTGGATAAGATAATTGCATGAATGTATGACATATTTCTTTATGTGTAAGAATTTGTCTGAAAATTATGAGATGTTTTTAATCATGCAGTTTAACTTGTTTTGTAGGAAAGATCGTATACCTTCACCTACAGAAGAAGGACTACAACATTTGTTCAAGCAACAAAATTATCTATTGAATATATTGAAGTTCCCAGGATATGGGAAGAATGCCATGATCCGTCGATCATGAAGAACGATGTTTGGGATGCGGTCCCAAGACCTAAAGGGAAGTCTGTTGTGACTTCCAAATGGAACTATCAGATCAAGCATGCTGTAGATGGTAGCATAGAGAAATATAAAAGTGATGAAATAGAAGATACACCAGATGGATTTCAAGATAGCCTTCTTGAATGGTGTAGTCATATATATGTGCACAACTTGGTATGTTAGGATAGACAGCTTTCTATCCAGTTTGGGATTTATCAAGAGTAAAGTGGATTCCAACCTTTACTACAAGGTTGAGGAAGGCAATCCAGTGATAATACTTTTGTATATGGATGACCTGTTTATTACAGGTGAAGATAGACTGATTGCCGACACGCAGCGGAAGCTTGCTGCCGAGTTCGAGTTGAAGAACTTGGGGATGATGCACTATTTGTTTCCGGCATGGAGGTGTGGCAAAGTGCAGATGGAATCTTCCTTGGACAAGGGAAGTATGCAGTAGAGATCCTGAATAGGTTCGGGATGATGGATTGCAAGGCTATGGCCACACCTATGGCATCAAACCTGAAGCTTCTGTGTGATGCTTCATCTGAGCCGGTTGATATCACTATGTATCATCAGATGATTGGGTCCTTGATGTACCTGACGAACACAAGACCAGATATTTTCTTTGCGGTGAACACATTGAGCCAGTTCCTGATGGATCCGAGCAGTGTTCACCTGGTTGTTGTAAAGCATATTCTGAGGTACCTGAAGGGTACAGTGGATTATGGGCTCAAGTATGAAGCGAATCAAAAGTTTAACCTGCAGGGTTATGTTGATTCAGATTGGGCTAGCAGTGCTGCAGATAGGAAGAGCACATCTAGGTGCTGCTTCAGTATGGGATCAGGTGTGATCTCTTGGTTCAGTAGGAAGCAGTCCTGCGTAGCACTGAGTACAGCTGAGGCAGAGTATGTTGCAGCTAGTTTAGCTAGTTGTGAGGCAGTATGGCTACGGAAGCTACTGTCTAAGTTATTTGACCTCCCATTGGATGCTACTGGTATCTTTTGTGATAACCAGAGTTGTGTGAAGCTGTCTGAGAACCCACTGTTTCATGACAGGTCAAAACACATAGAGATCAAATATCACTATATCAGGGATATGGTGCAGAGAGGAGCTGTGAAGCTCTTGTACATTGCGACGGACGAGCATATTGCAGATGTGGCGACGACGCCACTAGCTAGGGTGAAGTTCGAGTACTTCAAGGAGAGGTTTGGTGTTCTTCAGATTGATGACACTTCGAGGAAGAAGTGATGGACACATTTGTAGAAGCCATTACAAGCACGTTGGAAGGAGGATCCTTCACATGGCTATGGATATAAGCGCTGGATGATGAGCATCAGGCCAATGCTCCAGTTACTGCTCTGTATATGCATCATGTTGGATGTTGGATATGATCAGTTGGATCATTTATGTATGTATGCATCATGTTGGATGCTGGATATGATCGGCTGGATCATTTGTATGTATTTTGTATATGCATCATGTTGGATGCTTGGACCATGTATCTGTATATGTATTAGGTGGATACATTGTATGATTAGGTAGATCATGTATGTTGATATGTATCATGTATGATTAGGTGGATCATGTATTTGTATTTGTATCAGGTGGATACATTGTATGATCAGGTGGATCATGTATGATGATATGTATCAGGTAGATACTTGGTATGCATCAGGTAGATGCATGATATGATTAGGATGATTGTGGATGACGAGCTTCAGGATGTTGCTCCAGATGACATGCAGCAAGATGTTGCAGTGATGATGATCAGGATGATCATGTGTACATCAGGATGATGTATGGTGAGTATCAGGTTGATACTTTGTGGCCATGGAATAGGTTGTGTAGATAAGCATGTAATTTGTGCCCTGGGAGATTTGTAGATAGTCTTTTGAGGTTTTGCCTATGGCATGTAATTTGTACCCTGGGATATCTGGAAAATGCTCTTTCGAGGTTTTGCTTGGGAGGACATATAATTTGTGCCCTGGGAGATCTGCAGATAGTCTTTCGATGTTTTGCCAATGGAATGTAATTTGTGCCCTGGGATATCTGGCAGATGCTCTTTCGAGGTTTTGTCCTATGGCATGTAATTTGTGCCCTGGAAGATCCGATAGGTTGAGCTGTGTGCTTGTAATCAGTCCTGGGATGCTCTTTCGAGGTTTTGCCATGACCACATGTAATTTGTGCCCTGGGAGATCCGATAGGTTGAGCCTTGTGCTCGTAATCAGTCCTTGGATGCTCTTTCGAGGTTTTGTGGTGACCAAATGTAATTTGTGCCCTGGGAGATCCGATAGGTTGAGCCTTGAGCTCGTAATTAGTCCTGGGATTCTCTTTTGAGGTTTTGTGGTGGGGTCACATGTAATAAGTCCTGGAGATCTGGACAGGATGAAAAAGGCCTCAGATGCTCTTTAGGGTTCTTGCTAGTCAAGAGACTCTTTTAAGGTTTTGTGACACACGTAATAAGTCCTGAGATTTCCACAGTATGGCCAGTGATGATGAAGACCTGCAGGTGGTGGGCCTACATCCAGTATGAAAAAGGACTGGCTCTGTAGAACTTCCTATGATGAGTAGATTCATAGATTGATTGCGATAGCAGCAGCAGTGACGATGATCCAGAGAAGATGACTTGTGCTAGAAGACCTGTGTCAAGAAATACCTTCCTAGTTAAGAGGGAGTGTTGATGTATATGTAACTTCGGAATGTATTTCACATATATGTTTATTGTATTCCTATAGAGATTTTATTATTCCTCTATACGGAAGTGTCGTCATTTATATTGTAAGTGTCTTAACTTATACTTAATGGGTTATTAGACCACCTTATTGGGGTCGGCCCTGTATAAGTCATGTGGGTCAAAGGGTTATTAGACCACCCTATTGGGGGTCGGCCATGTGGGTCAAAGGGTTATTAGACCACCCTAGTGGGGGTCGGCCCAGTCAGCATTATGTTAAGTGGTTAAGTTGAGGCCAACCTATTTGAGTAAAGGTCAAGTCAAGTTAGTGTATAAATAGAGAGTATGTCTCTCTCATTTTACACATTCTATTCTCTCACTCACACTTTGGAGAGTGGCTCACTTGTGGAGGAGGAGGCTCTGCTACTAGGAGAAGACTATCTCTTGTATTCTGGTTGTATCATTGCTCTATCTATCTCTGAGGAAGTTATTGGGGTTTTTCACCTTTATGGTTTTCCCCAAGTAAACTATGTGTCTCTTGTGTGCTTGCATTATTGTGTCCATGATTGATATGCTGTAGATTTGATGTACATGTTGTTCCCTCAATTAGGATCCTAGATCATATTGAAGTAAATTCTGAAAATTTAACACTTGGTTGTCCAAAATAAGTTTTGGAATGAGTCTTTTCAGTCTATTGGAAATGATCTTAGTGAGAATCTTACAGGAGGAGTTACACAAAGAGATGGGATGAAATCTCTTCAGCGAAGAGGGATTCTTTTCCTTAGGAATTAGCACGATGAAGGAATATTTGGTATCCCCCATTAGTTTATCTCTTCCCTTGGAACAATTAAGCATTCTACAGAGATCAATTTTGATAAGATTCCAATATATTATGTAGAAGCATATCGGAAATCCATCTGGCCCAGGATACTTATATGGGTGCAGAGACCATATTGCAGACTTGACCTCTTCTTCTATTATGTGGCTATAAAGGAATTTGTTGTCTTCACTAGTCACAAGAGATGGAATATTTTTACAAATAGAATCTCTAGCTGCCATATCATCCTCCTTGTCTTCTTGATACAGAGATTGGAAATTTTTATAAGCTTCTTCTTTTATTTCTTCAAAGGAATATATTGTTTCCCCCTTATCATTTTAATGTTCTAAAATGATATTCCTTCCCATTATTTCCTTATACTGATTGTGAAATAATTTGGTGTTCTTGTCTCCATTCTTGAGCTAGAGACTCCTGGATTTTATTCTCCATTCCTCTTCTTCCCTTTTCTCAAGTTTTTGAATTTATTCTCCCACTTATTTCTCCTTTCTTATGGTGATATCAGAAATCTCGCAATTTTCCATATCTTGCTATTATGTTTCCATTTATAAGATCATATTTTTCTTCTCCTCTGCAGGGTCTTGGCACCTTTTCACCCAAGTTTTAATGGCAGCTTTGGAAGCTCTCTACTTGGCCTCCCATATGTACCCCGGAGTGCCAGTTACTCGAGACATCCACACTTCTTTAACTATTTTAAAAACTTCTTCTTCTTTGGTCCATTCCGGGAAAAATTTGAAGGGAAGAGGCCCTCCAAACTCTGGATTAACAAAATCAAGCAGTAAAGGCTTGTGGTCCAAGACAGAGGAAGGAAGAATTTTAGTAGTAGGAATGATGTTTTTTAACAAAAATGGTTCACTTACCAAGAATCTGTCGAGTCGTTCCACAATGTGGCCTGGACTGATTCTCCTATTGTTCCATGTGAAATTGCGTCTCCTTGGCTTGATGTCCGTGAGATTCCAGGAAGCATGCAGGTCTTTTAGGTTCTCCCCAAAGGGATCCCTGATTCCCGATCCTCCTCTTCTTTCAGAAGGAGAAATAGTGGCATTGAAGTCTCTAGCAACAATTTTGCAAAGGTGTAAATCCAACCTCTTTAGATTATCAAAGGACAGCCAAAAGTCCATCTTTTATGGTTTAGGACTGGCCCATACACATTGAAAATTTGGATGTTATCTTTTTCTTCAATGTCTTCCAGCCCTACCATAATCCAGTTTTGGTTTTTCCATTCCATGTGTAGGGAGAAAATACACTTGTCCCACCAAATGGAAATCCCCCCATAGTTTCTCGTTGCCGCAACCGAGCTTCCATTGCTATATTTCCATACCTTTTTCATTACTGCATTGCTTTCTTCCTCACTCATTTTAGTCTCCTGGATGAGGAATATGGATATTTTTTCACTTCTTATCATATTTATAATTGCTCCATTTTTTTCTTCCCTCCTAATCCTTTGCAATTCTAGGAGACAATTTTCATTATTTACGAGGGCTTGAGGGGGTGTTCCTAGCCTTTTGATTCTCATAATCGCCTACTGGATGCTTTCCTGATGTGGAGATGATTTTGATGTGCAGATCTAAACTGCCTTTTTCCCTTCCACTTTATCTTTTTCTTCATGTTATTCCCTATGCATTTTATTTTATTTTATTCCCTTTTTCCCTAGTAGCTATATTCATTCTTCCCTTAGTTCTGACATTTCCTCTTGAGTGTTCCTCGACTTATACCTTGTTACTAAGCCCGATAATTCTGAGCAGACATCATTGGTCGGCTGCACAAGGGGAGTTGGAGCTTGAGTGCCTTCCTTTTAAACCTCCATGGTCAATGGTTGTTCATTTTCTTCTATTTCTGGTCCTTCCTCCCTTATCTCACCTTCTTCACAAGCTTCCTTCTCTTGATTGGCCAAGGCCTAAAATCTGTTCCCTGAAGGTGCTTCTTTAGTCGGAGGGGGAGGGGCTTGATTCTTCTAGGGACATTTCCTTCCTTTCTTTGTGACCATGTCCCAAAATTCTTCCTTATTCTTCTCTTCTTCTTGTGCTTTCTTTCTGACACATTTTCTTGCAAAATTTCCATATTCATGACAATACTTACACTTAAAGGGAATTTGCTCATAATCAACCTTTTGAATATGGCTCCACCTGTCCATAGAGAGATTTATTTATTCAAGAATCCCTTTCTCGAGTTCAACCTCCACACAAATACTTACACGGAAAAACAACGAGGATTTAGGTTCTTCCCTATCTATGTGTTTTCCTATAGTGTTCCCAATCACCTTGAGGTCTTCGTCTCCCTGGTAGTGGGGCGGAAGGTGGGGTATTGCAATGTCCCCTCCCATCATACCAGCATGGGGGAGAACATCACTCCAATTCCAGATATCTAGTCCCATACTTATAGAACAAACATTCATATAAAATGAAGATGGACATATGCAATTGCATAAATATTTGAAAACACAACAGAATTAAGTTCTATTACACATCCATCATGCATATCAGATATTCATGTATTTCATCAATTAAAACAATACAGAATTAGCACATGAGAATACTTATCTTGCAACAAGGTAGTCCCTGAGCAACCAGCTATGCATTTGCAACATTCCACCCAACCATAGGCCGGTTGTGATTATCAATCTCTTGATACAACTGCCACCCCCAAGTTGGGCATGATTTCTGCAAGGAATAAGGGAACAATAGACTCACACATAGCCAAAATACACCAAAATCAGCCAAGCCAATCAGCAGTTGGGTTTCTCAAGATGCTAGGAGATGGAAAAGGAAGAATTGCTAAGCTAGTGAGCTCAAGCACAGAGCCATGGATACCTCTATCTAACTTGGCACCCACAATACCTACACACCCAACAGAAGGAAGTATTCTCTTCACTACTACATAGTCCGTCAAGCCATACCTTCCTTTCTAGTGCTCTCAGGGTGTGCATAGAAAAGTAGCCAAAGCCCTCTTGATCTTCTTGAGAGGTTATTTTCCCCACTAGGTTTATCAAGCCAATTCTGTCCACTACCACTCCAAGCTTCTTGCTCATAGGTTCAAACCAAAATAGGGATGCACATAACAACAAAAGTATAAGTGCTAGGCATGAAGAAACATTTTTACAGTGAGATGCCCAAAGATGGGGTTTTCATTAGCTTCAGAAAAATGTGGGAAACCCAAAAACGAAAATGGAAGATGGGGAACAACCCTGGGATGCCAAATCCGTTTTGAGAAAAATGTCCATGGACATTCTGGGGCAAAAACGACCTCCATAACAGTCCCAAATCGTGGTCCCCCTCTCCCAGCCATTGTGCAAAACAAAAACGAGTTCCCAGGCATGGAAAATGCAGGAAAAATGGTGAAAAACGTGATGGGAAAATCCCAGCTAGGTCAGACTGCATGAGAGGGAAAAGGCCATTGGTGAAAGATGGCTTTGGGCACCATTTCATGGGTGTTTTCTTGCCCAAGAAGCAAAAATACGATTTTCCAGATTGATGGCTTGCCCATACACGTAATTGACTGCCATACCTCTCCATTCCCAAGGCATTAACTACCTCAACCAACTCTTGGAAGAATTAAATGATTGGGTGCATAACCCAAAATGGGTAGTTGGTGGTTTATGGGTTTTCTCATTGACACATGGATTAACACCATTGGCTCAAGGGTTTGAATAATTTCCCTCCCTATTCCTTGTGAAATCATGCCCCCATCTCTTTATTGCATTCCATAGCTAGTTGTGGGTATTTCATTAAAATTTGTATTTACATGATGTATTAATTTACATTGTGCATGTCCAGCACAAGAACCATACGTATCTATTTTTAATTGCTGATAAATACAAAGCTAAATCGATGGCGGTGCCTTGGCCTTGATCTCCTCACCATGATTAATTAACGATATTTACATCATTTACAATTTTAATGCAATAGGGTCAAAATGGGGATGTTACAGGTATTTTAACGCATACCGGGACAACAATAGGAATATATTTATCAGGATCAAAGGATGAATTCCACTGGTTCAGATACATCCCCCTGGGACCCATAAAGTAAGGACCATTGCAAAATATCAAATCCTTGTCCTCGTTGTGCTCAAACAAGAAGGCGTAGAATCCCTTCCCACAAAAGTTTTGAATCACTTCACCCTTTATTAAAGGTCTCCAGTTTTTGTTTACCCACTGTTATATGGCCTTTGGGGATGGCCATATTAGGCCAGTGAAATGGCCAATAAGACCTTTCTCTGAAAAATCCACAACCTTACTCTTGGTTGCAATGGAGGTAAGTTCCACTTCTGGAGTATCCACCATCTTAACAAAGCTCTCCTCTGATGAAGAATCTGGCTTGGGACCAGTAGAAATAGCCATATATACTGCTTATTTGAAACTATCATCAAAGGATACAACCTCCTTCGGAGTGGAGGCCAAAGCAGCTGCCATGAGAGCGTAGAAGAAAACCTAGCCGAGCGCACAGAGAAACCCTTATCAACAATAAGGCAAAATTTATTGAACAGTGATGGATAAGTTATTGGCAATGGAATCAAAAAGTCAAGAAGTTGCATAAGTCTTACTGTCTAGTTCAAACACATGTAAAGACAAATTTGAATGGTTAAATTACAAAAGAAAACAAACTTCAATCATGTTAATCCCATATGATCATTTTGGGCATGGCTATGGCCCATTCTTAATTGGTACTCCCTTGAAGGGGGGTGGGAGTACAAAAATTAAAGAAGAAACAAGTCAAGTGAAAAGGTTAGTGGTCAACCAAAACCACCAGATACATGGCATTAAATTTAGATATTGAATAAGAATCCAAAGCTCAAGCTTGGATCCCTTCCACATTATTCTAGCCTTGCACCTGAAAGGGGGTGAAATCAATGATCATATTCGTGCTTCAAGCCTCGAAGTCCAATCATTCAGATAAAAAAACAAAAAATGTAAATAAACTAAACTTTTTTAGAGAACTCAGTGATCCTATCTGTTCACTGATAGTAAAAATGTGATCATATTTGTTCACCAAAATAGTAGAAGATGCAATATTCTTCTAGAGCAACCAGGGAATGTTTATACATGGTTTTTATTCACTTCCATAATTTCATATCTCATTCAAATTTTATTCAAAATCCATATTGGGGGTATTTCAAGCATATGTTCATCGATGCCTAGTTCAAAATTTGATTGACGATGATACCAGTTCTTGTTACATTACTAGTATAATTATTTAGACTTGTGATTGAGGGAAGGGGACTTTAGACTATAAGTCCCTAGAGAATCACAAAGTCCTATACCATCTCTCATGTGATTTTTTATTCTTATCACTTTATGATTTGTCATACATATCCATTGATGAGTTGGTAATGAGATCTAGATACAATGGTGACTATGATTCTTGTAAGATATCATACCATCATTGGTATAAAAATCAATGTTGATGATTGTTAAGTCCATTTCAACCAATTTTCATGTTGTGCTTGTTTGTCCTACTTCTTAACACCCATGGTAAACAAGAAATCAAATCCAAAACTAGAGTTACAGGACTCATACCACTTAGATTTTATTTCAACTCTATCAAATCCCAAAATAGAGATGTAGTGTTCAACCTCCTGAACTTTAACTTATAGTCCAGGTTATGGAAAAGTTGCAACTACACTGTTTTTTATTTCAAATAATTTCTCTAACAATCTAGGTTGTTGGAGAAGAATTATTTTGACTTATTTATCTGACTTGGTTTAAATTAGATGGGTTATTAGGAAGGTATCTTCCAAAATTATCCCCTCTTATTTTCATTCGTGTTCATTTAGGGAAAAAAACACAAATTACCTTATGTTGAAGAAGAACGATTGGTTATTGGTTCCAATCTTGTAACTTCAATAATGGCTCAAGTATTTATCCAATGAATAAAATCCTAAAAATTGGTGATTTTCCCCAACAACAACACCAAAATGTGTTGGTCTATGGAAATTATTAGGATCGACGTCCTAGTATATACCATGACTTTTACATAAATTATAGAATTGGGGCCGTGGACTTGTGAAGATGCCTACATTGTTTGCTTAATCATAGGTTTCTTCACTTTTTAGGTGTTTTTTGGGGGATGTTGTGAGGATATTATTGTCAACAAATGATAAAAAAATATTTGTATCTTAAATAACTCATCTCCTTGTTATATCTTCTTTCGTAAGTTTGTGGTGGGGGTGGTGCATCTTGTTTCAAGAGTGCTTGGTATCCATATTTTACTACATATTCCTATCCATTCTTTCCCTAGACCCTTTCATCTTCCTCCCATAGGCTCTTAGTGGTGGCCCCTTTTGATCTCTTAAGAGTTTGATTGGCTAGATGGTTTATTTCTAGAAGGTTGGACAATGGTGTCAATGACTTCTAACTCCCTTCTTTGTCTAAGGATATGTATTCTAATGAGAGGACATCTTATTCTTTCATCCATGGATGGAGATTTGTTAATAATGGGTGAAGAGAGAGTGGTCGGTTCACCATTATATTATGGTTTGAATGTTGATAGTGTTATATGTTCTCTAGAGCAAAAGAGATAGATTCGTTGTAATAATAAATTGCCTTAAAAGAGATCGATTCATTGTAAAGTAAAAGTAACATCATGTCATAAATCTAGTTTATATTAAATGAATTAAAATATTCATTCTAGGTTTTGAATAAATTCCTTGATCTCCTATATCACATTTATAAATGTAACCGTGTTCAACGTTAAACACATACATGTACTATACAACTATAAGCAATGTTCATCAAGGTTTATCTTCTCTATTGTGAATACTATGTGAATCAACATGCAACTGGTGTTGCACCATGGGATGTATGTATGCACATGCATTTGATGATGCAACTTGATGTAGTTTCTATTATGCTAGGATTCACACAATCTATGCATGGAGGGTATGCATTACTGCAATATTCTCTCACGTGGATATGAAACATGTTGTGGTTAAATTTTGAAAGAGAAAACATCTATGAAACGATCTATGCATGGACGGTATGTGTTGCTGCAATATTCTCTCACATGGCTATGCAATATGTTTTTGGTTGCAATGTTGAAAGAGAAAATATCTATGAGACAATATATGCATGGATGATATGTGTTGCTGCAATATTCTCTCATGTTGCTATGAAACATATTGTGGTTGCAACGTTGAATGAGAAAATATCTATGGCATATCATTATGTGGAGAGATACAAAATGTGTCATGGTATGCCATAGCTAACATGTTGACAACCCATGCACATAAGTAGAAGGCCATGAACCATTGAGATAGCCCTCACGAGCTACAATATTCTTCTCATTACCCTCTATGCACACACACCAACTCCAACAACCACATTGTAGGGATCCTATAGGAGTCCATTTGTATATAATTCAGAAGATGTAAACAATGTGATATCTATCGTTTTCTGCGATGGTACTATCAGGGATGTTGAACAACTGGACCTCATCTTGAAACTTTTTCAAGCGGCTACGGGAATGGTCATAAAAATTCAAAATTCTTCTATAACACTCTATGGTTTGAATGTTGATGAATGACACAGGTATATCACACTCTTTCCCTTTGAAATCCTTTTGTTGGATGAAGGCCTAAAATACCTGGGTGTTCAGCTCAAACCAAATGGCTACAAAATATAAGATTGGAATTGCCTCATTGCAAAACTGGAGAAGAGGTTGATGATTTGGAGCCACAGATGGATCTCCTGAGCTGGTCACCTTATTATTGTTAAATCTGTACTGGAGGCCATATCGTTCTATTGGAAGTCACTAGCTTGGATCCCAAAGGGCATCTTGGAAAAAGCTAGAAAACTATGCTTCTGATTTCTCTTGTCAGGACACTCATAAACTATTGTTACGCCTTGGGTAAACTAGGAAAGGCTTGCGCTACCAAAATCCTTGGGAGGCTGGGGCCTGAAACATATTCACACTTTTACAACATCACTGGTTGAAAAGGTAGGCTAGAGATTAGTTAATACAAATAACCTTTGCATGAAGGTAGTTACACAAAAGTATATTGCACCTAGACCACTCTTCTACACTGGCTGTGAAATCCTCTTAAACCTCGACATGGGATTTCGGTTATCTGGAAATCTATTTTAGCATCTCTCTCTCATTACACAGGGGCTTTCCTGGAAGGTGGGAAATGACACTCGTATTTCCATTGGATCCGACCCTTGGCTCAGTTGCCAAAACAAACATCTCCACCCTATTCCTCTCATCCTTTTCTTGAATCAATAGAGTATTTATCACTTACATCAGGTTGTGGATCCAACTACTACATCCCTCTAGAAACAAGGGTGGCGGAACTAGGTGGATCTGGAAATTCTGGATGCCCTGGAATTTCATTGGAATGAGTATCTCATTGCTTTGAGACTCTCACATGCACGAATATCTAATTCAAGTGACGAACTCATTTGGTCACCGGCCTAAAATGGAAGATACATTCTTAAACTGGGCTATAAATTGTTGATGTAACAAAATCATCAATGTGTGGAGAGACTTTGGTGGTGGAAAAATATTTGGAAATCCCACTGCCCCTCAAAAACAAAAAATTTCATGTGGTGCACCCTAGCCAACCCGATTCCTACTTGGGACTGCATGAAAAAAAATATATATTCAAGGTCCAGGTTGGTGCACACTCTGCAAACAGGATGAGGAAACTCCTTCTCACCTCTTCATTGATTGTCCCTTTACAAAAATTCTTTGGTATGTATTAAAAACTATACACCCGACTTCCTGCTCTTGGGACAGGAATACTGTCGAAGATGCTTAGAGACATTGGAACGATTCTCTGGACACTGCTTACATATGTGCTTTACCTTTGATTTCTATCTGGGGTATCTAGATTGCACAAAACCAACATATTTTCCTTGGTATTTCCACCACCCCTACTATCTTGGAAAACCACAGCATTTCAATCCTCTCTCATTTCCCATAGGAAAAATTTCAAGCTATTCCCCGCAACATCACGGCTGAAATCATAAATCACTCACAGCCATGGGATTTTTCAATGTTGCCTCACAAAATGATCTTTGTGGTGGGGTGTGATTCTGTTTCTCTATCAACACCACTCATACAAGATTTACATGGGACTAGGAAGTGGCTTAAACAACTTTGCAGAACTCTATGCTATAAAACTTATGCTTACTTTTGCTCTGGAAAAACAATGCACACACTTACAAGTCTTCGGTGACTCCATGATTATTATCAACTGGATAAATCAACTCCAGCGATGCCACAATTTGATTTTAAGGACTATGTTAGCAGATACCCTCAGTTTATCTTGTATTTTTGACACTTTCAAATGTCAACATGTCTACAGGGAAAGGAACAATGAAGCTGACAACTTATCAAAGAAGGGCTTGACCCTTCCACTTGGATAGTGGAAAGTTTTGGAATAGGACAATGGAATCGTCCATGAATACTACCACAAGCCCTTCATCGAAGGCACTGGAACACAAAACATCTATTGCGGTCTTATGGAAACTACATATATAGCGGTCTTATGTATACTTTTGTATAATAGTTTTGTTTGGGATATATATCCCTGGAGAGCTCGTAAACTCTACTTTTTTGATGACTTTTTGATACTGGAAGTTGAAAAGCTTATTACCGAAAGGGCTCATAAAAGCTCTTATACAAAATGTAATTTGATTGTATTAAGAAAACAATATACTTATTTCATTTTATCCTCCTATGCAATAAAATATCATTTTTACATTCAATAACAAGTAACTTAACTAAATTTTAAATTTTCCCATAACTTAAATAAATTAAAAAGATAAAATATATGTTCTCCAAATCGATAAGTCACGAATATTGAAATTGGTAGCATCCTGATAACATCCTCAATAGTATCCCAAATTGGCTTAACCTCCCATCCTACTAGGAACAATCTATTTGACTCCTCGACGAAGATTTTTTCTATCCCCCATGCCCAAAAATCCCAGACATAATAGTGGCATTCATGTTTCCAAATTCTTCCCAAGTACTTCCCCACATAAAAAAATTGTGAATATTTTCAAGTTCTTCCAACCCCCATAATAATCGAGGTGTTATCCTCTTATCTCCATCATCCAAATAATCCCATTTACAAATATTCCCACAAGCATTTAATTTCCACTATCATCCCCCACATGTCTCTCCATTAAAATAAATTTAATAACAATTTAAATATCTTATCGAAACTCATCAATTCAATTCAAGAAGTCGCATTCCTCGAGGAAATATAAGAATCAAATAATGAAGTATAATTTATCAATATTTAAGGTCTCACCTACAATTTAGTTATTACTTGTAATCCATTAAACAATAATATTAAAATTTATTGCCTTTCCTTTACTATAATCAACAAGATCAATCACTCCACACTTAATCAATACATACATAAACCAACAATCACACTAATGCATGTGTGTGAGGGGTGGGCATGTACCCAAGATGCACATACCTCATACCTATGTGAATAATATAAATTATGCAAAGTATTTATTACCCTATTTTGATGTATAGTAGAGTTATGTGCAACATATAAATGGAATCACACTGTGGGGAATTGCATACACCCATCCTTCAAGAACCTTAATCTCGAAGTTAGATCCAAAAGGAAACACATGAAACATTGGGAATTAAAACAATCATATCATAATCACATTATTCATTCAATGTTTGACAATTCAACACTACTGAACAACAAAGGAAAAACAAATTGTAATACATAGTGCATTAATCCCATGGACATATGGTGTGGTTATTATTTGTATTGTGATGTGGCACTAGGTGCATGGAATATGGAATATGGACATTATTATCATTATTTTATCTTTTTAATTAATTAAATATCTCAACCTCGACAACTAATGTGGTTGGGGGGACATGGATTCCATATGTGAGGGGGTTGGGGACTAGGAGTTGTGTCTCTCCCTAACAATACTCTTTGTTCCCTATTTTTGGTTATTTTATCCTATGTTGGTATTATTGAGCCTAACTCATGATTTAGGGGGCCTTACTTAGTGCTTGGATGTATTCCACTTGTTAAATGTTCCCCTTTGGTGGTTTTTTAACTCTTTTGTGGAGGTTACACTTGGTTTTGTAACCCCCACTTGCACAAGTGCACCCTCACTAGCTATTTTTAGCCTTGACACCTCAAACGTTGTGTAACTCCCCTCATATTTTGTAACCTCGCCTCACTAATTCTAGTTGGCCTCCTTGGGTTGGAGTTAGCCTCTTATGGCTTGGGTAACCTCCATAGTGAGTTGGAGTTAGAATCTTGGAGTGGACTCGAATTGCTCTATATGAATTCGAATAGGCTCTCTCAGGGGCTCTGTCTTGGCTACTGGACTAAAGTTGCGTGCTCTCATGGAGGAGAAGCATTCTATGGCTGAAGATTGAAGTTCTGGGTGAGTGTGGTGATATCTAAAGGGCTGTGGTGAGTGTGGATAGTCACAACTCACGAGACAATGAATATTTAAGGCCTTGTAATGAGGTTTGAAGACCTTGTAATGGGGATTGAAGATTAACTATGCAGAACACAACATGGGTCCTTCTCTCATTGCTTGTCCCTATCTGAATATTTGCACGTGAATCCTAACGGTGGATGGTGATGTCCTGAGGGACCGTGTGGTGAAGGGAATCCCATTTCACTAGGTAGTGTAAATGGAAGGGAAATTTCAGATGGAGAAAGGTGTAGTTGTGGTTTTTGATAGTGTGGAAAGGGTGCAACCATATGGTCTGGTTTGATAATTTCTAAGAATTTAGGGGTTCTAAGACCTGTTCCATTGCATATGGAGTGATGTTTCTAGTAAGGAACACCTTTTATTTCACTCAAAATGGTTTCAATATGACTAAAATATGGTTATTTTTGTGTGGCAGGGTTCTTGAGAAGGGTGCATCCACATCTTCTAGTTCAGATATTGTTGAGCATTTTTGGGTTGTGAGACTTGTTGTATTACATCCAGATCAATTTTTGCTGTAAGGAATACATTTTTTTCATTGAAAAATCTTTATGTATGGCTGATATAAGGTTATTTTTGTGCGGTAGTGTTCCTGGTGTTGAGATGAGTGCGCCATACATGTTCATTTGAGAGTACCTCTCCTGTGGATCTATGGCCTCAACTTGAGGGTGACCTATTCAAGTATGGATTGAATTGACTATGTCTATGGCTGGGTGGAAATTTTTCTAGTTAAAGCTAGTTTCCCGTCAATCAGATGAGTATTTTATTATATGTGTAGTTACTGCATCCTTGGAATTATATGTGCTCATGTATCTGATTTGCTTATGATCTATATGGTTGTAGGTGAAAGCCTTATGATATGATTTTATATGGTTGTAGATTATATTTTTCATTCTTGAATTTGTTCATGTTGATATGGCTATGGTTGGTAGTCTGTGAGGATTATTTTATTATGTGCTTATTTACAGTATTCTGATGTACATGTGGTCATTGGATCCCCTTTTTGCTTATGGTTTGTATGGATGAATATGGCAGCATGTGGATCCTTTATTTATATTGCTAGAGTTAGCTTTCAAATATGATTTTATGAATGGATATATGGTTGTAGAAGATCTGATTTATTGATGTTAGATTACATGTTAAAAGCTGGTTCAAATATGTTTACAACCATGTTTGCATTTACCTTGCATAGCATGTGCATAAGGAAGATGAATTGTATCATACTTGTCTTTAAGAAGGCTGATTTTATTTATTTATTTTGCTTGTTTGAATGATGTCCCAGCCTTAGATAACCTTATACCGATGGGAATTTACCTTGATTCATCCTTCATTTGGGTTTACATGTTCCCATGACCTTGGTTCCAGGGTCGGGTATGTTAACAAATACTATCAAAAGATTCATTTATCCATTTATATAACAATCACTAGGTACCAGGAACCAAAAGAATAATTTCTTTCCAATTAGGCTCATGTAACTATCCTATATTCACCCATCCTCCCTAACTTACTTCCTCTCCCTTCCTATCCTGCCCATGATGGTATATACCATGGCATCAGATATACCCACTTAACCATCTATAAAACCCCAAGGGTGGGAGTGTCGACTACATCAACCTAACTTCCCCAATAGGAAACTAGCAGTTATCATCACATTTCTAGGGGAGCATGTCCACCACATCCCTCCCATGACTTTAGGACTAGTGGATACATGGTGGGAAACTTGTCCACCCCTCCTAATAGTTCATGGGTTGATACCCAATTATGAGTCATACTACGCCATCATTATGTATGGGAGTTTTTTCAATGAATAAACAATTTCTATAATTGCATTACCCATTACACACAACACTTGCACACATACTATAACATATGTACACATATATATCCAATAATCCATTCACATCAAACGTTTCCAAACATATCACTTTATCCTCAATTCCCATGACATTGAATTAGAATCATATCATATAAAATAAAAAGAATAAAACATTTGGATATAACTAGCCCATGTAGCTATAAGTTAGCTTACAAGATCAATAATCAAGTATAATTATCATCATATATTTGTTCCATCACCAACGTGTTACCATCATTTTCAACATAACCTCACTATGACAATACATCATATTCTCATTTATAAACATACTTTTAAGTTGGTATCAATGTAGCAAAAGTGCACAAAATGGAGAATATGACATAAACAATAATCATATGAAATAATAAAATTCATGTAGATACCTTATGTTGCTTGACACTTGACAATTCTTGTAACAAAAAATATTTTTAAGAATTTTTCAAATTTCAAATTTACTTGTTTTACAGTGCTTAGTCCCCAAAAGGCTTGGATAGCTAAATAATTTTTATTTATAAAAGGAATTATATCTAATACTAGTTATAAGATAAGTTAAAATTGAGAGCAAGGAAAAATAGTTTTCAGAAATATGTTATAGTAAGATTGTGTTAGTCCCTTGAATGCTTCTAGTTTTCATTCGATGTTTGACTATGGCTTGAGCTCTTTGTAGTAACTTGATTGGTTTCATATGATTTCCATTTATCCATAGGGTTTTATTAAATCTAAAGACCTTTTCTATTAAAAATACACTTGTTCATCTTTTATCATGCTTATTTGAGAAACATAAGGTATTATGCTTAATTTATGGATTAGGTTATGAATTAGGCATTCAATGTATTTTTCATAATTATTATTGTTCTCTTTAAATATTTGTTGGTTCGAGGTAAGATGTTAGTATCTTCTTTCACTTTGTAGCATGACTTAAGCACCATCACCAGTTAGAATCTATTATGTTTATTTATTATTTTCTTTGAAAATACATGTTGGTATTTGGAGATGGAAATGAGATTTGAGTTGCTAAGCAAAGAGAAAAATGGTATATGCACTAGCTTACTAGGTTCCTATGCATTCATCGGAGGAAACCTATTTCCAATGAGACAAACATTCCTCTAATGAAATTATACTTTTGATTACAATACTAAAATATCATTACATGTAGCCTCTAGGCTTCTAGCTATATTAATAAATTCCTTGGTAAACTTTATTCTTTGATCACATTATAATGTTACACCTCAAGTGGTATTGGTCACTAGCACACCCTTTGTTGTAACACATGCACATAAAAACTTGAAAGGATATGTTGAGATGTGTGTTTCTAAAATTTCCCCTATTGTGAAACATGGATACAAAGGAGAATTGATATTATATGAAAAGTTTGTAAAATTGAAAATGGTGTTATATTTCATTTTCGGCATGTTTTGTGAGAGGTACCTTATTATCTTTCTCTTACACAACTTATTCGCTTTGATTGCATGTCATGCTAGAAAATGAGACATCCATGCAGATGGTAATGTCAATGTGGATGCAATGCAACCAACCATTGAATTTTTAGAGAGTAATTAGGTAGATATTGTCAACGTTCTATTCCATGCAATGCTTCAAAAAACTAGTTTTATTGTAGCTATATTTTTAGATTGACGGGGATGGTTAGGTCCCACATTTGTGAAAATTGAATTTATGATGAGTGTATTATGCTAAATGAGTTTCACACATTGATCAAGTTCTTACTTGCACATTGCAAACATTTATGAAATCATCTCAACATTTTATATGTAAGAAGGTTTGAACTTAGTATCATACAAGTAGTTGTGATGAGGTAAGTCAACAAATTAGACTGGATTTTGTTTGCAAGGTGTTCTAGTGCAAGGTTACATGACAAACCTAAAGTGAATACAAAATTATGTAGGAAATTTTATTCAGTCAAATTTCAACCAATTTCTCAATACTTTACAACTTTTTATAGTTCAAAAAACTATTCAGCAAGATTTTACAAGATTTTCTAATTTTGTAAAAGATTCGCCAAAAGAATTTCAAGGTTTTATAATTTTGTGAAAGATTTGTCGTGATTTTACAATATTTTTTAATTTTGTGAAGGATTTTCCCAAATTTTCCAATATTTTATCATTCCATGAAAGATTCGTCAAAAACTTACACATACATATTATATTATTGATAACATAGCCTTCATACTTTCCAATGTATGATGGGGATTTGCCCATTTATTATACATATAAATTTAGGGGTGTTCTTAAAAATTTCCCTGTAGCTAAAGTACCCCCTACCTTACCCTAAATCACTCCCCACAATGTATGGCATGTTATACTTGGAAGATAAAGGATCAAGAAAAGAGGGACAAGGAATTATAGAGCCCATCACGTTGGAAAAGAGGAAATTAACGTTAGGATTGTGGAAAACCGAACTGCACCTTTTACTGAGAAACGATATTTGTTTGAAATATTTACCCCTGTATCATATCAATCAACCCAATAGGGAGCAACATTTGAAGAGGGATCTATGTCAACAAAATCCACAATAGAGGAATACTAAGCACAAGGGAATCTTCCTCCAAGTTTCAATCAAGAAAGCTCCATCCTCATAACTAGTGGGGAAAACTCCACAGTGGAGTAGAAACCTAGATAACAAGAAGAAATGGATGAATAATATGTACCTAGAAAGAGGAAGAAGGATTCCCCTCTCCCTAACGAGAAAGTATACTTATTTCTATGGGGTATGATAGTAAAAGGAAGGTAGATGATTGTCTCGTGCAAGAAGAACCAGAGTAGAAAAAGACAAGAATGAGGTCTCTAAACCAAGAGATATTGGAGTAAACTAAAGAGGAGATCCCAATGATTTCTAAGAGAATAAAGTAAGAAGGATCTGAGAAAATTAGTGCTTAGAATTAATGGGACTATGTCCCTCATGCATCTCCTTCTCCCTCTTCTCTTGATTTGACTAACATTGTTTATGATGCAAGTTTTGAGGGTGGTTCCACACCAAGAACTAGGTCATCTTAGGAGGAAGGCCATCGAATTTCATAGGCCAATGCAATTTAGTCAGTGGATACTTTTGGCACACTACAGATATTTAGAGAGGAGAAAAGGATAAGGGATGCAAGTCAAAATTTCATTATAAGCAAATACACTATGGAAGGCCAAACTTTGTCTCGAATCCTACCTAGTGTTAATTTTTTAGCATCAATTCAATATACTCTAGCATCTTTACGGAGAGAATAACATGTACATCATATCAATCACAAGAAGGAAACACAAGAGACAATAGACACACAGAGTTTCCTTGGGGAAAACCATAAAGGTGAAAAACCCCAATAACTTCCTCATAGATAGATAGAGCAATGATACAAAACCCAAGCATAAGAGATAGTCTCCTAGCAGCAGCTTCTCCTCCTCCACTAGGTCGGCCTCAACTGAACCACTTAACATAATGCTGACAGGGCTGACCCCCAATAGGGTGGTCTAATAACCCTTTAACCCACATGACTTATACAGGGCCGACCCCATCAAGGTGGTCTAATAACCCATCAAGTATTAGTTACGACACTTACAATATAAATGACGACACTTCCATATAGAGGATAAATAACATCTCTATAGGAATACAATATACATATATGAAATACATTCTGAAGTTACAAATACATCAACACTCCCTCTTAACTAGGAAGGTATTTCTCGACACAAATATGCTAGTACAAGTATTCTTCTCTAGATCATCGTCATTGGATCATCATCATCGAATCATCATCATCGTTGCTGCTGCTGCTATCTCAATCAATCTCTAATCTACTTGTCATAGGAAGTTCTACAGAGCCAACCCTTTTTCATGTTGGATGTAGGCCCACCACCTGTAGGTCTTCACCAATACTAGACATGCTGTGGAATCCTCAGGAGTGATTACGTGAGTCATCAAAACCTCGAAAGAGAATCCCAGGACTTTTACGAGCACACAGCTCAACCTATCGGATCTCCCCGGACCTTTTACATGCCACTGCAAAACCTGTCCACGACCACAGAGTATCACCCTGATACTCATGATCATACTGATCATAACATTGTTCACGAACAACAACCTAGATGCACATCACACAGCACTTACATTGATTGGCATGGAAAGACACACTTCAACCATCCGTGAAAGGCTCAGCACTTTTATCTACGCCATGGGAAGACACACTTCCACCATGCTAAAATGGCATCACACTTACATCCATACCAATGGGAAGACACACTTCAGCCATCCTAGGAATGGCACAACACTTATATCATAGCCATAGGAAGACACACTTCAACCATGCTCGAATTGCACAACACTTATATTGCAGCCATGGGAAGACACACTTCAACCATGCTCGAATGGCAGAACACTTATATCACATCCATGGGAAGACACACTTCAACCATGCTCGAATGGCACAACACTTATATCGCATCCATGGGAAGACACACTTCAACCATGCTCGAATGGCACCAACCCTTATATCTGCACCATGGGAGAACACATCTACCACCATGTGAGAATGGCTCCAGCCCTTACATCTGCACCATGGGAGAACACATCTACCACCATGTGAGAATGGCTCCAACAATTACATTGCAACCATGGGAGAACACATTAGCCACCATGTTGGAAAATACCACGTGCATCTGTGTCTTCGGAACTTCTCACACATAATCCAACTGATTATGCAATGTATCCACCTGATACATATCATCACATATCATCATCTTGATCATCATCATAGGATCATCCCGATGCATATCATCCAGAGTATCATCCTGATACTCATCTCACATGGTCCTCCTGATCATCATCACTGCACCATCCTGATGCATATACATATACATGATCCAACTGATCATATCAAGCATCCAACTAATGCATATACATATACATGATCCAACTGATCATACCAAGCATCCAACTGATGCATATACATATACATGAGTTAATTGATCATATCAAGTAGTAACTGGAGCATCGTCCTGATGCTCATCATACAGTGCTTACATCCACAGACATGGGAAGGATCCTCCTTTCACCATGCTTAGAATGGATCCTACAGATTTATCCATCACTTCTTCCTCGAAGTGTCATCAATCTAAAGAACACCAAGCCTCTCTCTTAGGTACTCAAAATTCACTCTGGCTAGTGGTTTCATCAACACATCTGCAACCTACTCATCCGTCGCAACATACAGGAGCTTCACTGCTCCTCTCTGCACCATATCCCTGAAAATAGTGACATTTGATCTCAATGTGCTTCAACCTGTAGTGAAACACCGGGCTCTCAGATAGCTTCACACAACTCTGGTTGTCACAAAAGTTACTAGTAGCATCCAACGGGAGATCAAATAAATCAGATAGTAGATTCTGGATCCATACTACCTCATAACTAGCCGAACAAGCTGCAACATACTCTACTTCAGCTGTACTCAGCGCTATGCAGGAGCGCTTCCTGCTAAACCAAGAGATCACACCTGATCCCATACTAAAGCAACACCTAGAAGTCCTCTTCCTATCTACAGCACTACCTGCCCAATCTGAATCAACATAACCCTCCATGTTAACCTTTTGATTCACATCATACTTGAGCCCATAATCAACTATACCCTTCAGGTACCTCAAAATATGCTTTACAACAACAAAGTGAACACCTCTGGGATTCGTCAGGAACTGGCTCAATGTGTTCACCGCAAAGCAAATATCTGGTCTTATGTTCGTCAGGTACATCAAGGACCCAATCATCTGATGATACACCATGACATCAACCAACTCAGATGAAGCATCACACAGAAGCTTCAAGTTCAATGCCATAGGTGTGGCCATGGCCTTGCAGTCCATCATCATGAACCTCTTCAAGATCTCTACTGCATACTTCCCTTTTCCAAGGAAGAGTCCATCTGCAATCTACCACATCTCCATGCCTAGGAAATAGTGCATCATCCCCAAGTCCTTCATCTTGAACTCGGCACCAAGCTTCCTTTTTGTGTCAGAAATCAATCTATCCTCACCTGTAATAAACAGGTCATCTACATACAAAAGCAGTATCACTGGATTTCCTTCCTCAACCTTGTAGTAAAGGTTGGAATCTGCTTTACTCTTTGTAAAGCCCAAACTAGATAGAAAGTTGTCTGTCCTACCATACCAAGTCCTAGGAGCTTGCTTCAAGCCATACAAGGCTTTCTTCAACCTGCACACATATGACCCCCTGTCATGTGTCTCAAAACGGAGTGGATGATCCACATACACTTCCTCCTTGACTACACCATTCAAGAAAGCTATCTTGACAGCCATCTGGTGTATCTTCCATTTCATCACTGCAGCCAGAGCAAATACTGTTCTGATGGAAGTGTATCTGGATAAAGGAGCAAAAGTCTCTTCATAGTCTATTCTCTCTTTCTGGGAGAAGCCACGAGCTACAAATCTCGCTTTGTGTTTCTCTATGATACCAACTACAACATGCTTGATCTTATAGATCCACTTGGAAGTCACAACATACTTCCCTTCAGGTCTTGGGACCACATCCCAAACATCATTCTTCATGATCGACTGGTACTCTTCGATCATTACTTCATCCTGGATCCTGGGAACTTCAGATTCTTCAATAGATAGCTTTGTTGCTGGAGTAAATGTTGTAGTCCTTCTTTTGTAGGTGATGGTATACGATCTTTCCTACAAGACAAGTTAAATTGCATGATTAGAAACATCTCATAGTTTTCAGAACAAATTCTTACACATAAAGAAATGTGTCATACAGTCATGCAATTAATTTAGCCAATGCTTCAATACAACATTTATCCATATCCTGTACCTTTGTAGATGCCTTCCAATCTCTACCAGAACATTGTTAAGAGTGTGCACAACTCCCGACATGTCAGCAAAGAGGTTTCATTCTAGATAAGTAGCCATGGAATGTTGTACAGTGCCATAGGCCACTTACCCATTACATGCATATTAGTAGTATACTTTTCATTAATGCAATTATTCTAATATGCATAATACCCAACCTAAGTCTAGGAACATAAGTATATACATCTTTGAACAGTATTATTTAAACAATCAAATATACAAGAAATGACAATTCAAATACTTATCTTTGTTTGTTTGTTGGGTGGACTCCCTCTCAATCTTTGCTTCCTGGATTACCTGTCCTTGAACTTATATCCATCCTCGATCACTATGCATGCTTACTAGTATCATCATTGTGTTATCCTCAAGATCTCATACATAATCATACATTAGTATAATCTTAATAATATCAAAACACAATAATCTTAAACATGTATAGTCGTGATCATTTCAAACACAGATAATAAGCATTAGTATTCAAGGTTTATATAGGACTTTTCTGGTTAGTCATATCATTAATCAAATTAAGGAACATAATATGCAAAAACCCTAGATTACTCAAACTTGTAACTTCATGAGTAATCATTATCAATCATACAAAAGTATAAGATCCTTACATAGGGTAGGATTCTAACTTGATATAGGAAAAACATACCTGGTCATCGTATTTGCTAGTTATGTCTAGCAATGTTTTCTTGTTCTCTTCAATGACCTGCATAGCTCATAATTTAACCATTATAGAACCAAATTATACATACCTCCATGACTATGGATGAGTCTTTGTCTTCATGTCATCATGGTCTTGATCTAGAGCTTGATTTGTACCTTTCATGTTAGCGGATAACATTCTCCTCATACAACACCACAGTGCATTAGTACAAACATAATACAATCATAAGTGGCATAGCCCTAATCAATGAATGTCTTCTATCATGCATTCATACTTTTACTAGGGTGATAAGACAAGTCTAAAATTAAAAAAGATTGTTACTAAACTCAATAACATGAGGACAATCATATTATAAACTTAATCATGAACAGATTTCAAAACATACCTATAAGTCATACTTGTCAGATTGCTTGTAGTAGTTGTTGTTGTTGTTCCTTTTGTTCTTAGGACAATCTGAGGAGAAGTGTCCTCTTCTTGGTATGTGTTGTGAGAGCTTGATCTTCATTCCCCATCTTCTCTTCTCGAGCTACAATCTGAGCTTCTTCCGACAACTTATTCAAAGAGATAAGTTTCTTCCTAGCACAAATTCCTTGGATGAAGGAATCCCATGACCTAGGAAGGCCATTAAGAGTGGTCATTACAACTTCTCCATTCTCTATAACTTCTCCCACATCTTCAAGTTGTTGTTTTATCTAGGAGACCCTTGAGAAATACCACTGCATGGTCTCTGCATTCTGGAACTTGATATTCTTCAATTGATTCCTCAAGGTCATCTTCTGATTTATATTCTTCCCTTCAAATAGCCTGGTCAAGGAATCAAACATCTCCTTAGGTGTCTTCAGAGATGACACATGTGGCATGAGATGGTTTTTGATAGAATCAACAATGATCCTTTTAGCCTTGACTAAGTTCCTCTTGTGTAAGGCCTTAGTCTCTTCTCCCTCTGGGACAGGAACCCCTTCACTTGTGTAGGTGTCCAACTCGCTCTCTTATAGAATTAACCCAATCCTATACTTCCATGCTCAAAAGTTATCAGCCCCTTCAATCTTATCCTCAAGCTTGGTGTGGTGAGACATCTTCTATCATGCATTCATACTTTTACTAGGGTGATAAGACAAGTCTAAAATTAAAAAAGATTGTTACTAAACTCAATAACATGAGGACAATCATATTATAAACTTAATCATGAACAGATTTCAAAACATACCTATAAGTCATACTTCTCCATTCTCTATAACTTCTCCCACATCTTCAAGTTGTTGTTTTATCTAGGAGACCCTTGATATTCTTCAATTGATTCCTCAAGGTCATCTTCTGATTTATATTCTTCCCTTCAAATAGCTTGGTCAAGGAATCAAACATCTCCTTAGGTGTCTTCAGAGATGACACATGTGGCATGAGATGGTTTTTGATAGAATCAACAATGATCCTTTTAGCCTTGACTAAGTTCCTCTTGTGTATGGCCTTAGTCTCTTCTCCCTCTGGGACAGGAACCCCTTCACTTGTGTAGGTGTCCAACTCGCTCTCTTATAGAATTAACCCAATCCTCAAGGTCATCTTCTGATTTATATTCTTCCCTTCAAATAGCTTGGTCAAGGAATCAAACATCTCCTTAGGTGTCTTCAGAGATGACACATGTGGCATGAGATGGTTTTTGATAGAATCAACAATGATCCTTTTAGCCTTGACTAAGTTCCTCTTGTGTAAGGCCTTAGTCTCTTCTCCCTCTGGGACAGGAACCCCTTCACTTGTGTAGGTGTCCAACTCGCTCTCTTATAGAATTAACCCAATCCTATACTTCCATGCTCAAAAGTTATCAGCCCCTTCAATCTTATCCTCAAGCTTGGTGTGGTGAGACATCTTCTATCATGCATTTATACTTTTACTAGGGTGATAAGACAAGTCTAAAATTAAAAAAGATTGTTACTAAACTCAATAACATGAGGACAATCATATTATAAACTTAATCATGAACAGATTTCAAAACATACCTATAAGTCATACTTCTCCATTCTCTATAACTTCTCCCACATCTTCAAGTTGTTGTTTTATCTAGGAGACCCTTGAGAAATAACACTGCATGGTCTCTGCATTCTGGAACTTGATATTCTTCAATTGATTCCTCAAGGTCATCTTCTGATTTATATTCTTCCCTTCAAATAGCTTGGTCAAGGAATCAAACATCTCCTTAGGTGTCTTCAGAGATGACACATGTGGCATGAGATGGTTTTTGATAGAATCAACAATGATCCTTTTAGCCTTGACTAAGTTCCTCTTGTGTAAGGCCTTAGTCTCTTCTCCGTCTGGGACAGGAACCCCTTCACTTGTGTAGGTGTCCAACTCGCTCTCTTATAGAATTAACCCAATCCTCAAGGTCATCTTCTGATTTATATTCTTCCCTTCAAATAGCTTGGTCAAGGAATCAAACATCTCCTTAGGTGTCTTCAGAGATGACACATGTGGCATGAGATGGTTTTTGATAGAATCAACAATGATCCTTTTAGCCTTGACTAAGTTCCTCTTGTGTAAGTCCTTAGTCTCTTCTCCCTCTGGGACAGGAACCCCTTCACTTGTGTAGGTGTCCAACTCGCTCTCTTATAGAATTAACCCAATCCTATACTTCCATGCTCAAAAGTTATCAGCCCCTTCAATCTTATCCTCAAGCTTGGTGTGGTGAGACATCTTCTATCATGCATTCATACTTTTACTAGGGTGATAAGACAAGTCTAAAATTAAAAAAGATTGTTACTAAACTCAATAACATGAGGACAATCATATTATAAACTTAATCATGAAAAGATTTCAAAACATACCTATAAGTCATACTTCTCCATTCTCTATAACTTCTCCCACATCTTCAAGTTGTTGTTTTATCTAGGAGACCCTTGATATTCTTCAATTGATTCCTCAAGGTCATCTTCTGATTTATATTCTTCCCTTCAAATAGCTTGGTCAAGGAATCAAACATCTCCTTAGGTGTCTTCAGAGATGACACATGTGGCATGAGATGGTTTTTGATAGAATCAACAATGATCCTTTTAGCCTTGACTAAGTTCCTCTTGTGTAAGGCCTTAGTCTCTTCTCCCTCTGGGACAGGAACCCCTTCACTTGTGTAGGTGTCCAACTCGCTCTCTTATAGAATTAACCCAATCCTCAAGGTCATCTTCTGATTTATATTCTTCCCTTCAAATAGCTTGGTCAAGGAATCAAACATCTCCTTAGGTGTCTTCAGAGATGACACATGTGGCATGAGAGGGTTTTTGATAGAATCAACAATGATCCTTTTAGCCTTGACTAAGTTCCTCTTGTGTAAGGCCTTAGTCTCTTCTCCCTCTGGGACAGGAACCCCTTCACTTGTGTAGGTGTCCAACTCGCTCTCTTATAGAATTAACCCAATCCTATACTTCCATGCTCAAAAGTTATCAGCCCCTTCAATCTTATCCTCAAGCTTGGTGTGGTGAGACATCTTCTATCATGCATTCATACTTTTACTAGGGTGATAAGACAAGTCTAAAATTAAAAAAGATTGTTACTAAACTCAATAACATGAGGACAATCATATTATAAACTTAATCATGAACAGATTTCAAAACATACCTATAACTCATACTTCTCCATTCTCTATAACTTCTCCCACATCTTCAAGTTGTTGTTTTATCTAGGAGACCCTTGAGAAATAACACTGCATGGTCTCTGCATTCTGGAACTTGATATTCTTCAATTGATTCCTCAAGGTCATCTTCTGATTTATATTCTTCCCTTCAAATAGCTTGGTCAAGGAATCAAACATCTCCTTAGGTGTCTTCAGAGATGACACATGTGGCATGAGATGGTTTTTGATAGAATCAACAATGATCCTTTTAGCCTTGACTAAGTTCCTCTTGTGTAAGGCCTTAGTCTCTTCTCCCTCTGGGACAGGAACCCCTTCACTTGTGTAGGTGTCCAACTCGCTCTCTTATAGAATTAACCCAATCCTCAAGGTCATCTTCTGATTTATATTCTTCCCTTCAAATAGCTTGGTCAAGGAATCAAACATCTCCTTAGGTGTCTTCAGAGATGACACATGTGGCATGAGATGGTTTTTGATAGAATCAACAATGATCCTTTTAGCCTTGACTAAGTTCCTCTTGTGTAAGGCCTTAGTCTCTTCTCCCTCTGGGACAGGAACCCCTTCACTTGTGTAGGTGTCCAACTCGCTCTCTTATAGAATTAACCCAATCCTATACTTCCATGCTCAAAAGTTATCGGCCCCTTCAATCTTATCCTCAAGCTTGGTGTGGTGAGACATCTTCTATCATGCATTCATACTTTTACTAGGGTGATAAGACAAGTCTAAAATTAAAAAAGATTGTTACTAAACTCAATAACATGAGGACAATCATATTATAAACTTAATCATGAACAGATTTCAAAACATACCTATAAGTCATACTTCTCCTTTCTCTATAACTTCTCCCACATCTTCAAGTTGTTGTTTTATCTAGGAGACCCTTGATATTCTTCAATTGATTCCTCAAGGTCATCTTCTGATTTATATTCTTCCCTTCAAATAGCTTGGTCAAGGAATCAAACATCTCCTTAGGTGTCTTCAGAGATGACACATGTGGCATGAGATGGTTTTTGATAGAATCAACAATGATCCTTTTAGCCTTGACTAAGTTCCTCTTGTGTAAGGCCTTAGTCTCTTCTCCCTCTGGGACAGGAACCCCTTCACTTGTGTAGGTGTCCAACTCGCTCTCTTATAGAATTAACCCAATCCTCAAGGTCATCTTCTGATTTATATTCTTCCCTTCAAATAGCTTGGTCAAGGAATCAAACATCTCCTTAGGTGTCTTCAGAGATGACACATGTGGCATGAGATGGTTTTTGATAGAATCAACAATGATCCTTTTAGCCTTGACTAAGTTCCTCTTGTGTAAGGCCTTAGTCTCTTCTCCCTCTGGGACAGGAACCCCTTCACTTGTGTAGGTGTCCAACTCACTCTCTTATAGAATTAACCCAATCCTATACTTCCATGCTCAAAAGTTATCAGCCCCTTCAATCTTATCCTCAAGCTTGGTGTGGTGAGACATCTTCTATCATGCATTCATACTTTTACTAGGGTTATAAGACAAGTCTAAAATTAAAAAAGATTGTTACTAAACTCAATAACATGAGGACAATCATATTATAAACTTAATCATGAACAGATTTCAAAACATACCTATAAGTCATACTTCTCCATTCTCTATAACTTCTTCCACATCTTCAAGTTGTTGTTTTATCTAGGAGACCCTTGAGAAATAACACTGCATGGTCTCTGCATTCTGGAACTTGATATTCTTCAATTGATTCCTCAAGGTCATCTTCTGATTTATATTCTTCCCTTCAAATAGCTTGGTCAAGGAATCAAACATCTCCTTAGGTGTCTTCAGAGATGACACATGTGGCATGAGATGGTTTTTGATAGAATCAACAATGATCCTTTTAGCCTTGACTAAGTTCCTCTTGTGTAAGGCCTTAGTCTCTTCTCCCTCTGGGACAGGAACCCCTTCACTTGTGTAGGTGTCCAACTCGCTCTCTTATAGAATTAACCCAATCCTCAAGGTCATCTTCTGATTTATATTCTTCCCTTCAAATAGCTTGGTCAAGGAATCAAACATCTCCTTAGGTGTCTTCAGAGATGACACATGTGGCATTAGATGGTTTTTGATAGAATCAACAATGATCCTTTTAGCCTTGACTAAGTTCCTCTTGTGTAAGGCCTTAGTCTCTTCTCCCTCTGGGATAGGAACCCCTTCACTTGTGTAGGTGTCCAACTCGCTCTCTTATAGAATTAACCCAATCCTATACTTCCATGCTCAAAAGTTATCAGCCCCTTCAATCTTATCCTCAAGATTGGTGTGGTGAGACATCTTCTATCATGCATTCATACTTTTACTATGGTGATAAGACAAGTCTAAAATTAAAAAAGATTGTTACTAAACTCAATAACATGAGGACAATCATATTATAAACTTAATCATGAACAGATTTCAAAACATACCTATAAGTCATACTTGTCAGATTGCTTGTAGTAGTTGTTGTTGTTGTTCCTTTTGTTCTTAGGACAATCTGAGGAGAAGTGTCCTCTTCTTGGTATGTGTTGTGAGAGCTTGATCTTCATTCCCCATCTTCTCTTCTCGAGCTACAATCTGAGCTTCTTCCGACAACTTATTGAAAGAGATAAGTTTCTTCCTAGCACAAATTCCTTGGATGAAGGAATCCCATGACCTAGGAAGGCCATTAAGAGTGGTCATTACCACTTCTCCATTCTCTATAACTTCTCCCACATCTTCAAGTTGTTGTTTTATCTAGGAGACCCTTGAGAAATAACACTGCATGGTCTCTGCATTCTGGAACTTGATATTCTTCAATTGATTCCTCAAGGTCATCTTCTGATTTATATTCTTCCCTTCAAATAGCTTGGTCAAGGAATCAAACATCTCCTTAGGTGTCTTCAGAGATGACACATGTGGCATGAGATGGTTTTTGATAGAATCAACAATGATCCTTTTAGCCTTGACTAAGTTCCTCTTGTGTAAGGCCTTAGTCTCTTCTCCCTCTGGGACAGGAACCCCTTCACTTGTGTAGGTGTCCAACTCGCTCTCTTATAGAATTAACCCAATCCTATACTTCCATGCTCAAAAGTTATCAGCCCCTTCAATCTTATCCTCAAGCTTGGTGTGGTGAGACATCTTCTATCATGCATTCATACTTTTACTAGGGTGATAAGACAAGTCTAAAATTAAAAAAGATTGTTACTAAACTCAATAACATGAGGACAATCATATTATAAACTTAATCATGAACAGATTTCAAAACATACCTATAAGTCATACTTGTCAGATTGCTTGTAGTAGTTGTTGTTGTTGTTCCTTTTGTTCTTAGGACAATCTGAGGAGAAGTGTCCTCTTCTTGGTATGTGTTGTGAGAGCTTGATCTTCATTCCCCGTCTTCTCTTCTCGAGCTACAATCTGAGCTTCTTCCGACAACTTATTGAAAGAGATAAGTTTCTTCCTAGCACAAATTCCTTGGATGAAGGAATCCCATGACCTAGGAAGGCCATTAAGAGTGGTCATTACCACTTCTCCATTCTCTATAACTTCTCCCACATCTTCAAGTTGTTGTTTTATCTAGGAGACCCTTGAGAAATAACACTGCATGGTCTCTGCATTCTGGAACTTGATATTCTTCAATTGATTCCTCAAGGTCATCTTCTGATTTATATTCTTCCCTTCAAATAGCTTGGTCAAGGAATCAAACATCTCCTTAGGTGTCTTCAGAGATGACACATGTGGCATGAGATGGTTTTTGATAGAATCAACAATGATCCTTTTAGCCTTGACTAAGTTCCTCTTGTGTAAGGCCTTAGTCTCTTCTCCCTCTGGGACAGGAACCCCTTCACTTGTGTAGGTGTCCAACTCGCTCTCTTATAGAATTAACCCAATCCTATACTTCCATGCTCAAAAGTTATCAGCCCCTTCAATCTTATCCTCAAGCTTGGTGTGTTGAGACATCTGGATCTGGATCTGGATTAGGGTTTGTCAGAGAAACCCTAAAAAATCAAATTTTGAATTTCAAACATATTAAAGGATAGAAAGATGTGCCTTGGTGAGATGATCAAGCTGGAATACTAAGAATTTGAAAACTGCAAAGTTTCACCCCTCAAATTTGCTTTTCTTCCACATTCATTTGGGAGGACCTTGAATTAGGGTTTGATATTCTAGGAGCTTCATCCATCCAAAAAGTTTGATCTTGGTCTCTACACTTCAACTTTTCAGAGGAGCTTCTAGCCATGGTCTCAGATTTCAGAAATTCAAACTTTTGTAGAAGCCCTAATTTCTGGTTTCGCTTCAGAGGACCCAAAACTAGGGTTTGATTTGCCCAAAGCTTCACCCAACCAAAAAGTTCGATCCAAAGCTCTAAACTTCAATTTTTCTGAGGAGCATCTAGCCATGGTCTCATATTTCATAAATTCCAACTTTTGCAGAAGCCCTAATTTTCAGCTTCACCAGAGAGGACCCCAAACTAGGGTTTGATTTTCCCGGAGCTTCACACAACCAAAAAGTTCGATCCAAAGCTCTAAACTTCGATTTTGCTGAGGAGCATCTAGCCATGGTCCGAGATGTCAGAAATTCCACTTTTTGTGGAAACCCTAATTTTTAGGTCAAAATCTGAAAATGCTCAGAATTGAATTATGTTTCAACAGAAAGATGCGCTTTGCTGAGGAGAGTCAATCTAGCCTACGTCCTTTTAAGATCTGTGGAGAGAAACCCAAAAAACAAGAAGCCCTAGCTTCCGCAACTACACAATGTATTCTTGTGAGGTTAGCTCTGATACCATGTTAATTTTTTAGCATCAATTCAATATACTCTAGGATATTTACTGAGAGAATAACATGTACAACATATCAATCACAAGAAGAAAACACAAGAGTCAATAGATACACAGAGTTTCCTTGGGGAAAACCATAAAGTTGAAAAACCCCAATAAATTCCTGAGAGATAGATAGAGCTATGATACAAAACCCAAGCATAAGAGATAGTCTCCTAGTAGCAGCTTCTCCTCCTTCACTAGTGTGTAACTTGTCACCTACCCAAATTTCTGAACATTATTATTTATTTGCAAAAATACTTTATGCTAAATTTAATTACAAGTTTTGTAATTATGATCAGTTTTGATCATGGATTAATGTAATTACTGAATATTATTATTTAAATAAATAAATTAGGAGACAAACACTCAAGAGGATTGTTGAATGAGTGTTCACTGACCCACTAGGAGGAATGGAAGCTGTTGGAAGGTATGGGACACATGGCAACAGTTACATCACACCACTAACTGTTGGTTATGGGACAACTTCCCCTAAAATAGGGAATTATCCCCTAGGTGGAGGGGGTGAGCAGGCAGCTCATTTAATGACCCAGTAACATTTGAAAAGGCCTAGGAAGCCTATAAAGGAAAATTCAAATTAGGCAGGCAGCCCTTAATCAATATTTCTGCAGAATATTTTCCTCATGTAAATCAGGTGATTTCAAGAGATATTCGAATAAGGGAGGTTAGTGGTGATTGAAAACTGAGTTTTGCTTATTATTGAGGAGAAACAGAGTTGTAGGAGCAAGTCTTTTGGACTGCAACCTATTGAAGATTTAGAAGATTACTGCTACAACAAGAAGAATTCCTAATTCCTGAAGTTTCTTCCTCCTGGTGGTTCAGCAAATAGGCTCGGGGTCCCTAAGACAACATTTGACAATTTTCAGGAGTTTGGTTGGGCAGAACAGTCTTCCTAAGTTGTTTGTTGCCCTGCAGAGTTTCTCAGGTTCTTGAAAGATTTCCTAACTCATTCTCAATAAATAAGTCTGTTCTGTTTATCTAGTATTAATCTGTTTATTTGCTTTCGAAAAGGATCTAATTCTGAAAATGTTCAAGTCTGAATGTTTAAGTTTAAATGTTAAATTGATAAATCAATATCCCCATTTTTCCACGTGTTGTTTGGCATCATTGTACTCTAGTAGAGATATGCAAATTAAAGTAGATTGGAAGATAGGCAAAACTTGCCATTGAATTCGATAGATAGGTAGTAATTATATATACATATCTGTTTTTTGTTCCTAAGATTAATTAATTGAAGAAGGTCCTGTATCATAGTTAGTGTATATAATGTTTCTTCAGTTTTATGATAAACAATCCATATATAATTTATGTATTATCCTCGTGCATTATATACAAATTATGTTCATAGGAAGTAGATAGATTAATACTGCATATTATTTTAAGACTGCTAATTTTGAATAAAACATTTTTATAATAAGCTGGAAACAATAATTTTCACACATATTTTATATTTATACATTTCATTCACACACAGTTTCATTGAAATTACTTCATCAACGTTACCATCATGGAAATTAAATTATAGACAAAATTGTAATTTACATAGTCTTCACTTTTCTACACTATACATTCACATTGCTTTCACATACTAAAGTAAGGATGTATTATCTATAAATTTAACAAACGACAAGAATTTAGTAAACACTACTATTATTACCACATGTTTATTTCTCTATTTTTCTGCTTACTCTATTTTGTGATTATTGTAAACTTGAGTCTCATATCAAGAAGAAAACCCTAGCTAGATTTATATTTTCCTCGTCTATTATTTTATAACAAAACTTTATTCAAACCTGGCATCGAAACCGATCCAGTATCTTTAATATTGTTTAGATTATCATCCTCAACAAAACATGAATTAGGGTTTGAACCTATTCGTTTTCTTTGCAAAACATTATTGAAATATCAGTTCAACCTTTTACTCTATTTAGATTTCAAACATCGACAAATAAGAATACACATTATCAATCTACAGTATCAAGAAAAATCACACAGACTTTTACGAAAAATTTTAGTATACATTCCATCTTAAGGTTGAAGTTTATTTTATAAAACATAATCTTCATCATCGAAAATATCTTCAAACCCTAATCTAGCTCGAAAGACATTGTAGTAACCTTCAGCATGAAGTCGAAATACAGAAATTTGACCATTATAATTTAGCATGCAAATTTATTTCCGAGGAAAGAAGTATCATTTACACAGTGATTGAGCCCATGGCTCGTTTCAAAGATTAACCTTTGAAATCGTGGATTCTCAGAATGAAGGTTTATCCCAAGTTTAGAGGAGTTCTAAAAGAACCCATTATCACAGAACATCGACGAGTCATAGCTCCAGTCGGTTTCACAAAATTTCACTTCATAAAAACCAAGAACCATTCAACAAAAACAAGAGTCGTAAGATGCTTCAAGATTTCTCCAACTAACAACATCGAAAAAAAAAACGACGAGCCTCGACAAGCCTGTTACTCATTCTTAAGAACCACTTCAACCACCGTCCAAGAGGACTATGAGGGTTATGGAAGACCCGAGGCTTACCAGTGTTGAGGCACGCTAACACATTTGCCAAACGTTACTCTTTTGCTTCCTTAAAACCCTACAGCTAACAAATGACGGAGTTTGAGTTAGATAAATGTACGTTTAAATTTAAAATTGAAAACGCAGTAAAAGAAAACTTTGTTATACAGAAGGAAGCTTACCTTGTTCATACTGGCCGAGTCTTGATATATACTAGCAAGGCAACAGGGTGTCGTTTCATTCAGGATGAGAAAACTCTATCACACTATAGGAAGACCTAACTCTTAAAACACATAACGAATAACTTGGAAACCAACAACTCTTAAAACACTTCGAACCAGAGAGCTAGATCCCAGTTAAAAAGACACCATTATAGAGGTTTAAAAACATGCAACTTCATCTAAATTCTTTGGTCCTAGGATCGAAACGCTTCTCTAAACTTCTACAAAAAATTTGGCAGCCTGTCGGCCATCCCATATCAATACGATAGCAAAATGAACTGCATTTTCAAGTTCATAAAAGAAAACTCACGGAAAATGTTAGGGTTATCATCCAACGACCCTTTTTTATCACAATCGATAGTTATCATCTTGCCAGCGATAGTATCTTTGGTTTAAACGACATCAACAATTAATGCTCGACCCACTACACAGGTCGACATTGCCACCTTGGCACACGGTGGAGCAAGCACGATCAACACCTGGCATATAACCCTTCCACAACATCAAGCATGGAGGCATTCACATCTACGTGGATTCCTGGAGTTACAACTCGGTAGGAATGCAGTACCAAACCTTTAAATGTAAGATCCTTACATGATTTTTACCACAGCTCGAGACGAACGCCAAATTGAAGAGCCAGCGACATGCCAAATCCAATTTAATGTTTGTCAGTACCTCGATGTGATAGCAAACATTACATGTTTCATTTGTTAACATAACAATATTTAACAATGTCGTAATTGTCATAGTAGTAATAACGTATATGCAATACATGATTAGAATTCCAAGGTTTGCACTTTATTGTCATCGCTTTCATACATTATAATGTTTGTATTTAATTTACAAACACTTACATAGTATTGTCATGATCCTAACGATGCATATATTGCCAACATCTCTTATATATGTTTTAATATTGACATTAAATCGAAAATAGGTATAGTCACACTATTGTTTTCATAAAGACTTTGGATAGGTTGTGTTTTTTTTATAAATAGAATAACAATTATATATATAGACCAAAGCTTAATTGCACTATATCTACATAACATTTGGTTTAGTCATGTTTATATATTATTGTTTTTATCTTTTAATATATATTGAATAATATTGGTTGCAAGAGCTTACAAGCTCTTAACGTTTACATACATTTTGGTACTATCATTCTAAATGACGACAACAAGATAGCTATCACTACAACCAGCTAGAACAATGACGACAACAGCGACAATGCTGTTAATAAGATACTTGTTCGACAGTTAACTTGGGTTGAGCTTACTGAGTTATAAGATGAACCTTGGAAAACAAAGGTGTAAGCATGTGAGTTGTACCTGTACATTTTTATAGTTGCAACAATCTCTAAACGTGCTATTTTATTTACGATGTTGAATTGATCTTTACACGAAAACTGGAATTTATTGCAATCATGAAACTTCTTACCTGTCGTCTGCACATAGAAAAGGTCAAATGCTTTAGTGTTGCAGCTAAGTAAGCTTCGAGGTCCCTCATAGGACTCCCTTGGACAACAAAGAAGCAAACTGTCAGTATCGTCTCAAAGGAAAAGTACGATGTCATATTTCTAACCTAGCATTTCATTATTACATCAATTATACATTTCATTGCATTAAAAGGTGTCGCATCAAAAGTTGATCTATTCATGCATTTAACTACCTTAATGATAGTTGTTATAAATATAATTAAGATGTCGCTGACGTATTAGTTATAACAGAATTTTATTTATGTTTAATACAACAGTTGTTAAGTTAACATTGTTTATTGTTTAATACAAAAGCATAAATCAGATCTGTGAAACTAGATAATGAAACAATTCTGCAAGCACAAGAACAACTGAATCAAGTGCTGTTTGAACACAACCAAACAGAGGAACAATAGAAAAACAATGAGGATATTTCCAAATTTGAGGACATGCCTCACACTGATAAAAATTAGAACATCAAATTTAGTGAAGTAAAAGATAGCTCAACCTCATCTGGAGATGCTATTGTAGAACGCAAAAAGAAACGTAATTACACCAGTGACAACAGTGAAGAAGATTCCAAACCAAGAAGGAAAAATCAAAAAGAATATGAGCAGATTTCTGGAGAATTCAAGAAGATAAGACCTCCAACTTTCAATGGAGAAACTGAGAAAGGTGAGACAGCTGAAGCTTGGCTATCAGGGATGAAGAAATACTTCCATATCTACAACTATTCAGAGTTCTTAAAAGCAAAAATTTATATATATAACTTAACCGGAAAATTGGATATCTGGTGGTAGGATGTCAAAAGGGTTAAGGGCATCAAGGATAAAGATGTAAGCTGGAGTGCTTTCAAACGATATTTCAAAAAGAAGCATCTATCTGAACAGTACTACGAAGAAAAATCTAAAGAGTTCTACGATTTGAAGTTGGGAGGTATGAACATGAAGCAATTAAACAATAAGTTTCTGAACTTACTGAGATATGTACCATACTTCATAGAAGAAAAACCAAAAATTCAAAGGTATTTGAGTTGTTTACCATTCAGCATTAAAGACATAATTGAGTATGACAGTCCTAAAACATTAGAGGAGGCTATGAGAAAGGTAGTTTTCTGTTATGATATCAATTGGAAGAGAGAGGGTATGTCTAATTGGAAAAATCATAAGCACAACAATTTTTAATAGAAGAAGAAAAATTTCAGATTCAGTGGGAATTCCGGATTCCAAAGGAAGAATTTTTAGAATCGAAATTCCCAAGGAAATAATTCCAAAAATAATTCACAGCAGAATTCTACAGCACTGAAAAATGCATCTAATACTGCCAAGACCAGTGAGCCAAAGACACATATTAAATGTTTTGAATGTTAAGGCCCTCATTACGCATCAGAATGTCCCTTATGGAAGTGGAAAGCAAACAACATCAACTCTATTCAGACTGAACTTACTGTTGGAGATGTAGTAAGGGAGATGCCAAGAATTAATGCAGCACTTGACAACAGACAAGCAGATCATCAAATCTCCATGGTAGAGATTGAAGGTATGATACATGACCATCTTGTTACTGTTTTAATTTACCCAGGTGCCAGTTTAAGTTATATATCACCATATGTTGTAGAAAGTCTTGAACTGAAAACTGAAGAGTTCAGAAAGTCTTGAATCATGGCTAGTTAGACTAGCGACTGGGACGAAGAGGAAAGTTTCAGATTTTATAGAGAACTGTATTTTATCCATGAATCTTTTGCAAACACAAATCAAGCTGGATATTTTACCTTTAGGTTCGTATGATATTATAGTTGGGATGGACTGGTTCGAAGCCCATCATGTCATCCTAGACTATTATGGAAAACGTTTTACATGCTTAAATCATGAAGGGAAAACTGTAGAAATAAAAGGCATTCCAAGGAAGGTAACCCTTAGACAAATTTCAGCCATGCAAGTTAAGAGGGCAGTTAGGAAGGGATTCCAAATGTTTGCAGTAAACGTGGTAAATGACGAGATTATGGATAAAGAGGACAAACTAAAATTAGAAGACATACCTATCCTAAAAGATTTTAAATATGTATTTCCTTAGGAGATTCCAGGGTTACCACCCAAAAGAGATTTAGATTTTACCATAGAGTTAATACGAGGAGCAGTACCAAACTCAAAAGATCTGTACAGAATGAATATACTAGAGTTAAATGAATTAAAATCTCAGTTGAAGGAACTTATTGACAAGAAGTATATTAGACCCAGTGTGTATCCTTCGAGAGCACCTGTCATCTTCGTTAAGATGAAAGATGGAACATTAAGACTGTGCATAGATTATCGCTAGCTTAATAAGATGATGATCAAGAATAGATACCCGTTGCCCTGCATAGATGATCTATTTGATTAACTGTGTGGAGCAACAGTATTTTCGAAGATTGATCTAAGATCAGGGTATCATCAAGTATGGGTTAAGGATGAAGAAATTTTCAAGACAGCTTTCTGAAATCGATATGGACATTACAAGTTCGTAGTCATTTCATTTGGCTTAACTAATGCCCTGGCTATATTTATGTGTTTGATTAATAATATTTTGCATAAGTACTTAGACAAGTTTGCTGTTGTGTTTATAGACGATATTTTAGTATACTAAAAAAGAAAACAATAACATGATGAACATTTACGGATTATCTTACAAGTATTAAGAGATCATCAATTGTATGCCAAATTTAGTAAATGTGACTTTCACAAAGACAAAATTCAGTATCTAGGACACATAATTTTCGCAGAAGGAATCTCGGTTGACCCCGACTAGATAAGGGCCATTTATGAATGGACTGTTCCCAAAGATGTGTCGGATGTGAGATCATTTATGGGCATTACGGGGCATTACAGAAAGTTTATAGAGAATTTCTCAAAAATTGCCAACCCCATAACTTCCTTGCAGAAGAAAGGGAAGAAATTTGTTTGGGATCAGAAATGTGCTGAGAGTTTTAAGAAGTTAAAGGAACTATTGACTACAGCACCTATCTTGGAGATAGATGACCCCAACAAGGATTTTGTAGTTTGTACAGACGCATGCAATGATGGACTCGGTAGATTCTTAACACAGGAAGGCCATGCGATAGCTTATGAATCTAGAAAGCTGAAAGTACATGAAAAGAAATACTCTACATATGATTTAGAGTTATTAGCAGTTATTCATGCTTTAAAAATGTGGCGTCATCACCTTATTGGTAGGAAGTTTACATTATTAACAGATAACATGGGTCTGAAATATTTATTGGATCAGACAAACCTGAACGCTAGACAAGCTAGATGGTTGATATTCTTAATTGAGTACGATTTCAAAATTCAGCATATCAAAGGAAAGGAGAATAAAGTTGCAGATGCCTTGAGTCGCAAGGAAAAACTAAATTTCATTTCAGCAACCAGTAATTATTCAACCGATTTAGAAAATCAGATTTTCGAAAAAGGTGAAACATATGAAGAATACAGAAAAATGAAGGAAAAGACAGCCAATAGCAGTTCTGAAAATTGTATGGCAGATTATAGAATTAAGGAAAATGGACTATTACTGTATAAAAATAGATTATATGTACCAGATATACCAGAAATAAAATTTCTGATATTAAATGAGATGCATAAAAGTCACTATTCTGGTCATCTAGGATCTCAAAAGACCATCACTATGCTGAGAAAAGAATACTATTGGCCCAGAATGAAAGATGAAGTAGCATAATACATTGCAAAATGCTTGGACTGTCAAAAGGTGAAGGTTGAACACCAACATCCTGCTGGATTGTTGCAACCATTACCGATACCAAGTTGGAAATGGGAACTGATCATCATAGATTTTATTGTACTTGATTTCCTAAAAATCAGAAACAACATGATTCCATCATGGTGGTGGTGGACAAACTCAGCAAGGTAGCACATTTGATACCAGTGAAGACCACACATAAAGCACCAGAAATTGCAGATATTTTTATGAAACAGGTCTTTAGACTGCATGGAATATCAAAGGTAATAATTTCAGATCATGACTCGAAGTTTACAGGAAACTTCTGGAGATCATTGTTTAAGGAAGTGAATAACACTCTAAATTTCAGTATAGCATTTCATCCACAGATGGATGGACAAACAGAAAGGGTAAATCAAGTGTTAGATGATTTATTAAGAATGTATGTTAAAGATCAGCCTGGTAAGTGGGAAGATTATCCGCACTTAGTAGAATTTGCTTATAATAATCATTATCATGCTTCAGCCAGACTTAGTCCTTTTGAAATTCTTTATGGTAGGAAATGTAATACACCTGTTTCATGGAATGATTCAGTCAATAGAGTTGTTTTAGAACCTGAATTATTGCAAGAATTAGAACTAATTGTGAAACAAATGTAAGGACATTTAAAAGCTACCCAAGATAGGCAGAAAATTCAAGCAGATTTAAAAAGAACTCATAAAGAGTTCCAGGTGGGTGAACATGTGTTTCTCAAGGTAAGACCAAAGAAGAGTTCAGTGAAATTGGGGAGTTGTGCCAAGTTGGCACCCAGGTATTGTGGTACTTTTGAAATATTATCTAAGGTTGGAGCATTGGCTAACCAACTGGCTTTATCACCTAATCTGAAAATACATAATGTTTTTCATATATCGTTTTTAAAGAAATATGTGCACGATACTACTCATGTTGTAAACTAGAATGATGTACAGGTGGGACAAGACAGATATTTTTCGGTGGAACCGGATTGTATCCTTGGAAGGAGGGAAACTATTCTCCATAATCGCAGCATTGGGCAAGTGAAGGTGCAATGGAAGCACCTTAGCCTAGAAGAGGCAACCTGGGAGTTGGAGAGTAGTATGCGGGCAGCATACCCAACTCTATTTCAGGAACACTCAAGGAGTGTCTAGCCAACATCGAGGACGATGTTGAGACTTAAGGGGGGGTGTATGTCACCTACCCAAATTTTTGAACATTATTATTTATTTGCAAAAATACTTTAAGTTAAATTTAATTACAAGTTTTGTAATTATGATTAGGTTTGATCATGGATTAATGTAATTATTGAATATTATTATTTAAATAAACTAATTAGGAGACAAACACTCAAGAGGATTGTTGAATGAGTGTTCACTGACCCACTAGGAGGAATGGAAGCTGTTGGAAGGTATGGGACACATGGCAGCAGTTACATCACACCACTAACTATTGGTTATGGGACAACTTCCCCTAAAATAGGGCATTATCCCCCAAGTGGAGGGAGTGAGCAAGAAGCTCATTTAATGACCCAATAACATTTGAAAAGGCCTAGGAAGCCTATAAAGGAAAATTCGAATTGGGCAGGCAGCCCTTAATCAATATTTCTGTAGAATATTTTCCTCTTGTAAATCAGGTGATTTCAAGAGAGATTCAAATAAGGGAGGTTAGTGGTGATTGAAAACTGTGTTTTGCTTATTATTGAGGAGAAACTAAGTTGTAGGAGCAAGTCTTTTGGACTGCTACCTATTGAATAATTAGAAGATTACTGCTACAACAAAAAGAAGTCCCAATTCCTGAAGTTTCTTCCTCCTGGTGGTTCAACGAATAGGCTCGGGGGTCCTAAGACAACATTTGACTGTTTTCAAGAGTTTGGTTGGGTGGAACAGTCTTCCTGGGTTGTTTGTTTCCCTACAGAGTTTCTCAGGTTCTTAAAAGATTTCCTAACTTGTTCTAAGTAAATAATTATGTTCTGTTTATCTAGTATTAATCTATTTATTTGCTTTCGAAAAGAATCTAATTCTAAAAATGTTTAAGTCTGAATGTTTAAGTTTAAATGTTAAATTGATAAATCAATATCCCCATTTTTCCACATGTTGTTTGGCAGCATCATACTCTAGTAGATATATGCAAATTAAAGTAGATTGGAAGATAGGCAAAACTTGCCATTGAATTCGATAGATAGGTAGTAATTATATATACATATCAGTTTTCTATTCCTAAGATTAATTAATTGAAGAAGGTCCTGTATCATAGTTAGTGTATATAATGTTTCTTTAATTTTATGATAAACAGTCCATATATAATTTTTGTATTATCCTCCTGCATTATATATAACTTATGTTCATAGGAAGTAGATAGATTAATACTGCATATTGTTTTAAGAGTGCTGATTTTGAATAAAAAATTCTTTATAATAAGATGGAAAAAATAGTTTTCACACAAATTTTATATTTATATATTTCATTCACACACAGTTTCATTGAAATTACTTCAGCAGCGTTACTAGCATAGAAATTAAATTATAGACAGAATTGTAATTTACACAGTCTTCACGATTTCTACACTATACATTCACATTGCTTTCACATACTAAAGTAAGGATGTAATATCTATAAATTTAACAAACGATAAGAATTTACTAAACAATACTATTATTACCACGTGTTTATTTCTCTATTTTTCTGCTTACTCTGTTTTGTGATTATTGTAAATCTGAGTCTCGTATCAAGAAGAAAACCCTAGCTAGATTTATATTTTCCTCGTTTATTATTTTATAACAAAACTTTATTCAAACCTGGGATCGAAACCGATCCAGTATCTTTAATATTGTTCAGATTATCATCCTCAACAAAACATGAATTAGGGTTTGACCCTATTTGTTTTCCTTGTGAAACATTACTGAAATATCAGTTCAACCTTTTACTCTATTTAGATTTCAAACATCGACAAATAAGAATACACATGATCAACCTACAGTATCAAGACAAACCACACGGAATTTTACGAAAAAGTTTAGTATACATTCCATCTTAAGGTTGAAGTTTATTTTATACAACAGAATCTTCATCATCGATGATATCTTCAAACCCTAATCTAGATCGAAAGACATTGTAGTATCCTTCAGCATGAAGTCGAAATACACAGACATTAACCATTATAATTTAGCATGCAAATTTATTTCCGAGGAAAGAAGTATCATTTACCTAGTGATTGAGTGCACGACTAGTTTCAAAGATTAACCTTTGAAATCGTGTATTCTCAGAACGAAGGTTTTCAACTTGGATTGTGAACAAAATTAAAATCAGGGTTTATCCCAAGTTTACATGAGTTCTAAAAGAACCCATTATTACAGAACATCGACGAGTCATAGCTCCAGTCGGTTTCACAAAATTACACTTCATAAAAACCAAGAACCATTCAAACGAAAACAAGAGTCGTAAGATGCTTCAAGATTTCTTCAACTAACAACATCCACAAAGAAAACGACGAGCCTCGACAAGCCTGTTACTCATTCTTAAGAACCACTTCAACCACCGTCCAAGAGGAATATGAGGGTTATGGAAGACCCGAGGCTTACCGGTGTTGAGGCACGCTAACACATTTGCCAAACGTTACTCTTTTGATTCCTTAAAACCCTGCAACTGACAAACGATAGAGTTTGAGTTAGATAAATGTTAAATTTAAATTTAAAATCGAAAACGCAGTAAAATAAAACTTTGTTCTATAGAAGGAAGCTTACCTTGTTCACAATGGATGAGTCTTGATATATACCAGCAAGGCAATAGGGTGTTGTTTCATTCAGGACAAGAAAACTCTATCACACTATAGGAAGACCTAACTCTTAAAACACATAACGAATAACTTTGAACCAACAACTCTTAAAACACTTCGAAATAGAGAGCTAGATCCCAGTTAAAAAGACGTCATTACAGAGGTTTACAAACCTGCAACTTCATATAAATTCCTTGGTCCTGGGGTTGAAACCCTTCTCTAAACTTCTACCAAAAATTCGGCAACCTGTCGACCTTCCCCTACCGATACGATAGCAAAATGAACTGCATTTTCAAGTTCATAAAACCAAACTCATGGCAAATGTTAGGGTTATCATCCAACGGCCCTTTTTTAATCACAATCGACTGTTATCATCTTGCCAGCGATTGTATCTTTGGTTTAAATGCAATCAACAATTAATGCTCGAACCACTACATAGGTCGACATTGCCACCTTGGCACATAGTAGAGCAAGCACGATCAACAACTGGCATATAACCCTTCCACAAAATCAAGCATGGAGGCATTCACATCTATCTGGATTCCTAAAGTTACAACTCGGCAAGAATGCAGTACCAAACCTTTAAATGGAAGATCCTTATGTGATCTTTACCACAGCTCGAGACCAACGACAATTTGATGAGCCAGCAACCTGCCAAATCCAATTTAATGCTTGTCAGTACCTCGATGTGATAACAAACATTACATGTTTCATTTGTTAACATAACAATATTTAACAATGTCGTAATTGTCATAGTAGTATTAACGTATATGCAATACATGATTATAATTCCAAGGTTTGCACTTTATTGTCATCGCTTTAATACATTATAATGTTTGTATTTAATTTACAAACACTTACATAGTATTGTCATGATCCTAACAATGCATATATTGCCAACATCTCTGATATATGTTTTAATATTGACATTAAATCGAAACTAGGTATAGTCACACTATTGTTTTCATAAAGACTTTGGATAGGTTGTGTTTTGTTTATAAATAGAATAAGAATTATATATATAGACCAAAGCTTAATTGCACTATATCTATATAACATTTGGTTTAGTCATGTTTATATATTATTGTTTTTATCTTTTAATATATATTGAATAATATTGGTTGCAAGAGCTTACAAGCTCATAAATTTTACATACATCTTGGTACTATCATTATAAATGACGACAACAAGAAAGCTATTACTACAAGTAGCTAGAACAATGACGACAACAGCGACAATGTTGTTAATAAGATACTTGTTCGACAGTTAACTTGGGTTGAGCTTACTCAGTTATAAGATGAACCTTGGAAAACAAAGGTGTAAGCATGCGAGTCGTACCTGTACATTTTTATAGTTGCAACAATCTCTAAACATGCTATTTTATTTACGACGTTGAATTGAGCTTTACACGAAAATGGGAATTTATTACAATCATGAAACTTCTTACCTGTCGTCTGCACATAGAACAGGTGAAATGCTTTAGCATTACAGCTAAGCAAGATTCGGGGTCCCTGATAGGACTCCCTTGGACAACAAAGAAGCAAACTGTCAGTATCTTCTCAAAGAAAAAGTACCATGTCATATTTCTAACCTGGCATTTCATTATTACATCAATTATACATTTCATTGCATTAAAAGGTGTCGCATCAAAAGTTGTTCTATTCATGCATTTAACTACCTTAATGATAGTTGTTATAAATATCATTAAGATGTCATTGACGTATTAGTTATAAGATAATTTTATTCATGTTTAATACAACAGCTGTTAAGTTAACACTGTTGCAGCTCGCATTATTAAATTATGCAGTTACAAATTATCATAAATTTAGCTAATTGTTGCTATTTACAAAAAATTTTAATTTTTATGAAAATATGGGATGTTACATGTTGTATCAGAGCCAGGTTAAAACTCTAGGCCTGAATGAGGTCTAAAAAACGTAGTATAAATTTTTATATACAACAGAAAATTATACTAACTTGAAAATTTTATTATTATGTTATCCTCGGAAATTAATTTCAGTTACAGGTATGGAGAACTCAGCCGAACATTTAAGTGATAGATTTCAGCCAAACAGTCATAGTTTGGGATAGCACTATGTAGAAGAAGGTCACAAGTAAATAAATAACAGTTCGACGGAACTGATACGTGCCTTTCAAGATTTAAAAGCAGAAATCAGATATGTGAAACTAGATAATGAAAGGATTCTGCAAGCATAAGAACAACTGAATCAAGTGTTGTTTGAACACAACCAAACAGAGGAACAAGAGAAAAACAATGAGGATATTTCCAAAGTTGAGGACATGCCTCACGCTGATAAAAATCAGAACATCAAATTCAGTGAAGTAAAAGATAGCTCAACCTCATCTGGAGATGCTATTGCAGAACGCAAAAAGAAACATAATTACACCAGTGACAACAGTGAAGAAGATTCCAAACCAAGAAGTAAAAATAAAAAAGAATATGAGCAGATTTCTGGAGAATTCAAGAAGATAAGACCTCCAACTTTCAATGGAGAAACTGAAAAAGGCGAGACAGCTGAAGCTTGGCTGTCAGGGATGAAGAAATACTTCCATATCTACAACTATTCATAGTTCTTAAAACCAAAAATGGCTATATATAACTTAACCGGAAAAGCAGATATCTGGTGGTAGGATGTCAAAAGGGTAAAGGGCATCAAGGATAAAGATGTAAGTTGGAGTGCTTTCAAACGATATTTCAAAAAGAAGTATCTATCTGAACAGTACTACGAAGAAAAATCTAAAGAGTTCTATGATTTGAAGTTGGGAGGTATGAACATGAAGGAATTAAACAGTAAGTTTCTGACTTTACTGAGATATGTACCATACTTCATAGAAGAAAAACCAAAAATTCAACGGTATTTGAGTTGTTTACCATTCAACATTAAAGACAAAATCGAGTATGACAGTCCTAAAACATTAGAGGAGGCTATGAGAAAGGCAGTTTTCTGTTATGATACCAATCGGAAGAGAGAGGGTATGTCTAATTGGAAAAATCATAAGCCCAACAATTTTTAACAGAAGAAGAAAAATTTCAGATTCAGTGGGAATTCTGGATTCCAAAGGAAGAATTTTCAGAATTGAAATTCCCAAGGGAATAATTCCAGAAATAATTCACAGCAGAATTCTACAGCACCAAAAAATGCATCTAATACTGCCAAGACCAGCGAGCCAAAGACACATATTAAATGTTTTGAATGTCAAGGTCCTCATTATGCATCAGAATGTCCCTTACGGAAGCGGAAAGCAAACGACATCAACTCTATTCAGACTGAACCTACTGTTGGAGACGTAGCAAGGGAGATGCCAAGAATTAACGTAGCACTTGACAACATGCAAGCAGATCATCAAATCTCCATGGTAGAGATTGAAGGTATGATACATGACGATCTTGTTACTATTTTAATTGACCCAGGTGCCAGTTTAAGTTATATATCACCAGATGTTGTAGAAAGTCTTAAACTGAAAACTAAAAAGTTTAGTAAATCATGGCTAGTTAGACTAGCAACTGGGACGAAGAGGAAAGTTTCAGATTTTATAGAGAACTGTATTTTAGCCATGAATCTTTTGCAAATACAAATCAAGATGAATAGTTTACCTTTGGGTTCGTATGATATTATAGTTGGGATGGACTGGTTGGAAGCCCATCATGACATCCTAGACTATTATGGAAAACGTTTTACATGCTTAAACGATGAAGGGAAAACTATAGAAATAAAAGGCATTCCAAGGAAGGTAATCCTTAGACAAATTTCAGCCATGTAAGTTAAGAGGGCAGTTAGGAAAGGATGCCAAATTTTTGCAATAAACGTGGTAAATGATGAGATTATGGATAAAGAGGACAAACTTAAATTAGAAGACATACCTGTCATAAAAGATTTTAAAGATGTATTTCCTGAGGAGATTCCAGGATTACCACCCAAAAGAGATTTAGATTTTACCATAGAGTTAATACAAGGAGCAGTACCAAATTCAAAATCTCCCTACATAATGAATATACTAGAGTTAAATGAATTAAAATCTCAATTGAAGGAAGTTATTGATAAGACGTATATTAGACCCAGTGTGTCTCCTTGGGGAGCACCTGTCATCTCCGTTAAGAAGAAAGATGGAACATTAAGACTCTGCATAGATTATCACCAGCTTAATAAAATGACGATCAAGAATAGATACCCGTTGCCTCGCATAGATGATCTATTTGATCAACTGCATGGAGCAACAGTATTTTCGAAGATTGATCTAAGATCAGGATATCATCAAGTAAGGGTTAAGGACGAAGATATTTTCAAGACGGCTTTCCGAACTCGATATGGACTTACAAGTTCGTAGTCATGCCGTTTGGCTTAACTAATGCCCCGGTTGTACTTATGTGTTTGATGAATAATATTTTGCATAAGCACTTAGACAAGTTTGTTGTTGTGTTTATAGACGATATTTTAGTATACTCAAAAAGCAAACAAGAGCATGATGAACATTTACGGATTATCTTACAAGTACTAAGAGATTATCAATTGTATGACAAATTTAATAAATGTGACTTTCACAAAGACAAAATTCAGTATCTAGGACACATAATTTCCGCAAAAGCAATCTCAGTTGACCTTGACAAGATAAGGGCCATTAATGACTGGCCAGTTTCCAAAGATGTGTCGGATGTGAGATCATTTATGGGCATTAGGGGTTATTACATAAAGTTTATAGAGAATTTCTCAAAAATTGCCAACCCGATAACTTCCTTGCAGAAGAAAGGGAAGAAATTTTTTTGGGATCAGAAATGTGCTGAGAGTTTTAAGAAGTTAAAGGAACTATTGATGACAGCACCTATCTTGAAGATAGCTGACGCCGACAAGGATTTTGTAGTTTGCACGGACGCATGCAATGATGGACTCGGTGGAGTCTTGACATAGTAAGGCCATGCGATAGCTTATGAATCTAGAAAGCTAAAAGTGCATGAAAAGAAATACTCTACATATGATTTAGAGTTATTAGCAGTTATTCATGCTTTAAAAATGTGTCGTCATCACCTTATTGGCAGGAAGTTTACATTATTAACAGATAACATGGGTTTGAAATATTTATTGGATCAGACAAACCTGAATGCTAGACAACCTAGATGGTTGACATTCTTAAGTGAGTACGATTTCAAAATTCAGCATATCAAAGGAAAGGAGAATAAAGTTGCAGATGCCTTGAGTCGCAAGAAAAAACTAAATTTCATTTCAGCAACCAGTAATTATTCAACTGATTTGGAAAATCAGATTTTGGAAAAAGGTGAAACATATGAAGAATACAAAAAAATGAAGGAAAAGACAGCCAATAACAGTTCTGAAAATTGTATGGCAAATTATAGAATGAAGGAAAATGGACTATTACTGTATAAAAACAGATTGTATGTACCAGATATACCAGAAATAAAGTTTCTGATATTAAATGAGATGCATAAAAGTCACTATTCTAGTCATCTAGGATATCAAAAAACCATCACTATGCTGAGAAAAGAATACTATTGGCCCAGAATGAAAAATGAAGTAGCGGAATACATCGCAAAATGCTTGGACTGTCAAAAGGTTAAGGTTGAACACCAACATCTTGTTGGATTGTTGCAACCATTACCAATACGAAGCTGGAAATGGGAAGTGATCAACATAGATTTTATTAAGTTGGATTGCCTAAAAATCAGAAAGAACATGATTCCATCATGGTGGTGGTGGACAAACTCAGCAAGGCAACACATTTCATAACAGTGAAGACCACACATAAAGCACTAGACATTGCATAGATTTTTATGAAACAGATCTTTAGACTGCATGGAATACCAAAGGTAATAATTTTAGATCGTGACTCGAAGTTTACAGGAAACTTTTGGAGATCATTGTTTAAGGGATTGAATACAACTCTAAATTTTGGTACAGCATTTCATCCACAGACGGATGGATAGACAGAAAGGGTAAATCAAGTGTTAGAAGATTTATTAAGAATGTATGTTAAGGATCAGCCTGGTACGTGGGAAGATTATCTGCACTTAGCAGAATTTCTTATAATAATCATTATCATGCTTCAGCCAAAGTTGGTCCTTTTAAAATTCTTTATTGTAGGAAATGTAATACACCTGTTTCATGGAATGATCCAGTCAATAGAGTTGTTTTAGGACCTGAAATATTGCAAGAATTAGAACTAATTGTGAAACGGGTGCAAGGACATTTAAAAGCTACCCAAGATAGGCAGAAAAGTCAAGCAGATTCAAAAAGAACTCATAAAGAGTTCCAAATGGGTGAACATGTGTTTCTCAAGGTAAGACAAAAAAAGAGTTCACTGAAATTGGGGAGCTGTGCCAAGTTGGCACCCAGGTATTGTGGTCCTTTTGAAATATTATCTAAGGTTGGAGCAGTGGCATACCAACTGGCTTTACCACCTAATCTGAAAATACATAATGTTTTTCATATATCGTTTTTAAAGAAATATGTGCACGATACTACTCATGTTGTAAACTGGAATGATGTACAGGTGGGACAAGACGGAGATTTTCCTGTGAAACCGGATTGTATCCTCGGAAGGAGGGAAACTATTCTCCAGAATCGCAGCATTGGGCAAGTGAAGGTGCAATGGAAGCACCTTAGCCCAGAAAAGGCAACCTGGGAGTTGGAGAGTAGTATGCGGGCAACATACCCAACTCTATTTCAGGAACACTCAAGGAGTGACTAGCCAACATCGAGGATGATGTTGATACTTAAGGGGTGGTGTATGTCACCTACCCAAACTTCTGAACATTATTATTTATTTGCAAAAATACTTTATGTTAAATTTAATTACAAGTTTTGTAAATATGATTAGTTTTGATCACGGATTAATGTAATTACTGAATATTATTATTTAAATAAAGTAATTAGGAGACAAACACTCAAGAGGATTGTTGAATGAGTGTTCACTGACCCACTAGGAGGAATGGAAGCTGTTGGAAGGTATGGGACACATGGCAGCAGTTACATCACACCACTAACTGTTGGTTATGGGACAACTTCCCCTAAAATAGGGCATTATCCCCCAGGTGGAGGGAGTGAGGAGGAAGCTCATTTAATGACCTAGTAAGATTTGAAAAGGCCTATGCAGCGTATAAACTCAAATTCGAATTGGGTAGGCAGCCCTTAATGAATATTTCTGCAGAATATTTTCCTCTTGTAAATTAGGTGATTTCAAGAGAGATTCGAATAAGGGAGGTTAGTGGTGATTGAAAAGTGATTTTTGCTTATTATTGTGGAGAAACAGATTTGTAGGAGCAAGTCTTTTAGACTGCTACCTATTGAAGATTTAGAAGCTTACTGCTACAACAAGAAGAAGTCATAATTCCTGAAGTTTATTCCCCTTGGTGGTTCAACGAATCGGCTCGGCGGTCCTAAGACAACATTTGACTATTTTCAGGAGTTTGGTTGGGTGGAACAGTCTTCCTGAGTTGTTTGTTGCCGTACAGAGTTTCTCAGGTTCTTAAAATATTTCCTAACTCATTCTTAGTAAATAATTATGTTCTGTTTATCTAGTATTAATCTGTTTATTTGCTTCCGAAAAGAATCTAATTCTTAAAATGTTTAAGTCTGAATGTTTAAGTTTAAATTATTAAATTGATAAATCATCATCCCCATTTTTCCACACATTGTTTGGAAACATCGTACTCTAGTAGAGATATCCAAATTAAAGTAGATTGGAAGATAGGCAAAACTTGCCATTGAATTCGATAGATAGGTAGTAATTATATATACATATCAGTTTTCTGTTCCCGAGATTAATTAATTGAAGAAGGTCTTGTATCATAGTTAGTGTATTGGAAAGTGCATTAGTCACCCTCTATTACATTATATTGATTCTTTAGTGCATAGCTCAAGATGGATTTGGTGGTCTTCCATTTTTTTCTGGCAATTATGTTTTTCTCTTGATATATGTCGTGCACAGTTCTAGGGAATGGCCAACTTCCATTTTTCTTCAAAGTTGTTTTGTTTAGTTTTTGAGAGGTTTCCAGTCATCATTCCAATGGCTGAGGCATGCATGAATATGTGGGATCTAATGCTTTCCAATATGGGTTAGCCAATGTTCCCTGCTTGGATGACATCTAAGATAGTGGACCTACTGGCCAATGTGTATGAGCATAATTTAGACATGGTGTTATGTCCTTATGCATGGTTGGATTGGTGAGGATGTCTAAACATCTTCTTCACCTTGGATGAACCAACGGATACTCAAGGTATTATTACTATTATGTTTAAATTAATATAGTTTCATTTGATTATCTTACTAAATGCAAATAAAATTAATTCTAACACTTTATTTAAATTTGTTTTTGAAATTGTCTAGTTATTGTTGTGTACTATATATTTTTCAAATATTGGTACCTTTGTTGGGGACCTACGTGCCCAACTTGATGATGTTGATATGATTGAGGTCGGGCCTGTAGGTTAGGTTCTTGAGATTCCAAGACCCTGATTGCGATGCAGGCCTACTGCTAGAGACAATCAATGTTGGATGGACCAGTTGTCTGCATTTATGGCTGGGAAAGGAGTCCTCCCTATACCAATTTAGGATATCATGTGAGACCTCAATATTGTGTATTAGTGGAGGTACCTTCATGGTGATATGATGCTTCTTGTGTATCATATCATGGGATCTAATAGCCTTATAGAAGTGTTGAGGGATGGTCATGACATTAAGACTTCGTATACTACATCTGATGAGAGTGTTCATCCTCCTTGTCCACCTCCTCCTTCACCTCACCGAGTTGAACAGCCACCGTCTCATCCAGCTCCTCCTCCACCTCATTCAACACCTCACTAAGTTGACTAGCCACCATCTCATCCAGCTCCTCCTCCTTCACCTCAATGATTTGACTCTCCAACATCTCATCCAGCTCTGCGTCGACCTCCTCCTCCACCTCACTAAGTTGACTATCCACCATCTCATCCACCTCCTCCTCCATATCCTCCTTCACCTAACCGATTTTACTAGCCACCATATCATCCACCTCCTCCTTAGCCTCATAGAGTTAACTAGCCACCATCTCATCCAATGCCTCCTCCACTTCCTCCCTCACCTCACTGAGTTGAATAGCCACCATATCATCTAGCTCCTCCTACACCTCCACCTCCTCATTCACCCCATCGAGTTGAGCAACCATTATCTCATCTAGCTCCCCCTTCACCTCTTCCTTCACCTCACTAAGTTGACTAACCACCATCTGATCGAGCTCCTCCTCCACCTCATCTTCCTCCTCCTCACCATGATAATCGAACACCATCTCCTCCTTCATTTGTTGGTTGACCACCCTCTCCTCCACAAGCACCGGACCCAACACCATCTTCTTCGACTCCATTGCACAATGACCAACCATCCTCTCCTCCATGGGCATACGACCATCCATCATCTTCTACTACAGACACAACAATGACTATTCTAGATAGGATGCCTCTAGATGGTGGAGGTATTGATGCCTTTGGCTCTATTGGTGTAGGTACCAATGCCTCTGGTTCTATATGTTGACCAAATATATATGTTATAGCAGATACTTGACTTGATCAAATGTATCTATATGTATGCATGTACGTATGTATGTATGTATGTATGTACGTACGTACGTACGTACGTACGTACGTATGTATGTATGTATGTATGTATGTATGTACGTATGGTGCATTTTTCATGTTCATGTTGATGTACTTTACTTATATGTTGATGTTGATGTGTATATTGTTAGGTCATGTTAGATATGTTTTCTATATGTGTTTGTTAAACTATACTTGTTAGATGTGTGTGATGATGTTGTTAGACCATGATTATGTTTTGTTAGATGTGATTTTTGTATTTATATGCTACATGTAATTTATATGTGTTAGACGTTTTAGCTAATTTTTTATGTGTATGTTAGATGATGCTTATCATATTTGTTAGGTGATGATAGATTTGTATTTTATATGATGTTAACAAATTTTAGATCTGTATTTTAGATGATGTTTATGTTTGTTAGATGGTGATGATGATAATGGTATGTTAGATGATGTTAGGTGATTTTAGATGTATTTATTAGATGTTTATCTTGGATGATGGCAGGTGACAATATTAGATGTGAATGTTTGTGTTTATTAGATATGTATATTAGATGTGTATGTTAATTGTGATTAATGTACTTTATGTATGATTATGTTAGCTAATTTTTTATGTGTATTTTAGATTATGTTTATGTTTGTTAGATGGTGATGATGGTACGTTAGATGATGTTAACCATCATCATCATATTATCATCACAAACTATACTATATTTTTGAATAAAAAAAGCATGATATTATAGTGAATTAAAAGTAATATGTGGATGTAATATATTATTATAAAGAATTAAATGTATTATATAAATGTAATAACATATACAAAATATAATGGATAGTGTGTGTGTGTGTGTGTGTGTGTGTGTGTGTGTGTGTGTGTGTGTGTGTGTATACACACACACACACATTAAGATAATAATTAATCTTGGAACCATTACAATTATAGATTTGTTATGAATTCAATATCTCAATTACGATATTAGTGATTAGTGATATCATGGTTAGTTTTATAACTTCATTTGTACAATTTAAAAAAAATACATTTCTTATGTTTATTTTTAAAAAAATACACAAAAAATTAAAGCATGAAAAATAAGGAAACATTCTTAAATTCCCTATATTGAAAAAAAATATAAAATTATTTTTTGGAAGATTGAAAAGTAAACTTAATATCCAAAATTTGAAAAACACATATAAAACTTATTAATTCAATTAGTAAAATAATCATTAACAAAAATTTATAAAAAATGTTATATTTGAAAAAATAGTTAGTATTAAAAAAGCTCATGATGAAATAATAATCAATTTTGTCCATTTTTTGAAGTGAATCTAAGTGACAAACATGCAAATTGCCCCCTATATTTGCGTTGATGTTGTGTGTAGCTCCACTTGAAATAATGAGAATTTCGCATATATTTAAATGACTAAATCAAAGAGACATTGCATGGTATGAAATCCATTCACTCGTACCAGAAGAAACAATTTCTTGGTATAAAAAGAGCACTCCTTTAACCAAAACAAAACTGACCTCTGGCAACATCAAAAAACTACCATTACTGACCTACCTTCGAAAAAATCAACTACCTAGCAAAGGGACTTGGTGAAAAATGAAAGGTTCTTTCAAAATTTAAGCAAATAACACACCAAAACCCAATTGAAATCTCCTGCAATAGGCAATCTCAAATATTGAAAACATACCTTCAAAGAGTAAGAGAGGATAAAGAACTTGTGAAAAACAAAACATGAGGATATGAGTGGAATGAGAAATGGTTTATGTATGTATATAGCCACTAGATAAGGCTAACTCATGTGGGATAATAATTCTTATTATTTATAAACCAAATAACATAGGAACTAACCTAGGGATTTAAGGTACAAAAGAATTTCCTTACAACATGAGACAATCAAAAGTGATTGAGGTGAAATATTTTGAATGTCAACCTACGAGTATAATGCATTATTTCTAGCATTAAAAAATAGTTTCAAAAAAACCTAACAACTATAGCACAACCTTCTCTCTAAAAAATATGATGCAAGTGTGGGTCGGTCGGACCCTCTTGCTTAACAATATCACACAAGCGACACACAAATTCTCACATAAACCAGACGTGAACTGGAAATGCCAAGAAGTTGGCTTCTATTACTTGTATGGATTTACAAAATTACATGCAAGCTACTAAACAAGTTGGCCTCATCCTGTTACAATATACCGAAGTGATTTATGTTCTCTTTGTGTGATTTCTCTGTGTGTGTGTTCCTCTAATCCTCTAATCCTCAGTCATTGATCATCGCCCCATATTCTGTGCCTTCGCACCAGTCTTCTACTATGATATGTCGTTGTTCTCAAGGTCCACCCTTTCAGGATTCCCCGAGGTGTCCTTACTCTGTTCGCCTCTCTACCTATGATCTGAAAGATATTGTAGTTGTCAGCTCCCCCTGAATGTTCCTACACAACCTTGTCTTGTGGTGACACCTAGCTTGGTTCCAACCACCTTCTTAACTTCCATTAACCTCCTCAACAACCCACAACGACTACAGGTATTTTTCCTCGACTTCTACATTTCTTGACCTCTGTGCCTCTTTGACTTTGCTACAGTTTTTGGTCTTGTCGATATCCACTTCCGACTGGTCTTCACTTCAACACATAGACCATTCTCTACCTTATCAATCCTCCACTTATCTTGTTGAAATCACTTAGTCTCCACAGCTATTGTCCTCCCAGTCCTCCATGCTTCCCCTTTTTCTCTTATGTCGATGTCTCTCTTCGACCTTTCATTGAACTTCTATCGACCATACTTTTACAGCTCCCTGCTCGACTCCCTAGCCTCAAGAACTAGTCTTCCCACACCAGTGGTCCTCAAAAACCCCGCCTGATCAGTCTTCTTTTGTTGATCAACTTCGACTATTTATCCTAGGCCCCAATGCCCCTGCATCAGTCTCCCTAGGTGAAAAGGAAATGGACTTCTACATCAATCTTCTATATTCTTCCTCTAAAATCCATGTCGCTTCTTTCAGCTCTATGTTCTTCCATCCTACTAAGTATTCTTTCTTCCACGAACTCCTTGTGCACCTGACTTCACGCTCATCCATCACTTCGGCGATTTCATCCTTATGTCAATCTGGAATTTTTCTTTTCCAGTCGATGTTCGACACTTCTATGCTATTTCTCATTGAAACTTATTCATACTTGTACAGATATGATATGTTGAACATAGGAGAAATGTTCAATTCCTTTGGTAGCTCCAACACATAAGCATTATTTGAAATCTTCTTTAGAATCTTACATGTTCCAATGTTCTCCAGCTTCAGTTCGTTGTATGTTCCTGTCGGGAACCTCTCTTTCATTAAGTGTTCATAGACTAAGTCTCCTTTGACGAATGACTCTAGCCTTTGCTTCTTGTCGCCTCTTAACTTGTATGTCGCATTACTCTTTTCGATATGTTTGCATACCTTTTCATGTACTTCCTTCATGTGTTCTGTAAATGTCTCTGCATATGCACTTTTACTAGTTTCTATTGGTACTTCGACCAAATCCACCACCCCATGTGGGCTTCGAACTTGAACAATCTGGAATGGAATCATACCTGTCGACCGATTCACAGAATTGTTGAATGTGAATTCTTCTTGCGCCAACACATTCTCCCACGGCTTGGGTTTGTCAGTCTTTAAACATCTCAGAAGGTTTCCCAAACTTCTGTTTACTACCTTGATCTGTCCATCAGTCTGCGGATGGTATGCCGAGCTAAACACCAACTTCATGTCCATCTTCTTCCACAAGGTTCTCTAGAAATGACCCATAAAATTGGTATCTATGTCTGACATTATACTTTTCGGCAACCCATGTAACCTAACTATCTCCTTGAAAAATAATACAACAATTCTTGTGGCGTCACTCTTCTTCTGACATGGAATAAAGTGTGGCATCTTCAAAAATCTGTCGACTACCACAAATATTGAGTCGTTTCCTTGTTGTTTCCTCGACAATCCTAGCACAAAATCCAAGCTCAGGTGCTCCCATGGGACATTTAGCACTGGAAATGGTGCATATAGTCCCGTGTTCTGACTTCGACCTTTTTCCAATTGGCAATTTCTACATTATCAAACCCACTTACCGACATCCGTCGCCATCTTTGGCCAATAGTACTTCTCCTCGACCAACACCTTGGTATTGTAGATGCAAAAATGACTTGCTAATCTGCCATTATGTAGTTCTTATATTAGATTTTCTCTTACTAATCCCCTTGGAATACATAACTGTTGTCCCTTGAATAGGTATCCCTCTTGTATAAAATAATCCAAGTATGGAGTTCTGTCGACACTCCATGGTTCATGAATAGTCTTCCATTCTTTCAAAAAATCCTCGTCGGTCTCATACTCTATCTTCACCGACTCTATTCCCGTTTCCCAAACTATTGTTGTGTTTAGCATTGAAACTCTTCGAATTAGCACGTGGAAAACCTTGTTCTACTTGCCCGACTTATGTCACAACATGAAGGTATATCCTTGCAAATATTACACCCACTTCATGTGCCGCTGATTCAACTTCGCCTGAGTGTTCAAGTACCTCAGCGCTTGGTGGTCTGTATATAACACAAACTCCTTGGGCAACAAATAATGCCTCCATTTCTTCAATGCTTTCACGATAGCATAGAAATCCTGGTCGTAGACCGAATACTTATGATTCGCTTCATCCAACTTTTCACTGAAGAATGAAATTGGTCAGCCCTCTTAGCTCAACACTGCGCCAATTTCCATTCTGCTCACCTCACAATTGACTTGGAAAACTTTGTCGAAATATGGGAGAGCTAGCACTAGGCTCTCTGCCACCTTCTGCTTCAACTTGTCGAAGGCTTTCTGGGTAGCTTCCGTCCACTTGAAATCCCCTTTCTTCATGCACTCTGTCAATGGTGCACATATCCAACTAAATCCTCTTATGAACTTCCTATAAAAACTGGAAAGTCCATGAAAAATCTACATTTCTGTCATGCTCGTCGGTTCTGACCACTCCAATATAGCCTTCACCTTCTCTGGGTCCATCACCAACCCTTTACTCGAGATTACGAATACCAAGTACACCAATTCTTCCTTCATGAAGCACCATTTTTGTAGGTTCACCATCAACTTCTCTTCCTGCATCTTTCGCAACACTTGTCGAATGTGTTCCAAATGTTCTATCTTGGTTCAACTGAATATCAAAATGTCGTCGAGGTACACTACAATGAAATTTCCCAAAAACAGATTCAGTACCTCGTTCATCAACCTCATGAATGCACTAGTTGCATTAGTCAATCCAAACGTCATGACTAACCACTCATACAGTCCTTCCTTTGTCTTGAAGATTGTCTTCCATTCATCGCCTTCTTTGACCCTGATATGGTGGTATCCACTCTTCAGGTCGATCTTGGTGAAATATATTGATCCATTCAAGCAGTCGATCAAGTCAACCATCCTAGGAAATGGAAATATATACTTGATCGTGATCTTATTGATAGCTCTAGAGTGTGTACACATCCTACATTCTCCTCCTTTCTTTGGCGCTAGTAAAGCTCGCAATGTGCACGGGCTCATAATTTCTCTGATCAATCCTTTGTCCAACAACTCTTGTACTTGTCGATTGAGTTCCTCACTCTCTTTCGAAGTCATCCTATGTGGTGCCTTGTTTGGAAAACTAGAACCTAGAATCAAGTCGATCTGATGGGATATGCTTATCATCGGTGGAAATCGTGTCGGTGTCTCTTCGACCATGATGCTCTGAAACTCGTCCAACATCCTTTCGACTTCGACCATACTTCTCTCCATCATTGACCTTTCAAAACTTGGTCCCTTTAGAATTATGGCAAAACAATCCCGACTGTTTCTCTTCCTCTATCAGGAATTCCTTCGTTGAGCACATCAACATTGTCTTCTCCCAATAGTTGCTCTCTCCCTCCTTTCAGTCGGTGCGACCCTCCTACTTTTTCTTCATCATTCTTTTTGTGCCATTTTTCCACACTATGAATGCATTGGCTCGACCATCATAGATCATATTTGGATCATATTTCCATGGCCTTCCTAAAAACAGATGACAAGCATCCATTGGGATTACGTCGGACAGTACATTGTCTTCAAGTTTCCCAACTTTAAAGTTGATCATGCGCTATCTGGTTACCTTCACATGATGTCCCTTGTGTAACTAGGATATGTTGTATGGATTTGGGTGTTGTTGACATCTCAAACCCAACTTGTCGATGACCTCCATTGACACTAAGTTTTATGTACTGTCGCCATCGACAATGGTGTTACAGTATCTGTCAGCGATCAACACTTTAGTCCAGAAAATTACCTTTCGTTGCACTTGCTCCTTCTCTTCTCATTGATCGTTCTGGACCAAAGTCCTCCTAGTTGTCATGTTTCAACCTTTTCCTCTATCATCTTTATCACTGTCGGATGTCGAACCCATCTTCTCGTCCCCCTACTCATCTGGTCGACATTCGGGTTTCGACTCCTCTATTGCGTGAAAATTCTCTGAGCATTCATAAGATTTGTGTCTCACTCCTCAACACTAATAACAAACTATAGTCGGTCTGTCAGCACCTCATCTCTCTATTGGACCGCTTCAACGAAATGCACCCTGATTGCGGGTCTCTCGACCATCCTGTCATTTTTCTTGTTCCTTTTCTCTAGTCTTTGTGCCCTCTCTGCATCGGCTATCTTGGATGGCTTTGTTAGGATATCTCATCTTTCAGTTATGTACTTTGCATGCATCCAAATGCATCCTAGTCACCAGTTTGATGCCTCCAACAGCTAGTACCCAGTCTGCTAGTACCCGGAAGATTCCTTCCACTCAGTTTTATCCCTCCTAGTGCTTAGTGCTCCTAGCATGCACCTACCACTTGAGAAAAGTGCCTTTTCTCACCTACCACTCCAATTCACTTCAATTAGTTGATTTCTTTCCTTGATTTGAGGCTAGAATGACTCTCAACTGATTATATCACTCTGATGGACCTCCAGTGAGACTAGACTGCCTATTTTGACTCCAGTTAACTCCTCATGCACCCTCCACTAAGCCTCCTTCATTTAGTTAGTGCCTACATGTGCCAATTACACCTACCACACTCAGTTAGACTCAGTTTGACACCTGGTTGACCGTTACTTGTGCATTTATTACTCCACTGATCTGATGATGAGACTCCTAGTTGGAGCCAAGATATTCCATGTAGTAGATTCGAATGACCTCCTTGGTTAATTCGAATTGCTCATTCATTTTGAGAGTATTGTATTGTATTTTCACTATTCTGAGTTATAGAGCACTGATGCATCTCTCTTGCACAGTTTTTACTCCAATTTGTTTTACATCATTGTGATTGATTTACTTGTTCAATAGATATGCTGTGACTAATTTTACATGGTATCAGAGCCATGGCAGGGACAAGATTTCTCTTCTGCAGGTGTTTTACATGAAGAATTGAGTGAGTTTGCTCAAAATACTACATAACGACATGCAAAATATCATGTGCATTCATCCATGTGCATGCAATGCTGAAATTCTCTCTAGTCCACTCCAAAATCTTGAGTTTTCCACAGAATTCCTGGACATGAATCATTGGATCTTCAAGCTTTTTTGATCTCCAATGCCGGGTGTGATGCAACTCTAAAAGGGTGGATTGTTCAACCTTATTGTTCTTGTTTTCTTTTGATTTGCAGGTTTATAACTCCTCCATTAGCACTCGTTTTCATTGATATGGATTCTTATTCTTCAAAGCTTCTCACTCCCTTCAATTATTTTGAATGGAAGAATGACATGGAGATTATGTTGCGCTCAAAAGGGTACTACAGAGTCACCATGGGCCTCGAAGTTGAGACAAATACACTCATTGAGAAATCCAAGCACTTCAACAAATTGGATGAAGCATATGGTCTTCTTTGCCTCAATATTTCCAAGGATCTTCACTTTCACCTTAGTGGATTGACTACTCCAAAGGCAGTATGGGAGCAACTCGAAAATATTTTTGGTAAGAAAGATGACATGCCGTCTTTTCAATTGGAAAATGAATTGATTGCCTTGAATCTTGAAAATTTTGAGACCTTCAATGATTTCTTCACCAAATTCAAGCACTTGGTATTGCTATTGAAGCAAAGTGGAGTTGTAAAAGATGATAAACAATTGACTCTTTCTATTTTTTCAAAACTTGGAAAATATTATTCGGTATTTGTCTCTACATTCAATTGTGGAAAGCTCACAATTATGAATTGGAAAATGCCTACCTTAAGTGCCTTCATTGAATCCATGACGAAGGAGTATGATAAACTCATTCAAATGGGGACCATATGCTCCACACACCAAGCATTATTTGCTGGAGGATCCAAAGCTATGAATGGAAAAGGGAATCAAAAGACAGAGAAGCCAAAGTTTGATCTGTCCAAGCAAAGAGAGAAAAGCAAGCAAGCAGATGAGCCATCCGGTTCAAGAAACAAGAAAAAAGGCAAAGAGACCAAAGAGAAGTCAAAATTTTCTTATTGCAATAGGGGCTATCATCCTAAAAGGTCATGCATGAAGAAGACAATAGATCAAATGGCACTTCTCTTCAAGAAAAACAACATAACCCTTCCTAACGGTGCAAGGAAGAAGGACAAAAATGATCATCCCGAAAGAGGTCATGCGCTCATGGAAACTGTTTCGAATTCCTCCACTCTTCTAATTGATTCTGGAGCTTCAAACCACATGGCTGCAAATAAAGATTCTCTGTCAGATTATGATCCATCAGGAACCATTCCCATCCACATGGGGGATGACTCTCATATTTTATCAAAGGGAAAAGGTACCATTCATTTAGAGCATGGCAGTTTTCACAATGTTCTCTATGTTCCTTCCTTAGCTTCGAATCTTCTTTCCGTTTATCAGATGAATCACACTGGTACACCAAAGAAAGTTGTATTCTTCCCTAAAAAATTTTAAATTTCTAATATTCAAAGTGGAAAACTTATTGTGGTTTCAATAGCAAATCACACTGCAAAAGCTTATGAGTTCTCTCACTTTCTGCCACAACACAAGCCCACTGCTCTTCTCACACATGTCAATGAGGTCAATAGGATTTGGCATGAGCAGTTTAGAAACCTTAATTAAAAATATTTTCTTCTTCTACAGAACAAATCCATGGTTGATGACCTTCTGCACCTCCGTTCCTCAAAGGGAATTTTCCTAGGTTGCATCATTGGGAAGCACCCTGAGCACAAATTTGACCGTGGAAAAGCTAGTAGAGCTTATACTATTTTGGGGCTGATACATTCTGATATCAGTGGTCCACTTCCCAACATGTCCATGAAGGGCTTGAGGTATGTTTTGACATTCATTGATGACTTCTCCTATTTTACCTGGGTCTTCTTTCTCAAACACAAATCATAAGTGCTTGGAAAATTCAAGGATTTTAAGGCTTATGTTGAGACTGCCACTGAGAGAAAGATCAAATCTCTAAGATCTGATAGTGGTGGAGAATATATCAAATCTGATTTTCTACAAATTTGTGCCGAAAGTGGAATTCAGATCCAACATATAGTTCCCTACACACCTCAACAGAACAGTGTAGCGGAAAGGAAGAATCAGTCATTGAAAGAGATGGCTACCTCTATGCTTGAGTCAAAATGTTTGGCTACAAATATTTGGGCTGAAGCCATTAATGTTTCTGCATACATTCAGAACCAAGTTCCACATTCATCCATGAAATGTAAGACTCCTTTCGAAGCATTCACTGGTCACAAACCGGATGTGTCCAATTTGACGGTTTTTGGCTCCACTGCATGGGCTAGAATTCCTTCTAAAAAGAGAAAAGCTTTGGATCCACAAAGTACTGAATGTATCCTAATAGGATATGGAGAAGAATAAAAGGCATATAAACTCATGAATATCAGATCCAAAAATATATTCATAGAGTGAAGTGTGAAATTTGAAGAACCGCTTCAAGATCTGAAACTAGTCGAGGAAAACACGGTCGATCTGCAGTCTCTACAAGAAGAAGATTCAAGAGAAGATGAAGAAAGCATTGGATCTGATATTTCTGATATTTTATCATACTTTGATGGCCATGACATATGGGTTTCAGAATCCGACCATAATGATCCTCCTCAGTTACCAAAGTGGGCCCAAAAGACTCTACAATTTGCTGCTCCAAACATTGGAAATCCTACTGATCCAAGGAGAACAAGAGAAGACTTTCAAAGAGAAGGTATGGATCTTTTTTTTTATCCATTATTATCTGAGAAATGTTATTTGATGATTGGTTCAGATCCCAAATCATATTATCATGCCCACTGAGACCCAAGATGGAAAACCGCCATGGATGAAGAGTACAGTTCTCTTCAAAAGAACAATACATGGGAGTTAGTTTCTCTTCCACCTGGAAGAAAATTAGTCCAATGTAAGTGGGTATACCGCATGAAGGTTGCTGCTGATGCCTCTATCAGAAAATACAAATCTAGGCTAGTGGAAAAAGGTTTCTCCCAAGTCCAAGGAGTGGACTACACTGAGACTTTTGCACCGGTTGCAAAGATGGATTCCATCCGCCTAGTTTTGGCTATTTCCGCATCCAAGCAATGGGAAGTGCACCATATGGATGTGAAGAGTGATTTTCTACATGGATATCTAAATGAATAAATATATATGAAGCATCCAGAAGGATACATATCAGATCCATCATTAGTTTGCAGATTGAAGAAATCTTTGCATGGATTGAAACAGGCCCCAAGAGCTTGGTATGCAAAGATGGACTCCTTCCTTCTTTCTCAGAATTTCAAAAGAGGCAAATCTGATCCGAATGTGTATCTACATAAATTTAAAGGTAATTCTCTGATTATTGTTCTTTATGTTGATGATGTTCTCATTACTGGTAGCACTCTCCTTGCAATTAACAAGCTAACAACTACCTTAAATCTAGCTTTTGACATGAGCGATTTGGGCTTGCTGAAGCAATTTTTGGGCTTGGACATAGCTCAAAATTTTAATGGAATCACATTATATCAGAAAAATTATGTTTTAGACATGTTATTAAAATTTAATATGGCAGAATGTAAGGCAGCTTCGCTCCCATTCCTCTCAGGAATCAATCTTAAAGAGGGAAATTCTACACCGCTTGTAGATTTCACCATGTATCGACAGTTGATTGGTTCACTACTATAGTTGACACACTCAAGGACTGATATTTCTTATGTCATGAGTGTTGTATCAAGGTATATGCATCAGCCCCATGAGCTTCATTGGTGGGCATCCAAAAGGATCTTGCAATATGTGCAAGGTACGAGAGATTTTGGCATACACTATGCTGCAGATTCTGAGCTAGATTTCATTGGTTTCACTTATTCAGATTGGGCGGGTGATAGATTTGATCAGAATTCCACTTCTGCATATGTTTTCATGATTGGCCATGGCCCTATTTTCTGGTCAAGCAAAAAGCAGGAAGCCATTGCACTTTCTTCAGCAGTGGTAGAGTATCGAGGGGCAGTCAGTGTTTGCATTCAGGCAGTTTGGTTGCAGGGTATTATTTCCGAGTTTGATTTTGGTAGCATTGCTTTGACTATCATCTTTTCTGACAATCAAAGTGCTATCAACATATCCATAGATCCAATTCAGCGGCAGAGGACCAAGCACATTGAGATTCACATGCACTACATCCGAGAGCTTGTGCATGATCGCACCATTGTTCTGCAATATTGCCCTACCGATGAGAAAATAGCAAACATCTTCACCAAGAGCTTCACTAAGAAGAAGTTCTCTTACCTCTGTTGACTGTTGGGGGTGAGTTCCATCATGGTGGATACAAATTAGATCCTTCTACGTTCAGTTTGACCGGGGGCTTTCTTCCCATTGGCTTTTCCTTTCTTTCATCACTTAGATTTATTTCTAGCATTTTTGGATTATTGTATTGGGGTGACCTTTGGTCTCAGTAACCAGGGCCCTATTCAGTTATTATTTTTTACATCATAGTATAGCTTGAGGGGGGGTGTTAGGATATCTCATCATTCAGTTATGTACTTTGCATGCATGCATTTGCATGCATCCGCATGCAACCCATTCACCAGTTTGATGCCTCCAGCACCTAGTCCCCAGTCTGCCAGCACCCGGAAGCTTCCTTCCACTCATATTTAGCCCTCCTAGTGCTTAGTGCGCCCATGATGCACCTACCACTTGAGAAGGGTTCCTTTTCTCACCTACCACTCTAGTTCACTTCAATTAGTTGAGTTCTTTCCTTGATTTGAGGCTAGACTGACTCTCAACTGATTGTATCACTCTGATGGACCTCCAGTGAGACTAGAATTCCTATTCTGACTCCAGTTAGATCCTCATGCGCCCTCCACTGATCCTCCTTCATTGAGTTAGTGCCTACATGTGCGCATTACACCTACCACACTCAATTAGACTCAGTTTGACACCTGGTTGACCGTTACTTGTGCATTGATGACTCCACTAATCTGATAATGAGACTCCTAGTTGGAGCCAAGCTATTCCATGCAGTAGATTCGAATGAACTCCTTGGTTAATTCAAATTTCTCATTCATTATGATAGTATTGTATTGTATTTTCACTATTCTGAGTTATAGAGCATTGATGCATCTCTCTTACACAGGTTTTACTCCAATTTGTTTTACATCATTGTGATTGATTTACTTGTTTAATAGATCTGTTGTGACTAATTTGACATAGTATCAGACCCATGGTAGGGACAAGATTTCTCTTCTGCAGGTGTTCTACATGAAGAATTGAGTGAATTTGCTCAAAATACTACACATCGGCATGCAAAATCTCATGTGCATTCGTCCATGTGCATGCAAGGCTGTGTTGGGCCCAGGTTGAGACAAAGTTTTGGAAACACCTTTTTGAGACATGCAGGGAAAGCTGAGCTGAGCGCAGCTTGGAAATGCAATTTTGGTTAAGTATTGAGGATGCTGCAAAGTTGCGTGCAACATCCAACTTTGGACTAGACTGCGGAGTTGCACACAACATCAAATTTTTTGCCGTGATGCAAAGACCAGTACTGCGCCGAAGCAGTGCTGTGGAGTTAGGAGGCCACGTGGAGCCAGTAAAGTGGTGTGATGGATAAGTATCAAGTGCAGGTACCGGTTGGACCGGTAGCAGCCATTTTTGGAAAGATATTCTACGATTTTTGAGCGGAGGACATAGGCAAATCAGGAAGGCAACCACGCGTGGATTGTTAAGGAAACCGACGTTTGGCATGCCGAGAAGGTAAAACTGCTAGAGATAAATGGTTTGGCAGAAGCAGACTGTAGGCACGCGTGCGACAAGAAGGCTGATAGCGACAGGATGAGGATGTGGAGATCCACCAGGATCAAACAGACGCTACTAGGAGCCATCAAGCCGGTTTGGAAAACCGGCGCAGTTTTGGAAACCCTTAGGGTTTTGGGTTCTAGGTCTTTGACATTGTACAGACATGACCTTCGGGCATGATCTATTTAAGAAGACAATTTTGTATGGGATGGGGTTGCTCTATTTTTGGGGGCTAGATGCTAGTTGTTGGAGTAATCTTGAGATAACCTTTTGTATTGTAAAATCTCTCTTATCTGAGAATATTGTAAAGGCTCTACAGCTGTGTGCGCAGAGACCTAGCCAAGAGAGAGGAGAGTCTGCAGCTAATTGCATAGACTAAGGATGGTTGTCCCATCCCTTTTTGAAAGAAATATAGCACCAACCGTTCTTGTGGACATAGCTTTCCATCCAGGGAAGTGAACCACGTTAAATCCTGTGTTATGCAATGATGTTTATAAATGAATGACTGCCTGTATTACATGTAGAATGAATGTTTGAATGTTTCCTTGCATGCTATAGTAGGAGAACTTTGATATGCATTTACCAATAGGAGAAGTTTGGGAATGATATGCTAAGTTCCATGTGAATAGATGGATGGCGAACATTTTAGTTATATGTTAAGATTGTGAATCAGTCATTTAAGCTTAATACTTTCTTAAACGCAGTGAAGGAACGCAACACTGCTAGTTATGACTATCATTTCAGTTCACGTTGTAGAGATCCAAGTTCTTGAATGAATGCTAGAAAGATAACCAGTAAGTGCCTGAATGAATGGACGAGTGATATTCATTTTAGTGCCTTAGCATTTTCAAGATCTTCCAAGTAAAGAATCAGCGTGGTGGACTCACAGTTCCAGTAGAGAACTCGTAGCAGTAAGAAGTCTTTAAGTGAGGCCCACAGGGTTGCCTCCACAGCGTAGATCCTGCTGAGTACTACATCGCTTTGCCCCGCAGCGCACTCCTTTTGTCCTACGCTACGTAGTTTGTTCATATAAACAACTCATCATTTACTGTAGAAACCTGATTCCGCAGTACCCCATAAGATACACCTTGGGTGAGACCTCAACCTGCTCGCAGGTTGTTGCCGAAAGGGTCGGTGCGAAGGGGTTTTGTTGGTCAAAAGGGAGAACCAAAAAGAACCTGGGTCTAATTGGAAACCTATGGGTCAGTTTAAGCCAACAGATGGTTCCGTTGCCGCGCTAGAATCCATGATGAGTTGAAATCACGATGTGTGAAGAAGAATATCAGTTCCCCAAAGGATCTGACTATTGGCATCCTGAAAAGACAAAAATCCAAGCTTGGTGGGATAAGACCATAAGAGATTTTAACAGACAAGAGAACAGACATCCACATCTAAGCGACACACAGTGGTTGGATAGATATCTGTTGGACAACATTCACGAGATTTTTTGGGCATCATTTCCAAACGAGCTACTGCGTGGATCTCGCGGCTCACAGAGAAGAAAAATTGTTTCCAGGGAGGAGTACCCACGAAATGGAATCCTGAGCTCACAGCATAGCTCAAAGCGCTAGATAGCCTGTTGTCATGCACAGTTGACTATTGGGTCGATCATATGTTAGAAGGCTTTGTAACAGAATTTGCTGTAGGCACACTCAAATCCTACAGCCAAGCAGAAGCAAACTTTTTCATAGGATTTCAAGGTAAGTTCCTGAACAATCTCAGTCTCTACATTAAGATGCTATTAGCTGAGAAAGGTGTTTTAAGAATGCAGTAATATTCTTGAAGCTTATCATGATAAATAGTACTTATATTTATTTTGATGAAGAAACACATACTCTTAGAAGTGGTAAGAGATATAAAATTAATAAGAATATGGGAGGACTTGGACTTCATATTAATACTGAGATCTCGTGTAACATTGACAACGAAGCTGTACCACCATTTACGCCTGAGAATGCACCGGCTGCAGAGACTGCACTAGCTTTATCTCAAAAACCACCCGCTACTCAGCCCACCCCGCAGAAGACTCAGCCTAGTCCATCTCTCCCGATAGTCCCATTTGTATTTATTGCGCAGAGCCCTTTACAGCAGCCGCAAACTAATCTCGGTGCTCCACCACATAGTAGCACAATGGCAAACATAGATATGAAGCTACCAATATTCAGAGGAACTGGCTTAGAAGACCCTGACCAGCATTGGTTTCTTTGTGAAGCCATATGGAGTGTAAGACAAATCAAGGATGATGCAGTGAAGCAAGCACAGCTCATCACCACCTTTAGAGATAGAGATTTACGTTGGTTTATGAAATACTCTACCATACAGCCGAGAACTCTCACAGAAATTAAAGCTGCGCTCATAGCAGAATTTAAGAAACCTAAATATGAATCTCAGTGTATAACCGAGTTGAAAGAAATAAAGCAGAAATTGACTGAAATGGTTTGGGAGTTTGATTAGAAGTTCAAGACCCTATTAGACCAAGTGAGCTTTGTTATAGCTTCGGAACAACATAAGGAATGGTTCATTGCTGCGTTGTTGCCCCATATTCGGTTACCATTGATGCAGCAAAAGGTTGAGTCCCAGGAAGAGGCCTTGGAGATCGCAATGAAGCTAAAGGCTTCGCCGATTGGTGAGACTAGTTCTGGGATGTCTCAGATCCAGATCCAGTTGACCACCCTGACACTACAGTTGCAAAGCATGAAAAATGGCAAAGAACAAAGGTATGAACCTAGACATGAGGTTTGGTGTATAGTTTGTAAAGGAGAAGGCCATGATAGAGAGAATTGCCCTCTATTCCGCGACTATCTTAACAGTGGTGCACCAAACACATTGAATTACAATCAGGCCCCATGGTGTGAAATTTGTAGAACCACAGGACACAGACCTGAAGACTGTTATCTTATACAAAAATATGTGAAAACGCCTAAAAATTTATATTGCAGTTTCTGTAAATCAGTTGGACATGATGAATCCAACTGCTGTGCATATGAATTAATGAATGAAATAAAAAGGGATATGGACTCAATGCGAGGCACTGGATTGTACCGCGTACAAGAAGATGCCCAACCGAAACAAGAAAATGCACAACATGACCAAGGAGGATATAGAGGTCGTGGTGGTGGATACCGCGGCAGAGGAAGAAATGCTGGCCCCGCGCAAGGAAGAGGCCGCAACTAGGTCATTTGTTATAATTGTGGCCAGCAAGGTCACATATCCAGAGAGTGTGTTAACCCATGCACTACGTGCAATTATTGTAAATCATTTGACCATGTTATTGAAGATTTCCCAGTGCTAGAGGTTGAAATGCAGAAATGAAGATAGACGGATGCACCGAACATGAATGTCCAATGGATCGCAGTAGAAAATAGACTAGTGGATCCGAGCATCAATGTGGTCACACGCAGTGGCGCTGAGACAGGCCGCGACAGAGGAGCAGAAGCTTCAACATCAGGGGAGGCACATACGAAGAAGGATCCCCTTGAAACAGTATGGATAAGGAAAGCTCCAGGAAAATCACCCCCTCTTAATTTATAGAAGAACAAGGAGATCTTCATTGAAGCGCAGGATACCTTTAGAGAACCAGCAGATAAGTCATCAAGGATCCCGCTGCGCAGTGAAACACCGCATGTTGAAGACATGTCAGCTCCTTATGATAACACAAGCACTGCGACAGATGTCCATAATTCTGTTGCGTAGTTCTTGCGAAGCTTGATGTAGTTACTAAAAAGCGAGAAAGCCATAGTAGAGATCCAGAAGCTCATCAGCCAATATGAACCTTAGATTGCAACAAATACTTCAGATAGCGCCATACATCATATAAGGAAACACAAAAGAACAGGCTGAGAGATGAGGCTTACTGCGTAGAAAAGAGATTTTGAAATGGATGAAGTCATCCTTGATCTAGGATCAGAAGTGAATGTCTTGACTAAGCAGACATGGAAGCAAATAGGTCAACCAAAGTTGCTCTGGTCACCTATCCAGTTACGGATGGCTAATCAAGAGAAGGTCATACCTTTTGGCCACTTAGCTAATGTATTATTTGACATCGACGGAGTACAGAGTCATGCAGACTTTGAATTTATTGAAATTGTGGATGATAGTCAACCTTTTCTAGCAATATTGGGAATTGATTGGGCTATGGATAACTTGGCTATCATAAACTTGAAGACAAAGAAGATGATCTTTGAAGGGAAGCATCTTAGAGTCATTGCACCATTGGATCCTAAAGATGGTGACAGATACAATGAGCTGATTCAGGAGGAATCCCAAGCTCAAGATTTAGAACGACTATACCAGCTGACTGCGAACAAGGAAGACTACATTAATCCTACTGTGGATGGTACGCTCAGATGGCGATGTGACACTTCTTGTATCTCTGACTCGGATACAGGATTGGATAATTGGAAAAGTCGCATGCATGAAGTCTCAGCAAGAAGATGTGCACAGGTTACGAAATCACTGTGCTAGATTGGAAAAGAGGTGAGTCCTATTCCCACATATGATGGCTCTGCTAATGTTTACAGTTTCATAAGGGAATATACTGCAGCTATACTAGATGAGCATAGAATATCAGCTTTAGATATGGCATTGTGCGATACACCTGCCAAATGGTGGAATGCACATAAGAAAACATTGACCACTTGGGATCAATGTAGAACTAAGATGCAGATCTGGTTCGCCGAAAGGGTTACTTTACACTTCAAAAAGTATAATGGACAGACAGACCCTAGCCAACACATAGAAATATGTTCAAAGGCATGGGTGGAAAGACCACCTATAGAATGGGTACATTTATTTGTACACACATTGGATGCGGGTATCCCAGAGAAATGGTACCTAGACCTGGAGTTTCGCAGCAAACTCACTAATTGGGAGCTGCTCACTGCGAACTTCCAGAAGGACTTCAGTTTTGAAGATGAGAATCCAATAATCCATGAAGCATTATAGCTAATCAAGAAGCGCATATTCCAGGATGACTTTCCTCATCAAAACATGACATTGCAGGAGTTTTTTGGGACAGAGTGCGTTCTTGCGCACCTACAATCAGAATGGAAGGAACATGAAGAGCACCTTATTGAGTGTTACAACTTAGTTGAAGATACCAATGATACAAATGAAGACGATGAGGAGGACCTGCGCAACATAGATATACCAGAGTCAGGAGGCACGTGTGAGGTAGAAGGACCTCCATTGGAAATCCCAGATATGACTAGACTAGTAAAAACACAAAAAGTGAACATTGGCACAGACAAAGAGCCGAAGTTCACATCAATAGGAGATTATTGGGACAATAAGACTGTTGCAAAGATCGCAGATACCTTACATGAGTATCAGGAACTGTTTTCGACAAAATTTATAGAGATGAAAGGAATTTTGGGAGACCTAGGGGTAACGAAAATACCTTTAAAGCTAGGTGCTAAGCCTGTCAAGCAGAGGCCACACAGATTGAATCCGCGCTACAAGGAAAAAGTCCTCGCAGAGCTAGATAAGATGTTAGAGGCAGGAATCATTGAATTGGTCGAAGAATCCGAATGGATTAGCCCCATGGTTGTTCAAGACAAGAAAGCAAAAGGTGAGATCAGGATTTGTGCGGATCTCAGAAAACTGAATGATGCTTCCATGCACGACCCATTTCCTACTCCATTCACAGACGAAGTGCTTGATAACGTTGGAGGAAATGAGGCATATTCTTTCACTGATGGTTTCTCTGGTTACCATCAAATCAGGATTGATCCTGCGGATAGGCATAAGATGACATTTTCTACAGAATGGGGATCATTCCAGTACACTGTCATGCCTTTTGGGCTGAAGAACGCACCTGCCATATTCTCTAGAGTTGTCGTTGCAACATTTAAAGATTTTATGCACAAGTTTCTAGAAGCATACTTTGATGATTGGACTATATTCGGTCTATTGAAAAATCATAGCGTGAACCTCCGTATGATGCTACAAAAGTGTCAACAACATCAAATATCTTTGAATTTGAAGAAATGTATTTTCTATGTTCCCTATGGGATTTTACTTGGCCACATTGTCTGTAAGGAAGGATTGATGGTAGACCCTGTGAAGATTGCAGTTATTGCAAACTTACCAATGCCAAATTCAATCAAGATGTTGCGATCTACCTTAGGCCATACTGGATACTACAGGAAATTTATAAAGGGTTATGCACAAATAGCTGCAGCGATGGAAAAGATGTTGAAGAAGGACTCACCGTTCATTTGGAACGCAGAATGCGAACAGGGTTTTGATACATTAAAAGAAAAGATGGTCACTTTGCCAATTCTAGTCTTTCCAGAGTGGACAAAGCCATTCCATGTCCATGTTGATGCATCATGTGTTTCCATGGGTATCGTGCTAGCTCAACCAGGAGAGGGAGGTATTGACCACCCTATTGCATTTTCTAGTAGAAAGCTTTCAACAGCAGAGAAGAACTATACTACTACTGAGAGGGAAGGCCTTGCGATGGTATATTCCCTACAGAAATTTAGACACTACTTGTTGGGATGACACTTCCTTATGTTTACTGACCATTCTGCGTTGAAATACTTGGTCAACAAGCCAGTGTTAGGGGGGCACATATTCAGATGGCTATTGTTGTTCCAGGAATATGACTTTGAGATTATTGTCAAGCTAGGTAGACTGAACTTGGAACCTGATCATCTGTCAAGGATTGAGTCAGGAGAGGAGCCGACGAATATTGAAGACAGTCTACCTGATGCGTAGTTATTTAGTATACAGGTTGTCGATGATTATTACAAGGATATCATTGATTTCCTAACCACAGGGTTGGCACCGTAGGAATTCTCTATCCAGCAAAAAAAACAGTTAGTGGTGCATGCCGCGAACTTCACTATAATTGCAGGTCAGTTATACAAACTTGGGCCGTATGAAGTCCTGCGCAGGTGCATACTCGATCATGAGAATCCATTTATTCTAGAGGATGCACACTCAGGAATCGCGGGAGGTCACTATGAAGGAAGGGCTACCGCGCAGAAAATATTGCACGCAGGGCTATGTTGGCCTACGCTCCATAAAGATGCCAAAGAATATTGTAGGAACTATGACATCTGTTGATGTATATGTAACTTCGGAATGTATTTCATCTATGTAGTTCATATATATTTATTGTACCCTTATTAGAGATGTGTTATTCCTCTATAAGGAAGTGTCGTCATGTGGATTGACAAGTGTCGCAAGTGTGTGTACTTGCTAATGGGTTATTAGACCACCATGTGTGGGGTCGGCCCTGAAATATAGATATTATAATGTGGATGTACCTAGCTAGACAAGTCGGCCCCATAAGGTCACTGGGCAAACAGGTTAGTATAAATAGAGATCAGGTGATCTCTATTTAGATCATTTGAAAAAGTATATCTCTCTCACTCAGAAAGTGGTGCACTAGTGAGAAGGAGGATCATCTGCTACTAGGAGACTATCTCAGTTTATTTTGGTTGTACTTTGGTTGAGGCATTACTCTCTCTATCTCTGAGGAAGTTGTGGGGTTTTTCACCTTAGGGTTTTCCCCACGGAAACTCTATGTCTCTTGTCTCTCATGATTTTGATTATTGTGATGCTTGTCATGCTTATTGTGATTGTTATGCATTGATATACTGTATATGTTATTCTCTCAGTAAAGATCCTAGAGTATTGTGAATTAATGCTCAAAATTTAACATGGTATCAGAGCTAACCCGAGAAGAAGACATTTTGCAGTGACGGAAACTTGAGTTTCTTATTTATTGGGTTTCTCTCCACAGATTTTGGAAAATAAGTATAGTAGATTGACTCTACTCATCAAGGCGCATCTTTCTATCCAATCCAAATTCAATTCCGAGCATTTTCAGATTTGGCCCTAAAAATTAGGGTTTCTACAAAAATAGGAATTTTCTGAAATCTGAAGACATAGCTGGAAGCTCCTTGCAAAAATCTAAGTTTAGAGCTTTGGATCGAGATTTTTGGCTGGGTAGATCTCCGGGAAACTCAAACCCTAATTCAGGGCTCTCCCTAGTGAACTCGGGAGGACAAAAAGGCAAATCTAAACGGTCAAACTTTGTTGATCTCAAATTCTGAATGCACCGGGTTGATCAGCTCATCAAAGCACATCTTTCTATCCTTTCAGAAAATTGAAATTCACATTTTGAATTTTTAGGGTTTTTTCGACAAACCCTAATCCGGGACCAGATCCAGTTTTCAACATTTCATGTGGTAAGACCTAAATCTTTTCTATTTCCATTTGAAGTACTCTTTAAGATGTATCACCACACCAAGCTTGAGGATAAGCTTGAAGGGGATGATAACTTCCGAGCTTGGAAGTATAGGATTGGGTTAATCCTAGAAGAGAATGAGTTGGACTCATATATAAAAGAAGACATCCATATCCCAAAGGATGAAGAGGTCGGTATTGCATAAAGACCTTGGTCAAGGAAAAGAGGATCATTGATGATTCTATTAAAGATCATCTCATACCCCATGTGTCTTCTCTAAGGACACCCAAGGAGATGTTTGACTCTTTGACCAAGCTATTTGAAGGGAAGAACATAAATCGAAAGATGACTCTACGGAATCAATTGAAAGGAGTCAAGATGTTGAATGGAGAAACCATTCAATCTTACTTCTCCAAGGTCTCTCAGATCAAGGAGCAACTTGAAGCTATGGATGAAGTAGTGGACAATGGTGAAGTTGTTATGACCACTCTGAATGGCCTACTTAGGTCATGGGACTCCTTTATTCAAGGAATCCGTGCAAGAAAGAAATTGATCTCTTTCAGTAAACTATGGGAGGAATGCTCTCAAGAAGAAGCTAGACTTGTAGCTCGTGAAAAAAAGATGGGAGGTGAAGATCAAGCTCTCGCAACTCACACCAAAAGAAGCAAGCCCAAGAAGGAGCACTCTCACTACAAAAGATCCTATCAAAAGAAAAAGAAGGATCTAAGATGCTTCACATGCAATGAGAAGGGTCACTTTGCTTCAGATTGTCCCAAGAACAAAAGAGATAATAACAACAACTTCAGCAAGAAGAAGAAGGGAAGCAAAAGAAAGTTCCATGCTCATGTTGCCGAAGATGATGAACCTCCAAATAAGAAGGCTAGGGCAGAAAGTGATGATGACTCATCAAGTGAAGAAGAGTATGTTCTCATCTCTGCTCTCACAAGTACTATCTCCCATGGTTGTAATGATTGGTTGATTGATAGTGGGGCTTCCAAACACATGACTGGGTTGAAGGAATATTTTGTGAATCTATTTGAACATGAATCACCCCATAAGGTGAAACTTGGGGATGATTATCAATACCCAATCAAAGGAAGTGGTGAAGCCTCCTACAACCTAGATTCTGGAAAATCTTTCAAGATGAAAGAAGTCCTTTATGTACCTGGGCTCAAGAAGAACTTACTCTCCATCTCTACATTGGATGCAAAAGGTATGAGGGTTGCATTTGTGGATGGCCAAGTCCTAATGTGGCCAAAGGGAAAAACCATAGATGATGCAGTGGTGATTGGAGAGCAAGAGGGAGGATTGTACAAATTGAAGGGACAACCTAAACATGCCATGGTGACATAAAGACAAAGATTCATCCATAGTCATGGATCACATAGAGGTATGTATAATTTGTTTTTGCAAAAGTTAACTAATGAGTTATGCAGGTCATTGAAGAGAACAACAACACATTGCTAGACATAACTAGCAAATATGGTGACCAGGTATGTGTTTCTTATATCATGATCTATTATATAAGTATGCATGACATGATTGATGATGTTTATTCATTAATTTATAGGTTTGAATAATCATGGGTATATGCATATTACGTGTCTTACCTTATTTAATGTTATACCAGAAGAGTCATAGGTTTGAGTAATCACAGGTTTAGACATGTTATGACTAACTATAAGAGTCCTATATAAACTTTAAATACTAATGCTTATTATTTTTGTTTGAAATGATCATGACTATACATGCTTGAGATTATTGTGTTTTGATAGTATTGAGAATATACTAATGAATGTATGATTTTGTATGAGATTACAAGGATAGCACAATCATGATACTAATAAGCATGCATAGGGACCAAGGATGAATATAAGTTCAAGGACATGTAATCTAGGTAGCAAAGATCAAGAGGGAGCACACTCCAGCAGCTCCTACAAGGATGCAGATATTCAGAGGGAGTTGACCATCTTTCTATATTTCACAATAGAAAGGTGTACAAGAAGCTACATCAGATTAGGACTCCAACAACTCCTGCAAGGAAGCAAAGACTTAGAGGAAGTCCATCCAACAAATAAACAAAGATAAGTATTTCAATTATCATTTCTTGCATATTTGTTTGTTTAAATAAAATTGTTCAATGGTGTATATGCTCATGTTCCTAGACTTAGGATATGTATTGTGCATATTAGAATGATTGCATTAATGAACAGTATACTCCTAATATGCATATGATGGGTAAGTGGCCTATGGCATTGTACAACATTCCATTGCTACTTATCTAGAATGAAACCTCTTTGCTGACATGTTGGGAGTAGTGCAAACTCTTAACAATGTTCTGGTAGAGATTGGAAGGCATCTAGAAAGTTATGGAACATGGATAAATGTTGTATTGAAGCATTGGCTTAAACAATTGCATGACTGTATGACATATTTCTTTATGTGAAAGAATTTGTTCTGAAAATTATGAGATGTTTCTAATCATGCAATTTAACTTGTTTTGTAGGAAAGACCATATACCTTCACCTACAAAAGAAGGACTGCAACATTTGTTCAAGCAACAAATATATCTATTGGAGATATTGAAGTTCCCATGATCTGGGATGAAGAAATGGAAGAATGCCATGATCCGTCGATCATGAAGAATAACGTTTGGGATGCAGTCCCAAGACGTGAAGGGAAGTTTGTTATGACTTACATATGGATCTATCAAATCAAGCATACTACAAATGGAAGCATAGAGAAATATAAAAGTAATGAAATGGAAAATACACCATATGGATGTCAAGACTGCTTTCTTGAATGGTGTAGTTGAAGAGGAAGTATATGTGGAGCAGCCACTCGATTTTGAAATACATGACAGGGAGTCATATGTGTGCAGATTGAAGAAAGCCTTGTATGGCTTGAAACAAGCTCCCAGAACTTGGTATGGTAGGATGGACATTTTCCTATCTATTTTGGGCTTTACCAAGAGTAAAGCAGATTCCAACCTTTACTACAAGGTTGAGGAAGGGAATCCTGTGATTCTACTCTTGTATGTGGATGACTTATTTGTAACAGGAGATGATAGATTGATTGCAGATACTAAGAGGAAGCTTGATGCCGAGTTCGATATGAAATATTTGGGAATGATGTATGGAGGTGTGGCAGAGTGCAGGTGGGATCTTCCTTGGTCAAGGGAAGTACATAGTAGATATCCTAAAGAGATTCGGGATGATGGATTGCAAGGCCATGGCCACACCTATGGCATCGAATCTGAAGCTTCTATGTGATGCTTCATCTGAGCCGGTTGATGTCTCTATGTATCGTCAGATGATTGGGTCCTTGATGTACCTAACGAACACGAGACCAGACATTTGCTTTGCTGTGAACACATTGAGTCAGTTCCTGACAGATCCGAGGAGTGTTCACCTAGTTGCTGTAAAGCATGTTTTGAGATACCTGAAGGGTACAGTGGATTATGGGCTCAAGTATGAAGCGAATCAAAAGTTTAACTTGCAAGGTTATGTTGATTCAGATTGGGTTGGCAGTGCTGCAGATAGGAAGAGCACATATGGATGATGCTTCAGTATGGGATCAGGTGTGATCTCTTGGTTTAGTAGGAAGTAATCCTGCGTAGCACTGAGTACAGCTAAGGTAGAGTATGTTGTAGCCTGTTCAGCTAGTTGTGAGGTAGTATGGCTACGGAAGCTACTGTCTGAGTTATTTGATCTCCTCTTGGATGCTACTGGTATCTTTTGTGATAACTAGAGTTGTGTGAAGCTGTCCGAGAACCTAGTGTTTCATGACAGGTCGAAACACATAGAGATCAAATATCACTATATCAGGGATATGGTGTAGAGAGGAGCTGTGAAGCTCCTGTACATTGCGACGGACGAGCAGATTGCATATGTGTTGACGAAGCCACTAGCCAGGGTGAAGTTCGAGTACTTCAGGGAGAGGCTTGGCATTCTTCAGATTGATGACACTTTGAGGAAGAAGTGATGGACACATTTTCTAAAGCCATTCCAAGCATGTTGGAAGGAGGATCCTTCACATGGTTGTGGATGTAAGCGCTGGATGATGAGCATCAGGATGATGTTCTGGTTTCTTCTTTGTATGATCAGTTGGATCATTTTTATATGTATGTATGCATCATGTTGGATGCTGGATATGATCAGTTGGATCATTTATATGTATGTACGCATCATGTTGGATGATGGATATGATCAGTTGGATCATTTATATGTATGTACGCATCATGTTGGATGTTGGATATGATCAATAGGGTCATTTGTATGTATTTTGTATATGCATCATGTTGGATGCTTGGACCATGTATCTGTATATGTATAAGGTGGATACATTGTATGATCACGTGGATCATGTATGGTGATATGTATCATGTATTTGTATTTGTATCAGGTGTATACACTGTATGATCAGATGGATCATGTATGATGATATGTATCAGGTAGATACTTGGTATGCATCACATTGTATGATCAGGATGATCGTGGATGACGAGCTTCAGGATGTTTCTCTAGATGACTTGAAGTAGGATGTTGCAGTGATGATGATTAGGATGATCGTGTGTACATCAGGATGATGTATGGTGAGTATTAGGTTGATACTCTATGGCCATGGATCAGGTTGTGCAGATGAGCATATAATTTGGCCCTGGGAGATTTGCAGATAGTCTTTCTAGGTTTTGCCTATGGCATATAATTTGGCCCTGGGATATCTGGCAAATGCTCTTTCGAGGTTTTGCTCTGGGAGGACATATAATTTGGCCCTGGGAGATCTGCAGATAGTCTTTCAAGGTTTTTCCCATGGCATATAATCTAGCCTTGGGATATCTGGCAGATGCTCTTTCAAGGTTTTGTCCTATGGCATATAATATGTCCCTGGGAGATCCGATAGGTTGGGCTGTGTGCCCGTAATAAGTCCTGGGATGCCCTTGCGAGGTTTTGCCATGACCACATATAATCTATCCCTGGGAGATCCTATAGGTAGAGCTGTGTGCTCGTAACAACCTGGGATTCTCTTGCGAGGTTTTGTGGTGAGGTCACATATAATATGGCCCTGGGAGATCCTATAGGTAGAGCCGTGTGCTCGTAACAACCTGGGATGCTGTTTCGAGGTTTTTTGATGCACGTAATAAGTCCTGAGGATTCCACAGTAGGGCTAGTGATGATGAAGACCTGTAGGTGGTGGGCCTACATCCAATATGAAAAAGGATTGGCTCTGTAGAACTTCCTATGACAAGTAGAGTCAGAGATTGGTTGAGATAGCAGCAGCAGTGACGATGCATCGATGACAATGATCCCGAGAAGAAGACTTTTCTAGCAGATCTGTGTCGAGAAATACCTTCCTAGTTAAGAGGGAGTGTTGATGTATATGTAACTTCGGAATGTATTTCATCTATGTATTTCATATATATTTATTGTACCCTTATTAGAGATGTGTTATTCCTCTATAAGGAAGTGTCGTCATGTGGATTGACAAGTGTTTCAAGTGTGTGTACTTGCCGATGGGTTATTAGACCACCATGTGTGGGGTCGTCCCTGAAATATATATATATTATAATGTGGATGTACCTAGCTAGACAAGTCGGCCCCATAAGGTCATTGGGAAAACAGGTTAGTATAAATAGAGATCAGGTGATCTCTATTTAGATCATTCGAAAAAGTATATCTCTCTCACTCATAAAGTGGTGCACTAGTGAGGAGGAGGATCATTTGCTGCTAGGAGACTATCTCAGTGTATTTTGGTTGTACTTTGGTTGAGCCATTGCTCTCTCTATCTCTGAGGAAGTTGTGGGGATTTTCACCTTAGGGTTTTCCCCACGGAAACTCTGTGTCTCTTGTCTCTCATGATTTTGATTCTTGTGATGTTTTTCATGCTTATTGTGATTGTTATGCATTGATATACTGTATATGTTATTCTCTCAGTAAAGATCCTAGAGTATTGTGAATTAATGCTCAAAATTTAACAACATCTGTCAGAGGACAGGAAAACCATCATGCCGAGATGAGATGCCACTAAATCCATAGTTGACACTGCATCCATTTGAAAAATGGGCAATGGACTTTGTGGGTCCTATAAACCCACCAGGGAAAATAACGGGTGCAAGGTATATTATTACTTCTACTGATTACCTCACCAAATGGGCAGAAGCAAAACTAGTTAAGGATTGCAGCACCAGTACTGCTGCGCAGTTTATTTTTGAAGAAATACCCACTAGATTTGGCTGTTCGAAGATTTTGATGAGTGACCAAGGTACTCACTTCTTGAACAAGACTATTGAGGCACTTACGAAGGAATTACACATTTGTCATCAACGCAGTACTCCATATCATCCACAGGCGAATGGTACTATAGAGGCTTTCAATAAAATATTGGAGAACGCACTTACTAAGGTATGCAATGTAAATAGAGACGATTGGGACCTGCACGTCTCTTCTGTGTTATGGGCATACATGACCACATGCAAAAAATTGACAAGACAGACACCCTTTCGCTTGGTGTATGGGCAGGAGGCTATAATGCCTATGGAATATATTGTCCCTAGTTTAAGAATCGTTGCATTTACAGGGATGGCAGATTGCGAAGCTCTAGAAGAAAGATTGCTACACTTACTAGGCTTGGAGGAAGATCGCTTCATCACAGGCTTCCATCAGCAAGCACAGAAGGACCGCGAGAAAGCATGGCATGATCACCATATAAAGAACAAGTGTTTTCAGGTAGGTGACCTAGTCCTCCTGTATGATAGCAAATTTATGAAATTCCTTGGTAAATCTAAGATGCATTGGCTTGGCCCATATACTGTGATACATGTTACTAACACTGATGCAGTCCAGTTAGCCAATTTAGCTAGTGATACCTTGCCAACCTTGATAAATGGAAGCAAGCTAAAGCTATAACATGATAGCACTGCTTCACAGAACCCTAAATAGCAAGCAAAAGAAGGAAGTTCTAAGTTTCAAGTACAGTTGAAATTGGACACTAGAAATATAAAGAAGTCTATACATGTATGATAAAAGGAAGAAGGTATGATAAGAAGAATAATCTATGTACCCGCGCAACACTGTTGAAGTTGCGCGGAAGGGAAAAAAAAGAGTGGAAGCCGCGCAGTTCGAAAATGTTGGCACTGCGAAGTAGTTGCGCAGGGTTCCAGATGGCTTGCCGTAAAGTTCAGCGCAACACTCAGAGAAAAATAGTCGTTGCATGGCTTTTCAGAAAAATAGCCGTTAGATGACCATTACAGCAACTGCTTCAGCATTTAAAGAGAAGATAGCCGTTCTAAGCACACTGACGACAGAAAAGACCGAAGGATCCGCTCAAATTCGCCAATGGAAACCACATTAAATGTCTATCTAGCCGTTGAAGGGCGCGGGATGGGGTCTGCTGCGCCTATAAATAACACCATGGGGAGACTCCCAGGCATTACCAAGCACTTAGAATTTTCTTGTGATTAACCTCTCCGAGATAGTAGCCATTTGTATTCTGTCTACCTTAGCCTCAATCTCATTAATGAATGTCCGAACCTTCTTATAGAGAAGAAGAACTGACCACTGAAGAAGCACTGAGGATCTTTCAGCACGGAGGGATTCAACAGTTAATGAAAAATCCAGTTAAGAAGGTCGCCATAGAACAAGGTGAAGGATCCCGCAGATCACCAAGAATTAATCCGACAATGCAGGAAAAAGAGAAAGATAAAGGAAAACACGTAACGGGACTTCAAAGAAAGGTCATAAATATGGGCTCCTCGGCATAAAAATCGCCAGTCTATCAGAAAGAACCCTTGAAGATGACACCCAAATATATCTCCCCGCGGGAACTGAATTCCCCTGTGTTTAAATTGTCCAAGAATGTGAGATATGACATTCCTCTGTCACCTATCTCCAAGCATGTAGCGACTGCTAAGAATCTGCTAGGAAAGATAGCAAAATGTAAATGGGAGGATTATGACCTCTTGGGAATGAAGAAGGACGAGCCAGATGTTCCCAAGTACCCATATTTTCATCCAGACCAGTATATGTGCTGGAAAAAGGATGCCAAGGGAACTCTTAACCTGGTTGCCGATGTTAGAAAAACAGGATCGCAAAGCAATAACAATAAATAGCAATGAAAATATAATCACACATACACATTACAAGAGAGACACAGATATATCGTGGTTCACCCAACTTGGGCTACGTCTACACTGAATTTGCCAGTCCTTATTATTATTACCGTCCAGCAAGGTGAAGGGATACAACCTGCAGCACAACCGCTGCACTTCCTCTTCTCTATTTCACAGTCTCTCTCCTGATATTAGAGATCTTTACAGTGCATAAAACCTAATACATCATCCTCCCTAGCCGTATTACAATGTCTTTATTTTATAAGGGAAATACAATGGGAAAATACCACGGGATACCCAAAACCATGGGCCCGCAAAATAGCTGGCGAAAACAGCCCCAAAAATTTTCTTCAGGGGGGTTTCCCCCAAACCCCCACCAGGGGACCGCTGGCCCCCGGACCCCCCAGCCAAGGGGGATGATCCCCCCTGGAACCCCGTGGGGGGGCGATGCCCCCCACACCCCCCCCCCACTGGGGTGACTGTACAGTCCACCTACATATCATATAAAACTGGGGTACAAACATGGCTGATACAATATCATCTATGAGACTAGAAGATCTGGCTCCACAACCAACAGCCGAGAGCTGGCTAACACTTGTCGTTCAGTCGGGGCTACTGAACTTGCTAAGATTGCCATATTTTGACCACTCTCCAGAACTTAATATTGTGGTTCGCACACTCATGGCGCGAATCCACCAAGGTTATCTGTGGCTGGACAGGAACATCAATATTAACATCGATTTGATCCACCGCATCATCGGGTTAAGAAAGCACGGTAAGGATCCTAAGCAATTCTTCCAGGGGAAGAGAAAAGATAAAGAGGCTGTTGAGAAGATGAAGAAAACCCACCCGGTGGAGAAGGGAAAAAGAGGTTTCCCAATGGAAGATATAGAGGACAGAGCAACAAGATTTGTAACACAGTTGCTCATAGGCAAGATACTCAAAACAGCTAGGCCTTCGGAGGTGCCTGTGGGCGCAATACTCCTAGGTGCCGCAGCGGCTGAAGGCACCAACTTTAATTGGTGTCAGTTTCTATTGAATGAGTTCTTGAAGAACTCAACGACGCGTAGGTGAATGGCGTCCAGTTCCATTTCACCTGGCTCATTGTCCTGATTGCTTTTTGTGGATGGAAGGAGTCGAGAGATTATGTGGGCGTCATTATGGACACCAATGATCCTAGAGAGTTTAAGTTTATCAACCTTTGGGTGAACACAAATGCAGAGCGCCAGCATGCGATAACAGAAGTGTTTTACCAGTACTATATTCAGTTGCACAATGCAATCATGAAGACAGCCCGCATTACAAAGAAGGTCACGGTGAAGTATATCCACGTCATCGACTTTGAGGTGGATATGAAATGTATCTTCATATCGTCGAAAGCACAAGTGAAGAAACCAGAGTGGTTCCTAGAGAACTACATCATGTATGAGCAGGACGTTGAAGACCTCGTGAAAGATTGGCCACCAAAGTTTCGCATAGAAATTATGGACATGGAGATAGATTCAACAGAGGATGAGCCAATCCCACTCTCATGCCCAATCACTGAAGAAACAGGCAAGAGAAAAGAACCTGAGACTTCGCAGAAGCCAAAGTCGAGGAAGAAGGTGAAGGCCACAAAGATTCAATCGGAGGTAGTCCTCAATGATGATGACTACGAGATGATAGCCAAAACAGTCTCAGATCAGATGAAGGACCTCATGGCAGATAAAGATAAAAATGATAAGGTCATCCAGGATGACTTGCAGAAGACACGTCTCGCAATGCAAGGTCTGATGAAGAAAATGGACGATGTCCTGAAAAGCCTGAGCTTTCCGCATGACACAAGAGCAGAAGGGAGGTCGGTAGGAACCTCGCAGCAAACGTCACTGTAGTTAGTAATAACGCTGCCATCAAAGACTAGAATTGTCCATGTAGACCCATTGGTTGTTGCATTGCCAATGGCAGAACAAGTTGTGTTGGACACAAAGGGAGTCGACAGGGTAGAGCTCGACTTAGACAAAATCCCCTTACCAGGATTGCACTTCATCCACATGCAGATCGTTGAGGAGATACATGACTGGACGGCTGAGTCAATGAAGTCACAACTAGAGCTCACCATAGCAAACAGGCAAATGTAGCTGCACGCAGAAATGCAACTGCAGAACGAACTGGACCGCCGACAAAATTTGGAGACTACCATATCCAATGTTGCACAGGATATTGAAGGTATATAATTCTAGGATGATCCTGTGGACACAGTTCTGAGGATCGGGGACAGGGTAAGATCTTCGCAGTCAGAGATGCAAGATAAGGAAATTTTTTATCAGCTTGATATTACCTCGTTGAAGGCACAAATGAACATACAAGCACCATTAACTGAACAGCAAGTCAGAGAGCAAGGAGTAAGTGCCGCCTCGAAAAGCATTACAAATGAGATGGCTAAGTGCCAATCTCTCCTAGATAAGGTTTCATAGGAAATCACGACCCTTGAAGAGGATCAAGGGTTGCTACAGGTCAAGACTGAGGTAGAAGAAAAAGAGACCGCGCTGGACAAGTTGAATGCAGAGGTTAAAGCTCTGCCACCCAGAGAGAGGATGCCAATATACAAGGAGATATCTAGTTTAAAGAAAGAAGTACATGAATTATGACAAAAAGAGACTGAGATGGATAATCAATCGTAGCAGCTCCTGGAGAATGCCATGGCGGTATCGCAGCAGATTGAAGACAAGTTAGCAGAACTACATGATAACCAGGAGCAGGTACAAGACCAAATTGGACAAGAAATAACTCCAAAACTGCTTGAGAGAGTTAAATAGGTTGAGCAGGATACAAGAGAAGTAGTGGAGCAGTTGTGCGGTACATATGACGAGTTCGTGGACAAGTTTGTTCCGCCAGTCGCAACACAGAGTGAGACAGCTGAAACAATTAGTGGCTCGTGGACGAGCCACATGTAAGTGTTAGGGGCATGTTTGGCCCAGGTTGAGACAAAGTTTTGGAAACACCTTTTTGAGACATGCAGGGAAAGCTGAGCTGAGCGCAGCTCATAAATGCAATTTTGGCTAAGTATTGAGGATGCTGCGAAGTTGTGCGTAGCATCCAACTTTGGACAAGACTGTGGAGTTGCGCGCAGCATCGAAGTTTTGGCCGTGATGCGAAGACCAGTACTGCACTGAAGCAGTGCTACGGACTTAGGAGGCCATGTGGAGCCAACAAAGCGGTGTGCTGGACAAGTATCAAGTGTAGGTACCGGCTGGACCGGTAGCAGCAATTTTTGGAAAGATATTCCAGGATTGCCAAGTGGCGGACATAGGCAAATCAAGAAGGTGTCCACGCGTGGATTGTTAAGGAAAGCGATGTTTGGCACACCGAGAAGGTGAAACCATTAGAGAGAAACGGTTCGGTAGAAGCAGCCTGTAGGCATGCGTGCGATAGGAAGGCCAATAGCGACAGGATGAGGACATGGAGATCCACCAGGATCAAATAGATGCTACCAGGAGCCAGCAAGCTGGTTTGGAAAACCAGCGCAATTTTGGAAACCCTTAGGGTTTTGGGTTCTAGGTCTTCGACATTGTACAGACATGACCTTCGGGCATGATCTATTTAAGAAGACAATTTGGTATGGGACGGGGTTGCTCTATTTTTGGGGGCTAGATGCTAGTTGTTAGAGTAATCTTGAGATAACCTTTTGTATTGTAAAATCTCTCTAAGCTAGGAATATTGTAAAGGCTCTATAGCTGTGTGTGCAGAGACCTAACCGAGAGAAAAGAGAGTCTGCAGCTGAGTGCGCAGACTAAGAACGGTTGCCCCATCCCTTTTTGAAAGAAATATATTACCAACTGTTCTTGTGGACGTAGCTTTCCATCCGAGGAAGTCAACCACTTTAAATCCTGTGTTATGTGATGATGTTTATGAATGAATGACTGTCTATATTACCTGTAGAATGAATGTTTGAATGTTTCCTTGCATGCTGTAGTAGGAGAACTTTGATATGCATTTACCAATAGGAGAAGTTTGGGAATGATATGCTAAGTTCCATGTGAACAGATGAATGGCAAACATTTTAATTATATGTTAAGATCGTGAATCAGTCATTTAAGCTTAATACTTTCTTAAAAGCAGTGAAAAAACACAGCACAACTAGTTATGACTATCATTTCAGTTCACGTTGTACAGATCCAAGTTCTTGAATGAATGCTAGAAAGATAACCAGTAAGTTCCTGAATGAATGGACGAGTGATATTCATTTTAGTGCCTTAGCATTTTCAAGATCTTCCAATTAAAGAATCAGCGTGGTGGACTTGAAGTTCTAGTAGAGAACTCGCACTAGTAAGAAGTCTTTAAGTGAGGCTCGCAGGGTTACCTTCATAGCGTAGATCCTGCTGTGTACCACATCGCTTTGCCTCGTAGCGCACTCCTTCTGTCCTGCTCTACGCAGCTTGTTCATATAAAAAACTCATCATTTACTGTGGAAACCTGATTCCGCAGTACCCCATAAGATACACCTCGGGTGAGACCTAAACCTGCTCGCAGTTTGTTGTCGAAAGGGCTGGTGCGAAGGCATTTTGTTGGTCAAAAGGGAGAACTGCAAAGAACCTGGGTCTAATTGGAAACATCTGGGTCAGTTTAAGACAACATGGTGAAATTTATCTCCAATCCACTCCGGAAGCTTGAGTTTTCCACAGAATTCCTGGACATGAATCATTTGATATTCAAGCTTGCTTGATATCCTATGCCGGGTGTGATGCAACTCTAAAAGGGTGGATTGTTCGACTTTAATGATCTTGTTTTCTTGTGATTTGCAGGTTTATAACTCCTCCATTAGCACTCATTTTCATTGAGATGGATTCTTCTTCTTCAAAGCTTCTCACTCCCTTTAATTATTTTGAATGGAAGAATGACATGGATATTATGTTGTGCTCAAAAGGGTACTACAGAGTCACCATGGGCCTCGAAGTTGAGCCAAATACACTCATTGAGAAATCCAAGCACTTCAACAAATTGGATGAAGCATATGGTCTTCTTTGCCTCAATATTTTCGAGGATCTTCACTTTCACCTCAGTGGATTGACTACTCCAAAGGCAGTATGGGAGCAACTCGAAAAGCTTTTTGGTTAACAAGATGACATGCGGTCTTTTAAATTGGAAAATGAATTGATTGCCTTGAATCCTGAAAATTTCGAGACCATCAATGATTTCTTCACCAAATTCAAGCACTTGGTATTGCTATTGAAGCAAAGTGGAGTTGTAAAAGATGATAGACAATTGATTCTTTCTATTCTTTCAAAACCTGGAAAATATTATTTGGTATTTTTCTCTACATTCAATTCCGGAAAGCTCACAATTCCGAATTTGAAAATGCCTACCTTAAGTGCCTTCATTGAATCCATGACGAAGGAGCATGATAAACTCATTCAAATGGGGACCATATGCTCCAAATACCAAGCATTATTTGTTGGAGGATCCAAAGCTATGAATGGAAAAGGTAAGCAAAAGAAAGAGAAGCCAAAGTTTGATTTGTCCAAGCAATGAGAGAAACGCAAGCAAGCGGATGAGCCATCCGATTCAAGAAACAAGCAAAAAGGAAAAGAGACCAAAGAGAAGTCAAAATGTTCTTATTGTAGCAGGGGATATCATCCTAAAATCTCATGCATGAAGAATACAATAGATCAAATGGCACTTCTCTTGGAGAAAAAAAACATAACCCTTCCTGACGGTGCAAGGAAAAAGGACAAAAATGATCATCTCGAAAGAGGTCATGCACTCATGGCAACAGTTTCGAATTCCTCCACTCTTCTCATTGATTCTGGAGCTTCGAACCACATGGATGCAAATAAAGATTCTCTCTCATATTATGATCCATCAAGCACCATTCCCATCCACATGTGCGATGACTCTCATATTTCATCAAAGGGCAAAGGTACCATTCATTTAGAGCATGGCAGTTTTCACAATGTTCTCTACGTTCCTTCCTTAGCTTCGAATATTCTTTCCATTTATCAGATGAATCACACTGGTACACCAAAGAAAGTTGTATTCTTCCCTAACAAAGTTGAAATTTCTGATATTCAAAGTGGAAAACTTATTGCGGTTGGAAAAACAAATCACACCGCAAAAGCTTATGAGTTTTCTCACTTTCTGCCACAACACAAGGCCACTGCTCTTCTCACACATGGAAATGAGGTAAGTAGGCTTTGGCATGAGAGGTTTGGACACCTTAATTAAAAATATTTTCTGCTTCTACAAAATAAATCCATGGTTGATGGCCTTCCACACCTCCATTCTTCGAAGGGAATTTGCCCAGGTTGTATCATTGGGAAGCACACTGAGCACAAATTTGACCGTGGAAAAGCTAGCAGAGCTTCTACTATTTTGGGGCTGATACATTCTGATATCAGTGGTCCACTGCCCAACATGTCCATGAATGGCTAGAGGTATGTTTTGACATTCATTGATGACTTCACCCATTTTACTTGGGTCTTCTTTCTCAAACACAAATTAGAAGTGCTTGGAAAATTCAAGGATTTTAAGGCTTCTGTTGAGACTGCCACTGAGAGCAAGATCAAAGCTCTAAGATATTTTAATGGTGGAGAATATATCAAATCTAAATTGCTGCAACTTTTTTCCGAAAGCGGAATTCAGATCCAACATACAGTTCCCTACACACCTCAGCAGAACGGTGTCGCGGAAAGGAAGAATCAATCACTGAAAGAGATGGCTACCTGTATGCTTGAGTCAAAAGGTTTGGATGAAAATATTTGGGCTGAAGACATTAATGTTGCTGCATACATTCAGAACCGAGTTCCACATTCATCCATGAAAGTTAAGACTCCTTTCGAAGCATTCACTGGTCCCAAACCGGATGTGTCCAATTTGAGGGTTTTTGGCTCGATTGCATGGGCTATAATTCCTTCTGAAAAGAGAAAAGCTTTGGATCCAAAAAGTACTGAATGTATCCTAATAGGATATGGAGAAGAATCAAAGGCATCTAAACTCATGAATATCAGATCCAAAAATATATTCATAGAGCGAAGTGTGAAATTTGAAGAACCGCTTCAAGATTTGAAACTAGTCGAGGAAAACAATGCCAATCCGCAGTCTCTACAAGAAGAAGATTCGAGAGAACATGAAGAAAGCATTGGATCTGATATTTATGATATTTTACTAGAATTTGATGGCCATGAAATATCATCTTCAAAATCCGACCATAATGATCCTCCTCAGTTACCAAAGTGGGCCCAAAACACTGTACAATATGTTGCTCCAACTATTGGAAATCCTATTGATCCAAGGAGAACAAGAGCAGACTTTCAAAGAGCAGGTATGGATCTTTCTTTTTCTGATCCATTATTATCTGAGGAATGTTATTTTATGGTTGGTTTAGATCCCAAATCGTACTCTCATGCCCAACAAGACCCAAGATGGCAAACTGCCATGGATGAAGAGTACAATTCTCTTCAAAAGAACAACACATAGGAGCTAATTTCTCTTCCACCTAGAAGAAAATTAGTCCAATGTAAGTGGGTCTACCACACAAAGGTTGCTGCTCATGGCTCTATCAAAAAATACAAAGCTAGGCTGGTGGAAAAAGATTTCTCCCAAGTCCAGGGAGTGTACTACACTGATACTTTTGCACCGGTTGCAAAGATGGATTACATCCGCCTAGTTTTGGCTATTTCCGCATCCAAGCACTCGAAAGTGCACCATATGGATGTGAAAAGTTATTTTCTATATGGAGATATAAATGAAGAAATATATATTAAGCAGTCAGAAGGATACATATCCGATCCATCATTAGTTTGCAGATTGAAGAAATCTTTGTATGGATTGAAGCAGGCCCCAAGAGCTTGGTATGCAAAGATGGACTCCTTCCTTCTTTCTCAGAATTTCAAAAGATGAAAATCTGATCCGAATTTGTATCTACAGAAAGTTAAAGGTAATTTGATTATTATTATTCTTTATGTTGATGATCTCCTCATTACTGGTAGCACTCTCCTTGCAATTAACAAGCTAAAAACTGCCTTAAATCTAGCTTTTGACATGAGCAATTTGGGCTTGCTGAAGCAATTTTTTGGATTGGAGATAGCTCAAAATTTTTATGGGATCACATTATCTCAGCAAAAGTATGCTTCGGACCTGCTATTAAAATTTAATATGGCAGAATGTAAGGCAGCTATGTTCCCATTCCTCTCAGGAATCAATCTTGAAGAGGGTAATTCTACACCGCTTGCAGATTGCACTATGTATCGACAGTTGATTGCTTCACTACTATACTTGCCACTCAAGGCATGATATTTCTTATGCCGTGAGTGTTGTTTCAAGGTATATGCAGCATCCCCATGAGCTTCATTGGTGAGTATTCGAAAGGATCTTGCAATATGTACAAGGTACGAGACATTTTGGCATACACTATGCTACAGATTCTGAGCTAGATTTCATTGGTTTCACTGATTTAGATTGGGTGGGTGATAGCATTGATCGAAAGTCCACTTCCGGATATGTTTTCATGATTGTACATGGACCTATTTTCTAGTCAAGCAAAAAGCAGGCAGCCATTGCACTTTCTTCAGCATAGGTAGAGTATGAGGTGCAGTCAATGCCTGCATTCAGGCAGTTTGGTTGCAGGGTATTCTTTTCGAGTTTGATTTTGGAAGCACTACTTCAACTGTCATCTTTTGTGACAATCAAAGTGTTATCAATACGTCCACAGATCCAGTTCAGTGGCAGAGGACCAAGCACATTGAGATTCACATGCACTACATCTGAGAGCTTGTGCATGATCGCACCATTTTTATGCAATATTGCCCTACCGATGAGCAAATTGCATACATCTTCACCAAGAGCTTCACTAAGAAGAAGTTCTCTTACCTCTATTCACTGTTGGGGGTGAGTTCCATCATGCTAGAGACATATTAGACCCTTATATGTTCAGTTTGAGGGGGGCGCTTTCTTCCCATTTGGTTTTCCCTTCTTTCCTCACTTAGATTTATTTCTAGCATTTTTGGATTATTGTATTGGGGTGACCTTTGGTATCAGTAACGAGGGCCCTATTCAGTTATTATTTTTTACATCATAGTATAGATTGAGGGGGGTGTTAGGATATCTCATCATTCAATTATGTACTTTGCATGCCTGCATGCATCCACATGCAGCCCAGTCACCAGTTTGATGCCTCCAGCACCTAGTCCCCAGTCTTCTAGCACCCGGGAGCTTCCTTCCACTCAGTTTTAGCCCTCCTAGTGATTAGTGCACCCAACATGCATCTACCACTTGAGAAGGGTGCCTTTTCTCACCTACCACTCCAGTTCACTTCAATTGGTTGAGTTCTTTCCTTGATTTGAGACTAGACTGACTCTCAACTTATTGTATCACTCCGATGGACCTACAGTGAGACTAGACTGCCTATTCTAACTCCAGTTAGCTCCTCATGTGTCCTCCACTGAGCCTCCTTCATTCAGTTAGTTCCTACATGTACAAGTTACACCTACCACACTTAGTTAGACTCATTTTGACTCCTGGTTGACCGTTACTTGTGCACTGATGACTCCACTAATCTGATGATGAGACTCCTAGTTGGAGCCAAGTTATTCCATGCAGTAGATTCGAACGACCTCCTTGGTTAATTCGAATTGCTCATTCATTGTGAACATAATCTTCCACCTTGTGAGCATCAACATTCTTTGGCCTGTAGGATCCATTTCATTGACTCAAATTCACTTTATATCCTTCAGAGATATTTTTTCCTCATTTTTCCTTTGACCCACTTGTTGCATCATTATAACAAGCGTACCCATGAGTTGCATCACTATAGCTCGCGGGTATCAAGTAAAATGGTAAAAATCATTAGTTTATTACTTTTTACTCCCAAAAAGTGGTCATTCGGTGACTTTTGGCTCCCCATCTGCCCAAATAACGTCTCAATGTGTCCTTTCACCTACCTTTGAGAGGACTATATATTGAGCACATATGGCTTATGGACGCGAGGAGAAAGAAGAGCAAGAGAACTCTAGTGGATTTTTTCCCTATCTTGAGTCTACACTCATTGATCCTTGTAGTTATGAACCCTTTATGTTCACCTTCCAAACTCCTATCTAGTTTGAGTTTGCCATTCATGGAAGATTGAAGTGGTGGAGGCACAAGTGGATTGATCCAGATCTTGGTCCAAATTGGTTGCCGGCAAGAGGTCATATCACATTGTACTTCTTCTTGTTTATTAATAGAAATACTCATATTCTCGTCCATTAATGTTGTAAATGTTGTTTATCTTACATTGGGTTGCATTTACTTGTTATATCATGGACCATTGCTATTGATGATATTAATGTCGTTTATATATTATATGTACTTGTTGTATATTGGCTGTCAAGACTAATTTGCAAATTCAAGTGCACGTATCGGAAAGCTCCAACGAGGATCTACATCAAACGTTTGGATCGAGGTTGGTTATCTTCTTCATTATCTTAGCATTGTCATTTATATAGCATAGTTATGAGAATTGAGTTGATTTTTGGTAGTCATCTGTCTATTGTGGTATACCCCAAGCCATAGTGATTTTTCTCCAACACAGAAATGGCGACTCCGCTGGGGATAACATCCATTTTGGGGATTTTTTGAGCATTAGTCCATAATTAGAGCTGTTGTTTATCGAAGCTCTATGTCACTTATCTGCTGTTGAGATACACTATAGAAAACTTTCTTTTTCTGAGCCATTGGACTCTCTGTTTGCCAATTTTCCTTTCCTCACCCACAGGCTAGCTTAGCTCTACCCACGTATACCCGCCTCTGTTTACTCTACTGTTCACGTGTACCCACAGGTATTCCTTCGACAGTAGTGTACAACTCCGACTTTTGTTGGTTTATGACATTTGGTTGTTGCTAGGTTGGTTTTGGTTGATCCTGAGTCTTTGTTGGCCTGTTTCTTGACTGTTCCATGCCTTGGTTATGACCAAAACTTTTCGTTTCTCTTGGTTGCACCATGTTGGTTTTTTACCCACCTTTAGATTTAAGCCTTGTTGGTTTTTTCCTTTTGAGCTCATTCCTTTGGCTGAGTCTTACTGTTTGATATCTTCCTGGTTGTCTTAGTGATCTCCTTGGCATATCAATGACTAGATAGTAGGATTTTGCTTGCATTTTTCATTTCCATATATTGAAAAATACAAAAAAATACACATAGTTTTTTGCATTTTCCTTTCGTTTATAAGAGAAAATACAATTTTTTTTTTGCTTTTATGTATTGCATCTTGCATTGAGTGCTTTCTGCCTTCATTTAGATTTTGATTGTGCATTGAAATAAATATAAAAGGATTGCATATTTATTTCGGAATCGTTGGTTTGACTATGCATATTAGGGGCATTGTTTTCATTGGATAGATGAGTCTAGGATTTGACGATTTTGCATAATATTGAGTCTTACACATCACTAGTCTCATGATCATATCCCTTGAGTAATCATAGCCATTAAAATTAAGGCTTACTCTTAAAATTGAATAGACCGATTTTATTTATAAGGTACACCTACTAGCATAGGTTTAGAGTCTTGGAGTAGATCATTGTGAGTTAACAATCCAAGACTACTAAACAAAACATTAGGTGTCTGACCAGGGAGTGGAGGAATTCATGGTATAGATCGGTGTTCTCAGGAAGCTCTACTCAAGCCAAAGTTAAGTACGAGGTCATAGGAGGTTGGTTGAAGGGATATCCCTCTCATACCGGATAAACGTGGGAGATATTTCCAGGATTTGTTTGTATCTGGGCACTCTTGGGGGATTTAACCCTCATTGAATTTCGGGCTCAGCTACCCTGCCCATACGACAGATCCCACTTGCGACTATCCCCCTGAGCATTGGTTATATTGTGGTGACCATAGTTTCCTTACCTAGGTATCGCACAGGGTACTTGTAGTGGTTATACTATTTGTGTCCTGAGTCAGATAGGGATTGGACAACACAGTTGTTTGTTGCTGAGGGTTACGACCCTTTGCACACAGTGAAGCCTAGGTGTCTCTATAACTGATTCTGCTACCTCTGGCTATAGTTTGGGAGTCTCAAGCCTCTCCTAGGCGAGACATACTGACTCTAGTGTCGAGAGCTCATTTAGCCACTCTGTTTGTATGCTCTTGGCTATAGTTTCTCTAGGTGTGTGCTTTTGATTTACTGTTTTTGATCAATAGTTGGCCTTTAGGGGACGTTTTGATTATATATTCTCCCTGGAGATATTGTGGTGCAGAGCCCTACTCTCTGCCGATCCCGTCGGTTGGCTGGTTTAAAAACGACTGAGTTTTCACGCCGTGGGGGGGTTGCTAGAGGATGCCGGAGGGCTCCCTCTGAGTCTTCGGATTCTTACGAGACATACATCCAAGAATTCATGACTACTACACATTTTGATACTGAGGAAAAACCTTCGACTCCATCAGGTAGAGTTGACCACACTTCCAATCCCCATACTCCTCGTGAGGAGTGGGGAGGTGATCCACCTGAGACTCAACCTGGTTCTATTTGGCCTAATCCACTTTAACGAGATCCATTCGATCCTTCGAATCTAGATAATTATCTTTACGGAATTCTGACCTTCCTCGAGGACGAAGAATAAGATGATCCATTCAGTCCTTCGTTTCCATGCAGTTATAGACACGGGATGCCAGAGTTACATGATGACACTGGTCTTACGATCAACCCAACCGCACTCTCTTTTGGTATGCCTAGTTATAGTACCGTCGAACCTTCCACTACGTTTGGTAGTCAAGATGGCACTAGTCATGGTATTAGCCATACTATACCCACTGGGGGCACTGCCCTCACTGGGGGCACTACGTTGTCCACTCACACACATAGTATGGGGACTGGTCATGTTCCTCCTAACAATGTTAATGTTGGAAGAAGACCACCTCCTAATATTTTTCAACCTAATAGGAACGTTGTTCGAAACACGACTCGCCATCCACCACCTAATACACATGTCGCTACACGTCAACCCAGGACTACTTTTACGGATGTTAATGCTCCTCCCAACCACAGGGGTGGACATATACCACATACTTTTGCGTCCATTGCCGCCACTATTAATGCTAATGTAGGGGGTGGGAAATATCCTATCCACATGGACATTGGGAAACCATCCTTGCTACTAGTAACACCAATGTTGGGGTTGGGAACACTTTTCATGCTTCTGGTCACAACACGACTGCTCAAGCTAATCCTAATGCTGGGGGTGGGAACATACCATACCATTATGGTCATTACAACACGGTTCCCATTTTGAATAGTACATATTTTCCCCATACTCATGGTGGCAACCCTTACTACAACACAGTCGGTGCTGGCAACTAGTACAATCCACCACCCCAATATGGTGCCCAAAACATGCACATACCTGCTTACTCTCAAATGGGTCAGGCAGGAAGAGGTTATCAATCCTATGGCCATGGGAAAGCTTATGGTCCGTCAAGTCCTTATTATCAGTAGTTTAATCCCCATGGTCAAGCTTTTGGTCCATCTTATAATTCGGTTTCGTTTAACCAACCTTTTATGGGGGCTTATAATCATGCTTTCCAGCCTCAGCTCACGTTCCTTGCACACTTGAATCTTCTAGATCTTTCGAAGCTCACGAATGATCCAGTGTGTCACGACCCTACTTGGCCCCCGGTCCCTACCAAGATCCCTTCGAACATTCCTAAGTTTGAGGGGAAAGGTGGTGAGGAACCAAGAGATCATGTCACGACATTTCACCTTTCGTGCTCCTCCAACTCATTGAATCACGATTTCGTTAGATTGTGACTATTTCAATGCACCCTCACGGGGGCAGCCGCGAAGTGGTACGTCGAGTTGCCTTGAAAAACTTATAGGGGTTTTAAAGAGATCGCTTTGGTTTTCTTATATCATTTCTAGTTGTCGGTTTGCTATGATACTGGCACTGAACTTTTATCTACCTTCTGTCAGAACAAGGCCACGCATATTTCTGACCACGTTCAAGAGTGGTGTCGACGGAAGAAGTTAGTGAAAGCCAACATTCCTCCAGAGCTCCTATTGCAATGGTTCCTCAAGTCTCTACTCCCATACATTGCTAAGGATGTTTCGATGTCCGACATTGTGACTGAGGAACAAGCTATCTTGAAATTCCAGCAATTAGACTTATTATACTCTAAGTCTGGCATTTTGTAGGACATCATTCCTGATGCACTGTGCACACATCATGAACCCATGTCAGTTTGTGGACCGAATGCTGATGGCATCATTGGATCTGCAAGCACTCGCCCCATAGATTTGGTAGCTAATCAAATGCAAAATTTATTGCTAAACTAGTCTACTCTCGGACAGGTTCACACCTTGTCCACTTCCACCCCATCATCCGATGTACACAGTGTGCAAACGACAAACTAGTCAGGTAACCATCAACCTGGTGGTAAGAAAAAGGGGAGAAATAATCGTAAGGGTGAAAACAATGGGAATAACAATATCATTTGCAATAACCCTCATAAGGATAATGCCAACCCTCCTCGGGAAGGAGGAAATGCTGGTGAGGACCATAAACCTAGGAATAAGATGAAGTTTCCTTGCAAGCTCTATGGGGAAGACCATCCTAGTCACTTATGTCCTCGTATTGAGGAAGCATCGAATCACTTGGCACAGAGCCCAACTGTGTTGAAGGATCCCCTACCTCATCACCAAAACATGGCTTCGCATGCTCCCACCACTACTTATGGACCTACTGAGATGACAACATCTGCTTCCAATACTAGTGGTTATGGATGTGTGAACATGGTTCAGTCAGAGGTTAGTATTGCCACTCGTCAACACGATTATGATGCACCACAACCTAATTTGGGGAGTGAGTGCTCCCCCTCCTCCTGCCAATTCCTTGCATATCGAGAAGCCCTCTATTATGCCGCGAATACCGAAAGGTGTTCTTAAGCACTCTATGCATAATCCTAATGCTTGAGCCACCCACAACTACTCCATCGTAGAATATTTGGGCCAAAATTCATGTGCCATGTCGGCTCTTGATGTTTTGAAAGCCTGTCCTTCTCAGAAGCATGCTCTTTTGAGAGTGTTAGGAGTTCAGGATGGGGGAAGTCCCACTGTTATCAAGTTCAATACTACTGATTTCCAACCTCGTTTACCCTACCACGTGGCTTTTCAAATCCAGGTGGTGTGCCTTCAGAGTTTTGTCAAACATACTATGGTTGACGAAGGTGGATCTGCATTAGTAATGTCGTTAGCTTGTTGGAAAGCTCTTGGCTCTCCTTCCCCACTCGCGTCTAGAACCACGTTCACTGCATTTGTCGGTCGTTCATTTAAGCTGCATGGAATTATCCCTTCCCTTGTTGTCTCCTTGGGAGGTAAGTCTGTACCTATTGAAGTCGAGGTGGTTGATGCACCCATCGACTACAACCTTATATTGGGTAAGAATTGGATGTATGCCATGAAAGTTGTTGCGTCCACTGTATTCAAAGTTATCTTCTTTCTTCATGAAGGCAAGATTGTGACCATCGATCAGCTGGATTACGTTAACTTCTCTTCCACAGCATCCAAGGGATCCATAGTCCCGCATGTTACTCATTCTCAACCGGCAACTGGGAACATGGGTGTTGGCATCTACCCTTCATTGATGGGAACTTATGATTTTGCCGCACCTGTGAATTTTATTGGAACCATTACCGACGATGCGTTTCCTCCTTCGCATAATATGTCATTCCGGACTTCCTATTTCGACGATCCATGGACTTTACCATCCACGAGTTCCAAGTCTGGAAACATTGTGCATGTCGCAATGTCTATGCCACTGTCTGTAGCTGAGCTTGCTTACTAGCATATTCAACAAGCCACTGTAGAACCGGATCTCTCTTCTTCCTAGACAGTCGAGGAAGATCCCGTTACGCTATCGGTTTGGGTAGCCAACTTGTCTTGTTCGCACGATTGCCTCGATGATACTTTTCCTTCTGATGAAGCTATTATGGAGGCCATGTGTGGTAGTGAGAGACCTTGGGAAGATATGCACCATCGCTCTTATTTCCTTCCCAAACTCGAGCTTTCCAAACAAGAAGAGTTTAAGACGACTCTAGCAGAGATGGTTGGTCACCCTGTGGCTCTTTTGGAGTCGCAAGATGTTTTTGTGGAAGGGAATATGGCTAACATTTCCCCAACTACGTCGATCAATATCTCTTGTACTCTCGGAATAGTTGAGAATGTCTACATCGGTGATGATTGCACTCCTGAGGAGATTGCTATTTACACTGAATTGTTTACAGAACTCTGGGAAGATTTCACCTGGTCATATGAGGAGATGCCAGGAATAGACCCCCACATTGTTGAACACGATATTATAATGTATCCCAACACTAAACTGGTTCGACAACGCTTACGTGCTGTGAACCCTAGAAAAGCATCCGCTATCAAGGCAGAGGTGGAGAAACTGCTCAAAGTTGGTTTCATCTACCCCGTTCCCCTTACCGAATGGGTGTCAAACCCCGTTCCTATGGATAAGAAGTAGGGAACAATCCGTGTATGCAGCGATTTTAGAGATTTGAACCGTGCATGTTCGAAAGACAACTTTCCCACACCATTCATAGATCAAATCTTGGATGCTTGCGCCGGAAGTGAGATTTTTTCATTCATGGATGGATTTTTTGGATATAACCAAATTCAAATCAAACACGGGGATCAACATAAGACAACTTTTATTTGTCATTGGGGAATTTTTACATATCGGAAAATGCCCTTCGGCCTTAAAAACGTCGGAGCTACGTTTCAGCGCGCCATGACCTACGCCTTTCATGATCTTAAGACGATTATGGAAGTTTTCTTGGATGATCTTGCCAGCCATTCTCGCAAGAGAGTGGACCACCCCAAGAACCTCCGCATGATTCTCGAACAATGTATATGATACAAGATTCAATTGAATCCTAACAAATGCATCTTTGCTGTAAGGATGGGTCGCCTTCTGCACTTCATAGTTTCGAAAGAGGGTATTAGAGTCGATCCTCTAAAAGTTGAGGCAATACATCAGTTGCCTCCTCTGCGCAATTTGTTACAACTTCAGAGCCTCCAAGGGAGAGCCACTTTTCTACGCCGTTTCATAGTCAATTATGCTAATCTTACCAAAGGTTTCGCGCGCTTATTGAAGAAGGACACACCTTTTATCTAGGATGAGCAAGCCCAGTAGTCTTTCGACGCCCTTAAGAAAGATTTTGTATCGGCCCCTGTGCTTAGTCCACCAGACTTTGCATGAGATTTTATCCTTTATGTGGTTGCATCTCAAGAGACGATTGGCATGGTCTTGGCTCAGGTTGATGATGTGCTTGTCAAGCATGTCATCTATTACCTTAGTCGAAATCTAGTAGACGTTGAGCTAAGATATACTCATATGGAAAAGCTGGCGCTTGTGCTGTTCATTCAGTCCAGCGGTTTCGACATTACATTTTGTTTAGAATTACCACAGTTGTCACGCATATCAATCCGTTTCAGTTCGTGCTATCATGATGCCTTATCGATGGGAAGTACAATAAATGGATTGTTATCCTTCAGGAGTTCAATCTCGATTTTAATTTGGCGAAGTTGGTGAAATCATTGGTATTTGCTGAGCTTATGTTGGACCTTCTGAGACTTGATGAGGATGTCATTCATGAAGATTCCTTTGTGGATGAGCACTTATTTCTTATCTGATCCGAGGAACCCTGGTATGGGAATTTCATTGTATATCTCCAAACTTTGAAGTTTCCTATGCACTATTCACGAGATGAGCGACGACGTGTAAAACATCACGCTAAAGATTATACTATCATCAGCGACACTTTGTATCATCGAGGAAAGGATTCTATCCTCCGTCGTTGCTTAACTCACAAAGAAGCGGAGCGGGTGCTTAATGATTGCCATGCTAGGGCGTGTGGTGGTCACTTATCAGCGCTTGCTACAGCCCAACGTATTATGCGAGCTGGTTATTTTTGGCCTTCCATATTTAAGGACTGTGTTAATGCTGTGAAGAGATGTCACCCTTGCTAGGTGTTTTCTCGAAACATACGCTCGCATCCAGCGCCCCTTGATCCGGTCGTCACTGTCAGTCCCTTCACCAAGTGGGGGGTGGATTTCATGGATTGCAAACCAGCTTCGGCTGGGGGGCATCACCATATCATAGTGGCCATGAACTATTTTTCCAAATGGGTTGAGGCCATTCCTACCGTTAAATCGATGTTTCTACAGCAGCCCACTTCATATTCAATCAAGTTATAACTCGGTTCGGTATTCCGAAAGAGATTGTCACTAACCATGGCAGTCACTTTCAGAACAAGATGATGGAGGATTTGTCACTCAAGCTTGGGTTTCGTCAAGAACACTCATATTCTTATCATCCCCAAGCGAATGGTCAAGTAGAAGCAGTCAATAAGTCTTTGAAGACCATTCTCCAACGTACCATCCAACAAAGCAAGACCAATTGGTACATCATGTTATATCCTTCTTTGTGGGCGTATACAACTGCAGTCAAGACTGCCACCGAGTTCTCACCATTTCAGCTAGTTCACGGTGTGGAGTCACTTTTACCGATTGAATGCAAGATCCCTTCACTTAAACTAGCCATAGAGCTCCTCCCTGATACGACAGGTCTTGAGCAACGTTTAATCCACCTTGAGCAACTTGACGAGGAATGTCGAGATGCCGCTATGGCTATAGATGCTAACAAACATCGTGTTAAGGTTTAGTATGATAGGTCTGTCCGTCCCCGGCAGTATGTTGAAGGTGACTTGGTCCTCTTATATCACCAAGCTAAAGAACCTCTGGGGGCAGACAAGTTCAACCCCATGTGGCATAGTCCTTACATCATGAGGCGTGTCCTGGAAAAAGGAGCCTATGAATTAGAAGACTATGAGGGGACTATCTTAAAGGAGCCTAGAAATGGGCTCTACCTCAAGCGGTATTACGCTTGAACCTCTGGTTTAGGATGATACTTTTGTATACTATTGTATAGTTGATTCTATACATAGTTTAGATTTCTTTTGGTTTTCGGGTCTGCTGATTAGATTCCGTTTGATTGACAAATGTCAGTAGAGTTTCCTACGTTCTTAGGGTTCGCAGATGGTGCTAGCCATCATACGCAGCAGCTTGCTTCTACTGCTTGGGTTATTTTCTCACCTGACCACCTAGTTGTGTCCTCAGGAGGTGCTTGTCTTGGTCCTACATCTAATAATGTGGCTGAGTATAGTGTCATCATTGAGCTACTTCGGGATGCCATTTCCCATGGCGTCCAGTCATTAGAATTCCACCTGGATTCATAGCTAGTTGTGTCTCAACTGAATGGGCAGTACCGTGTGCGAGATCCTACACTACTACTGAAATTCCTAAGGGTAAGGCTCTTGCAACGATATTTTGTTTCAATTACATACATACATGTTCCGAGAAGTGTTAATCATTTATCTAATGCATACGCTAACTGTGAATTAGATTGGCATTTGTCACATTCACCATGAAGCACATAAATATAAGAAGACATTCATACATTTGTATATACACACATATAGTTGTTAACACCCAAAAAGTGCACACTACCTCATCTACCCCATTACAGGACTCATTTGTCCATATTTCCTACCATATTTACCTTCGAAACCTTAAAATCCCATTAAAAAGCCTCCAAAAGGCCACAAAACCATAAAAAAAGCCTCCAAAGGGCTAGAAAACCCATTTCCCCCCCAAAATTATCCAAAATTCCTCCAAAATAGCAAAAACCCTCTAAAAAGGGAATAAAAAATATAAAAAAAGAGGAAAAAGAGGGAAAAGTGAGGAAAAAACCCTATACAGCTGACCTAAACCATATGGTTCCCAAAACCATGGGCCAACACTCCACCACTAAAAACCTATAAATAGGTGATGGAGGCCCCTCATTTCACATCCACAGTCAAATACACCCTTACTCTACCAAAATCACTTTCAAAACCCTAGCTCACCCTTGAGCTACTTTCACCCTTGAGTGCCCCTTTTGGCCCATTTCCAACCCTTTGGAGAAAGAGAAGGAGCAAAGCTGGAGTTTGGAGCAACCCTCTTGGACTATTGCAAGAACTTCACCAACCTCTACACCTGAGGTAAAATTTTAATACAAAAAAGAAAGATCTTCACCATATTTCCATGTTTTGTTATGTTTATTAATGCTCATGCTAGTTTAGAATTTGAATTGTTTTAGTACTTTAATTTACTGTTGATTGAACTGCTACTAAGGAGTCCATTCTCCTTAGTAGGTGCTCATTTGCATAAGCTAGGGTGAAAACCCTAGCTACAGTTTTGGTGACTCCCCTAGTGTTCCTTTGAATTTCTGGTTATAGTTTTAATAGTTTAAAGCGTTTTCAATTTTCTGCAATATTTTTCTGTTTTTTCCTTTCGGTTGTCCCTTTCGGCTGCCGTAAACCGCATCTTTTACCCCCCGCAGTTGCGTTCCGACCGTGTCTTTCAGGCATTTACCTGTGATCCGACTGCGGCTCTCAGACTGTTTCTGGCGACTTGCCGGCGGATTCAAGTCTGTTACCTGCGATCCGACCATGGTTAGTAGCTTGATTGGTGCGATCCGACGGCGGCTGTTAACCATTTTTCTGCGTCCTGCCTGTGGCTTTCAACCATTTTTCTGCAACCCGTCGGTGTCTTTAGTCCATTTTCCCACGTCCTGCCTGTGGCTTTCAGCCATTTTTCTGCAACCCGCCGGTGTCTTTAGGCCATTTTCCCACGTCCCGTTTGCGACTTTCACCCATTTTCCTGCAACCTTCCTGTGGCTTTCGACCTGTTTCCAGCGGCCCGAATGCATCTTTCGACCAAAATCTTGCAACCGGTCCGCGACTGTTGAGCTGTTACCCGCGGTCCAACCGCCCAGATTTGCCACAGACCCGCGGTTTGTTTTCTGCACTTTTTCCTGTTTTGAACCCAGCACTTTGCTGCATTATTTTCTGCACTTGCACAGCCATCTGTCCTACCTGCAGCCATCCTTCCCTACAACCTTTTCTGTAGTATTATTTCTGTTCCATTTACAGAATATTTTTTAAAGTTCAGCATTTTAATTGAAAAAGAGAAAAATTTGCATTTCAAAGTTTAAATTCAGTATTGTTATTTTTAGTTAGCAAGTTGCCCACCCCATGGTACTTTTTATTTGGGTTCATCATCTCACACGCACACACTCTGTCACCTAATTCAAGTGAGCCTTAAAAAACTACTTAACACAACCAACATTCTAACCCCACTTGGGGAACACATAAGAATTTTTGTAGTTAGGTAGGATCAGGGGGATAGACATCCAAATAACACCCCTTGGTTGCTTACACTTGAGACATAGTTGTTTTACATTAGGGAACCAAAATCCCCTAGTATTTTTTGGCACGGTCACAACTAGTTTATCAAAGGGACTCTCCCCTAGGAGGGATGAAGTCGCTAGACTGGTTCCGGAGGCCTGAGTGGAATACCGCACTCCATTCAGTAACCAAAGGCTACCTTTCGTAGTTCTCGGGGTATCACCCATATGGGGATACCACGGCGATAGAACCAAATGGCAGATTCACCTTTTCTGGACGTATCATGAACGAGGTATCTTAGTTTCCTTTCTTCTAGGATTGACTACCCGGTGTCCCTCCCGGTAAGGGGATATTTTTAGCCACTTGGCTCTACTATCCATATTCCCTGACTTGGATTTCATCACCTTGCAGAGGATATGTCTAGTTGAGTCAGAATACTATTTAGCTAGGTGTTTGCATGCTCCCTTACCTCCTTTTGGTCTAGCGAGTCCACTATTTTTATTTTTTAGGAAACCTGCTACTTGTTGGTATTCTGACCATTTTTGTTGATATTCCACTTATTGTAGCACAGCTGTTACAGTAAGTGTTTTGAGTTGGTTGTTGGCCTGGGTGCCATATTTTTTGAGCTCTCCTTCTACACACTCGGTTGCATTAGGGTTTTTGAGCTGTTTTTCACTCAACACAACCCCCAGATATTTGACATCATCTATCACCATTGAGTCCCCGAAAGATTCTCGGCGCCTCCAGGGAAAGCCCGCACAGCACGGTTCACTTGACACCACCCATCATAGACATAGATCTTCATCACTTGATACCACTCATCATAGATCTCGAGCCTTGTCACTTGACTCCACTTGTCAACGGCATAGAACTCCGTCACCCGAGCTAGACGCCCATTATTTTACCTCTGATTCTGAGGCAGATTCTAAGAACCCCATTTACACTGCACCAACCAGCCCCATGGATGGCATGACTTCCACCCCTTTCTTTGTAGGGACCATTGGTGGAGCATCCACCACCACACCAACTGCCACACATGCTTTGGGTATGCCCTCGATGGGGCCCACATCTACCATTCCAATCACTGCACCCATTCCAGTAGCTGGCATTCCCAGTCCATTAGTGACTCCCCCTACCCTTGGCGGTGCAGGACCGTCCCATACCACTTTCGTTCCTCACTTGGGGGAAACATCCCGAACCCAGCCCCTCCACTTGGGGGCATTGGCCCCACCATGGTCCAACCGACTAGTATGTCACATCCTTCTACTAGTTTTCCATTCATGGCTAGCCTCAACCTTCCTAACCTAGCTAGACTGACTAACAATCCCATCAGACACGACCCTGCGTGGCCTCACATGCCCACCAAGCTTCCCTCCGACATCCCTAAGTTTGAGGGCAAGGCATGCGAGGACCCCCAGAACCATATTATGTCCTTCCATCTATGGTGTTCCTCCAACTCCATAGTGGACAACTCTGTCTGCCTCCGTCTATTACAGCGTACCCTCACTGGCTCTGCAGCTAAGTGGTACATAGAGCAACCCCATGGGACCCATGCCACGTTTACTTCCCTTTCCTCGACCTTCCTGCAATTCTTTCAGTTACCGGTCTACTATGACGCGGGAGTTGAGATCCTACTGTCTTGCAGACAGAACACGGCTACCCACATCACTGACCACATTCATGAGTGGCATCGACGCCGCAGCCTCTGCAAAATCAAGTTAGACGACCATATCTTCTAAGATTGGTTTCTAAAATCCCTCCTTCCTATCATTGCCAAGGATGTGGCATCAGAACGACCCTAGTCTGAAGAAGAGGCCATCCTCAAAGCCCAGCAATTTGACCTCATTTACGCCCAGTCAAGTTATCTATATACCATCATACCTGACACCCCTCACGGTGATTCCTCTCAACACGATGCACCGAGGGCATCTCATGCCGCAGACGGCATCATTGGCCATATTGCCTCACATCCCCAACCCTTTTCCATAGCATGTCCTAGCCATTGCCCCGACTTTTCGTGGGCTACATCACAGTCTGGAGCAACCAATTCGTATGCTCCCATGGCACATCACCACCATTCCCACGAACCCTCATGTCCACCTCAGTGCTTTGGTCATGCATCCCTCGCTTACACCCCCCGGGTCGCACCTCAGCCCTATTACCACCTGCAGGCTGCACCAGCTCCTATTTCCTCTCAAGCCCAACATGTTTATTACCCACCACAGGCAGTCCCTGCAGCAAACCCACAACCCGCTCCGCAGACGTATCAGCAACCCCCACAAGGTTCAGCACCTGCGCAGCCTCCCCCTACTTATTATCCACCGCAGCCTTCTCCCGCACTTGCACAACCCCAGAACCCACTTGCTGCCCAAGGGCAAGTATACGCCCAACAGAATCTGCAGTAGAACCAAAACAACAAGCGCCAACAAGGCCAGCAAAACTGTGGCAAAGGCCGTAACCGTGGGAACAACCCCCCTCCAAACCAAGGCGATCAACCTCCCAATCCCCCAAACAACAATAACGTGGTAGCTGCCAACCAAAACCCTGATCGACCACCCAAGCAGACCAAAAATCCTAATTTGTAAACAAACCATCCTTGTTCTATTTGCGGGGTCGATGGCCACTATACACATGCTTTCCCACATTTGCAGCAAGCTCGGAAACTCTAGACGGATGATGCCCATCGCCAAGGGCACGTGGATCCTCAGGCGCCACCCAACCCCCCACCACCTCAGCAGCAACCTTTGGTGCTACAAAACCCCTTACCAACCCAAGGCGTAGTGAAAACTCATCCGTTGGCTCCCCCTCAAGGCAACGCGCCCCCACAACAACAGATCACTTATGCCGCTCCTGATCAACCCATGTTCGACTCAGGTACCCACCACTTGTTAATGATGTCATCCACTGATGTCAACCTCCAAACCCGTCGGAACCAATATGGCTCCACCCCTGAAGCCCCTCCCGCCGACAAAAACACTAACAGTCATCCCACCGATCAGACGTTACGTATACCTCCGGCTCCACTCGATGGCGCCTCCAAAGCACCTCGCTTCCCACTTCATCGCATCAACAATAATCCCAATGCTCGTGCTGTGTCAAATTACAACATTGTAGATGACTTGGCCCAATCTCCTGCAACCATGTCTGCGTAAGAAGTCTTAAAAAACTGTCCTTCACAGTGCAAGACTTCGCTCTCCGCCATTGGTGCTATTGACCCAAATGATTCACAACTGATGGCCTTCGATTTGGACCAGTCTGAACCACGCCTGCCTTCCACTTTAGTGTTCCAAGTTTTTGTTTCCATTCGGAATCTTGTCATCCATCGGTGCATCATCGATGAAGGTGCCTCTACATGCGTTATGTCCACATTCGTTTGGCAGAAGTTGGGATCCCCTACCCTCCATTAGTCTACCACGATGTTGTGAGCCTACGACGGCCGTTCGGGTCAACCCCAAGGTCTCTTAGCCAATGTCCCCGTCCAGTTGGCTGGAAAAACCGTGCTCATTGACATAGAGGTCATCAATGCCCAACTTGATTATAACCTCTTACTTGGCCGCAGCTACATGTATGCCATACGGGTGGTTTCCTCATTCATTTTTCGTACCATGATGTTCCCCCATGACGGACGCATGGTCAAGGTTGACCAACTCACCTATTACGATCCAAATACCCCCGCTGCACTCAAAAATGTTCTCCCCATGGTTGAACAACCCATTGGTGGTGCAACTACCTCATTTGTTTCCTCTGTGGGACCCGTAGTTTACTCAGATCTGCTGATGACCTCAGCATTCCAATCTATTCCCCCCCCATCACCTGCGACCGAAGTATCTGACCTATGTACCCTCTCCCACAATACACAAACACCCAACAATCAACCGCCCTTGTTACCCAAACCACCATTGGTACCTAGTCACATTAGTGTTACACCCACCCACACAATCCCCTTCCTATTCCCTCCCTTCGGAGTAGTAAGCGCCCCAGTTATGGCTACTCTCAGCCTCCCCGGGTTAACCTTAGGATTACCCATGTGGTATATTTCGCCTCCCATTCCCCCTCCAACACCAAATGTCGTCCTTCAATCGGTGCAACCCATTGCCACTACTAGTCAACCAACTCCCGGTGTCACTACCCCTTCGTCATCGACGAATCCCCCTCCTCCTAGCAAGCCCACTGGGGGCAGAAGCCCACAACCATACACTGTTGTACCCCTCCCAAGGTAGTTAAACCCCCCCACCCCGTGTTTCGTGCTCCCCCCAAATGCTCGTTGTGTGATGAGTTAGGCCATCCGACTCATCAATGTCCATAATTACCTACATTACAAGAACACATGCAAATGCTTGACGATGACCCCAACATCCTGGTTGTCGAACTAGATCCAACCCCTAAGCCTCGTTATAAATCACTGCGTACCAACCACCCTTGTGCAATATGTGGTGTTTACGGACATTACTCACATCACTGTCCTGATCTCCCAGATTATAGAGCAGCTCTCTACGAGATGAATAATTTGGACCTTGAGACGGCACCCCCCACAATTGAGGAGATCCACCCCCCGGTATCATCCCCATCCGGCAAGATTAACAACATTTATATGATATCTTCGACTACCACTCCCTCGTCAACTGATTTGACAACTCAATGTTTCCGCAATGATGAGGAGATTGTAGAGGCTCTCACTGCCCTGGATTATCCCTGGGATGACATGCACCATCATTCCTATTTCCTCCCAGAAGAGTCCTCCTCTACCACCGCTACCCAATTCGCGGTTGAGTCCAAAGATTTCCTTCCCACCAAAGTCAACTGGTTTAAGGATCCTATTCCCGCTCCTGATGCTTTTGAGGAAGGTAACATGGCCAACATCTCACCCATCATCCACATAGATATCTCTGACCCACCTGGTGCTCTTGAAATCATTACCTTAGGAGCATCCTGCAATGAGTATGAGATTGAAGCATACAAAAAACTTTTCCAAGAGTTCCGTGATGTCTTTTCCTGGTCCTATACTGAAATGCCTGGTTTCGACCCCACTATTATAGAGAACCACATTGACACATGGCCCGATGTACCCCCCGTTCGCCAGAAATATCACCCCATTCATCCTTCAAAGCTCCCCACTGTTAAGGTAGACGTTGAGAAACTTCGCAAAGCAGGATTCATTTATCCTATCACATATACCACCTGGGTTTCAAACCCCGTCCCTATTAACAAAAAACAAGGCACCATTAGAGTATGTACTGACTTCCGCGACTTAAACCGTGCTTGTCCTAAGGACAACTTCCCCACACCATTCATTGACCAACTCATCGATGCGTGTGCGGGACATGAAGTCCTATCTTTCATGGACGGTTTTTCCGGATACAACCAGATTCAGATCCGTAAAGAGGATTAGTACAAGACTACCTTTACCACCCCTCATGCCTTTCGGCCTCAAAAATGCTGGTGCCACCTTCTAGCGGGCCATGACCTATTTCTTTCATGACTTGGTCCATATCCTGCTTGTTCCCCGAAATAATTAGACCACCTTAACGACCTCCGGCAAGTTTTCCTTCATTGTCGCAAATATCAAATCCGCTTGAACCCACACAAGTGTGTCTTTTGCATTCCGACAGGCCGGTTGTTGGGTTTCATTGTTTCCCAGAAAGGAATTACTGTTGATCCCCTGAAATTCCAAGCCATCTTAGACCTTCCCTCTCCTCGCACACTCCAGCAGCTCCAAAGTCTGCAGGGGCGATCCAATTTCCTTCGTTGCTTCATTCCTGATTACGCCACTACCATTCATGGTTTCTTACGCCTGCTTCGTACCCACATATCCTTTGTTTGGGATGAGCAAGCAAAAGTTGCATTCGAATCCCTCAAGAAAGCTGCATTCGAATCCCTCCGGATTTCTCTAAGGACTTCATCCTTTACATCTCGGCATTCAAACATGTCGTGTCCGGAGTCTTGGTTCAATAAGACACTGCTTGCCAGGAGCATGTCATTTATTACATCAGCCAGACCTTTTCAGGACCACCCCTACGTTACCCATATGAGGAGAGACTAGCCCTAGCTGTGGTCTTTTTCGTCCAAAATATGTGACATTACATTTTACTTAGTCATAACACAGTTGCACCGACTCCAACCCCATGGTCTATCTATTAAACCGGCGGCTCCTGCAAGGTCGTGTTGCTAAATGGGTCACTATCCTCCAGGAATATGACCTCACTTTCCGAACCCCTAAGAGCACTAAAGCCCTCATGCTTTCCCAGCTCATCACCGATCTCCCCTCCCTTCTATTGTCCCCACAAATCTCCGATGAGTTACCCGACAATCACTTAGTCATCATCTCGTCTAATGACGCATGGTACGGTGATATTTTTTTATACCTGCGCACGCAGAAGTTCAGACCCAACATCAATCGTGATGGAAGCTGTCATATCCATCACCAGGACTCTCGATATCTCCTCTTAGGTGATGTCCTTTACTGGCGAGGGGTTGACACGATTCTCCATCGTTGCCTTACACACGAGGAAGCCGAACACGTCCTCAATGACTGTCATAGCGGTCCCTGCGGCAGACATTTCTCTGGGATGGCCACTGCCCAAAAGGTCGTCCGCGCCGGATACTTCTGGCCCACACTCTTTACCGACTGCATCACAGCAGTCAAGCATTGTCATAATTGCCAACTTTTCGCCCCCAAGGCCCGGACACCACCCACTCCGTTACACCCAGTCGTCACTGTTGGTCCCTTTTATAAGTGGGCCATCGACTTCATGGAATGTAAACCCCCATCTGCCAACGACCATAAGTACATCATTGTCGCTGTCGATTACTTCACCAAATGGGTGTAAGCCATGCCCACCTTCAATTGTACAGCTGACCTTGCTGCCCATTTCTTTTTTATCCACGTTATCACTCGATTCGGGGTTCCCAAACAATTGGTCTCAGACCATGGTTCACACTTCGAAGATTCTATTTGGCGTGAGTTATCCACCCTACTAAAGTTCCAACATCAGTATTCCTCTGCTTACTACCCCCAAGGGAACGACCAAGTAGAGGCCATTAACAAAATCTTAAAAAAAATCCTCCAATGCACTGTTGACCGGCATAAGTCCAATTGGCACCACATGTTGTTCCCTGCCTTATGGGATTACCGTACATCCACCAACACCGCCACTGGTTTTACCCCGTTTCATTTAGTTCACGGTGTAGAATCTGTCCTCCCAATCGAGTGTCAGATACCTTCCTTACACGTTGCCGTCGAGCTTCTCCCCGACACCTCCCCACTCGAGCAACGTCTTCTATCACTAGAACAAGCTGATGAAGACCGTCGTGCCACTCTCCAGACCATTGAAGCCACCAAGAACCGCTCCAAAGTTGGTTATGACAAACATGTACACCCTCGAACTTTCCATGAAGGGGACCTCGTCCTCGCCTATGACCAAGCCCATGACAAAATTGGAAAACAAAAGTTTGAATCCATGTGGCAAGGCCCCTACATCGTGCAGACCTACCTCAATAATGGGGCATACATTTTAACTGACTCCGAAGGTCACCCTTTGCGCAACCCCCGCAATGGGTTGTATCTTAAACGCTTTTATCCCTAAATAACCCGTGGCCCCATTGGTCCGTATTGTACAGTTTGCTCTCTTTTTTTGTTTTTCACCTTTTTTACCGCAATCTTACATTCATCATTTTTGCATGACCATAGATGGACCATCTTCCACCTCATCACATTGGCTTCGCTGATGGAGCAAGCCGCTGGTCTCCAAACCTGGCTTCTGTAGCATGGGTCTTATATTCCCCTTCACATGACTTGATTCACCTTGACGGAATATGTATAGGCACTGCTACCAATAACTAGGCGGAGTAGGATGCTGTGACCGATCTCCTGACTGCTGCCCTCTAGATGGGCATATGTCACCTTCATGTGTTCCTTGACTCCCAGCTACTTGTCTCCCAGCTCAACAACTGCTACCAAGTGCGTGATCCCTGCCTCTTTAGAAAATTCCTGCGCACAAAACAACTCAGCCGACAATTTGAATCCATAACATTCACCCATGTCCCCCGAGCTCAAAATAGTGTCGCAGATCAAATGGCTAATAATATCCTAGATTAGCACATCAATCACACCATGTAAGACCTTCGTCATGCATCATCACCCCATAACATCTCATCAAAAAATATATAAAAACCCAAAAAGATTGCAAGGGGCATCCACGTGCCTATCATCACATAAACATTTTCATCCATGTGCAATAAAAACAAAACCACATTATTATACAGGGGCATCCACGTGCCTAATCCTACATACATCATGTTGCATGACATACAATACACAAGGGGCATCCATGTGCCCATCATCCTACACTACTTGCATCCACGTGCAGTACAAACATATAACAAACCATAAGCGCATCCACGTGCGTACACTAAATCATCATCGCAAAAACGTGCATCCATGTGCACATATATATATATATATATATCAAAAAATGAATGTCAATATGCTACACATGTCCTGAGTACCCCCGTACTCATCTATACAAAAAATATCTATACATCCCTATGCCTCATAGAATACATGCCGTAGCTACAAAATCGGAGGGGAGTCCCTTGTACTCCCTAATGAGAGTCATACCCTACGTCACTGCCTGCATCAGCTGCCTCCGAGTCCTCCCCTCGCTCCTCCTCTGGTAGTTCCTCATCCCCTGTGGGCTCATGTGCCCGACCGCTATCCACCAAGATAGCCACCTGGATCGCGATTGACCGAAACTCCAATTGCGCCCTCATGCAATCTTGAATCACCTCCAGATCCATGTCATGCCACCCATCATCAGTCACTCCAACCAGCAACTAGTTTAGAAGCATCCGCACGGACTCCAGAGTCCCCTCAGCATCCCATAGACGCGCCTCCCCTCGGCCTGGTAGGGCTGGTACCACCACATGCCCCCTGTGTGCTACATGTTCTAGTGGTGGTCCCGGGCCCACATCTATAGATCACACATCAGTCAGTAATAGTATATCAAAAACCCTATCATACACAAATATTGACATCCATCACATGCAATAGAATCAATACGTACCATCTAGTCCCCATGCCTGTCCTAGCACCCGTGGTGCCTCTGGATCCCCGATGTAGTCTATATCTCTATATGGAAAATCATCCAGTGTCAGCGGCATCTACAGCCACTGCAGGTACAGCTCCTGAGTGAAGTATCTACCCAACTCACCGCCACCCCGGCGGCACATCATCTCTCCCCACCGCACCATGCACGGCTCCCTCAGTCCTCCTGCCCTGACCGGCACCCGTGGTCGCAGTGTAGGTACCCGCTCCATGAAGAAAGCACATAGAAAGGATCCATAACAGAATCCCTTGCCAGATTCCTTCACCGATGTCATTTGCCACTGCACACAAGTGAGGAACATCTGGCCCCATGCATAATAGACACCATCCAGTACCCACTCCACTAGCTGCATCTGGCCCTCGGACACCTTCTCAGGTTACTGGGACCCCAAAACTCGAACCACGCACACCGCAATAGCCTGTACTGCTGGCTCCTGCAGGTCCACCACCCGGAGTGCATTCCTCTGCACCCTAGCCTCTGGAACACAGTACCGCTCCAGCATATCCTCCATATCTACATCCGCGGATACTCGTGGCTACGTATCCACCACCGTACCCAGACAGGGCAACCCCATCAGGAAGTAGACATCTGCGAGAGTGAGATCCACCCTCTCCCCCTACACCCTGAATGCCTAAATGTCCAGCTCCCAAAAGCTCACCAATCGGTTCAACAGCAGCGCTGCTGAACGCATCATAGGTACCTGTGCAAACTTCAGAATTCCACACAATCCCAGCGTCGCCCGCACATGGCGATCCCTTCGGATGACCTCCACTATCTCATCCGGGACCTCCTGCTCTCGCCACAGCACCAGCGGCATCCTGTCAATCACACAAGGCAAACCCATCAAACTCATGTCAACGAAGTAAACCTGCCCCCCCCTTCAGGGAACCCTAACAGCTCGATCCCAATCGCCGCTTTAGGACCCCTTGCCGCGGTTTTCGACTGCGGCTATTAGGGCTACAGTCACAGTCCCAAACCGCGCCTGTAGGAGCCGAACATGCAGTTTCGAACCGCGCGTTCAGCCTCAAAACGCGCGGTACCAGACCGTGTATTTCGACCTGAACATTGCGGTCCCCAGCCGCGTGATCCACCCTGGAAGCCGCGGTCCCCGACCGCGGTTCCACCCCACAAACCCACGGTCCACCCATGTGGACCGTACAATAAAATCCCTTGGGATCCACCACCCTACCTCGAACCCAATGAAAATGCAGGTATGAGTTTGACAGAATACCTGTAACTCCCGGATCTGAAAACGGCCGGTCGGATCGTCCAGAAACACCAACTCAGCTTTGGTCCACTCTGATCACTAGTCAAAGTCAACAAGTCCAAATGACACTTGTCATGTTGGACCCACTCGTTATTTATAGTCCATTGACTTTTTCTTGTTTTGGCCATACTGAACCCATACGGAGTCCATTTTTCGAACCGTTTCCACCACTGGAATCAACATGATGCAACCGTCATGATGGTCAACTTGTTCTCTTAGTTTTTCCACTTCATTTTTTGAGCATTTTTTAGACACCACTCGTCGCCTCGGTTTGCATGCCACTTCGGCTGCTCTCCATTTTTGGTATATTTTATATCATCGGATTCATTTTTCTGAGCCCGTGATGATGCTTGAGATCATTTCTTGCTCTCACCCCCATATTTTTTGGGTATTTTTCCAAAACGCCCCCCGTCACCTCGATTTGCGTGCCACATCAGACGTTATCCGTTTTTGACACTTTTTATATCGCCAGATTCATTTTTTTGAGCTCGTGATGATGCTTGAGATCATATCTCGCTCTCACTTGGTATAGTTTCAACATTGTGTCCCGACACCTTGCTGCCTCGGTTTGCGCACCACATCGGCCGCCATCAGATTATTCCACATTTTTACATGAGCCATTCACTCCTGTCATACTGCAATTATTTCATTATTTTTCCACCATTCATTATCCCGCAAGGAGGCCCACCAGTGTTCCCCCCTACCCTCATTCTTGGTCATCATCAATGTTCCTTGATTGAGCACTTCCTCCTTGCCTGGCCATTCCTTTTGTTCGGTATAATTTTATCCCTTTTTCGAGCTAGACAAGTCCTTTATGAAAAAGGTACTTAGGGAGTTTCTGTTAAGCTCTTTTCTGACTCCTAAAACAATGAAAAAATCGCCGAGCAATCTTGCTTCCTTTCATGCTCGTTAAAGTACCTAAAAGGGCGTCTATCTAGTATAAGTTTAACCATTTTCTAGATCTGGTAGACTAATTATGAAAAAGGAATACTCTAGTCACACCGGCTAGAAGAGTTCTTCATTGCATCCTTTTATGCTTCTTCGGGCCTTGGAGACTAACACACGAAAAAGCAACCCCCTGGAGTCTTCTTATCGCTTTCCGACTCTCTAAAATTGAAAGCAACCACGAGCATGAACTGTCCTGGGATCGTACAAATCCACACGACAGTACCATTCCATTATTTCAGAGTCTTCTTATCGCTTTCAGACTCCTTAAATTTGAAAGTAATCACGAGCATGAACTGTCCTGGGCTCGTATAAATCCACATGACAGTACCATTTTACACACACTTCTTCTAGTTCCTTAACCCGTGAAGAAGTTCCCCCATGCCTCTTGGCACTATGATCGATCATCTTGGCAGCACCCCCAATCAAGTCGCCTTTGTTTAGAGTAGTCTGCAGTCTCCTACCATTTTACACCAGCTTGAGTATCACTCATCCCAGTCACTATTCTTGATCCATTACAGCTATGATCCCTTTCCCATCAGTCAGTTTCATATGCTGCCCGATCGTCCCCGCCATCATACTCTGAACAAAGGAAGTTTGAGTCCACCCACTCTACTTACCCAGTTATCCCCCACAGTATGTCAGTCCTACAATTAGTACTCTCACACTTTGATTCTCCACCTCGCACTCCTATCAAGGAAACATGATTTCCTTGCTAGTTGCAGGTATCCCTCTGTCGACGACAACCCCTCTATTCCAGAGGATAGACCCAGAGGTCCCTGCACCTTGGACCCATCACCATCTGTGGTGAGTGCCTATGGACCATTTTGAGAGGAGTCATCATTGCCTCTCCACGTGGTTGTTTCTCACATGCTCGACTTCAACACCTTGATCGCATCGTTGAGAATTGCGCAGGGTTTATATCCCTTCAGTTATTGGTCGAAGACCTCGGATTTCCCCCAACTCTAGCACATTGGTGAGTCCCTTCGGAACACCCAGTTATATGTTCCCGTGCATGTCCGGGTTAAGTTGACGATAGTATCTGGAAGCCATCCAGTTATATGCTTCCTTGAGTACCCAGTTTAGTAACAGTTCAGTGTACCATTAAGGACATGACTACCTGTCATTATGCTCCAGCACGTCATTAGTTCCTCTAGTACCACACTCAACAGCACTATAGTTATTCCAGTGTACCAGTTCTTCAGCTCAGACATGGTCAGCCCAGTAGTATGTCCCATATTTGTGTCCCCTCTGGACCCTTATGATGTACACAGTGGTTCTCTATGTATCCTACAGGTCCCCCTTTTCAGGCCTCACTGTTATTTTTTATGTATCTTGATACGAGCATGGGTATGCCCGCCTCGTCCATATATTGAGATTCTTCCTCATTCATTATTTGAGGCCATGTATATTTCAGGTCCCCATATTTTGGACCCCATTATTATTGTTGTTCTATATCTTGATACGAGCATGGGAATGCCCGCCTTGTCCATATGTTCAGATTATTCCTCATTCATTATTGAGGGCATGTACTTTCAGTTTTTGCAGTTTGTTTAGGACCGTTGTTCCGGGCTCTAGTTCGTTTCTTCTCTTCTCCACACCTCAGGAAAACCATAAAAGACTTATGATGTCTATCAGCCATACAATGAGCTCCTGCCCTCACACATCAGGGGGAAATCTGTTAACACCCAAAAAGTGCTCACTACCTCATCTACCCCATTACATGACTCATTTGTCCATATTTCCCACCATATTTACCTTCAAAACCTTAAAATCCCATTAAAAAGCCTCCAAAAGGCCACAAAACCATCAAAAAATCCTCCAAAGGGCTAAAAAACCCCTTTTCCCCCCAAAATTATCCAAAATTCCTCCAAAATAGAAAAAGCCCTCCAAAAAGGGAATAAAAAATATAAAAAAAGAGGAAAAAGAGGGAAAAAGGAGGGAAAAACCCTATACAGCTGACCTAAACCATATGGTTCCCAAAACCATGGGCCAGCACTCCACCACTAAAAACCTATAAATAGGTGATGGAGGCCCCTCATTTCACATCCACAGTCAAATACACCCTTACTCTGCCAAAATCACTCTCAAAACCCTAGCTCACCCTTGAGTGCCCCTTTTGGCCCATTTCCAACCCTTTGGAGAAAGAGAAGGAGCAAAGCTGGAGTTTGGAGAAACCCTCTTGGACTATTGCAAGAACTTCACCAACCTCTACACCTGAGGTAAAATTTTAATACAAAAAAGAAAGATCTTCACCATATTTCCATGTTTTATTATGTTTATTAATGCTCATGCTAGTTTAGAATTTGTATTGTTTTAGTAATTTAATTTAATGTTTATTGAACTGATACTAAGGAGTCCATTCTCCTTAGTAGGTGCTCATTTGCACAAGCTAGGGTGAAAACCCTAGCTACAATAGTAGAACCAGAGAACCAATTTTTTTTATAAATATGTCCAAAAATGGTAGTGTCATGCAAAACTAGAGCCCGTAGCCCTCAAAAATATACAAATCGATACAAAAAATGAGATCCTGAGATATCTACTCCCTACGAGGAGGCCTAGCTGCCACCTCGATAGGATGTGTCTCGTAGAAATACTGAACTACATTGGCTACTCGTTGCAGTAGCTACACCCAGTCACCCGGAACCCCCACTACTTGGCGCTGTATGGCCTCAGGTAGTCTTGCCACCTCTATCTGTGGAACCCTAGCAACCATCCATGTGAGGTGCGCCGCAAGGTCTATAGAGTGCGTCCTATTGCAGCATCACCTGGCTCCTCACCCCTGCCCCGACGACCATGTCTCGGGAAGCCATCGGGTATCACTGAGCCTTTGTCTGTGAGCAAACAGTCAACCATTAGCATATAATATTACCACCAAAAATATTTTTGCATTTACATCTATAATCAAAATCCATAAAAATTTAATACAGAAAAACCTAACAAGAATATTCACCAATGTCTCCGAATGCTACGTCTAGTGGGAGTGGCATGTCCCTATCCTAGCAGAAGTCTATCCCTGCATAGGGGTAGTATTCTATGGAAATGACCTGTCAGTCCCACCAGTGGAAGAACTCCTCGCTATATGGTGATGTCAGACGACCACCACCCTATCGTGTCAAGACCTCAGCCCACTGGGTTAGGGCTGGATCCCGGAGACTATGAGGAGGGACATCCACCCTTGAACTAAGCCCTGGAACCCTCTCAAAGAAGAATCTGCATAGGATACTCCCATACCCAAAGTTTTTGGCCTTCCCTTCTTTTCATTATGTCAGTTGGGTCTTCATAGACCCCATCAGTGTGGCACACTAGTCAAATACTATAGGCTGCATGCATTGTGATGCATACAACATCACTGGTCTGGATGCCTGGTGCAGAGCTTTGGATCCTGTGATCCACACTAAGGTAGCCACAATGATCTTCATGCTCAGATCTACTATGGCATTGATGGGCACCTAACTTCCCATCGTGCATTTGTTTGCAGGGCAATAGCGCGCTATGTAATCCTGGACGGTGATCCCACCACCCACAACACGAGACCGAAGACTATCCTCCTCACCTTGGCGGGACAAATAGGTAATGAAGTAGATATCATCCACTTTTAGTGTGAGGATTTTCCCATTGAGATTGAAGTTCTGTGCATCAACATCGCAATAGTCAATCAAGCGCTAGAGTAATAGGTTTTGGGCCCTCAAACTCCCTATACTCCAGAATTTGTACAACCCACATGCTTGCAATGCCTGCTGTGCTTGCACATCATTGTGCACGGCCTCATCAACTTGGTCATGCTCCCTCTCCCACCACTCTAGAACCATCCTCAAGTGTAGACAAACAATGATTTTAGTTAAATTCTTTTGCATTTTCAATGGTCATACCCGCGGGCTAAGTTGTATACAGGTGCGGGTACCCGCGGTTAGTCTGTGTATTGATTGCGAGTATCTTTCCCTACCCGCGACCCGCATAGCTACAACCCACGGGTAGCACTGAAGCCATCTAGGGCTTGGCCAAACAAAAAATCCCACCATTGAAAATCAAAATGAAATCATTGAAATGAAATGTATGGATGAGACTACCAACCTGCTCCGGACGGTTCGATGAACGGTCGCTCGTAGCTCCCAGAATCGGCAACTGAACTTTCAGGTGAAAACTAACCACAAATCTCCAAATGGGTGAATAGTAAAAATGAATTGTAAATTGTAATTTTTTATTACTATTTATAATTTTTAGGACCCACTTGTCTATAGTTTTTACCGTTTTGTGCCGTTTTGGACTAATATACTGTCTTGGAGTAGTATTTTTTAATTAGATTTCTTTGGCGAAAGTTATTCTGGACCATTTCACACCTACGGTAGGTACGTTTCACACCTGGAATATAGGTTAGATGCCATTTCCATGTGCATTATGCATTTGACCTATTGACCACTTTCATAAACGCTAGGTGTGACCCCACTTCGTAACTGACACAGAACCCTCACACTGCTATAGAAGTGTCGTTATGTGGTGGTAGGGCTTTTCTGAACATGGGTACCCTAGTTATAACCCCTTTGTGCATTTTGGTGCCCATGCCGTTGTTTGTCCTTAAGATTGGGAGTCCTTTGTAGTTACACCATGACATTGCGATAAAGACTCATACTCTACTTTGTCTTATGCTGGACATCTCCATTAAGGACTCTCCTCAGTTATATCATGTTGTGATTGTATTGCATCATCCTGCTTGCTGCTTGAGCCTTGTACCAGCTCCCGCTTACTCAGTTGTTAGCCTGGTTCCTGAGCACTTTTCCCTGTCGAGCCCTGCAAAGCTTATATTTTCCCTTCACAATTTGATCCCCCTTTGACCCTGAGGGAACATCCCCCCCGAGTGTCCACATCCTGCATGCACTTCCTTGCATTGATCGTAGGTATGTTCCACTGCTTGGAACTAGTCTACTCTCTATTTGACACTCGTTCCCTCACTTGTTGTACTATAAGCAATTTTATTATTTTTCAAGATTTTCCCAAATATGAAAAAGACCAAAAAAGTCAAATATTCCAAAAGCCGAACGGGATTATGGTTACTAATTCTTGTTGGCATTTGTTGTGTCTCCTTTGAGCAGAGCATTCATTCCACTCTGTACATTATGAGTCGGGACTATAGTTGGACCTTAGGAGCTGTACTTGTTTCTCAGTTTTCTCCATCGATTGGTTAAGCTTCCAGTCATTATGGAGCCCTTTGTAATGCCTCCTGCATTACACAGTTTATGTCAAGTCTATGCTGCCTGAGTCTATCCATCTGCTCATGCTCTTGTTCAAAGGAAGTCCTGAAACTAGTATCGGCCACTCCTCAAATCTCTTGACTATTGCATGTCGGCCATCATTATTGAGTCAGTCCATTTCACTTGAGTTCTTCCAAATATTTTAGCGTAGCTGGTACCTCGTGCTGGTTGATGGGGTATGCCTTAATGCCCTCCTTCCAGCGAGTCTCGTTCCGTCGACTTCAACCCATTTATTCCGGGACTTGAGGCTTAGAGTTCGGTTGAGTACCTTGAGGCTTGCAGTCATTAGTGGCAGGTTCTCTCGCCATCGATAGTTTTGGGAATACATTAATGTCCCTTGATTGATGGATTCATCCTAGTGTTTGAATTCACCTCATTTATTCACACTCCGATGATTGTACTCTATGCCTTGATGCCCATTTTCATTATTGGTGGGTTATCTCGTGTCTGTTAATAGTATACATTATTGACCGGTAATCAGACAATGTCACATCAGGGTCGACCCCAATTCCTTTATTCACTTGATGGGACTTGCACCATCGAAGACTTGTGTAGAATACCCTAGGCGATAGCGGCATTCAGTATGCTACTTATGACTTTGACTTTACATTTGAGATATCACCTCTCAGATATCAGTAGTTTGTACCTCCAGTTTGCACCGTTTGTTTCCTTTTCAGCAAGAGACCATATCTTACTGTAGAGGGATCATGGCTATGATCACTTATGACATGTATTCACTGTGTACTACCTATTCATGGCCATTGTATCAGATTGTTTACTACCGACATGTATTCAGGGATACTATTGTATTATGATGAGTGAGCTTCTCTTTCCACTTGTGTCTTCATCACTCCACTTTTGAGTTTTATAATGTATTTCAGCCATCGTAGCATAAGTCTCTAACCTTACACATTAGGGGGCATCTTTTACAACGTAATCTTCCACCTTGTGAGCATCAGCATTATTTGGTCTGTAGGATCCATTTCACTGACTCAAATTCACTTTATATCCTTTAGACATATTTCTTCCTCATTTTTCCTCTGACCTGCTTGTTGCAACATTATAACAAGTGTACCCGCGAGTTGCATCACTATAGCTCGCGGGTATCAAGTAAAATGGTAAAAATCACTAGTTTATTACTTTTTGCTCCCAAAAAGCGGTTGTTGGGTGACCTTTGGCTCTCCATCTGCCCAAATAACGTCTCGACGTGTCCTTTCACTACCTTTGAGAGGACTATATATTGAGCACATATGGCTTATGGACGGGAGGAGAAAAAAAAGCAAGATAACTCTAGTGGATTTTTGCCCTATCTTGAGTCTACAGTCATTGATCCTTGTAGTTGTGAACCCTTTATGTTCACCTTCCAAACTCCTATATAGTTTGATTTTTCCATTCATGAAGGATTGAAGTGGTGGAGGCACAAGTGGATTGATCCAGATCTTGGTTCAGATTGGTTGCCGGCAAGAGGTCGTATCACATTGTACTTCTTCTTGTTTATTAATAGAAATACTCATATTCTCGTCCATTAATGTTGTAAATGTTGTTTATCTTGCACTGGGTTTCATTTACTTGTTATATCATGGACCATTGCTATTGATAATGTTAATTCCGTTTATATATTATATGTACTTGTTGTATATTGGCTATCAAGACTAATTTGTAGATTCAAGTGCACAGATCAGAAAGCTCCAACGAGGATCTACATCAAACGTTTGGATCGAGGTTTGTTATCTTCTTCATTATCTTGGCATTGTCATTTATATAGCATAGTTCTGAGAATTGAGTTGATTTCTGGTAGTCATCTATCTATTGTGGTATACCCCTAGCCATAGTGAGTTTTCTCCAACACACATTGTGACAGTATTGTATTATATTTTCACTATTATGAGTTATAGAGCACTGATGCATCTCTCTTGCACAGTTTTTACTCCAATTTGTTTTACATCATTGTGATTGATTTACTTGTTCAATAGATCTACTATGACTAATTTTACAGGCTTCTCTCCTAGTCCCACTACTTTGTCCTTTTGTGGGAGCATTCTTCGCACCTCGACCATTCATATTCCCTCTGGTCGATGTTGTTCTTCTTGACAGATTTTCCTCCGCCTTTGGGGCTAGATGGTAGGCTTCACCAAGCGTCCTAAACTTTGACAAGCTCAACTTGTCCTGTATGACATACTTCAGACCATTTACAAATCTTGCAACCACTTCTTCGTCTTCATCGGTTTGACAGGATCTGATCGATGGTCTGTAAAAATCTTTCGTGTATTCTTTCACGGTCATATCTTTCTGTCGAAAGTTTTGCAACTTTCTAAACAAGGAAATCACATAGTCATTTGGAAAGAAATTTCCCTTCATCTTGGAAACCATTTTGTCCCAAGACTTCATCTTCTCCTTTCCATTCTTGACTCTGTCATCCTGTACATTATCCCACCACAGTGGGGCATGTCCCTTCAACTTTAGACATGAATTTTTAACCCTGTTGGGATCTTCTAGCTTCTCTATGTCGAAGTATTTCTCCATCTCTTTGATCCATTCTATCAAGTCTTCTGGATCCAGACTTCCTGACTAGGTATTTACATCCATTTTTACCTTAACCCTCATTTCTTCCAATAGCTTGATGAATTTATCTTCTGGTTCTTCTTCTACTGCTTCCCGAGCATCCACTTCTTCAACTTCTTCGTCACTATGTTCAAGTGTGTCGGGAATGCATCCACGTCTCTAGGTTTCTTTGATTGCTGCGACCTCATTGGTCAAACTTATCATTGTTCGCATGCACTCGTAGACCTCCTGTGCCTCGTGCTCTTCGTCCTACACCATAGACATTTACACCTCTTTGTGCCATTCTTTCAATCGTAGCTGAAATCTCATCTCGATCAGTCTCAACCTGACTTTCACCACACGCGCACAACTCTACCCAACCACAGTTGGATTTGTTCACGCACATGCGGGCTCTTCCCGCTCTCCTTACCAATTGATGCTAGTCGTTCTAGTATCAGGATCTCTCCTACTCTCAGGATCTTCTTGATCTAATACCACTTGACGCAAGTGTGGGTTGGTCAAACCCTCTTTCTTAACGATATCACACAGTCAACACACAAATGCTCACATAAACTAGAAGTGAACTAGAATTGCCAAGAAGTTGGATTCTATTACTTGTATTGATTTACAAAATTACATACAAACTACTAAACAAGTCGGCCTCAACCTCTTACAATATACAGAAGTGATTTATGTTCTCTCTATATGATTTCTCTCTGTGGTTTATCCTCCAATCCTATGATACTAGATCATTGATCATGCCCCCATATTCTGTGCCTTCGCACTAGTCTTCTACTCTTCTTTGTTGTCCTTCTTGAGTTCCACCCTATCGGGATTCCCCGAGGCATCCTTACTTTGTTCGTTGCTCAACCTATGATTCGACCGATCATTGCAGTTTTCAGCACTCCATGAATGTTCCTGCACAACCTCCTCTTATGGGGACACCTAGCCTTGTTCCAACCACCTTCTTAACTGCCATTAGCCTCCTCAAAAACCCACAACGACTGTAGGTCTGTTGCCTCGACTTCTGCACTTTTCAACCTTTGTGCCTCTTTTGCTTTGCTATAGTTTTCAGACTTGTCGATATCCACTTCCGACTAGTCTTCACTTCGACACGGTGACCATTCTCTACCTTGTTGGTCCTCAACTTATCTTGTTGACTTCACTTAGTCTCCACGGTTATTGTCCTCCACGCTTGTCCTTTGTCGCTTCCGTCAATGTCGCTCTTTGACCTTTTGTCAACTTTCGACTTCCTGGCCTTAACGTCCAGTATTCCTGCACCAGTGGTCATCGAAAACCCTCCTGGTCTATCTTCTTCTATTGATCAACTTCGACTATTTTTCCTAGGCCTCAATGCCTCTGCATCAAAATATATCAGCATCTTTTACATAGGACTTATGAGTGTGTTTATCACAACAGCCTTAATCATTGAAAACCTTTTTTCCAAAAAATGTATTTAAGAATTCCACATACAACTCACGAGTTCATTATCTATTTCGAAATTTCATAATACTAATTTGGAATAGAGCCCTGACTCATAAAATCTATATATTATTAATTATAACTAACTTCAAGAAATCCACTTCATTCTTTGTGGGGGATCATCTAAAAAAAAAATCCCAACACCCATATTTTAGATGATTGGGCCCCTCTAATACTTGCAACACTGAGGAATCTCTGCATATCACCAAAAATATGATCATGATTGAAACAAACTTTCATGCAATTCCCACTAGAGAATGAAATTTCGATAGAGGTGAAATGCTTTGAAGGCTACCCTAACATGTATAATTGAAAACATATTAATAAATTCACTTTGATTATTCACATGAAGTGTGCCATGCATAAGTAAAACGTGTCACCTCAACCACATAAGTGATTCAATGTAATCACATCCTTCTGCCCCGACTAGCCATTGTTGTACTTAAATATCCAAAAGGGTCATTAAAGTTACGTTAATTCAGGAGAGTTAAAGTGACTTGACACATAGATTGTCAACTTACACTAATAATTAACTTTTGAGGACATATTTCATGTGAGAGATCACATCAAGATCTTTAGACACAACCAAAGAATTCAAATACCAAAGTATCATTATATCCCAAACACAAATACAATCTAAACATCAAATCAAACTATGAGACAAATATTATGTTAATGATAAATAGTACGTGCATGCATGCATGATTTTTTTTCCATATATGTATCTTCTTCTCATGTTAAACTTGTAATGCATGATACTACATGTATATTTTCTAGACATAATATATATAGGCATTTCCAATAAATATGTTAACAAAAAAATTACGGGTAGTTTAACTTGTGGAGAAGTCACTTTGTATGGATTTACAAGGGTGTAAAATATTTTAATAAGATTGGAGTTTATTTGTTGCTCGTTATGTGATAAAGTATATATAGCAAGTTGACAAAGATCAAAATTAAAGGAGGTATGTTATGGAGATAATTTGCATAGATATTAAGATGTAGATGATATTAATTCCCTCATTTAAAACCATGGTGTTTTCCCATGGTTTTATTCTATGATGATGCTTAAGAATTAAATTTAAATGGTAAGTAAGAATTTATTGAGTAATTATTCTCACTATTTTCTTCTTCGGTATAGCCAAAACTTATGAAAATGTAATAATAGAAACTAGGTTAAGTATTAGTTATAAAGATTTCTAAAATCCATATACCATTTTACATTGGTGTAAATATAAAAGTTTAAAACAGAAGGATTTACATATTCAATAAAATAACCATTTACATTTTATTTTTTTATTTTGAGTGATTATTAATATCAACATTGGTTTATCATGCATTTAAAAAGTTAAGGAATCATTTGCTTTTAAACATTTATTTATGTGCTTGAAATGGTTTAAGAGAAGTAATCCTAAGTCAACATAGTTATAATGAGTTAAGTGGTTAGGAAGGTCATAGTTTCTCCAAGGACAAAGAAAATTGGAGAGTAGATGTGAGTAATCATGTGACAATCAATTGATTTCACAATAGTTAATTTGACAATAATAATTAGATGCCTAGTTTTTTAATGAGAAATAGTAAGTCTCACTATCAGGATGTCCAAGTTGAAATGAAAAGAATATGAAGTGGGATTCTATAAAATTATATTTTATTAATTTACTCGGTAGATCTCATAGGATCTATGGGATGCGTGTAATAATAAAACAAATACATGTGTGCCTCTCTTTCCTTTTGTAGCTCAACAAGTTAAAAGAATCGCTCTACTCTTAAACTCTTGGAATATAATATGGATAAACAAGTTTACAAGGAAGCCTTTGTATTTGATGTTGTTGATCTTGTTCTTGTACAAAAATTACCTAGTAGCCATGCTCTTAATGGGGAAATAGTTGCTCATGTTGTATTGCCATAAATTTTGAAGTCATTAGTTATAAAATTATTTTGTATTTACACTTTCTTTGTAAATGATTCTTTAGATATTCTACAACCCCAAACTTCACATATTATATAAGATAATATGAGTGACCAGGGTCTTAAAGAAGTATTTCTTCTTATCCTAGAGCCAAATTTTTATAGGTTTACAATTGTTTCCAATTTCATAATACGTTTTCAACTCTCAATTTATCATTTATTTAATGTTGTAGTGCTTGTGGAAATCAGAGGACTCTTCACCATGAAAACAATATCATCAATGTAAAGAAAAACAATGATGACTATATTAATTTCTTTGATTGATATGTAAAAAATAGAGAGAGTAGAAGTTAGAGTTTCTCCGAGGATGGAGAAAATTTCAAATGGGGGAAAGTAATTATGGGGATAAGTAATTATCGAAGAAGCTGATCAAGAGGGAATTCTTGGCCAATTATATATAGATGAATACCACTTAGGTGATATCTATTATATATATATCTTGATGAATACCTCTTAGGCGAGATCCATGATTGTGAGTCCCTTGTCGGACATAGCCTACACATTCTTCTGTGGAACTCTTATTCATGTGGAACTCTAATTGCATATTATTTTTATGGATGAATAAAAGTTGTTGTATTTATTTGTATGCAAAGTGGTTACTATAAGAAAATATTATAAATATTATATATGCATGATGATAAAAATGTTGGTATTGTAAATGTTGTATATTTTCGCTATTTATTTTATTGGAATTTATTCTCAAACAAGTTTACATAAATAAAAGTAACCCCTAAGAGAAAACTCTCTCTCTAATTGGGGAAATACTTGCACGTGTTGTTTTTCCCTAAATTTTGAGGTGATTAGTTATAAAATTCTTTTGTATTTACACTTTCTTTCTACATGATTCTTTAGAGATTCTACAACCCCAAACTTCACATATTATATAAGATAATATGAGTGACCAAGGTCTCAAAGGAGAGTTTCTTCTTATGATAGAGACAAATTTTCATGGGTTTACAATTGTTTCCAAGTTCATAATATGCTTTCAACTCTCAAATTATGAATTATTTAATGTGGTAGTGCTTGTGGAGATCAGAGGGGCTCTTCACCATAAAACCAATATCATCAATGTAAAGAAAAATAATTATGACTATATTAATTTCTTATGTTTTAATATTTTAATTTAATTGATTGATATTAAGAGAGAGAGAGAGAGAGAGAGAGAGAGAGAGAGTTTCTCCATGGATGGAGAAAATTTCAAGTGGGGGAGAGTGCATGTAAATTATGTGATGAAATCAATATATAAATCATCCTTTTGACCACTCTATATAAGTCGATCATTTAAAAATATTCATCATTCTACGAATAATATTGAATCACTTAAATATGAGATCACATATTCGAAAATTTTATGATTTGTTACATAACAATTACATGTGGTTTCATGGGTCAAGATAATTATTTAGAGTTACTGATGTATGAATATATGCAACATAGTATTATAGCCAATTGTTTAGTTTAAAGGGTCCAAGCTTTATTTCATATGTATTCATAGTAGTAGAGGAATGTGTAAGTTTTGAGTTATGTCAATCAATAGTAATGGATATTACCATGATTTACATTTAGTGATGTATGTTAATTTTTAAGCATTAATTCAATATACTCTAGGATCTTTACTGAGAGAATAACATCTACAGTATATCAATGCATATCAATCATAGCAAGCATGTCAATCATCACAAGAAGCAAAACATAAGAGACAATAGACACACAAAGTTTCCGTGGGGAAAACCCTAAGGTGAAAAACCCCACAACTTCCTTAGAGATAGATAGAGCAATAGTACAACCAAAGTATATAGAGATAGACTTATCTTAGCAACTGATCCTCCTCCTCACATGTGTGCCACTTTCCGAGTGATGGAAGAGTGAGTTCTGAAGTGATCCAAATAGAGATCGGGAGATCTCTATTTATACTTGTCCTGAATGCCCAATAAACTTATGGGACCGACTTGTCTAGCTTAGCACAATAACCTCATATTACATTAATCTGGTCCGACCCCTTACAAGGTGGTCTAATAACCCATCGACAAGCTAACACACTTTCGACACTTGTCAATACAAATGACGACACTTCCGTATAAGGAATAATACATCTATATAGGAGTACAATAAAGATATAAATGAAATACATTCCGAACTTACATATACATCAACACTCCCTCTTAACTAGAAAGGTATTTATCGACACAGATCTGCTAGCACAAGTCTTCTTCTCTGGATCATCGTCATCGATGCATCGTCATCGTCATTGCTGCTGCTATCTCAAACAATCTTTGAATCTACTCGTCATAGGAAGTTCTACAGAGCCAATCCTTTTTCATACTGGATGTAGGCCCACCACCTATAGGTATTAATCATCACTAGCCATACTGTGGAATCCTCAAGACTTATTACATGTGTCACAAAACCTCGAAAGGGCATCCCAGGATGTTACGGGTACACAACTCTTACCTGTCGGATCTCCCAGGGCACAAATTACATGTGACTATCACAAAACCTTAAAAGACTCTCTTGGCTAGCAAGAACCCTAAAGAGCATCTGAGGCCTTTTTCATCCTATCCAGATCTCGAGGACTTATTACATGTGACCCCCACCACAAAACCTCGCAAGAGCATCCCAGGATGTTACAGGTACACAGCTCCGACCTGTAGGATCTCCCAGGGCACAAATTACATGTGGTCACCACAAAACCTCGCAAGAGAATCCCAGGATGTTACGGGTACACAAATCTGACTTGAAGGATCTCCCAGGGCACAAATTACATGTGGTCATGGAAAAACCTTGAAAGAGCATCCCAGGATGTTACGGGTACACAAATCTGACCTGAAGGATATCCCAGGGCACTATTATATGCCATATGACAAAACCTCGAAAGAGCATCCCAGGATGTTACGGGTACACAACTTTGACCTGAAGGATCTCCCAGGGTGCTATTATATGTCCTCCGAGAGCAATGTCTCGAAAGACCATCCCGGGATGTTACGGGTAGACAACTCCGACCTATAGGATCTCCCAGACATGCTCATCTGCACAACCTGTTCCATGGCCACAGAGTATCATCCCGATACTCACCATACATCATCCTGATATACACATGATCATCCTGATCATCATCACTGCATCATCCTGATGCATGTCATCTGCAGCAACATCCTGAAGCTTGTCAACCATGATCATCCTGATCATACAATGCATCTACCTGATGCATACCAAGTATCTACCTGATACATATCATCATACATGATCCACCTGATCATACAATGTATCCTCCTGATACATATATAAATACATGATCCACCTGATCACACAATGTATCTATCTAATACATATCAACATACATGATCTACCTGACCATACAAAGTATCCAACTGATACATATATAGATACATGGTCCAAGCATCCAACATGATGCATATACAAAGTACATACAAATGATCAACTGATCATATCCAGCATCCAATATGATGCATACATACATAAATGATCCTACTGATCATATCCAACATCCAACATGATGCATACATACATAAATGATCCTACTGATCATATCCAGCATCCAACATGATGCATACATACATAAATGGTCCAACTAATCATATCCAGCATCCAACATAATGGATACAAATCAGAAACTAGAACATCATCCTAATGCTCATCATCCAGTGCTTACATCCACGGCCATGTGAAGGATCCTCCTTCCAACATGCTTGGAATGGCTTTAGTAAATGTCTCCATCACTTCTTCCTCAAAGTGTCGTCGATCTAAAGAACACCAAGCCTCTCTCTGAAGTACTCAAACTTCACTCTGGCTAGTGGCTTCATCAACACATCTGCAATCTACTCATCTGTTGCAACATACAGGATCTTCACTGCTCCTCTCTACACCATATCCCTGATATAGTGGTATTTGATCTCTATGTGTTTCGATTTGTCGTGGAAAACTGGGTTCTCAGACAGCTTCACACAACTCTGGCTGTCACAAAAGATACCAGTAACCTCCAGTGGTAGATCAAATAACTCAGACAGTAGCTTTCGTAGCCATACTACCTCACAACTAGCCGAACAGGATGCAACATACTCTGCCTCAACTGTACTCAGTGCTACGTAGGACTGCTTCCTGCTAAACCAAGAGATCACACCTGATCCCATATTGAAGCGGCACCCAGAAGTGCTCTTCCTATCTGTAGCACTGCCTGCCCAATCTAAATCAACATAACCCTGTAGGTTAAACTTTTGATTCGCATCATACTTGAGCCCATAGTCAACTGTACCCTTCAAGTACCTCAGAATATGATTTACAGCAACCAGGTGAACACCTCTGGCTCAATGTGTTCACCACAAAGAAAATATTTGGTCTCGTGTTCGTCAGGTACATCAAGGACCCAATCATCCGATGATACATAGTGACATCAACCAGCTCAGATGAAGCATCACACAGAAGCTTCAGGTTCAATGCCATAGGTGTGGCCATGGCCTTGCAGTCCATCATCCCGAACCTCTTCAACATCTCTACTGCATACTTCCCTTGTCCAAGGAATATTCTGTCTGCACTCTGCCACACCTCCATACCTAGAAAGTACTGCATCATCCCCAAGTCCTTCATCTCGAACTCAGCAGCAAGCTTCCTCTTTGTATCGGCAATCAATCTACCATCTCCTATTACAAACAGGTCATCCACATATAGAAGTAGTATCACAGGATTTCCTTCCTCAACCTTGTAGTAAAGGTTGGAATCCACTTTACTCTTGGTAAAATCCCAAACTAGATAGGAAACTGTCCATCCTACCATACCAAGTTCTAGGAGCTTGTTTTAAGCCATACAAGGCTTTCTTCAATTTGCACACATATGACTCCCTGTCATGTGTTTCAAAACGGAGTGGTTGTTCCACATACACTTCCTCTTCAACTACACCATTCAAGAAAGCAGTCTTGACATCCATTTGGTGTATCTTCCATTTCATCACTTCAGCCAGAGCAAGTACTGATCTGATGGAAGTGTACCTGGCTACAAGAGCAAAATTTTCTTCATAATCTATTCCCTCTTTCTAAGAGAAGCCACGAGCTACGAATCTTGCCTTGTATTTTTCTATGCTGCCATCTGCAGCATGCTTGATCTTGTAAATCCATTTGGAAGTCACAACTGACTTCCCTTCAGGTCTTGGGAAAACATCCCAAACATCATTCTTCATTATCAATGGATCATGGCATTCTTCCCGTATCCTGGGAACTTCAATATCTTTAATATATTCAATAGATAATTTTGTTTCTTGAACAAATGTTGTAGTCCTTCTTTTGTAGGTGAAGGTATACGATATTTCCTACAAAACAAGTTAAATTGCATGATTAGAAAAATCTCATAATTTTCAGAACAAATTCTTTCACATAAAGAAATATGCCATATAGTCATGCAATTATTTAAGCCAATGCTTCAATACAACATTCATCCATATCCTATAACTTTCTAGATGCCTTCCAATCTCTACCAGAACATTGTTAAGAGTTTGCACTACTCCCAACATGTCAGCAAAGAGGTTTCATTCTAGATAAGAAGCAATGGAATGTTGTACAATTCCATAGGCCACTTACCCATCACATGCATATTAGTAGTATACTACTCATTAATGCAATTATTCTAATATGCATAATACACAACCTAAGTCTAGGAACATAAGCATATACATCATTGAATAATAAAACATAATATAGAAGAAATGACAATTCAAATACTTATCTTTGTTTTTTTGTTGGGTGGACTCCCTCTGAATCTTTGCTTCCTTGCATGAACTGTTGGAGTGTACTCCCTCTTGATCTGTGCTTCCTGGATTACTTGTCCTAGCTGCGTCTTCCATAGATGCATAAGCAGATTCTGGTCATGCAGCATTGTCCGTGTTGCCTCCATGATTGTTCTTATTCTTTCTTTCGGTAACTCCATTCTTTTGTGGATTGTAGGGAGCAGTCAACTCCCTCTTAATCCTTGAATCACTGCATAGCTTCTTGAAGTCACCTGAAGTGAATTCTCCACCATTGTCGGATCTAAAAGTCTTGATTCTCTTATCAGTTTGATTCTCCATCAAGGTTTTGAATTCCTTGAACTTATCAAATACTTCATCTTTGTTCTTCAAGAAGTAAACCCAAGTCTTCCTGGAGAAGTCATCAATGAAAGAGACATAGTAAAATTACCCACTCAGAGAACTGGATGACATCGGACCGCATACATTGGAGTGGATGATTTCCAAGATACTTTTAGCCTTGCTTTCACTATTTGGAAATGCCTTCTTTGTGTTCTTTCCTTTTGCACATCCTTTGCAAACACCTTCATGCCTGGTCTTGTTTTCAGGAAGACCTTCTTGTAGCTAGGGTTTTACCCCTAGCTTGTGCAAATGAGCACCTACTAAGGAGAAGGGACTCCTTAGTAGCAGTTCAGTAAATGTAAATTATTAAGCTAAAACATAAATGTAAACTACTCTAAAACATGTGCATGAAAAATAAACAACAATTTGTAAACAAGGGTTTTGTATTGATATTACCTCCAATGTGAAGGTTGAATGAAGCTCTTGCAATGTCCAAGAGGGTTGCTCCAAGCTCCAATGTGCTCCTTCTCTTTCTCCAATGGTGGAAATGGGCCAAAAGGGGCTCTCAAGGTGAAAGTAGTTCAATGGTGAACTAGGGTTTCGAGAGAGATTTTGGCAGAGTAAGGGTATACTTGATTGTGGATATGAAATAAGGGATCTCCATCACCTATTTATAGTTTTTTAGTGGTGGAGTGCGGACCCATGGTTTTGGGAACCATATGGTTTAAGGAATCTGTATAGGGTTTTTTCCTCCTTTTCCTCATTATTTTATATTTTTTATTCCCTTTTTAGAGGGATTTTGCTATTTTTGGAGGAAAAAGGGGGTTTTTTAGCCTTTTTGAGGATTTTTTGATGGTTTTGTGGCCTTTTGGAGGCATTTTAGGCCTTTTGGAGGCATTTTAGGCCTTTTGGAGGCATTTTAGTGGGATTTTTAGGGTTTTTAAGGGAAATATGGTAGGAAAATGGACAAATGAGCCATGTAATGAGGTAGATGAGGTAGTGAACACTTTTTGGGTGTTAACAGATTGCCCCCTGATGTGCGAGGGCAGGAGCTCATCGTATGGCCGATGGACATCATAAGTCATGTATGGTTTTCCTGGGGTATGGAGAGAAGAGAAGAAACAAACTGAAGCCCGGAACAACGATCCCGAACAAACTGCAAGAACTAAAAGTACATAACCTCAATAATGGATGAGGAATCATCTGATCATATGGAAGAGGTGGGCATTCCCATGCTAGTATCAGGATATAACATAACAATAACAATGGGGTCCAAAAAATGGGGACCTGAAATATACATGACCTCAAATACTGACTGAGGAATAATCTCAATATATGGACGAGGCGAGCATACCCATGCTCGTATCAAGATACATAAACAGAACTGTGAGGCCCGAAAAAAGGGGGACCTGTAAGATACATAGATACCCACTGTGTACATCATAGGTGTCCAAAGGAGACACAAATCTGGGACATACTGCTGGGCGGACCATGTGTAAGCTGAAGAACTGGTGCACTGGAATATCAACAGTGCTGCTGACTGGGGTACCAGAGGAACTGATGAATTGCTGGATCATAATGACTGGGAGCAATAACCTCGATGGTACACTGAGCTGGAACTGGAATGCGTACTCAAGGAAGAATATAACTGGATGGCTTCTGAATACAATCGCCAACGCAGCCCGGACATCCACGGGAACATACAACTCGGTGTTCCGAAGTGACTCACCAATGTGCTAGAGTCGGGGGAAATCCGGGGTCTTCGACTAAAAACTGATGGGATATAATCCTACGCGATCCTCAATGATGCGATCAAGGTGCTTGTTGAATTTTCAGAATTTACTTCAATCTGATCTAGGATCTTAACTGAGAGAACAACATGTATAGCATATCTACAGTATATCAATCATGGAGACAATAATGCAAGCACACAAGAGACACAAAGATTTACTTGGGGAAAACCATAAAGGTGAAAAACCCCAATAACTTCCTCAGAGATAGATAGAGAAATGATACAACCAACCATGAGAGATAGACATAACCTAGCAGCAGATCCTCCTCCTCCATAAGTGCGCCACTCCTCCTTGAGTGCATGTGTGAGAAGTGAGTGTGTAAATAGAGTGCCTCCCGCACTCTATTTATACTTGACTTGACTTGCCTTTTTACCTAACTCATGTAGGCTCGAACTTTACCACATAACATAATGCTGAGTGGGCCGACCCCCAATAGGGTGGTCTAATAACCCTTTGACCCACATGGCCGACCCCCAATAGGGTGGTCTAATAACCCTTTGACCCACATGACTTATACAGGGCCGACCCCAAATAAGGTGGTCTAATAACCCATCAAGTATAAGTTACGACACTTACAATATAAATGACGACTCTTCCTTATAGAGGAATAATACCATCTCTATAGGAATACAATATACATATATGTGAAATACATTCTGAAGTTACATATACATCAACACTCCCTCTTAACTAGGAAGGTATTTCTCAGCACAGTTCTTTTAGCACAAGTCATCTTCTCTGGATCATCGTCACTGGATAATCGTCATTGAGTCATCATCATTGTCACTGCTGCTGCTATCTCAATCAATCTCTGAATCTACTCGTCATAGGAAGTTCTACAGAGCCAGTCCTTTTTCATACTGGATGTAGGCCCACCACCTGCAGGTCTTCATCATCACTGGCCATACTGTGGAATCCTCAGGACATATTACGTGCATCACAAAACCTTGAAAGAGCATCCCAGGCTGTTACGAGCACACAGTTCTACCTATAGGATCTTCCAGGGCACCGAATTACATGTGACCTCACCACAAAACCTCGCAAGAGCATCCCAGGCTGCTACGAGCACACAGCTCTACCTATAGGATCTCCCAGGGCAACGAATTACATGTGGTCATGGCAAAACCTTGCAAGAGCATCCCAGGACTGATTACGGGCACACAGCCCAACCTATCGGATCTCCCAGGGAAACGAATTACATGCCATAGGACAAAACCTCGAAAGAGCATCTACCAGATATCCGAGGGAACCGAATTACATGCCATAGGAAAAACCTCAAAAGACTATCTGTAGATCTCCCAGGGCACCGAATTACATGTCCTCCCAGAGCAAAACCTCGAAAGAGCATTTGCCAGATGCCCCAGGGCACCGAATTACATGCCATAGGCAAAACCTCGAAAGACCATATGCAAATCTCCCAGGGCACCGGATTACATGCTCATCTACACAACCTGATCCACGGCCATAGAGTATCAACCTGATACTCACCATACATCATCCTGATGTATCCATGATCATCCTGATCATCATCACTGCAACGTCCTGCTGCATGTCATCTGGAGCAACATCCTGAAGCTCGTCATCCATGATCATCCTGATCATCACTGCAACATCCTGCTGCATGTCATCTGGAGCAACATCCTGAAGCTTGTCATCCATGATCATCCTGATCATCATCACTGCAACGTCCTGCTGCATGTCATCTGGAGCAACATCCTGAAGCTCGTCATCCATGATCATCCTGATCATCACTGCAACATCCTGCTGCATGTCATCTGGAGCAACATCCTGAAGCTCGTCATCCATGATCATCCTGATCATCATCACTGCAACGTCCTGCTGTATGTCATCTGGAGCAACATCCTGAAGCTCGTCATCCATGATCATCCTGATCATCACTGCAACATCCTACTGCATGTCATCTGGAGCAACATCCTGAAGCTCGTCATCCATGATCATCTTGATCATCATCACTGCAACGTCCTGCTGCATGTCATCTAGAGCAACATCCTGAAGCTCGTCATCTATGATCATCCTGATCATCACTGCATCTACCTGATGCATACCAAGTATCTACCTGATACATATCATCATACATGATCCTCCTGATCATCAATGTATCCACCTGATACAAATACAAATACATGATACATATCACCATACATGATCCACCTGATCATACAATGTATCCACCTGATACATAGACAGATACATGGTCCAAGCATCCAACATGATGCATACATAAAATGATCCAACTGATCATATCCAACATCCACATGATGCATACATACATACATAAAATGATCCAACTGATCATATCCAGCATCCACATGATGCGTACATACATACATAAAATGATCCAACTGATCATATCCAGCAGAAACCAGAACATCATCCTGATGCTCATCATCCAGCGCTTACATCCACAGCCATGTGAAGGATCCTCCTTCCAACATGCTTGGAATGGCTTCAGCAAATGTGTCCATCACTTCTTCCTCGAAGTATCCTCGATCTGAAGAACGCCAAGCCTCTCTCTGAAGTACTCGAACTTCACCCTGGCTAGTGGCTTCGTCAGCACATCTGCAATCTGCTCGTCCGTCGCAACATACAGGAGCTTCACAGCTCCTCTCTGCACCATATCCCTGATATAGTGATATTTGATCTCTATGTGTTTCGACCTGTCATGAAACACTGGGTTCTCGGACAACTTTACACAACTCTGGTTATCACAGAAGATACCAGTAGCCTCCAACGGGAGATCAAATAGCTCAGACAGTAGCTTCCGTAGCCATACTGCCTCACAACTAGCTGAGTAGGCTGCAATATACTCTGCCTCAGCTGTACTCAGTGCTACGCAAGACTGTTTCCTGCTAAACCAAGAGATCACACCTGATCCCATATTGAAGCAACACCCAGATGTGCTCTTCCTATCTGCAGCACTGCTAGCCCAATCTGAATCAACATAACCCTACAGGTTAAACTTTTGATTTGCCTCATACCTGAGCCCATAATCCACTCTACCCTTCAGGTATCTCAGAACATGCTTTACAGCAACCAAGTGAACACTCCTCGGATCCGTCAGGAACTGGATCAATGTGTTCATAGCAAAGCAAATGTCTGGTCTCGTGTTCGTCAGGTACATCAATGACCCAATCATAGAGACATCAACCAGCTCAGATGAAGCATCACATGGAAGCTTCAGATTCGATGCCATAGGTGTGGCCATGGCCTTGCAATCCATCATCCTGAACCTCTTCAGGATCTCTACTGCATACTTCCCTTGTACAAGGAAGATTCCATCACACTGCCACACCTCCATGCCAAAAACAAATAGTGCATCATCCCCAAGTTCTTCATCTCGAACTCGGTAGTAAGCTTCCGCTGCATGTCGGCAATCAATCTATCTTCACGATACCAAGTTCTGCACATATATGATTTCCTATCATGTGTCTCAGAACCAAGTGGCTGCTCCACATACACTTCTTCTTCAACTACACCATTCAAGGAAGCTGTCTTGAATCCATCTGGTGTATCTTCTATTTCATCACTTTTATATTTCCCAATGCTGCCATCTGCAACATGCTTGATCTGATAGTTCCATTTGGAAGTCATAGCAAACTTCCCTTCATGTCTTGGGATTACATCCCAAACATCATTCTTCATGATCGACGGATCATGGCATTTCATTTCTTCATCCCATATCCTGGGAACTTCAATATCTTCAATATCTTCAATAGATATCTTTGTTGCTGGAACAAATGTTGTAGTTCTTCTTTTGTAGGAGATGGCATACGATCTTTCCTAAACAACAAGTTAAATTGCATGATTAGAAAACATCTCATAGTTTTCAGAACAAATACATAAATAAATATGTCACATGCAATTATCTTAGCCAATGCTTCAATACAACATTTATCCATATTCCGTAACTTTCTAGATGCCTTTCAATCTCTACCAGAACATTGTTCAGAGTGTGCACAACTCCCAACATGTCAGCAAAGAGGTTTCATTCTAGATAAGTAGCAATGGAATGTTGTACAGTGCCATAGGCCACTTACCCATGTATATTAGTAGTATATTGTTCATCAATGCAACTATTCTAATATGCACAATACATATCCTAAGTCTAGGAACATGAGCATATACATCATTGAACAATTTTATTTAAACAAACACATATGCAAGAAATAATAATTAAAATACTTATCTTTGTTTGTTCGTTGGGTGGACTCCCTATGAGTCTTCGCTTTCTTGCAGGAGCTATTGGAGTCCTAATCTGCAGTAGCTTCTTCTACAACTTTCTGTTGTGGAATGAAGAGAGATGGTCAACTCCCTCTGAATATCTGCATCCTTTCATAAACCACTGGAGTGTACTCCCTCTTGATCTTTGCTCCCTGGATTACCTGTCCTTGAACTTATATTCATCCTTGGTCCCTATGCATGCTTATTAGTATCATGATTGAGTTATCCTTGTGATCTCATATAAAATCATACATTCATTAGTATACTATTAAAACACAATAATCTCAAGCATGTATAGTCATGATCATTTCAAACAGAAATAATAAGCATTATCATTCAAGGTTTATGTAGGATTCTTATGGTTAGTCAAATCATAAGAAGCATAACATGTCTAAACCTATAATTACTCAAACCTATGACTCTTCGGGTTAGTTGAATCATCAAACAAGATAAGAGATATAATAAGAGATATAATATGCATAAAACCTGTGATTATTCAAACCTATACCTTCATGATTCTTCTAGTTAGTCATATCATCAATTATGGTAAGAAACATAATATGCATACAACCATGATTATTCAAACCTATGACTCTTCAGGAATAATCATTATCAACAACAGTATAAGATCCTAACACAAGGTAGGATTCTAGCTTGATATAGGAAAAACATACCTGGATTAGCATGCTAGCTATTTATGTCTAACATACTCACATGATGTCTTCTTGTTCTTCTTCAATGACTTGTACTAGTAACCTGTATATCTCATAGGTCAACTATTACAAAACCAAGTTATACATACCTCGTAAATGGATCTTCTATGAGATCCATGACAATGGATGAATCCTTGTCTTCATGCCACCATTATCATACGTTCTTGAAGAAGAACATGATTTGTCTTTCTTGGTGTACCTTTCATGTTAGCAGACAACATAAACCTCATACAACACCATAATACATTAGTATAATCATAAGTGTCAACACCCTAACCAATGAATATCTTCTATCATGCATTCATAATTTTGTTAAGGTGATATGACAAATCCAAAATCAAGATTATACTAACCATAATAACATGAAGACAAACATACCATAAACTTAATCAAGAACAAATCTCAAAACATACCTCGATGAGTCATACCTGTCGAGATCGCTTGTAATATTCTTATGTAAAGCCTTAGCCTTATCTCCCTCTGAAACAGGAACTCCTTCACTTATGCAGGTGACCAATCCATCTTCTTCTAGGATTAACCCAATCCACTTGATTTGCAAGAACTGGACTTCGAGCTGGATATGGGTTTGTCACAGAAACCCCAAAAATTCAAACTTTGAATTTCAACCTTCTAACAGGATAGAAATATGTGTCTTGATGAGCTGATCAAGCTGGTATATTCAAAATTTGAAAACTGCAAAGTTTCACTCCTCAATTTTGCCTTTGAAACTTCCGGATTCACTGGACGTGACCCTGAAATGGGTTTGATGAAGCCCACTCTTCTGCCCAATCAAAATGTTTGATCCAAAGCTCTAAGCTTCTATTTTTCTGAGGAGCTTCCAGCCGTGGTCACAGATTTCAAAAATTCTCATTTTTACAGAAGCCCTAATTTTCCACTTTTCTGATCAAAGTCCCGAACTAGGGTCTAATCAAGCCCGGCCTTATGCCCAACCAAAAATTATGATCTTGGTCTCTAAATTTCTATTTTGATGATTAGCATCCAGCCGTGGTCTCGGATTACAAAAATTCCAACTTTCTACGAAGCCCTAAATTCCGGAAGCCATGAATGAAGGTACTAAAAAATAATTCTGTTTTGACAGAAATATGTACCTGATTGTTTCTGGTGTAACTCCAAACTTTTCGATCCACAGGGTCTGAAAAAGTTTCTTGAGATATCCTGACCTGTTATCTTTCCATCCTGACAGGTCTGACCTCAATTGGATTCTCTGAGAGAGAGTTATGCCAAATGTCGCAACGTGACCTGTTTTGGGATAATACAGGAGAGCGAACTTGTACGGCGTGCCACGTGTCACTGTTTCAACTTCGGCCTCTGAAAAAGTTTTCTGAGATATCTCGTCCTGTTACCTTTCCATCCTGATAGGTCTGACCTCAATTGGACTCTCTGAGAGAGAGTTATGCCAAATGTCGCAACGTGACCTGTTTTGGGATAATACAGGAGAGCGAACTTGTACAGCGTGCCACGTGTCACTGTTTCAACTTCGGCCTCTGAAAACGTTTTCTGAGATAGCTCGTCCTGTTACCTTTCTATCATGACAGGTATGACCTCAATTGGACTCTCTGAGAGATATTTATGCCAAATGTCGCAACGTGACCTGTTTATGGGATAATACAGGAGAGCGCACTTGTACGGAGTTCCACGTGTCACGGGTTCAACTTCGGCCTCTGAAAAAGTTTTCTGAGATATTAAAGTCTGTGTACTACCTGTCACTTTTCATGAAATTTCATTTGGAGCTTCCTAGCCAAAGTTATGACCTTTTTCCCAAGGTCACCTGATTTTGACTCATATCTGGAAGAGGCAGAAACCCTATATTGTACAGATCATAAATCACAAAGTACAACGAATTAGAGGTTGTCCTTTGGACACAAGGTACCTGGAGATTTAATATTCGTCCTGTAACAATTTCAGATCCGAAAAATTCTCCAAAACGGATTTATAGCGAAAGGGCTACGATGACTGGTTTTTGCTATATCAAGCCCTAGCATCGTAAGTGCAACAAGTTTCATACATGCCATATCATGCCTTCTTTCAGGATAGCTCTGATACCATGTTGAATTTTCAGAATTTACTTCAATCTGATCTAGGATCTTGACTGAGAGAGCAACATGTATAGCATATCTACAGTATATCAATCATGGAGACAATAATGCAAGCACACAAGAGACACAAAGATTTACTTGGGGAAAACCATAAAGGTGAAAAACCCCAATAACTTCCTCAGAGATAGATAGAGAAATGATACAACCAACCATGAGAGATAGACATAACCTAGCAGCAGATCCTCCTCCTCCATAAGTGCGCCACTCCTCCTTGAGTGCATGTGTGAGAAGTGAGTGTGTAAATAGAGTGCCTCCCGCACTCTATTTATACTTGACTTGACTTGCCTTTTCACCTAACTCATGTAGGCTCGAACTTTACCACATAACATAATGCTGAGTGGGCCGACCCCCAATAGGGTGGTCTAATAACCCTTTGACCCAAATGGACGACCCCCAATAGGGTGGTCTAATAACCCTTTGACCCACATGACTTATACAGGGCCGACCCCAAATAAGGTGGTCTAATAACCCATCAAGTATAAGTTACGACACTTACAATATAAATGACGACTCTTCCTTATAGAGGAATAATACCATCTCTATAGGAATACAATATACATATATGTGAAATACATTCCGAAGTTACATATACATCAACAGTGCTGAAGTCGAGCATGTGAGGAACAACCACTCGGAGAGGCAATGATGACTCCTCTCAGAATGATCCGTAGGCACTTACCACAGATGGTGATAAGTCCAAGGCGTAGGGACCTCTGGGCCTATCCTCTGGAATGGAGGAGCTGTCGTCGACAGAGGGAGACCTGCAACTATCAAGGCAATGATGTTTCCTTGACAGGAGCGTGAGGTGAAGAACCAAAATGTGATAGTACTGATGGCAGGACTGACAAACTGTGGAGGGACAACTGGGCAAGTAGAGTAGGTGGACTCAAACTTCCTTTGTTCAAAGTATGATAATGGGAATGGTCGGGCAGCATATGAAACTAACTGAGGGGAAAGGGATCATAGCTGTATTGGATCTGGGAAGGTGACTGGGTTAAGGGAGACTCAAGTTGGTATAGTATGGCAGGAGACTGCAGAATACTTTGAACAAAGGCGATCTGATTGGGGGTGCTGCCGAGATGATCGATCATAGTGCCAAGAGGCACGGGAGGGTACTTCTTCATGGGTTAAGGAACGAGAAGAAGTGTGTGTAAAATGATACTGTCGTGTGGATTTAGACGAGCCCAGGACAGTTCATGCTCTTGGTTGCTTTCAATTTTAAGGAGTCTGAAAGCAAATAAGAAGACTCTGAGAGGATGTAATGGTACTGTCGTGTGGATTTTACGAGCCCAGGACAGTTCATGCTCGTGGTTTCTTTCAATTTTAAGGAGTCTGAAAGCGATAAGAACACTCTGAAGTAATGGACTGGTACTGTCGTGTGGATTTTACGAGCCCAGGACAGTTCATGCTCGTGGTTGCTTTCAATTTTAGAGAGTCTGAAAGCAAATAAGAAGACTCCAGGGGGTTGCTTTTTCGTATGTTTAGTCTCCAAGGCCCAAAGAAGCATAAAAGGATGCAGTGAAGAACTCTTCTAGTCGGTTTGACTAGAGTATTCCTTTTTCGTAATTAGTCTACCAGGTCTGGAAAAGGGTTAAACTTATACCAGATAGACGCCCTTTCAGGTACTTTAACGAGCATGAAAGGAAGCAAGATTGCTCGGCGATCTTTTCATTCTTTTAGGAGTCAGAAAAGAGCTTAACGGAAACTCCCTAAGTGCCTTTTTCATAAAGGACTTGTCCGGCCTGAAAAAGGGATAAAATTATACCGAACAAAAGGAATGGCCAGGCAAGGAGGAATTGTTTGATCAAGGATCAGTAATGATGACCAAGAATGAGGCTAGGGGGGAACACTGGTGGGCCTCCTTGCGGGGTGAATGGAATGGTGGAAAAATAACGAAACATTTGCAGTATGATAGGAGTAAAGGGCTCATGTAACAATGTGGAACAATCCGATGGCGGCCGATGTGGTGCGCAAACTGAGGCAGCAAGGTGTTGGGACACAATGTTGAAACTGTACCAGGTGAGAGCGAGAAATGATCCCAAGCATCATCACGAGCTCAGAAAAATGAATCCGGCGATATAAAGATTGGCTAAAAAGGAGAACGGCCGATGTGGTATGTAAACCGAGGTGACTGGGGGTGTTTTTGGAAAAAGATCCAAAAAATATGGGGGTGAGAGCGAGAAATGATCTCAAGCATCATCACCGGCTCGAAAAAATGAATCCGATGATATAAGGTATATCAAAAACGGAGAGCAGCCGAAGTGGTATGCAAACCGAGGCGACAAGGTGTCATGTCACGATGTCAATAAAGGTTCTGGTGAGAGCGAGAAATGATCTCAAGCATCATCACGGGCACGGAAATATGAATCCGACAGTGCAAATGGTGCGAAAAACGGAGGTCATAAGGACTCCGGAATGGTCAAAGGAAAGAACTATGCTTATCAAATTAAATCAAATATACAAGTGACACGTGACCTAAAAAATGGTTGAGATCACGCATGTGAAAAAGTGAGCAGGGTTAATGACCTGCCCCCATGCTATGTGCATGGGGTTTGTGATTATGGATCACATATGTGTGGGTTTGAACAATGGGTTCATTGACGTGCTGAGATAGATGTGATGGGGAAGGTTCAAAATGATTGATCATGCCCCCTATCCCAGGGTCGAGGGAATCTATTATGCCCCTTAACTCAGAGGTGTCAAGGTGGTGCTCTATGATGGCGGGGTCAAGACCGGGCACTTCGGTATATGACCAGGCAAAGACATCACGGAATTCTATGAAGAGGTTAGTGTATTCCTCAATCTCTTGCTTACTGCAGAAGGCTCCTAAAGTGATGAGCTCAGGGGCACTCCCAGGGGCAGCGATATCAATTTGGATGACAGGTGAGATGTTAGCCATGTTACCTTCCTCGAAGGCGTCAGGAGCAGGAATAGGGTCCTTAAACCAGTCGACCTTGGTGGGAAGGAAATCTTTGGATTCAACCGCACATTGGGTAGCGGTGCTAGAGGAAGATGATTCTGGGAGGAAGTACGAACGATGGTGCATGTCATCCCAGGGATACTCCGGGGCAGTGAGTGCCTCAAGAATCTCCTCATCAGTACGGAAAGTTTGGGCCGTCAAATCGGTTGACGTGGGAATGGTAGTGGAAGAGATCATGTAAATGGTGTTGACCTCCCCGGATGGGGGTGGGATCGGGGGGTGAATCTCTTCAATAGTGGTTGGTGCCGTCTCAAGATCCAGATTGTTCATCTCATAGAGAGCCGCTCTGTAATCTGGGAGATCGGGACAATGATGTGAGTAGTGCCCGTAAACACCGCATATAGCACAGGGGTGATTGGTACACAGGGATTTATCTTTAGGATTGGGGGTGAGGTTTAGTTCGACAACCGGGATGTTGGGGTCGTCGTCGAGCATCTGCATGTGCTTCTGTAATGCTGGTAACTGTGGACACTGATGAGTCGCATGGCCTAACTCGTCGTACAATGAGCATTTGGGAGGAGCACGAAATACTGGGGGGTTTTTGACTGTCTTGGGAGGTGGTACAGCAGTGTAAGGTTGGGGACCTCTGCCCCCAGTGGGTTTGGGAGTAGGGGGAGGAGTCGTGGAGGATGAAGGGGTAGAGACACTGGGGGGTGGCTGAGTGGTAGTAGCCATGGGTTGCACCGGTTGGAGGATGACGCTTGGTGTCGGCGGGGGAATGGGAGGCGAAAGGTACCAGACGGGTAATCCCAAGGTTAGCCCAGGGAGGCTAAGGGTAGCCATAACTGGGGCGCTTACTACTCCCGAAGGAGGGACTAGAAAGGGGATTGTATGGATAGGTGTAACACCAATGTGGTTAGGTACCAATGGTGGTTTAGGCAACAAGGGTGGTTGATTATTCGGTGTTTGTTTATCGTGGGATAGGGTACATAAGTCAGACACTTCGGGCGTAGATGACGGGGGAGGAATGGATTGGAAGGTGGAGGTCATCAGCGCGTCTGAGTAAACTCCAGGCCCCGTGGAGGAAACGAACGAGGTGGTGGCACGAGAAACAGGTTGTTCAACCATGGGGAGAACATTTTCGGGTGCCGCGGGAGCACTGGGATCATAGTAGGTGAGCTGGTCAATCTTGACCACGCGTCCCTCATGGGGGAACATCATGGTGCGAAAGACGGAAGAGGAAACCGCCCGCATGGCATACATGTAGCTGCGGCCAAGTAAAAGGTTATAATCCAATTGGGCATTGATTACCTCAATGTCAATGAGTACAGTTTTGCCACCTAACTGGACGGGGACATTGGCTAGGAGGCCTTGGGGCTGAGCCGAACGACCGTCGTAGGCGCGTAATGCAGTGGTGGACTGCTGGAGAGTAGGGGATCCCAACTTCTGCCACACGAATGTAGACATCACGCATGTGGAGGCACCTTCATCGATGATGCACCGATGGATGACAAGATTCCTAATGGAAACAGAAACTTGGAATGCTAGGGTGGAAGGCAGGCGAGGTTCGGACTGGTCCAAATCAAATGCCATCAAATTCGAATCATTTGGGTCAATCGCCCCAATGGCTGAGAGTAAAGTCTTGCACTAGGAAGGGCAGTTTTTCAAGACTTCTAACGCAGACATGGCTGCGGGGGATTGGGCCAGGTCATCTACAATGTTGTAGTTTGACGCAGTGCGCGCATTAGGGTTATTGTTGATACGGCGAAGTGGGAAACGAGGTGCCTTGGGAGCGCCATCTAGTGGAGGTGGAGGTATACGTAACGCCTGATCAGTGGGATGGGCGTTATTGGGTTTATCAGTGGGAGATGCTTCAGTGGTGGAGCCATATTGGTTTCGACGGGTCTGAAGGTTGACGTCAGCAGATGACATCATCAACAGGTGGTGGGTCCCTGAGTCGAACATGGGTTGATCGGGTGCAGCGTAAGTGATTTGTTGTTGTTGGGGTTGCGCGTTGGCTTGAGGGGGAGCCAACAGCTGAGTGTTCATGACGCCTTGGGTTGGTAGGGGGTTTTGCAGCACCAAAGGTGGCTGCTAAGGTTGTGGGGGGTTGGGCTGCACTGGAGGAGTTGCATGTCCTTGGCGATGGGCCTCATCAACCCAAAGTTGTCGAGCTTGTTCCAAGTGTGGGCAAGCATGTGTGTAATGGCCATAGACCCCGCAAATAGAACAAGGATGCTTCGTTCGCAAATTAGGGTTTTTAGCCTGCTTGGGCGGGCGATCAGGGTTTTGGTTAGCGGGGGTCGCGTTGTTGTTGTCTGGGGGATTAGGCTGTTGACCACCTTGGTCTGTAGGTTGGTTATTCCCACGATTACGGCCCTTACCGTGGTTTTGTTGGCCCTGGTTGCATTGGTTGTTCTGGTTTTGCTGCGGATTGTGTTTGGCGTAGACTTGCCCTTGAGCACCAGGTGGATTCTGAGGTTGCACAGGTGCGGGAGCAGGCTGCGGGGGATGATATGCAGGTGGAGGCTGAGCAGGGGCAGCAACTTGAGGGGGTTGCTGATATGGCTGCGAGGCGGGTTGTGGGTTCGCCGCAGGAGCTGCCTGTGGCGTATAATAAGCGGGTGGGGCTTGTGCAGGCGCAGGAGATGGGGCATCCTGCTGGGGGTAGTAGGGCTGAGGTGCGACCGAGGGGGAATAAGCGGGAGTCGCATGACCGAAGCATTGAGGAGGACATGAGGGTCCATGGTGGTGGTGATGTGTCATGGGAGCATAGGAGTTGGTTGCTCCAGACTGTGAGGTGGCCCGCGAAAGGTCGGGGCCTGGGGTAGGACGTGCTATGGAAAAGGGTTGGGGATGCGAGGAAACACGACCAATGATGTCATCTGCAGCGTGGGATGCCCCCAGCGCATCGTGATGGGAGGAATCGCCATGAGGGGCGTCAGGTATAATGGTATAAAGGTAACCCGACTGGGCGTAAATGAGGTCAAACTGCTGTGCCTTAAGGATGGCCTCTTCTTCAGACTGGGGTCTTTCAGAAGCTACATCCTTAGCAATGACAGGCAGAAAGGATTTGAGGAACCAATCTAGGAAGATACGGTCATCTAATTTGATCTTGCATAAGATACGGCGTCTATGCCATTCATGAATGTGGTCTGTGATGTGGGTAGCCGTGTTTTGTCTGCAGGATAGGAGGATCTCAACTCCCGCATCATAGCGGACAGGTAACTGGAAGAACTGCAGGAAGGTCGATGCAAGGGAAGCAAAGGTGGCATGGGTCCCATGGGGTTGCTCGATATACCACTTGGCTGCAGAGCCAGTGAAGGTGCGCTGTAAGAGACGGAGGCGAACAGAGTCGTCCACAATGGAGTTGGAGGAACACCATAGGTGGAAAGACATGATATGGTTTTGTGGGTCCTCACCGGCCTTGCCCTCGAACTTAGGGATGTCAGAGGGGAGCTTGGTAGGCATAGGAGGCCACGCAGGGTCATGTCGGATAGGGTCGTTGGTCAATCTGGCCAGGTCAAGTAGGTTGAGGCTAGCCATGAATGGCAGACTGGAAGAAGGATGTGACACAGTAGTGGGTTGGACCAAGTTGGGGCCAATGCCCCCAAGTGGAGGGACAGGATTTGGGATGGTGCCCCCAAGTGGGGGAACTAAGGTGGTGGAGGATGGTCCGGCACCACCATGGGTAGTGTGAGCCACTGATGTAGTGGGGATAGGTATTCTCGCTGCGGGAATAGGTACCGTGAGGGGAACGATAGATGAGGGCCCCATGGAGGGCATACCCAAAACAGGGGTAGTAACTGGTGTAGTGGTGGATGTGCCACCAATGGTCCCTATAACAAAAGGAGTGGAAGTCGTGCTAGCCATGGGGCTAGTAGGGGCAGTGTAAATTGGGTTCTCAGACTCTTCGTCAGAATCAGAGGTAAAGTAGGGGGCATCAATATCTGGTGACAGAGTCCTATGTCACTTACGAGTGGAGTCAAGTGACAAGGCTCTAGATCTGTGATGAGTGGTATCAACGGATGATGATCGGAATCTATGACGGGTGGTGTCAAGTGAACCGTGCTGTGGGGGCTCGCCCCTGAGGCGCCGAGAATGTCTCAGGGACTCAATGGTGACAGATGGTGTCGAAACTTTGTGGGTTGAGGTGAGTAAAAAACAGCTCAAAAACCCTAATGCAACCGAGTGTGCAGAAGGAGAGCTCAAAAACAAGGCACTCAGGTCAACAACCAACTCAAAACACCCACTGTAACAGCTGTGCTACAATAGGTGGAGTACCAACAAAGATGGTCAGAATACCAACAAGCAGCAGGTTTCCTAAAAATAAAAAATGGTGGACTCACTAGACCAAAGGGAGGTAAGGGAGCATGCAAACACCTAACTAAAAGTATTCTGACTCAACTAGACATATCCTCTGCAAGGTGATGAAATCCAAGTTAGACAATATGAATAGAAAAGCCAAGTGGCTAAAGTATCCCCCTACCGGGAGGGACACTGGGTAGTCAATCCTAGAAGAATGGCAACTAAGATACCCCGTTCATGACACGTCCAGAAAGGTGAATCTGCCGTTTAGTCCTTTAACCGCAATACCCCTATACAGGGATATCCCGAGAACCGCGAAAGGTATCCCTTCGGTTACTGAATGGAGTGCGGTATTCCACTCAGGCCTCCGGAACCAGTCTCCCGACTTCAACCCTCCTAAGGGAGAGGCCCTCTAATAAACTGGTCGTGACCGTGCCAAAAAGTACTAGGGGATTTTAGTTCCCTATTTGGACAACAACTATGTCTCAAGTGTAAGTAACCGAGGGGTGTTATTGGAAGCCTATCCCCCCGATTCTACCTAACTACAAAGATTCTTTCGTGTTCCCCAAGTGGGGTTAGAATATTGGTTGAGTTAGGTACGTTTTAAGGCTCACTTGAATTATGTGACAGAGTGTGTGCTTGTGAGGTGATGAACCCAAAATAGAAGTGCCACAAGGGGGGCAACTTCTAACTATCAATAATACTGAAATTGAAATTTTAACTTGCAAAATTTTCTGAATTAAAAATACTGAAATTTTAAAAAGATTCTGTAAAGGGAACAGAAATTATGTTGCAGAAAGGCTGTAAGGAAGTGGGGCTGCAGGTAGGACAGAGGGCTGTTCAGATGCAGAAAATATTGCAGCAAAAGGGGCTGGGCTCAAATTAGGGAAAAAAAAATGCAGAAATCAGACCGCGGGTCTGTGGCGAATTAGTACAGGCGGACCGCGGGTTTGAGGGAAACAGACGCGGTCAGGTCGCGGCTTTTCGGCCAACAGAGGCAGTCGGGACGCAGGAAACAGGAGAAAAGACGCAGTCTGGTCGCGGCAAAAAGGCTAACAGAAGTAGTCGGGACGCCGGAAAGGGGCTGAAAGCCACATCCGGGACGCGGGAAAATGGCCGACAGGCGCAGTCAGATCGCAGCAAACAGGCTGATTAGCCGCGGTCGGATCGCAGGTAACAGACTTGAATCTGCCGGCAGGGCGTCGGAAACAGTCTGAGAGCCGCGGTCGGGTCGCAGGTAAAGGCCTGAAAGACGCGGTCGGGACGCGACTGCAGAGGGAAAAAACGCGGTGTACGGCGGCCGAAAGGGACAGCCGAAAGGAAATTTTTTTTAAACGGAAACCAGAAATTCAAAATCTAGGGGAGTCGCCAAAACTGTAGTTAGGGTTTTACCCCTAGCTTGTGCAAATGAGCACCTACTAAGGAGAAGGGACTCCTTAGTAGCAGTTCAGTAAATGTAAATTATTAAGCTAAAACATAAATGTAAACTACTCTAAAACATGTGCATGAAAAATAAACAACAATTTGTAAACAAGGGTTTTGTATTGATATTACTTCCAATGTGAAGGTTGAATGAAGCTCTTGCAATGTCCAAGAGGGTTGCTCCAAGCTCCAATGTGCTCCTTCTCTTTCTCCAATGGTGGAAATGGGCCAAAAGGGGCTCTCAAGGTGAAAGTAGTTCAATGGTGAACTAGGGTTTCGAGAGAGATTTTGGCAGAGTAAGGGTATACTTGATTGTGGATATGAAATAAGGGATCTCCATCACCTATTTATTGTTTTTTAGTGGTGGAGTGCTGACCCATGGTTTTGGGAACCATATGGTTTAAGGCAGCTGTATAGGGTTTTTTCCTCCTTTTCCTCATTATTTTATATTTTTTATTCCCTTTTTAAAGGGATTTTGCTATTTTTGGAGGAAAAGGGGGGTTTTTTAGCCTTTTTGAGGCTTTTTTGATGGTTTTGTGGCCTTTTGGAGGCATTTTAGGCCTTTTGGAGGCTTTTTAGTGGGATTTTTAGGGTTTTAAGGGAAATATGGTAGGAAAATGGACAAATGAGCCATGTAATGAGGTAGATGAGGTAGTGAACACTTTTTGGGTGTTAACACTTCTACAACTTTACTTGCAATTGGTAAAGCTCTGTAGTGAATATGTGCAAGTCTTCTATGCCAAAGTTCACTTAGCTCCATGGAATCATGCACCATGGCATGTTCAGGTTGTCCCTTCAATTTATACCAACCTCCCTCTTGCTCTCCAATCACCACTGCATCATCTATGGTCTTTCCCTTTGGCCACATTAGGACTTGGCCATCCACAAATGCAACCCTCACACCGTTTGCATCCAATGCAGATATGGAGAGAAGGTTTTTATTGAGCCCAGGCACATAAAGCACTTCTTTCATCTTCAAAGACTTTCCATAATCTAGGTTGTAGGAGGCTTCACCACTTCCTTTGATGGGGTATTGATAGTCATCCCCAAGTTTCACTTTATGGGGTGATTCATGTTCAGATAGATTTACAAAAGATTCTTTAAACCCAGTCATGTGTTTAAAGGCCCCACTGTCAAAAATCCAATCATTACAACCATGAGAAATAGTACCTGTGAGAGCAGAGATTAGAACATACTCTTCTTCGCTTGATGAATCATCATCACTTTCTGCTCTAGCCTTCTTCTCTAGAGGTTCATCATCCTCAACAACATGAGCATGGTACCTTCTTTTGTTGCCCTTCTTATTCTTGTTGAAGTTGTTGTTGTTGTTGTCCCTTTTGTTCTCGGGACATTCTGAAGCAAAGTGACCCTTCTAATTGCATGTGAAGCACCTTAGATCCTTCTTGTTCTTTTGGTGATAGTGGGTGGATCTCTTCTGCTGAGAGTGCTCCTTTTTAGGATTGCTTCTTTTGGTGTGAGTTGCGAGAGCTTGATCTTCACTTCCCATATTTTCTTCTCGTGCTACAAGCCTTGCTTATTCTTAAGAGCATTCCTCCCACAATTTACTAAGGGAGATTAACTTCCTTCTTGCACAGATCTCTTGAATAAAGGAATCCCATGACCTAGGTAGGCCATTCAGAGTGGTCATCACAATTTCTCCATTCTCCACCATTTCATCTACAGCTTCACGTTGTTCCTTGATCTGAGAGACTTTGGAGAAATAAGATTGATTGGTTTCTCCATTCAACATCTTGACCCCTTTCAATTGATTTTGCAGAGTCATCTTCCAATTTATGTTCTTCCCTTCAAATAGCTTGGTTAGGGAGTCAAACATAGCCTTGGGTGTCCTTAGATATGAGACATGTGGAATGAGATGGTCTTTGATAGAATTAGCAATGATTCTCTTTTCCTTGACCAAGTTCTTCTTATGCAATATCTTAGCCTCTTCATCCTCTGGGATAGGGACCTCTTCTTTTATGTATGAGTCCAACTCATTTTCTTCTAGGATTAACCCAATCCTATATTTCCAGGCTCGAAATTTATTAGCCCCTTAAATCTTATCCTCAAGCTTGGTGTGGTGAGACATCTTAAAGAGTACTTCAAATGGAAATAGATAAGATTTAGGTCTTACAACTTGTGTTGCTGAAAACTGGATCTGGTCCCGGATTAGGGTTTGTTAGAGAAAACCCAAAAATTCAAAATGTGAATTTCAACTTTCTGAAAGGATAGAAATATGCACCTTGATGAAATATGCGCCTTGATGATCTGATCAGCCTGGTATACTTAGAATTTGATTTCTGCAAAGTTTCACCCTTCAGAAATGCCTTTGATTCTTTCCTGATTCACTAAGGAGGACCCTTAATTAGGGTTTGAGTTTCCCGGAGTTCTACCCAACCAAAAATCTCGATCCAAAGCTCTAAACTTCGAGTTTTCTAAGGAGCTTCCAGCCGTGTCTTCAGATTCCATACATTCCTATTTTTTAGGAAACCCTAATTTTTAGGGCCAAAACTGAAAGTGCTCAGAATTGAATTCTGATTGGACATATAGATTCTCCTTGATGAGTAGAGTCAATCTACTATACTTATTTTCCAAAATCTATGGAGAGAAACCCAATAAACAAGAAACCCTGGTTTCCGCCACTGCATAATGTCTTATTCTCAGGTTAGCTCTGATACCATGTTAATTTTTTAGCATTAATTCAATATACTCTAGCATCTTTACTGAGAGAATAACATGTACAGTGTATCAATGCATATCAATCATAGGAAGCATGTCAATCATCACAAGAAGCAAAACATAAGAGACAATAGACACACAGAGTTTCCGTGGGGAAAACCCTAAGGTGAAAAATCCCACAACTTCCTCAGAGATAGATAGAGCAATAGTACAACCAAAGTACACAGAGATAGACTCCTCTTAGCAGCTGATCCTCCTCCTCACATGTGCGCCACTTTTTGAGTGATGGAAGAGTGAGTTCTGAAGTGATCCAAATAGAGATCGGGAGATCTCTATTTATACTTGTCGTGATTGCCGAATAAACTTATGGGGATGACTTGTCTAGCTTAGCACAATAACCTCATATTACATTAATCCAGGCCGACCCCTTACAAGGTGGTCTAGTAACCCATCAGCAAGTTAACACACTTGCGACACTTGTCAATACAAATGACGACACTTCCGTATAGAGGAATAATACATCTCTATAGGAGTACAATAAATATATAAATGAAATACATTCCGAAGTTACATATACATCAACAATGTAACCTCAAAATATTCAAGATTATTTTCATTAGTATTATTTCATGTTTAATAACAATAACAACAGTCTATGAATGTTTCAATTCTACTAATGAAGTAAGAAAACTAATAGATAGTCAACAATGTATGAAAACAATTTATAATAAAATCAACGAGTATCACTTTGAATCGCAAGTTGAACCTAAAACTAAGGAAATTTCATTGTTGATGTATACATTGATGTGCCTATTATAATTATATAATTAGAACATGTAAATATTTAGTTGTGACATATAGATCCCCAATTTAGACCTGGAGATATGATTAAGTTGTTGTAATACGCAATTATACCATGTAGAGATCAGTCATGACATAAATATATGGTTTAAGTATATGTGCTTAGTTTCAAGCTGCGAGCTAATTCTTTTCCAATTGTGAAATATGAATTTATTTTCCAACATCTATACTATGTCAAAATTATAGAGATCATATTAGATTCATTAATGGTATGGCATCATGTGATTGGTTTATGAAGAGTAATGGTTTAAATTCAAGTTATGCAAACTAGTAAGGAATCCAATAGCTATTTATTATAAAAGTAAAAGTATAGTAATTGGTTAAGATATTTTTATTACTATATTTCGAGTAAACACTTGTATTAAATCTATTAAGAAATATGTGGATGGATATTTAATTGTTAGGAGATTATTTATTTATCTATTTGTATATTTCTCAATTCAACCAGTCTCTAGTTATTATGTTTGATTCATCATTTATTTATAAAAGGGAAAATCACTCTCACCTTTGGAAGAGGTAAAATGGTTGAGAGTTGTGTGAATATATTGTTATAAAAAAATGTAGCGGTATGTGACATTCATGAGGATTATGCCACACCTTGATATATTTTCTAATGTATCTAGGTTGAGAAAATCATAATAGTTAAACCACTACTCAATGGTATGTTAGTCAAACCGAGTCCAAGATACTCCTTTCTATGAATAGAAAAAAATTCACAAGGAATCATAATATTAGAAGGATCTATCTTAGCCTAACTAAAAGATTAGCTAAGAGGGACCTATGTTTTAAATTGTGGAATGAGTGATGGACATATTGAGAAAGTTAAATACAATTGGCATTTAAAAATTTGTTTCATCTTGGTACTTTTTCTTAGGTGAATGTTTTCCAATTACTTATTGACTCTGTTATCCATGGTTTGATGATAGACACATTTAAATCATGGAATTAATAACATGATTATGTTGTTATTAATTGTTGATCCCATGAACAAAATATTCGTTGGGGGTATGGTCAGATCCTAAAAGGAAATGGATCTAGGTAGATGATAAAATATTATATTATAGTCATGCTATAGTAAATGGAATGTGATGAGGGTAGTACCATATTATGGTGAAGGGTGGAATGCTCAATTTTTTTTTTCAAATTTGTATGTAATTGCAATGATACATTAGATGTGACTGTTTTATTTAAAATATACAAATAATTATCAATAATTATTTTAAGTTGTATGATTTATGAAATTCACAAGGCATGTCTTTTATGCATAATAGATTCATGCATCATGTGTGATATGAAGTGGAGTCTTATGAAATTTAGGTGAAGTGTATATTCACGAAGATTTAAGATATATATTTAAACAAAAACTTATAAAAGGAAAATTATATCAAAGTATTTTTAGTAATTACATGTTGGCGACATTCAAAGTAAGAAGCTTACGGTGAGTGATACCACTAGTATTCATATTTGGAATATAACTTGTTTTAGTTATGTTATTATATGATTTTGTTCGATATTATACTAAAATTATCAGTGCTTGTTGATTTATGAATCTCATGATGATGTTTATATATATATATATATATATATATATATATATATATATATATATATGTATGTATACATATATTATCTGTATATATATACATATAATATCTGTATATATACAGATAATATGTGTATATATATATATACATAGATATATATACAGATATTATTTGTATATATATATATATATATCTATATATGTATATATCTATATATGTATATATATATATATATAGATATAGATATATATAGATATAGATATAGATATAGATATATATAGATATAGATATAGATATAGATATAGATATATATAGATATAGATATAGATATAGATATAGATATAGATATAGATATTATATATATATATATATACATATATAGATATATAGATATATACATATATACACACACACACACACATATATATATATATATATATATATAGTTTGAATTCTTTTTATTTAAACAAAGATATCTCATCCTAAATTTTGATGAATATGGGGTCAAGGATGATGAGGACCTCATCAAGTCAAGGAGGGGAGAATGTCATGGACCAATTTTCCCATGTAATAAATGGAAAAGGATATCAAAATAAAAGAGTTAAAATGGATCAATTATTGTAATCGTGTGTTAAAGAGAAGTTATGCAATAAGAAAAAAATGTAAAAAGTTGAAATTAATTAGTTATGTTATGATTGGATAATAACTAGAAAGTTATAATGTAAAAATAAAGGGGTGTTTCTTTTGGTACCATAACCCTTCATTTTCTATTTAATTGGGATTTGGACATTAACTTGGGCATGGAGGAAAGATATCATGAGAAGCTTATGACAAGAGGAAAAATCCTTGGCCAAGGCTATATCTAGATGAAGACCGTTGGATGAGATCCGATATAGAAACTATACTTGGTGAAGACCACTGGATGAGATCCAATATAATGGCTCTTGTCTAATAAGTTATTGCACTAGTTCCTCGTGGTGGCCTATCCAGGTCCCTAGACAAGGCGTGAACTAGATAAGTCCTTCATCCCTTTATTAACTTTTTTAAAAGAATAAATACAATAATATTTTCCTATTATTGGCCATTTTGAACTAATTTAACATGGAATGATAACTTTGTAATATATATTTCATTTCTTAGATAATACATGGATATAATATATGCATTTTTATTGAGAAATAAATTAAAATGATAATGTATTATTTTTAATGATATATGAATTAAATATGAAATATTGGACTAGGGAATAAGGGTTGAGATATTGTAACTTCAAAGAATATTATAATTGTACTTTATTATTCCGGAGATGTTTCATTCCTCGGTGGAGATCTTATTGTATATCCAGAGATGTTTATTCCTCCGTCGGAATGTGGTAACTTCGGTTATTAGACTTCCTTAGTGGGGGTCAGCCCTGTATGTGTTATGTGGGTCAAAGGGTTATTAGACCACCCTAGAGGGGTCGGCCCAGTTAGTTGTAGTGGGGTATTTAACCCAATGGTTAAATACGAGCCTACATGATTTGTGTAAAAGACAAGTCGGAGTAGTGTATAAATAGAGGAGGTGTATTCCTCATTTTACACACACTCACTCACTTGAGAGTGGCGCACTTGTGGAGGAGAGGTCTTCTATGGAGAAGGAGTAGCTTATGCTCAAGGTTACATCTTTGTATATTGCTGGTCATCTATATTGAGGAAGCTTTACTCGGTTTTCTACCACATGAGGGTTTCCTAGGATAAATTTGTGTCTCGTGTTTATGTTGTGCTTGTTGTTTCTTCAGTGATCCTGTATATGCTATTATTGTGAAATGGAATGCAATGCTGCTATTTTCTGTCTTAGCATATTAAATCTTAACATGGTATCAGAGCTAACCTGAAGGAAGGAAATGTATGGCACTTATGACACTTGCTTTACTTACGACAATTTGAAGGTTAGGGTTTTATATAGCAAAAATAGTCATCGTGGAACTTTCACCATAAATCCATTTTGGCGATGGTTCAAGATCTGAAACCTTTATAGGTCGTAGATAACATCTCCAGGTATCTTGTGTCCAAAGGGAACCCTCATATTCATTTTAGTTTGTAATTTATGATCAGTACAAGTTAGGGGTTTCTGCCTCTTCCAGATCTCAGTCAAAATCAGGTGACCTAGGAAAAAAGGTCATAACTTGGGCTAGGAAGCTCCAAATGAAATTTCGTAAAAAGTGACAGGTAGTACACCGACTTTACTATCTCATACAATGTTTTCAGAGGCTGAAGTTTAAGCAGTGACACGTGGCACGCCGTACAAGTTCGCTCTCCTGTTTTATCCCATAAACAGGTCACGTTGCGACACTTGGCATAACTCTCTCTCAGAAAATCCAATTGAGGTTAGACCAGTCGATATGGAAAGACGACACATCAGGATACCACAGAAAATGTTTTCAGACCCTGTGGAGCGAAAAGTTCAGAGTTACAGCAGAAAAAATTAGGTAAATATTTCTGTCAAAACAGAATTATTTTTGGAGCACCTTCATTCATGGCTTCCGGAATTTAGGGTTTTGGAGAAAGTTAGAATTTTTGGAATCGGAATCCATGGCTGAATGCTACTCAGGAAAATCAAAATTTAGAGACCAAGATCAAATTTTTTGGTTGGGTAGAAGACCAGGCTTGATCAAACCCCAGTTCGGGATTTTGATCGGAAAGATGGAAAATTAGGGCTTCAGCAAAATTTGGAATTTTTGAAGTCTGTAACCACGGCTGGAAGCTCCTCAGAAAAATAAGAGTTTAGAGCCTTGGATCAAACCTTTTGATTGGACAGAAGGGTTGGATTCATCAAACCCTAGTTCGGGTTCCTGTCGAGAAGATCCAAGAAGTTTCGAAGGCAACTTTGAGGGGTCAAATTTTGGAGATTTCAAAATTGAAGAATGCTAGCAAGACACATCCTTCCATCCATTCAGAAGTGTGAAAGTCAAAGATTGAATTTTTAGGGTTTCTCTAGCAAACCCTAATCAAGCTCCAGATCAAGTTTCAGGGGGAGTTGAGGCTAAGGCCTTACATAAGAAGACTATAAGAAGTCTTGATAGGTATGACTTAAGGAGGTTCAGGTATGTCTTGAAATCTGATTCTTGATTAAGTTCATGATGTGTTTGTCTTCATATTATTTATTAGTACAATATTGATTAATGTTAGAATTGTCTTATCACCCTAGTAACAGTATGAATGCATGTGAATGATCGAAGACATTCATTGATTAGGGCTATATGATTGTACTACTGCATGATGGTGTTGTGTGAGGTTGACGTTGTCTGCAAACAAGATACAAGTACATCACAAAAGACAAATCAAGTTCCATGACTATGACAACATGAAGACAAAGACTCATCCATAATATTTGTTCTACTTACGAGGTATGTATGACTTTGTTATATTATGCTTAACCTATGAGACATGTAGGTTCTAGCTTAGGATCTCTAAATCATTGAAGAGATTGTTTAGGTATGTTGTACATAACTAAGCAGGTATACTAATCCAGGTATGTTTTCTTATGTCAAGTTAGAATCTTACCTTGTGTTAGGATCCCTTATATAAGTATACTTGGTATGATTGGTTATGCTTATTCATAAAGTTAGTAATCAAGGGTTTATGCATATTATGTCTCTTGTCTTGATGATTTAATTAACCAGAAGAGTACTATGATCAAACAAGAATATGCATGAGTAAAAGAAGACTTCCTTGAAACCCTGAATACTAATGATCATGACTATACATATTGAAGATTATTTAGAATTAGAATGTTTTGAGAATATACTAATGAATGTATGTTTGTGTATGAGATCATGAGGATGACACTAGTGCACACTTGAGCATGCACAGTGGTACAAAATGAATAGAAGTTCAAAAGACATATAGAAGATCAAGCAGGAGGCAACCACACAAACATAAAAGATAAGTATTTGAGTTGTTATTTGAAATAGTAAATGATATTGCTTGTATGCATATTTGTATTCCTAGAATATATCATGCTGAGTGTAAACATTCATAGAGCATTGAACAATATACTACTAATATGCATATAATTGGTAAGTTGGACAAACATTCGATTGTTGCTTGTATAGAATGAAACCTCTTTGCTGACATGCTGAGAGCTGTGCACACTCTCGATAGTATGTTCTGGTAGAGATAGAAGGCATCTAGATAGCCACTGTATGCATACAGGATATGGGAAAGTGTTGTGCCAAAGTATTGGTCAAAATAGTTGCATAACTATGTAAATGATATCTGTATGCATAATAGGTTATCATGTCAATATGATTTGATGATTATGAAGTATTACTAATCATGTACTTAATTTTGAATTGTAGGAAAGATCATGATGAATGATGAACACTGAACAAGCGATGGATGTTCAAAAAAAGATTTACAAATCAAACACACTATAGAAGGCTTGTGGCTAGAATATTCTCTTAGAAAGAGGAAGAGAATCATGATGAGATGTTTGCTCCAAGTGGCTAGATAAGACCATTCTCTTAATGGTGTAATTAAAGAAGAAGTGTGAATCAGGTTCTATATGGGTTCCCAGGATCGATAATCAATTGATGAGCTTAATGATCACCATGGGTGATGTGGATCTCAACCTTTGCTACAAGGTTGAATATGGTTTCTCTACATAGATGTTGATTGGGAAGAAATTGTATCAGACAGGAAGAGCACATCGAGAGGATGTTACTGTCTGGGATCAGCCATGATCTCATGGTTTAGAAGGAAGCAATCTAGTGTGGCTCTCAGCATAAGCAAAATATATGGCTGCTTGCTCTGCTAGTTGTGAAGCGGTATGGCTTTAGAATGGACCCAACTGTGATCCTATGTGACAAACAGAGTTGTACCAAAATGGCAGAGAATACAGTATTCCATAATAAGTCAAAGCACATAGAGATCTGACATTTCTATATACAAGATATGGTGCAGAAAAGAATTAAAGTTCGAATTTGTAACAAGTTATCGATGTACTAACCAAACCCCTACCTCAAGTAAAGTTTTCTGAGACAAACTTAAAATAGTTCAGAAGGACCCTCCTCGAAAGGGGGAGCGATGTGATCACTTATGATGAGATTTCCTGCATCGACAGTGAGGTCGATGATGTGGATACCTATATTGGTGATGCCGACAGAGAAGTTGGTGGATGGTCCTTAGACAGGGTCTAAGGTGACAAGGGGATTGCATCATCCTTGAACACATGTTCTAAAAGAGAGTCATAGATGTATGTCTTCGAGAATGAAGTCCTTGGTGGACATGAGGGGATTGGATCATCCCTGGACTTCAGTCCTAAAGAGAGCCGTAGACGTATGTCTTCAAGATGAAGTCCTTGGTGGACATGAGGGGATTGGATAATCCCTAGACTTCAATCCTAAAGAGAGCTGTAGACGTATGTATTCAAGAATGAAGTCCTTGGTGGACATGAGGGGATTGGATCATCCCTGGACTTCAGTCCTAAAGAGAGCCATAGACGTATGTCTTCGAGAATGAAGTCCTTGGTGGACATGAGGGGATTGGATCATCCCTGGACTTCAGTCCTAAAGAGAGTCGTAGATGTATGTCTTCGAGAATGAAGTCCTTGGTGGACATGTGAGGATTGAATCATCCTTGGATTTCAGTCCTAAAGTGAGCCGTAGACTGGGTCTCCGAGAATGTAGTCCTGAATGAATAGGTAGGGGATTGTATCTTCCCCGGAATTTGGTCCCAGAATTGATCCGTAGACTGATGTGTCTAAGAATTGAAGATAGGACTGCATCATCCATGGACCTCGGTTCAAAATGTACGTGATGAGATTGCATCGTCCCTGGACCTCGATTCAAAATGTAAGTGATGGGATTGCATCGTCCCTAGACATGAGACTTGTCTTAAAGTGATAAGGACTGATCATCCTAGAACTTGATCGGGGATTGCATCATCCCTAGACATGAGACTTATCTTAAAGTGATAAGGACTGATCATCCTGGAACTTGATCGGGATTGCATCGTCCCTAGACATGAGACTTGTCTTAAAGTGATAAGGACTGATCATCCTGGAACTTGATCGGGATTGCATCGTCCGTCCCTAGACATGAGACTTGTCTTAAAAGTGATAAGGACTGATCATCCTGGAACTTGATCGGGATTGCATCATCCCTAGACATGAGACTTGTCTTAAAGGTACGTGTGAGGACTACATCGTCCATGAACTGGGTTCAAAATGTACGTGATGGGATTGCATCGTCCCTAGACATGAGACTTGTATTAAAGTGATAAGGACTAATCATCCTGTAAGTAGATTGGGATTGCATCGTCCCTAGACATGGTGAGGTGTCTTAAAGTGATAAGGACTAATCATCCTGTAAGTAGATTGGGATTGCATCGTCCCTATACATGGTGAGGTGTCTTAAAGTGATAAGGACTAATCATCCTGTAAGTAGATTTGGATTGCATCGTCCATAGACATGGTGAGGTGTCTTAAAGTGATAAGGACTAATCATCCTATAAGTAGATTGGGATTGCATCGTCTCTAGACATAGTGAGGTGTCTTAAAGTGATAAGGACTAATCATCCTGTAAGGAGATTGGGATTGCATCGTCCCTAGACATGGTGAGGTGTATTAAAGTGATAAGGACTAATCATCTTGTAAGTAGATTGGGATTGCATCGTCCCTAGACATGGTGAGGTGTCTTAAAGTGATAAGGACTAATCATCCTGTAAGTAGATTGGGATTGCATCGTCCCTAGACATGGTGAGGTGTCTTAAAGTGATAAGGACTAATCATCCTGTAAGTTGATTCGGGATTGCATCATCCCTAGACATGGTGAGGTGTCTTAAAAGGATAAGGATGGATCATCCTGTAAGTTGATCTGGATTGCATCATCCATAGACATGAGAGATGTCTTAAACTGAGAGGGACTGATCATCCCGTAAGTGGATCAGGATTGTATCATCCTTGGACCTATGTCCTAAAGTGAGAGGGATTGATCATCCCGTAATAGGATCTTGTGTGTTGCAGAGTATGCTGCTATGTATTGATGATAGATGCATTAGTGAGAATACATGCTTTTGATGATAGATGTATTAGTGAGAATACATGCTTTTGATGATAGATGTATTAGTGAGAATACATGCTTTTGATGGTAGATGTATTAGTGAGAATACATGCTTTTGATGATAGATGTATTAGTGAGAATACATGCTTTTGATGATAGATGTATTAGTGAGAATACATGCTTTTGATAATAGATGTATTAGTGAGAATACATGTTTTTGATGATATATGTATTAGTAAGAATCCATGTTTTGATGATAGATGTATTGGTGTGGATACTAATACAGATGATCCAGATGCCGTAGATCGAGATGATCTAGATGTTGTAGACCGAGATGATCTAGATGATCCAGATGCTGTAGATCATGATGATCCAGATGCTGTAGATCGAGATGATCTAGATGATGTAGATCGTGATGATCCAGATGCTGTAGATCGAGATGTTCCAGATGCTGTAGATCGTGATGCTCCAGATGATGTAGATCAAGATGATCCAAATGTTGTAGATCGTGATGATCCAGATGTTGTAGATCATGATGATCCAGATGCTATAGATCGAGATGATCCCGATGCTGATGATCGTATGATGATGATGCTGATGATCATGAGGATCCAGATGTTGATGTTGTTGTAGCTGTTCGAGTGCTGCAGAAGATAAAGACTCAGTACTGAAGATGTTGATGTTCCACTATTGAAGATGTTCCAGTAATTGGTTGAGTTACTGATGATGTTGAGAAAGCTTCCAATGATTTATAGATGTATCATGTATGATGTTGATGACTCCTTGCTCGTGCAGATGCTGTTATAATATCCTTCTCGTTAAGGGGGAGTGTTGCGATATTGTAACTTCAAAGAATATTATAATTGTACTTTATTATTCCGGAGATGTTTCATTCCTCCGTGAAGATCTTATTGTATATCCGGAGATGTTTATTCCTCCGTCGGAATGTGGTAACTTGGGTTATTAGACTTCCCTAGTGGGGGTCGGCCCTGTATGTGTTATGTGGGTCAAAGGGTTATTAGACCACCCTAGAGGGGTCGGCCAGTCAGTTGTAGTGGGGTATTTAACCCAATGGTTAAATACGATCCTACATGATTTGTGTAAAAGACAAGTCAGAGTAGTGTATAAATAGAGGAGGTGTATTCCTCATTTTACACACACTCACTCACTTGAGAGTGGCGCACTTGTGGAGGAGAGGTCTTCTATGGAGAAGGAGGAGCTTATGCTCAGGGTTACATCTTTGTATATTACTGGTCATCTATATTGAGGAAGCTTTACTGGGTTTTCTACCCCATGAGGGTTTCTTAGGATAAATTTGTGTATCTTGTGTTGATGCTGTGCTTGTTGTTTCTTCAGTGATCCTGTATATGCTATTATTGTGAAATGGAATGTAATGCTTCTATTTTCTTTCTTATCATATTAAATCTTAACAATAAGACCGTCACACAGGTGGTTGTTGGTTCCCCAATCCAAACTGTGCCTTTAATGCAACCTTCATTCGATTCCATTTATCAATCCATTTCATCTCATGACCTTCAACTAGGTCCTTGGCCTAATTTATTTACCACAACTTCATTGTTCCTATGAGAAACATAGCAACAACATTTATCTTGGCCTCATTTGAACTCTCATTCATTTGTTCCAGTTACTGCTCTATATCCCTGTAGGAATTCCTAAGTACTTTAGCATTTTGGGTCTCGTCATATGGATTAGATTCCTTCATCTTTATATTCATTATTATCATTAAACCATTCCCTGCTACAATGGTTCATTTCAATAGAATGATGGTCTCATCTTGATCCCTAACTCAGAGTTGAATCTCCTGTGCTATTCCTTCAAGCTTCATGACTCTACCACCCATATCATTTTTTCAACCCCTACTAGCATGTCTGTAGTGGATCGACACTCATTCATAGCCTCATTGAATTTATTATTTATGCATTCCATCTCCTCCCTCATGTCTTCATCATTCTCCCAATCCTTGCGAAATTTTTTCTTCGTTTGCTCAACATTCCTTTCAAGTGTTTTGAGCCTAGCCTTCAACCTAGGAGTTTTTGGCATTGGTAACCTTCACTATCTTCATGATGCAATACTTCTTTGGATCTTCTGCATCTGATCCAATGCATGGATATACTTAAGAATCCATCATCTATCTAGCAACATGCTTCCTCATCGCAAACTTAGATGAATTTCTAAACTATCTCCAATGCACTTGCCCAAGTGTTAGGTGCACTTCCACCAAAGCGTGTCAATTTTTTTTCACCCCTCTACCGAATTTGTCATGAACTCTCAGTATTGGTGGCTCTCTTATGAAAGGGTCATCAATATCCATCAGTGTGGGTTCACTCCTTCCAAGTGCTTCAATTATTCTGGACATCTTCTACCTGTCCACACCCCCAACACCAAAGTCCCAATTCACTAGTTTCTTTCGATCTTCCCAAATTGTATCACTGTGTCTATCACACTGGGAACCTCTACTAGTCCACATTCTAACAACACACTTCAACACCTCCTAGGTGTGTTGCTGCTCATCACTCTCCTAGTGAATTACCACCTATGCCTCGACAGAACAATCTCAAACACATTCTTCTCTGAATCCATAGATCTAGGCACACTTCACCCTTACAACTATGTTCCCAATTTCCCTACTTCACGAGCACTTTATTTCTAGACATTATTTTTGTGGATACCCAAATATGTGATGGGAATACTTCTACTCAATGCGGCCTCCCATCACTCTACTAGTGTACTCCCACTCACTTCTCCAACCTGCGACAAACCCTCATCAACCTACTTGCATCATATTGAAGAGACTTTCAACTTATCAACTTTGATACCAAATTCCTCTTCCCTACTACTGGCATAACTCAAAAACAAAGTTTCCTTCCCTCGGTTAGGCCATGTGACACTACCTGAACCTTCCCTTGTCAGTGGTGAGACCAACCCAGGTTGGAAACTCGACAGACTATGCCTAACCGAACACTTTTTTCCTTAACACTTATCTATATTCAATGTTTATAATTAGCCAATTATATGTCTTAAGATTCACAACAGTTTACACTTAGAAAACAAATATAAAGAAGAGACAATAACATGTAAACATGGAAACCCAAACTGGGCAAGCAAGATCTTTTATAAATACACAGATATTACAATGAATACAACATGATGGGTGCATCCATCTTGTTGCAAATAGGGAGCTCTCCCAACTGGAAATCCTCTATAGAAACCCTGAGAATTCTCCTACTTTACAAGCATGTCTAACTATATCTTAGTTTCCCTTAAGGTATTCACATGGCTGCCTCTTGTGGATCTTGTCCTATGGGCCCAAGTATACATCAAGTCACTTACCTAGTCATCACACTATCACCCAGACATGCCTTTTGTGTCCTACTCCCAACTTGTGCCTCAACCCCAAATTTCCTCTAACTTGTGCTCTCACATGGTTGAATCCATCAATGAATGAATGCCCTTGGTCACCGATGCTCCTTCTCTTATATATACGATCATCTAGTCCATGGGTTCTACCAAGGGTTCACCCTTGTGGTCGCACTCCCACATTTCAAGGTATCTATGTGAATGGTGTCTACTTTGGTAGTTGGGGATCCTCCCAAGTCCACTTTTTCCGCAAATACACACCTCATCGTGCCAACTTCTTGCACCCATGCCTTTATGTGCTTTGGGAGTCTTCCTTTTTATTCAAGAATTTTCCCACTTCCCTTCCAAACTAATGTGATTTTTCCCACATTTGTTCTTTTTTCAATGCCCATGCACCCCTTAGTTGGTGTGCTCCTTGGTTTCTTTGTTGAGATCCCAATTCATGTTTCTTGCTAGCGCATCAATTATTTTTCTTAGCCACTACCTACCCTGATGCTTCCTAGTTCTGCTTACTTGCTCAAGCGTCCTACATGCCCACGGGTGATCCTGCAAGGTCCCAAGTTGAGTTTCCTTTCCCATCTTGTCGTCTTGGGCCAAGCCCCATCCCAAAGGTTTCCCTTTTGTGGAGATTTGGATGAGGTGCCTCTCGCCAAGGTCATGAAAAGGTGCATGATCAGTATTACTTGAAACCCCAAATTTGGTAATAAGAGCAAGCGAGCATGAAAGAATAGAAAGAGAGCATGACATAAGAGAAAGTGATCATGACATAAGTGAGTGTGACAAGTCAAAAAATATATTTTTTCATCAAATCAGATATCAAGTGAAAAATTTAGGTTGAAACAAAGGGAAAGGACCATATAAAAAAGGCCATAAAAAATAACCATTTCATAAACCACTAAATTGAAATCCTTCATTACAATGTCATATCCAAATAGAGCCCATTTGCATGCATAAAAATACTTGTGAGGTTGAAAAAAACCCCATATATAGTTGAATCGATCTCATCCCACAACAATCCACGTGTACTAGCGAAGAGAAAATAGGTATTTTGTATTGCTTTCTTATATCACATGAGAAAATTACTAATGTAATCTTGCATTATATTAGTATCTCCGTGGCCTAGAAGAAGAGCCAATGTGAGTTATTCCTTGATGCCTTGGTGGAATTATATATCTTTTGAAAGGTATGTAAAAATTGAATATTGTAATTGTATTTGTTGGGTTAGCATAACTTTGAAAGGTACTAAAAGAAAAAGTGAAGTATTGTGGAAGTTTGAAAAGAGCCTTAGAATTTTTTGTAATCTTTTGAAAGAAGTGGGGAACAAAGTGTTTTATAGAGGGGAATTGAAGTGAAATATATATTTTGCAAAATAGTAAAAATAAGGAGGTCGGTTATCAAAATAAATTTTGCAATTGACTCTTTAGTTTAACGAGAAATATCATTGTCGTAGTGCCAAAATCAATAAAAAGTTAAAAATACAAAATTGTAGTGGTGATTGTCTACTAAATCCACTTGAAATTTGAATAAGGGGATCTTAGGTGATGAGTTCATGTTTTATAGTGCATGAGTTCTTTTAAATTACATATTTTGTGTATATTCTTTTGAAAGATATTTAATTTGACAAATTAAAGGAGCAAACACTAAGTCACAAATTGTAAAAGCATAAGGAAGAAAAATTCTTTCAATCAAGAGATGATTAAATCTTTGAATTGTACAAAGAAGGAATTGCATGAAACAATAAAGTGCTTTTCTAAATTCTACTATGCAAATTGTCAAAAAATAGAATTGCTTTAAATATGAATAAGGAGGTCATTTCATCAAACTCTAAAATCATTGTACTCACACTTTGGGGTACATGATCGGTAGTAATTGAGACCCTAAAGTTGGTAATAAGAGAAAGAGAGCATGAAATAAGAGAAATAGAGCATGAAATAAGAGAAAGAGAGCATGAAATAAGAGAAAGTGAGCATGAGATAGGATCACGCTAGCATGACAAGTACAAAACTCTAAATGGTTAAAGGAGGAAAGAGGTTACAAAATGCAAATCAAGAAATTAATGAACTATAATATGGCTTATAAGAATTGGAGAATAGGCTTGCTAATCTTCAAAACCAAATTGACATGAAATTTCTTCAACTATACTTAATTGACAAGGAAATGATTGATGCAAATTGTGACACATGTGATATAATTCAAATGATTTGAAATGTTGATAACACAACTGACCGATCATATGTTGGAGATTATGGTTATGTATTGTGACAATCAAAGTTACATTAAGAACTCCAAGAATTTGGTGTTTTTGTATGCCTTTTCCTCATTTTGTAAACATTAATGTTTTGTATGTACTTGATAAGGAATGCACATAAATAAAGTCACTCTATATCAACTCACTTGTACATGTAACCATTTTTAGCAGTAAATTTGTACTAATAATCCATTCTAAATTCCTGATGTAATGAAAAACATAATTGCTCTTCATTTATCTAAATTTATGCAAAAAAGTTAACATCATTTTTTATTGCATGTGATTAGGATATTTCTAGTATACAAAAATACCATAAATGTATTGAATAGATTGGTCTATCCAATCTGGAAATTCATGAAAAAAAAATTATTCATCTCCAACTTTGTTGATAGAGAATGTTTATGTTTAAACTTTAGACTTGTAAAGGGAGAAACAAATTTTTTTCCACATACCTGCAATTAGGTAGCATTGGAGCCATGCATTTTTTAGTGATGAGTATTGTATATCACCTGCATTTCTGGGGGGTGACACACACACACAAGTATTAACTCCTTGAACACAAGAGCAGTTTAAAAATATTTATGTGGAATGGAAACTGAAAGGTGCGATGAGATTTCCTTAAAAACACCATAACTCCAAAACATTGAAATCACTTGAGTCTCCCATTCCCATGTACAAGCATAGTCATCACCATTTTTTCTAATAGACTATATTTTAATTTTAAAATTTGAAAACTAGACAGTCTTTCATCATACTTACATTATGATGAGCATTACCTGGAGCGTTACTCTTTGATGAGTGATGGATTGGGTAAAACGACGAGATGTCTTTCCTAGCGATAGTGTTGGTAAAAAGACTATAACTTCATCGGAAGCGATTTTTTCTATTCTTCACCGTCACCTCCATTTTTAAAATTAGATTTTCAAATTTTTTCTTGGTAAGTACTTGTGAATTGACAGTTTATATGTTTTGCAATAGTTTTGTTAAAAAAATAAATTAATTGAAAAATAAATATTTCCAAAAAAAGTTATAATGCCACTTAGTTTTTATAATATAGCGCAGCATCCTATCTCAACACCTTTATAGATAAATTCACTAATGTGAGGATTACAAGGTCATCATCATCCATCTCTTCCAATGTCAAAAAGCCATGCAATGATTTAACGATTTGGAAAAGGAGGCTATCAAGCTCATTAAAATATTCTAAGAAATAATAATCTTAAGAGTTCTACCATAAACATATATGGTACATACATGCAAGAGTTGCAAAATAGAAGCTACTATGTTAAGTGCACCACTACAGTTTAAGATTAGTAAATATGATCAAGTTTGTGCATCATTTAGTTGCAGTGAAAACAAGTACAAGGAATGGCAAAATGAACGTGGAATGGAAGGCCCAACTTTTATAGGAGATAAAAACTGCTGCGATGAAAATTAAATTATCTGCCCAAGTCAGTAGGAAACATGTATTAGTAAACACAAGGAAATGAATATATACCAGTCAAGCACCATTTCATCTCAAACCAGTAGATAAATCACATACATGATCAAATACTAACTTTCAAGATTGAACATACAAGTAATACTGGACAACTACACATTAGGTTTTCAAAATGTGCCCAGCATTATATTGTCAAGCTCACTTGATTGCATTTTACAATTAATTTTTGTTAAGTACTTTTCATGGGAATTTCTAAATTCTCTTCTTCGAATGGCCTAGAGCTGTATGAGCTCTAGGTACAGACAACAATCAATTGGGAAACATACCCTAAATAAATTTGTCCCTAAAATGGATCTGGGATGGGTATATAGAATGAATATGTTTTGTGTCAAACCTTGTAATTTTTTAAGTATGATGCCTTTCGGTATCAAAAACCATCGCTATAAATTCCAATGTAAAATCTAGGAAACGAATACCACTAAGCTGTAAACAAGAAGATAAATACAATTTCAAAAAGAGCAATCAGTTGGCTGAGCATTAAATCCTGCGATGGCCATATCAATCTACGACTATTAGCATAGATAGAAGCCTCTATGCAAAGTAGAAAGGTGACTAAGGTATTATATCATAATACACTTATTGTAACTATCCGGGCAAAAGATTTGTTTTGAAAGGAAACATCAATATTTTTAATAACCAGGATTATACTGGACCTCAAAATCAATTTTTGTTTCTAACCACACAACCCATTTCAAAATTCGAGAGCTATTCTCTGTGAGTAGCTTCCCATTTTTCAACATTCCTGGCATAACTTTAAGATTATATCTAATATTTTTTATAATATAGCGCAGCATCCTATCTCAACACCTTTATAGATAAATTCACTAATGTGAGGATTGCAAGGTCATCATCATCCAGCTCTTCCAAATGTTAGAAATCAATGTAGTGATTTAACGATCTCGAAAAGGAGGCTATCAAGCTCTTTAAAAACTTCTAAGAAATAATATGCTTAAGAGTTCTACCATAAACATACATGGTAGTATCTCTCTCTCTCTCTCTCTCTCTCTCTCTCTCTCTCTCTCCTCTCTCTCTCTCCTCTCTCTCTCTCTCTCTCTCTCTCTCTCTCTCTCTATATATATATATATATATAGTCGTTATAGTTATACCTAGTGGTTTGCTTGGCTAGACACCTATTTATGCTGCACTCTTTTTTCAAGCTCTCTTGCTTTTCAGCATTATCTAGGAGTTGATATGGCACTCACTCTTTGTAACTTAAATTGGATGTTATTTTTAGTCCCATTGACCTACCTTTGTGGTCATTTGTTGGGAATTAATAAAATTATCTTATATTATCTTATCTAGGACTATTCTTAGAATTGTTCTTCTCTTATCCTATTGTTATCTTGCCTAATTTTAGAGGGATAAGAATATATTTTTAACACCTGTACCAGGATTTAGGGAGTTTTTTTTATGAATCCCTTCTACAGGTAATCTATGAGAGAATAATTCCCTAGCCAAGTGTAGGACCCATACTATTTTTGAGACTTAGTCCTAAGTTGGTGCCCATACCTCCAGATCAGGAAAGCTACTTTATCTTATGTAACTATGAAATAATAAAAAGTGACTATATGAGTCTATTATACATCTTTTTAGTATTGTTCTCTTGACTTCTTCTTTTTTTCAGATTTCTTATTAGAAATTCACTTTTCCAATTTTAGTCCAGAAAAATCATGTTTTAGTTTCAGTTGTAAGTTCCCCAATTTTTACCTCAGATTTCAGTAAAGGTTTCCTTTTTAGTTATAGCATCAATCTTCCAGCCATTTTATTAGCAGTTATAATGTTATGTTCATAACAGTGGTATCAAAGATAATTTGTTGGCCTCGTGGTGGGACATCTGCAAAAGATTCATTTTCTTTTGCTCATGACAATTTCTTTAGGCTAAACCCTGTAGAAAATAATCAGATAATTCCATATGCCATATTACACCAGAGGGACTAGCACTTGATTGGAAGCATATGGTTGAGCATAAGATGGAAGTGGAGGATGAGGTTGGTGGCCACCCATAGATAACAACTTGGGAAGCATTTGTAATTGCATTTTTTCATAAACTTGAAGCCTATACCTAAGAATATTATTTCTTGGTCCTTGTAAATATGAAGTAGAATCCCATGCGTATGTGGTCTACCAACAAGTTACAAGGTGATTGAACTTGTGTTAATGACGAGACTTGAGTTTAACACCTCCCCCCTTAAGCGGTTGTGGATGAGGCCAAGTGCAAGAGCTAGTGCTAGGTGATTTTGATGACATGGAAACATGGGAAATCGATCACCATAAAAGGTTTGCAGCTTGGTGAAAACAAATTAATTCCATCCCACAAGACAATAAAAAAAATTGGTAAGGAAGAGAAAGGATTTATATTTGAGTGCAATACAATGAAATGGATACATATTAAAATTGGTAAGGTTTGCAGCTTGGTGCCAAAAAATTAATTTCATCCCACATGACAATCAAACAAATTGGTAAGGGAGAGCTAGGGTTTATGTCTGAGTGCAATACAATGAAAGGGCTACATCTTAAAATTGTGGAATAACAAGACCTAAGAAGGTACGGCATCTGTGTTGCTTGGTTTTGCAACCAAGCATGTGCTAAAGAGCATCTGCTAACTAGTAGCAGCGGTTTTAATGTAACAGTAAAAATAAATGTAAATACCTAAATCTGATCTAACATGTGCAAAGAAATAAAAACTAGATTTAAGAACAATAAACAATGAGATCCATGATAAAAATAAGAAATAGAAAATTTGATCTTTTGTATTACCTAAAATGGTGAGGATGGTAAGTTTGAGCAGCTCCAAGGTTGAGGTGCTCTAATGTCCAATGGTCTCTTCTTCTCCAATGCTTCAATGGGGATCTTCAAACTCGAAATGGGAGGCAAGGGATCTCAAAGGGAATTTGGCATCATAAGGATAGGATGAAATGTGGATGAATAGTGAGGAGCCCCTATCACCTTTTTATAGTTTTTTGGTGATGGGGAATACCATTATGGTTTGAGGAAACCAATGGTATTGACCAAAATGGTTTATGTTTCTTTTTCCCTCTTTTTCCTTTTTTTGAATATTATTCCCTTTTAATTGATTTTTGGGAATTGTGGACCCTTTTTTAGGGTTTTTTGTGTTTTTTGAGGAGAAATACATATTTTGAGGGGAAAAGGGTGTATTATGGTCTTTTTGGTGACCTTTTGAAGTTTTTAGAGGCTCAAGTAGTGGAAAAAGTGGACAAATGAGTCATGTGAATAGGGAAATGAGCTAGTGAGCACTTTTTGGGTGTTAACAAATTGCCCCCTGATGTGTGAGGGCAAGAGCTCATCGTATGGCCTATAGAAATCATATTTCTTTTGTCTTTTTTCCTGGGGTTTGGAGGAGAGAAGAGACCAATTGTATACTGGAACACCAGACCCTGGTAAACTGCAAAAACTGAAAAATACATGGCCTCAAAAATGAATGAGGAATAATCTCTAATAATGGACAAGGCATAACCATGCTCGTATCAAGACATATACATAACAATTAGGCCCAAGAAGGGGGACCTGAATAATACATAAAAATTTGATGGTACATCATGATGGTCCAAAGGGGACACAATGCTGGGACATACTCATGGTCATACCATGACTGATCTGAATAACTGATACACTGGAAAAGAGAAACAACCATTCTGAATAAGGTATCAGAAGGGTTGATGAACTACTAAATCTGAAGGTATCCAACAACTGTAGGGACTCAATGACTATGAGCCAACTTCTGAGGAGTATATGTAACTATATACTCGGGGGAATATAAAACTGGCGTACATCTCAATACTGTCACCAAACGCAACCCGAATATCCATAGGAAAATGTAACGGGTTTTTTCTTTAATTAGACTCTCAAATGTGGTAGAGTCAGTTGATATCCGAGGTCTTCAACAAATAATTGAAAGGAGCGATACCATGTACAAGTCTTAGCGATGCGATCAAGGTGTTGACATCGAGCATGTGAGAAACAATAATTTGGAGAGGCACTGAGGACTCCTTTCAACATGATCCATAGACACTCATCAGTAATGGTGATGATTCCAAGGCACAGGGACCTCTGGGTCTATACTCTAGAATAGATTTGGTTGGTGTCGACAGAGGGAGACCGACAACTACCAAGGAAATGATGTTTCTTTGATATGAGCGCGAGGTGTACAAATGAAGTGTGATGGTACTGATGGTAGGAATGACATACTGTGGAAATGGGGCATAACTGGGGTCATAGAGTGGGTGGAATCAAACTTCCTTTGTTCAGATCATGATGACATGGTTGACTAGGAAGCATATGAAACTGTTTGTTAGGTGTGGGGATCATATCTTAATGGATTAGGGTTATGTAATGCAGACTGGAGTGACTCTGAGGTCAAGCTGATGGATGCTATTGGGAGACTCTCAGGGTGACATACTACAGAATACTCTAAAAAAAGGTGACCATAATGAGGAAGCTACCATATGAGTAGACATGATCTGTTGTAGCACCGAAAAGCACCGTTGGGTATTTATTCATGGTTTTAATGAGATCCAAGAAGGGTTAAAAGTGTGCTCTGAAATGGTACTGTCCTGTGGATTTATGGGAGCCCGGAACTGTTCATGCTTGTGAGTGCTTTCATTTTTAAGGAGTCTGAAAATGATAAGAAGGCTCTGAATTGGTGGAGGAGTACCGTCCTGTAGATTTGTACGAGCCCAAGACGGTGATTGCTCATGGTTGCTTTCAATTTTAGAGAGTCTGAAAGCTGTAAGTAGACTCCATTGGTGTTATTTTTTGTATGTTAGTCTCCAAGGACCAAAAAAGCATAAAATGATGCAAATGGATAACTCTTCTAGCCGATGTCACTAGAGTATTCTGTCATGTCCCCCTCCCATCCCACTAGTGCAATGGAGAGGATCGTGATCCTCAATCCGAGCATCCAGCCCCATGAACTATTATGTAAGCATTCATATAATATAAAAGATATATGAAGATGCATAAATATTTTAAAAACAGATCAGAATCAATTCCAATACACATCCATCATACATTCCAAATTTTCATGTCATTCATCAATTAAGCAATATCGAACTATCAAATGAGAATACTTATCTTAAACCAAGTAGTCCCTGAGAAACCAGCTACGCTTTTGCAACATTCCACCCAACCGTAGGCCAGTGTGCTCCTCAATCTCTCAGCACCACTGCCACCCCCGAGCTGGGCATGATCTCCACAAGGAAAAGGGGAAAGCAGGCTCTCACATAGCCAAAGATACACTAGAATCAGCCAAGCCAATCAGCAGTTGGGTTTCTCAGGCTGCTAAGAGATGGACAAAAGTGAATTACTAAGCTAGTGGCTCAACCATTGAGCTATGGATAGTTCATTGGGCTCATCAAGCCAAATCTGTCCTCTTCCACTCCTGAATCTCCTGTGCACAGGTTCAAACCAAAGATGGGGTTTCTACCAGCTCAGAAAAGCGTGGGAAAACCCAAAACAAAATTTGGAAAAAGGGAAAACAACCCCAGGAGCATAATCGTTTTTAGAAAAACGTCCATGGGAAATTCATGGGCAGAAACGGCCTCTATAACCCGAGAAAATCGTGGCTCTCTTTTCCCAGCCACTGTGCTAACCAAAAACGAGTTCCCAGGCATGGAAGAATGCAGAGAAATGGTGAAAACCTGAAGGAAAAACCCCAGTTCGCCCCAGGCTGCGTGAGAGAGGAAAAACCATGGTTCAAAATGGCTTGGGAGGGAAAAATGTGGGTGATTTCTTGCCTTGCAAGCCAAATTCGAATTCCTAGATTGATGGCTTGCCCATATCCGAAATTGGCTGCCATACCTCATCATTCCCAAGGCACTAACTGCCTCAACCAACTCTTGGAAGAATTTAATGATTGGGGCATAAGCCAAAATGGGTAGTTGGGATTTTATGGGTTTTCTCATTGACTCCATTGGCTCAAGAGTTTGGTTATTTTTCCTCCCTATTCCTTGTAAGATCATGCCCCATCTCTTTGTTGCATTGCATAGTTGGTTGTGGGTTTTTCATTAAAATTGCATATTTACATGGTGTCCGAATTTACATTGTGCATGACTAGCACAAGAACCATATGCATCTATTCTAATTGCTGATACATAAAATGATAAATCAATGGAGGGGCCTTAGCCTTGAGCTCCTCACCATGACTAAACAACAATATTTACATCATTTACAATATTAATGCAATAGGGTTAAGAAGGGGACATTACATATTTCTTTTTCGTAATTAGTCTACAAGGTCTGGAAAAGGGGTAAACTTATGCCAGGTAGATTCCCTTTCAGATACTTTTAGCGAGCATGAAGGGAAGCAAGATTGCTCGGTGATCTTTTCATTGTTTTAAGAGTCAAAAAAGAGCTTAATAGAAACTCCCTAAGTGCCTTTTTCGTAAAAGAGATGTTCGGCCCGAAAAGGGATAAAATTATACTGAACAAGTAGATATTGGTGAGAGTGAGAAGTGATCTCAAGCATCGTCGTGAGCACGGAAAAATGAATTCGGCGATATGAAAAATGTTTTAAAACGGGTAATGGCCAATGTTGCACACAAACCGAGGCAATGAGGGGCATGGAAAAAATGCCTTCAGAAAATGGTGGTGAGAGCAAGAAATGATCTCAAGCATCATCACGAGCATGAAAAACTAGATCCGGTGATATAAAAATCGTCAAAAACGGACAACGACCGTTGTGGCAAGCAAACCAAGGCGACGAGTGTGTGTGAAAAAAAATGTCTGAAACAATCTGGTGGTGAGAGCGAGAAATGATCTCAAGCATCATCACGAGCATGGAAAACTGAATCCAGCGATATAAAACTCATACGAATGGACAACGACCGATGTGGCATGCAAAACGAGGCAATGAGGGGCATGTGAAAAAATGCCTGAAACGAGGCTTGGTGGAAATGAGAAAAGGAGTGGACTATCATGAAGTTATCACCGTGCTAATTCCAATGGTTTGAAAAACAGACGTCGTATGATGCCGAAATGGTTGACTAAAAATTTGTCAATTTTCTATAAATAGCAAGTGGACCCAATGTGACATGTGTCATTTTCACAGTTGAGTTTTACAGAGTAATTTGATTTGGTCAGAGCACTTTCTTCATTTGTGGGAGATTAGACCATCGGTTTTCGATTCCGTGAGTTTCAGGTCAGCCCATTTGTATTAGCCTTTTAATTTATTTTCTTTTGGGGGGTCTCGGGGTCTCAAAAGTGGCAAATATTCCATGTTCGCTTGGCAACGTGGAATATCACAGGTTTTGAGGATTTTTGCAAGATTCACATCGTGGCTGTGAGCTTCACAACTGTGATGTGCATCGTGGCTGTGGGTTTCACAGCTGGGATGTTCATCGCGGCTTGTGGGTGCTTTCAGCTGCGATATGCATCGTGGCTGTGGGTGCTTTCAGCTACAATATGCATCGCGACTGTGGGTTCTTACAACCACGATGTGCATCATGGCTGTGGGTGCTTACAGCCGCGATGTACATTGCGGCTACGGGTGCTTATAGCTGCAATGTGGATCGTTGGCTTTGGAAAAAAAATTATTTGTATTTTTCTCAAAAATTTCATGTTTGGTTTGGCAGGATGCTCAGGCGACCGCAAGCATCTTGGAGGGAGAGAGAGATCGATGAGGAGTTGATGAAGACTATTTGGGTGAGTCCACATGTGCCGGCGACATTAGCTTTGGGCAGACTACTGAAGTTCACGCAGATTCCTCTCATGTATTCGGTTAGGGAATTGATGAACAAGTTGATTGACTTCTAGGACCCAGAGGAGCTAGCTTTTATGGTGCAAGGTGAGCGACTGGATCTCACCTTAACTGATGTGTATTTTCTTACTAGCTTGCCCCATTTGGGTGAGATAGGGGACACCCAGCCCAAGATTCTGGCTGGTATGGATATAGAGAATCTCCTTGAGAGATTTTGCGTTCGAGGGGCCCGTGTGCAGAATAGCGGACTCAGTGTCTCAGATCTATGAGATTCAGAGATGCAAGCAGTGGCGGCTTGTGTTTTGCGGGTGCTTGGTGCACAGCCGCCCCACCGTTTGTCGGGGGGCAAACTATTAGCACCTATTTTTCACAACATAGGTATGGAGGTGAAATGAAGGGATATCCCTAAAATTTTTGATAAAAACCAGGGAATACCCTTGCTTTCCATAGCCAGGTGCTAAAGATGTAAGAAAATGGAGATGGGGGTGCTAAAGGTACTAGGAAAGGGAAAAATGGGGAAGAAATGCATTAAAATGCGACCAAATTAATCCAAATAAGCCAAAGTCTATAGTCCGAAGGAAATGATCTAACAGGTAACTACCGTGCAAGTTTTCTCCGTCGGATGGATGCTCAAGGGAGATCAATGGCCCTCTTTGATTGTCGCAGAGATAAGGCGCATGAGGAATAGTCATAAGGGTGGTCACGATTGTGAATGCCGCCGGACAGGTGGCAGTAGGAGGAGACGTCACGAGGAGGATAGGCAGTAAGAGGTATTGTTTCAATGAGCATGCAATACCACCAAAACATAAAGGTGGATCTCTGGACACATGGACGGCCTAGAGGAGCAAAGTAAAATCCTTCAGTCAAGGTTATGGGCCCCACCATGGAGAGTGCAATGTGACAAAGAAAACGGTGTAGATGGGCCTTGGGAAGATCGACGATCCACGATGACCCTCTCGCTGGGAAGTTGCACGCCGGTTAGACAAGAAGGTGGTAGCAAGAGACAAACCAGTTTTCCAGATGTCACCACCAAAAGCGGTCGCGAGGGGGATGAGCAGTAAGGAGAAAACTGGTTTAGGGGCATGTGATCCCACTCTGTTAGGGTATGATGCTTAGCAATCGATGATGGAAAATGGGACACGTGGAATGATCCAACGACAAAGACGAAAAGGAGGTCAAATCAGTGGTTAAAGAGAAGGATGGATCTAACGACATAGATCGGCATGTAAAAGACCAACAGCCGAGATTGGCGGACAACTGACAAACAAGCTCAGAGGATAAGTGAGAGGGCTTACATATATAACCATCGACAGGTAAAGTTGAAATTTTTATTTTTTCTAAGAACTATCAGGGGCAGAAGCCTCTAGGCATGGGAGAGATGTAGAAAGTGACAGGCGAGGCCATTCCCATGGCCTCTCAGGTTGTCTGAGTAAGACAGGAAGGGTCACGTAGAAAAGCTCTGTCTGTTCACGGGAAGGAGGCAGGTTGAAGGCCGGTTTTCGGGGCCTACAGTTTGAAGGTCCTTGGTTCAGAGAGTCAGCGTTCTATACCCTTGGTGTTTTTCAGTAGCATCTCACCCTTTATCGCGTATGTCAAAAATATGTTTGTCTCGGAACCCGAGGGTTTTCTAGTCGGATCTGTCGTCACTACTCAGAGATAGGTTTTTCCCGTAGGTTCCGCCATACCGTTAGTGGGTTAAAAAGGGTCGGCTTCCAGAATTGGGGAAGGGAATAGAATGGCAAGGTTGGAAGCTCTACCAACACAGATAATGACGCTAGAAAATGGGGACGCTTATGATCTTGGTCGACGACGGAGAAGAAAAGGCCGGAGCCGCAGGTGATAAAGGGGTGCAGGCAGGAGGAAGGTTGTTTGTGAGGACTGATAGGTGGCCCAAGTGGCTTCGAGGATGAGGTGACTCACGTATTTTGGCATGTGGGGGAGACGTGAGGTTAGGTGTTGTGACGTAAATAGGGCCCAAGGTTTGAACCACTTAAAGGCATCTTCCTGCCACCCCGAATGATTATCGAGGCGATGAAGGCCACCTCAGCGTCACCACCCGCTATGCCGTCTATCTGGAGATATTTGTCGAGCTTGTTTAGTTCAGCTTAGACCTAGGGCATCATTATGGCTTGATTTAGTAGTCCTATTAGGTTATCATGGCGACTATGGCCACACATAGTTGATGTCATCATCACAGCAGTTATGGATATGGTTTTTTCGTCCACGATGCGAGATCGGTATATGAAAAGGATGGTACACCTACTAGCCTGGGTCATCTTTCTGTTAGGATTGGATCATGGAGGAGGAGAAGGAATCCGGGGTAGTTTTCATGCCAGAGAAGGCATGGTCTGAGGTGGAGGAAGAGCATTCTCCTTCGTCTCCTATGGCGTTCAACCACGAAGAATCCAGCTCCGGTAGTGGCGATGAGAAGGCGAAAAAGCAACAAGTGTCCAAAAGAGTTCGGCATCGGAGAAAATAGAAAGTTCCCAAAGGAGAAGGGGGTTTCCAACAAGACACGGAGGTCATCCATGATCTCATACTCTCCACTGCGGAAGTGACACCTCCTCCTTCTGTTGAAAAATAACAGGTTGACAGCTCTCTGAAGGTAGAGGACTTCTTTGATTCGTAGGGCCGGTTGAAAACTCCTAAGTAAGGTGGCACCTTGTTCATAATATTTTGTTTCCTATCCGTTGGCTTATCATATGCTGACTGAGAGGGTTTTCAATAAAGGGCCAGGTTCTTTGTGATTTCCCCTTGACCAACAAAACCGCTTCGCACCGACCCTTTCGGCAACAACCTGCGAACAGGTTGAGATCTCACCCAAGGTGTATCTATGGGGTACTGTGGAATCAAGTTTCTACAGTAGGTGATGAGTTGTTTAGTGTGACATACTGCACAGCATGACACGGGACGTGTGCTACGGAGCAGGATTGCGCGGCGATAGACAACACCGCGGTCCGCACCTCTGAATTCTACTTCCACGGAATTTCTTCGTGACTGTGGCCGATGTAGTTCACACTAAGACCTGAAATACTTGCAGTTATTAACACTAAAGTTATTAACACTCAATCATTCATTCATCCACTTAGGGTGTTCGCTGCTCAAGCATGTGCCGTGGAGACGGTCCAACTACCATGCATTCCTCCTACTACGTAATGTGAAAGTGCTTAAACAATATCTAACACTTAGCCGAATAACCGAATAATCGATTCATTACTGCTTCATAAGTAGAGGCCAAACATTCACCAGTCATCTATTCATGCAGAGCTTAACATTTTGTTTCCATATTCTCCTGATGGCAAATACATATAAAAGTCCTATCATAACAGTATGCAAGGGAAATTTCAGACATTCATTCACAGGAAGTAGATAAATGCACAATACACAACACAATCACACTACACAGTATTTAACGTGGTTCACTCCCCTGGGTGGGAAGCTACGTCCACAAGTACTATTGTTATATATATATTTTGGGAAGGGCACAACAGTTCTTAGTCTACACAATCAGCTGCAGACTCTCTTCTCTCAAAGATAGGTCTCTGCGCACTCAGTTGCAGAGCCTTTACAATATCTTTACTCAGAAAGATTTTACAATGCTCAGTACTAAACTTCTAACAACCCTTTCCCATACAAAAATGCCTCCTTTTATAGATCATGCCCGTAGGTCATGTCTTTACAATGCTAAAGGCCGAAACCCTTAGGGTTTAAAAAACTGCTACGATTTCTCTAAACCGAACTGCTGGCCTCTAGTAGTGAGTGCTCCATCGTGGCGGTCCTCCATGCCGTCATCATGTCTCTATCGGCCTTTCTGTTGTGCGCATGCCAACAGATCACTTTCCTCGAGCCGCTCTTCCTCTAACGGCCTCGTACAGCTGGCTCAACCCCCAGTCGCTTTCATCAAACCATTCTTCCTCTAATGGCCTCGTATACTTGGCCACCTTCCTGATTTTCTCATGGCCGCCGCTCGGCCTCCCTGGAACGTCTTTGCCAAAACTAGACCACCGACTGTCTAACTGGTACCCTTTCCCGTCCTCCATCCAGGAATCTGCTTTTCCGGCTCCATGTGGACTGGTCACTTCGCAGCATTGCTTCCTCGTAGCACTGATCTTCACAGCACCCTTCGAAGTACTACCAAAATTATATTTTTGTTGAGCTGCACTCAGCTTCGCAGCTAATATCCCTTTTGTTATCAAATTTTCCCCAACTTGGGCCAGGCCCAACATGCCCCTAACACTTACATCTGGCTCATCCCCAAGCCACCTTTAGCTTCGGTCTTTTTTATCTGCTCCACAACTTGCAGAGCTAGCTTTGTCATGAATTCATTGAATGTGCCGACCAACTGCTCCATTATTTCCTTTGTACCGTGCTTGACTTGCCTGACTGTGTCGAGCATCTCCGCAGTTATTTCTTGTCCAATCTGTCCTTCCACATTCTCCTGGCTCTCGTACAGGTCCTTGATTTTTTCTTCAATCTGCTGCGATATTGCAATGGAATCCTGTAGTAGTGGTTAAGATTGATCATCCATCGCAGTCTATTTCTCCCTTAATGCTTGTACCTCCTTTTTCAAAATTGTTATTTCCCTGTATTTCGGAAGCCTGTCTCTAGCTAGCAGGGCCTTAACTTCCATATCTAGCTTCTCCAGTGCGGCCTACTTTTCTTTGACTGCAGTATTTACTAGCAGTAGCCCTGTATCCTCTTTGAGGGCAGTGAATGCCTTTGAAGCTGCAGTCAATAAATCTTGGCAGTTAGCCACGTCCATTGCAATATTCCCTGCTGCGGCCTTTACTGCTTGCTCCCTTAACTGCTGCTCAATTAATGGTATCTCCATATTGAATTTTGCCTTTAGGGCGGTAATATCAGCCTCATGAAGAATCTCCTTGTCCAGTATTTATATCTTGAGAGATTTCACCATATCTCCCATTCTCAAGAAGGTGCCCCGAGGATCACTCTGGGGCTCGAAATCTTCAATGTCCTCTGCGATAGAAATGATAGTGGCCTCCAATCGCAGTCGACGATCCTGTTCATCGTGCAGTTGCATATCTATGTGCGAGCTAGAATCCTCGAGCTGCCTATTTGCGGCTTGTAGCTCAGCTTGGGACTTCATCGAATCAATGGTCCTTTCATGCATTTCGTCTACAACCTACAGGTGCAAAAAGTGCAAGCCAGGTAACGGAATCTTGGCTAGGTCGAGCTCTACCCACTCGACACGCTTTGTATCCAGAATCACTTGTTCTGACATTGGCAGTGTTATGCTCATTGGGTCCAGATGAATGAGCCGAGTCTTCACTGGAAATGTCATGGCTAGCTACGGTGGTGTCTGCGGCGAGGTTTCTCCCGACCTCCCTTCCGATTCTGTGTCGCATGGCATAGGTAGCCCTTTTTGGACATCGTCGATCTTCTGCATGAGCCCTTGTAGTGCGAGCCAATTCTTTTGTAGGTCATCCTGTATGGCCTTATCCTTTTTCTCTTTGTATGTCATCAGCTCTTCCATCTGTTCTGTGACTTTTTTGGAAATCATGTCGAAATCTTCCTCATTAAGCACTATTTCTGACTGACTCTTGGTTGCTTTCATCTTCTTCCGTGCCTTTGGCTTTGGCGGGCTTTCAGCTTCTTTCCTTTTTCCTTTTTCCTCAGTGATTGGGAATGGCTGCGGAATGTGTTCATCTTCTTCTTAATCGGTCGTAACATCCATGACCTCAACATGGAACTTTGTCGTCCAATCCCAAATGAGGATATCGATGTCTTCCTCGTACATATGGTAATTACCTGCATACCATTCTGGTTTCTTCATATTTTCTTTGGGTGAAATAAAAATACAATGCATGTCAGGATGAAAATCGATAACGCAAATGTATTTTGACATTACCTGCTTTGTAATGCACGATGTACACGTGATCGCCTCGCACAGCTGGGTGTAATACTGGTAGAAGACTTCAGCTGTCACGTGTTGCCGCTCCGTGTTCAAATTTTCCCAAAGGTTGGCATATCGAACTCTCTAGGATCGTTGGTGTCTACAATTACGGCGACATAGTCCTTTGGCTCCTTCCATCCGACAAAGGTGATCAAGATAATCAACCATGTGAAGTGGAATTGACTTCCATTCTCCTGGGTGTCATTGAGTTCGTCTAGGAACTCATTGAGAAGGTACTAACACCAATTGAACTCGGTTCCTTCAACCACCGTGACACCGAGTAGTACTGCGCCCGCAGGTACCTCTGGAGGCCTGGCTGTTCTTAGGATTTTTCTAGCCAGCAACTGTGTAACAAACTTTGTCGCTCTATCTTCGATTTCTTCTATCAGAAAGCCTCTTTTTCCTTTCACCAATGCATGTCTTTTCTTCATCTTCGCAACAACTTATTTTTCCTTACTCTTCCCTTCGAAGAACTGCTTGGGGTCCTTTCCGCGCTTGCTTAGTCTTGTGATACAGTGGATTAATTTGATGGTCAAATCAACATTTCTGTCTAGCCACAGATATCCCTGATGCATTCGTGCCATCAAAGTGCAAACCACCACATTGACTTCTGTTGAATCATCAAAATGGGGTAATCTTAGCCGGTTCAACAATCCTAACCGGACTACTGGTGTCAGCCAGATTTCGGTGACCAAGTTAAGTATGCCTTTAGCATCTTTCTTACAGAACATGTACTTGTCAGGATGGAACTATGGGAACTTGGGATCATGGGGTTCTTCCTTTTGCACTCCCAGGAGGTCATAGTCTTCCCACTTACATTCTGGGATCTTTCCTAGCAAGTTTTGGGAAACGTCTACATGCTTTGAGATTGGAGATACGGGGATTTCATAGCAGGCATTCTTGACCAGTTTATAGACTAGGGCATCCCGTGCCCGTGGTGATATGTAATCTGGTGTAAGCTTTAAAGGTATCTCCTTCTGAAATACTGGTGACCGTGGCACTGCCGAAATTGACCTGGGGTTCTTTGTTCATGGTCCGACTGTATCTTTCCCCTTATCCTGCATGACTGGGTTGTGTCTAGGTGACCTTCGAGATGCTTGACCTAGTTCCAATGTAACCTTCTTGGAAGGGGTTTTCATTAACCCTTCAATCCCTCTGTGTTGAAAGAATCTGACCGCTTCTTGGATTGTAAGCTCTTCTTCTCTGTACGACCACTCGGACATTCAGTGGCGAGAGTAGGAAAATGTTTCAGATATGTTACTAACGATTGCTAACATGAGAGTGAGCGCATGAGAATTTTAAGTGTTTCGTAATGCCCGTGAGTCCTTATGCGACATTACTTATAGGCGCAGGTGAGTCCTCCCACACCTTCCAACGGCTAGATGATCATTAAATGTGGTGTCCATTGGCCAAATTGAGCAGATCCTTCAGTCCCTTTCTTCGTTGGGGTGTTCAGAACGGCTAGCTTTGCGTTAAATGCTCAATCGGTTGTTGGCAATGGTCATATAACGACTATTTTTCTCACGGCCAGTGCAACGACTATTTTTGTGGGAGTTGCGTCGAGCTGGGTGGCAGGCCATCTCTGATCCTGTGTAGTTACTTCGCAATGTCGATTTTTCAACTGCACGGCTCCCTCTTTCATTTTTTTTTTTTTTTTTTTTTGTGTGCAGCTTCAGTAGTGATGCGCATGACATACATTGTCTTACTTATCGTACATGTACAGAATCCTTTTCATTTCCAGTGTCCAATTTCAACTGTACTTGACACTTAGAAATTTCTCGCTCTGTTTATCATTCAGGATTCTACGAAGCAAGACTATCATGGTACAACTTTAGTCTACTCCCATTTATCAAACTTAGTAAAGTATTGCCAGTTAAGGTGGCTAACTGGACTACACTAGTGTTAGTAGCATGTATCACAGTATATGGACCAAGCTAATGCATTTTAAATTTACCAGGAAACTTCATGAATTTGCTATCATACAAGAGGACTAGGTCATCTACCTAAAAGGACTTGTTCTTTATATGGCGATCATGCCATGATTTCTCGCAGTCTTTTTTCCCTTGTTGGTGAAATCCTACGATGAAGTGATCTTCCTCCAATCCAACCAAGTGTAGCAATCTTTCTTCTAGTGCTGCGCGATCTTCCATCCCTGTAAATGCAACGATTCGTAAACTGGGGACAATATACTCCATTGGCATTATAGCCTCCTACCCATAAGCCAACCAAAAAGGTGTGTGTCCTATCAATTTCTTGCAAGTGGTCCTGTATGCCCATAGCACAGATGAGATGTGCAGATCCCAGTCATATCTATTCACATTGCAGATCTTAGTGAGCGCATTCTCGAGTATTTTAATGAAAGCCTCAACAGTGCCATTCTCCTGTGGATGATATGGGGTACTGCACTGATGATGGATGTAGAATTCCTCTGTGAGATATTTGATAGTTCTGTTCAAAAAGTGAGTTCCTTGATCACTCACCAAAATCTTCGGGCATCCAAATCGTGAAAGTATATCTTCAAAAATGAATTGCGCAGCAGTACCGGTGCTGCAGTCCTTTACTGGTTTTGCTTCCACCCATCTAGTGAGGTAATTAGTAGCAGTAATGATGTACCTCGCACCAGTTCTTTTCCCTGGTGGGTTTATGGGCCCCACGAAGTCAATGGCCCACTTTTCAAATGCCTGTAAGGTCAACTATGGATTCAGCGGTATTTCATCTCTGCGCGAAGGTTTTCCTGTCCTCTGACAGACATCGCAGTTCCGGTAGTATTCGTTGGAGTCTTTATGGATAGTAGGCCACCATAGCCCTATGCGTAGTATCTTTTGCATGGTATCCCTTCCTACATAGTGGCCTTCTGTGATCCTTGAATGCGCATCTGCTAAGATGAATGGCTTCTCATGGTTTAGTACGCATCTACGCAGGACTTCATCTAGTCCGAGTTTGTATAGTTGACCTGCAATAATAGTGAAGTTTGCGTCGCGCACTACCAATTGCTTCTTCTGCTAGATGGAAAATTCCTGAGGTGCTAATCCTATTGTTAACAAATCAATAATATCCTGATAATAATCATCAGCAACCTATATAGCAAATAACTGTGCATCAGGCAGACTATCTTCAATGTTTATCGGCTCTTCTCCTGACTCAATCCTAGAGAGGTGATCAGGTCCCAAGTTCAGCCTTCCTAGATTAACAACAATCTCAAAATCATATTCCTGGAACAACAATAGACATTTGCATATGCGCCCCCCTAACACTGGCTTATTGACCAAGTATTTCAACGTGGAATGGTCAGTAAACATGAGGAAGTGCGCACAAAGCAAGTACTGTCTGAATTTCTACAGTGCATATACCATCGCAACACCTTCTCTCTCAGTAGTAGTGTAATTTTTTTCCGCTGTTGAGAGCTTCCTACTTGAAAATGCAATGGGATGGTCAATACCTCCTTCTCCTGGCTGAGCTAAGATGACTCCCAGGGCAGTTCATTGTGCATCAACATGTACATGAAATGGCTTCACCCAGTTTGGGAAGATTAGGATCGGCGCAGTAACCATCTTCTCTTTTAGTGTATCAAAACCCTGTTCGCACTCTGCATTCCAAATGAACGGCGCATCTTTCTTTAGCAACTTCTCCATTGCTGCAGTTATCTATGTGTAACCCTTTATGAATTTCCTGTAATATCCAGTATGGCCTAAGGTAGAGCGCAACATCTTGACTGAATTTGGTGTTGGTAAATTTACAATGATTGCAATCTTTGGAGGATCCACCATCAATCCTTGCTTACAGACAATGTGGCAAAGTAGAATCCCGTAGGGAACACATAAAATACACTTCTTCAGATTTAAGTAGATTTGATGCTGTCTACACTTCTCAAGCATCATTCTGAGATTCGCGCAGTGGTTCTTTAATAGTCCAAACACAGTCCAATCATCAAAATAGGCTTCCAGAAACTTTTGCATAAAATATTTAAAGGCTGCGACAACAACTCTGGTAAAGATTGCAGGTGCGTTCTTTAGACCAAAAGGCATTACTGTGTACTGGAACGACCCCCATTTTGTATAAAAAGTCGTCTTATGCCTGTCTGTGGGATCAATCCTGATCTGATGATACCGGGAGAAACCATTAGTAAAAGAGTAGGCTGCATTCCCTCCAACATTATCAAGTACTTCGTCCGTGAAAGGAGTAGGGAATGGGTCGTGCATAGAAGCATCATTCAGTTATCTGAGATCCACACAAATCCTGATCTCACCTTTCGTTTTCTTGTCTTGAACGACCATGGGGCTAATCCACTCGGACTCTTCAATAGGTTCAATGATTCTTGGTTCGAGCATCTTATCTAGCTCTACACGGACTCTTTCTTTGTACCACGGGTTTAGTCTATATGGCCTCCGCTTCACAAGCTTGGCACCTGGCTTCAAAGGTATTTTCATGACCCCTAGGTCTCCCAGAATTCCTTTCATTTCTGTGAATTTCATCGGGAACAACTCCTAATACTCGTGTAAGATGTATGCGATCTCTGCATCAGTCTGATCATCCCAATAGTCTCTAATTGATGCAAACTTTGGCTTTTCGCTTGTGCCAATGTTCACCTTGTGTGTCTTTACTGGTCCACTCATGTCTGGGATTTCCAATGGAGGTCCCTCTATGTCGCACGCACCCTTTGATTCTGGTATGTTTAAGTTGCGCGGATCATCCTCATCGTCTTCCTGTCTATCATTGGGTACTTCAGCTAGGTTATAACACTCAATGGGATGTTTTCCGTGTTCCTTCCCTTCTGATTGTAGGTTCGCAGGAATGCCATCTGCCCCGAATAATCCTTCCCACGTTATATTTTCGTGAGGACAGTCTTCCCTGAATATGCGTTCCTTAATTATCTGCAACGCATCATGGATCAGTGGGTTTTCGTCATCAAAGCTGCAGTTCTTCTGGAAGTTTGCAGTCAACATATCCCAATCAGTGGTTTCCCTACGCAACTCCAGGTCCAGGTACCATTTCTTTGCAATGTGATCATCCAATGTATGTACAAATAGATGCACCCATTTTGTTTGTGGCCTTTCCACCCATTCCTGTGAACAGACTTCAATATGTTGGATAGGATCTGTCTGTCCATTAAACTTTTCAAAAGGTAAAGTAACCCTGTTAGCAAACCGAATCTGTATCTTAATCCTCCATTGATCCCAAGTAGTCAATGTCTGCTTGTGTGCAGCCCACCATCTGGCTAGTGTGTTGCATAGTGCCATATCCAATGCTTGTAATCTATGCTCATATGCAATAGCTACAGTATATTTTTGGATGAAAGTGTAAACGTTAACAGAACAATCATACACGGGAATAGGACTTACCTCCTTTCCGATCCAGCGTAGTGATTTCATAACCTGTGCACACCTTCTCACTGATACTTCATGCATGTGGCTTTGCCAATTTTCTAGTCCTGTCTCCGAGATAGAGACACAAGAGTTGTCACATCTCAAGCTGAGTGTACCATCCGTAGTTGGATTAATGTAATCTTCCTGGTTCACGGTGATATGGTATAGTCTCTCCAAGTCTTGAGCCTTGGATTCCTCCTGAATCAGCTCACTATATCTATCCCCATCTTTAGCATCCAATGGTGCAATGACCCTAAGATTATTTCCTTCAAATATCATCTTCTTTGTCTTTAGGTTTATGATAGCCAGGTTATCCATGGCCCAGTCAATTCCTAACAGTGCAGGAAAAGGCTGACTACTGTCCACAATCTCGATAACTTCAAAGTCTGCGTGACTCTGGACTCCATCAATGTCAACCACCACATCAGCTAACCGGCCAAAAGGTATGACTTTCCCTTGGTTAGCCATTCTCAATTGGATAAGTGACCATAACAACTTTGTTCAACCCATTTGCTGCCATGTCTGCTTAGTTAAGACATTCACTTCAGATCCCAGATCAAGGATGACTTCATCCATTTCAAAATCTCCTATCTATGAGGTAAGCCTCATTTCTCGGCCTATTCTTTTATTCTTTCGTATGTGATGTACGGTGCTATGATAAGTTTATGTTCCTATCTATGGTTCATATTGGTTTATGAGCTTTTCTAGCTCTTCTATGGCATTTTCAATTTTCAGTAACTTCATGTAGCTTCGCAGGAACTGCATAATGGAAGTGCCAACATCCATTGCGGTACTTGTTTTGTCATAAGCAGCTAGCATGTCTTCAACATGCAGTTTTTCACTGCGCAATAGGATCCTCGCTGACTTAGTTTCCAATTCTGTGAAGGTATCCCGCGCGTCGATAAAGACCTCCTTGTTCTTTTGTAGGTCGAGTGCAGGTGTTTTTCCCGGAGCTTTCCTTATCCATATTGTCTCAAGAGGGGTCTGCTTTGTGTGAGCCTCTCCTGACGTTGAAGCTTTTGATCCCCTATCGCGGCCTATCTCAGCGCCACTGCATGTGACCACGTTGATGCTCAAGTCCACTAGTTTGTTCTCTGCTACGATCCACTGGATGTTTGGAGTTGGTGCCTCCATCCGTCTTCTTTTCTGCATTTCCACCTCTAGCACTAGGCAATCTTCAATAACATGCTCAAATGATTTACAGTAGTTGCATGTAGTGCATGGATTAACACAATCTCTAGACATATGACCTGGCTGGAAACAATTATAACAAATGACCGGGCCGCGGCCTCTTCCCTGTGCCAGGCTAGCATTTCTTCCTCTGTCGCGGTATCCACCACCACGGCCTCTGTATCGTCCTTGATCATATTGCACGTTTTCTTGTTTGGGCTGGTTTTCTTCTTGTATGTGGTACAAGCCAGCGCCTCTCATTGCATCCATATCTCATTTTCTTTCGTTCATTAGCTCATATGAACGACAGTTGGATTCATCATGTACAACTAATTTACAGAAAGTGCAGTATAAATTTTTGGGTGTTTTCGCATCTTTCTATATGAGATAGCAGTCTTTAGGTCCGTGTCCTGTAGTTCTACAAATTTCACACCATGGGGCCTGATTCAGATTTATCGGGTTGGGTGCACCACTGCTAAGATAGTCGCGGAATAAAGGGAAATGCTCGCGGTCATGGCCTTCTCCTTTACAACTTGTACACCAGACCTCATGCCTAGGTTGATACCTTTGTTCTTTGTCATTCTTCATGCTTTGCAGTTCTAGTGTCAGGGTGGTCAGCTGGTTCTGGATCTGAGACATCCCAGAACTAGTCTCACCAATCAGCGAAGCCTCTAGCTTCATTGCGATCTCCAAGGCCTCTGCCTACGACACAACCTTCTGTTGCATCAATGGTAATCTAATGTGGGGCAACAACACAATAATAAACCATTCCTTGTGCTGTTCTGGAGCAGTAATAAAGCTCATTTGGTCCAATAAGGTCTTGAACTTCTGGTCAAACTCCCAGACCATTTTCGTCGGTCTTTGTTTTATTTCTTTCAACTCGGTTATACACTAAGATTTAGATTTGAGTTTCTTAAAACTCTTCCCCAAGCGCAGCTTTAATTTTTGAGAGGGTTCTCGGCTGTGTCTGAGAGTACTTCATAAGCCAATGTAAAGCTCTGTCTCTGAGGGTGGTAATGAGTTGCGCTCTCTTCACAACATCATCCTGGATTTGTCTTATGCTCGATACGGCTTAGAAAAGAAACCAATGTTGGTCAAGGTCTTCTAGACAATTTCCTTTAAATATCAGTAGCTTCATATTAGTGTTTTCCATTTTCCTATTAGTAGGAGCACCCGTATTTGTGCACGGCTATTATGAGGGGCTCTATGTAGTGAAAGTAAATGGGAATATCGGAGTAGACGTACTCGGCTGAGTATCCTAAGGGGTGGGCTATGTAACGGGTGCGCTATGAGATAAGGGAGGCGCGGTCTCTGCAACTGGTGGATTTTGAGGGGTGAGTGGTGGCACAGCTTCATTGTTAAGGTCACAGGGAATCTTAGTATCTATGTGGAGTCCAGTGCCTTCAAGATTCTTATTAAATTTATATCTCTTCCCACTTCTAAGATTATGGGTGTCTTCGTCAGAGTCACTATATATACTATTTACCATGACAGACTTGAAAATATTACTGCATTCTTAAAACACCTTTATCAGCTAACAGCATCTTAATGTATAGACTGAGATTGTTTAGGTACTTACCTTGGAATCTATCAAAAAAGTATGCTTCTGCTTGGTTGTAGGATTTGAGTGTGTCTACAGCAAATTCTGTTACGAAGCTTTCTAGCATGTGATCGACTCAGAATTCAACTGTGCTCGTCAATGGGCTGTCTATTGCTTTGAGCTACATTATGAGCTCTGGAGTCCACTCTGTAGGAACTCCTCCTTGAAAACAGGTTTTCTTCTCTAAGAGCCGCGAGATCCACTCGTGCAGCTCGTCTGGAAATGATTCCCAAAAAATCTCATGAATATCTTTCCACAGATATATACTCAACCACTATTTGTCAGATAGATGCGGGTGTCTATTCTCTTGCCTTGCAACATCTCTTAGAGTCTTCTCACACCAATCCTGGATCTCTGTCTTTTCAGGATGCCAATTGTCGAAGCCTTCCGAGAACTGATGTTCTTTGTCACACATTACGACTGCAACTCATCATGGATTCTAGTATGGCAACAGAACCATTTGTTGGCTTATTGTATCCTAACCCAGAGGGTTTTCAGTAAAGACCCAGGTTCTTCGCGGTTTCCCCTTGACCAACAAAACCCCTTCGGACTGGCCCTTTCGGCAACAACCTGCAATTAGGTTGAGGTCTCACCCGAGGTGTATCCATGGGGTACTGCGGAATTAGGTTTCCAAAGTAGGTGATGAGTTGTTTAGTCTGACGTACTGCGCAACGTGACACAGGATGTGTGCTTCGGAGCAAGATTGCGTGGCGATAGACGACACCGCGGTCCGCACCTCTGAATTCTACTTCCACGGAATTTCTTCGTGACTACGGCCGATTTAGTTCACACTAAGACATGAAATACTTGCAGTTAGCTAGAGTACTGAAGTTATTAACACTCAATCATTCATTCATTCACTTAGGGTGTTCGCTACTCAAGCATGTGCCATGGAGATGGTCCAACTACCATGCATTCCTCCTACTATGTAATGTGAAAGTGCTTAATCAATATCTAACACTTAGCCAAATAACCGATTCATTACTGCTTCATAAGTAGAGGCCAAACATTCACCATTCATCTATTCATGCATAACTTAACATATTATTTCCATATTCTCCTGATGGAAAATACATATAAAAGTCCTATCATAACGGTATGCAAGGGAAATTTCACACATTCATTCACAGGAAGCATATAAATGCACAATACACAACACAATCACACTGCACAGTATTTAACGTGGTTCACTTCCCCGGGTGGGAAGCTACGTCCACAAGAACTATTGTTATATATATCTTTTGGGAAGGGCACAACAGTTCTTAGTCTGCAGGATTAGTTGCAGACTCTCTTCTCTCTCAGATAGGTCTCTGCCTCAGCTGCAAATCCTTTACAATATATTTACTCAGAAAGATTTTACAATGCTCAGTACTAAAATTCTAACAACCCTTTCCCATACAAAAATGCCTCCTTTTATTGATCATACCCGTAGGTCATGTCTTTACAATTCTAAAGGCCGAAACCCTTAGGGTTTCCAAAACTACTATGGTTTCTCTAAACCGAACTACTGGCCTCTGGTAGCGAGTGCTCCATCGTGGTGGTCCTCCATGCCTTCATCCTATTTCTATCGGCCTTTCTGTTGTGTGCATGCCAACATATCACTTTCCTCGAGCCTCTCTTCCTCTAACGGCCTCATATAGCTGGCTCAGCTCCCAGTCGCTTTCATCAAACCATTCTTCCTCTAATGGCCTCGAACACCTAGCCGCCTTCCTAATTTTCTCATGGTCATCGATCGGCCTCCTTGGAGCATCTTTTCCAAAGCTAAATTGCAGACGGTATAACCGGTACCCGTGCCCGTCCTCCGTCCAACACTCTGCTTTGCGGGCTCCACGTGGACTAGTCACTTCGCAGCACTGGTTCCTCGTAGCACTCATCTTTGTAGCACCCTTCGAAGTATTGCCAAAATTTGGTTGCTGCATGCAACTTCGCAGCATCCCCAATACTTGCACAAAATTGTATTTTTGTTGAGTTGCGCTCAACTCCACAGCTAATATTCCTTCTGTTATCAAAATTTGCCCCAACTTGGGCCAGGCCCAACACTGTCTTAGTCAATCTATTTTGAACTTGACACATATGTGATATTCCAAATTTGGGACTGTCGAGGTGGCAGCGTATTTTTGTTTGTTTCCAAAGGACTAATTCAAGGCCAAGAGCATATAAAAGATTTGTAATAGAATAATAAAGCGTTGAAAAATCATTCGGCTAAGGCCTAAAGGGCAAGCCTGGTTTTGAGAATTTCATAGTAATACAATGTGCAGTTCCTATGGTAGACTGTTTTGCAGAGATTCCTGTGTCATTCTAACTTGTAGTCAGTTTTCTCCTTTTTCCCTATGTGAATGTGCTTCCTGTAATGCCTTTACATTATGTTTTTTATTTCATGTCTGAGATTAGTGTATAATAGTTTGGAATTCTTGGAAACTCTCTCCGGCTATTATCTCTGATGTTCACAAAATATTTCTACTAAAGTTGATATTGAATTCATCTTTGTTGGATGCTCATATCAATGGACTGTTCTTGTTTTCTTCTTTTACCACTAGAAAATATCTTTACAACGGCAAGCGAGTGGCTACCTTGCCTCTGTTAAGGTAGTTCATACTATGGACATGTTATATGATTTATGTATAATACCTTGACTCCATTTCCCAATTGTTTTTTCCTTGTGATTATCCCTCCAACAATTTCCACACACTTTGTCTCATCAGAAATATGACCTTCTATTAATGGTTTAACTAAATATTTTTGAATGAGAGAGGTTGGTTTGTGAGTTCACTGTTGACGCATTTGAATTTTTCCAGTCTTTCGTTAATTTGTAGAGAGATCCATCTCCGACTGTGCTGGGTCAGTAGAATTAGTCCCAAGCTGTTTAGTGGTTACCCCGACTTGCCTTCTCATGCAACTCAGAGGGTACAATTTGGGTGTTAACAAATTGGCGTCGTTGTCGGGGAAAGGTTCTTTTACGGTCCGGGTAAAACAACAAAGTTCAGAGCTGATTATTGATGGTGGATAGAAATCAGACACCAGAAGAGTTGCATATCATCCACCTGGCAACTCCACTCATTTATTTAAAGTTTAATCTGCAGACTCCACTGGAGAATGAGCCCAGCCGCCTCCGACATGGAAGAATTAAATTCCAGCTATCAAAGTATCAATATCTTTAAAGAATCCATATTCTTTTGTGTCGGAATCCTTTTACCTTTATGTATGTATATCAAAAAATTCTTGTCTCATTCGAGAGCTCTAGGTCATGAGAGAGCCTCTTTTGTAAACCCCTGCTAGAATTTGAAAGTGTACATTTTTCTTTTACTCCTAGAATCGATCCCGTTCTTTCGTTTGAACCCTGTACAAACTATAAACGGCTTCATAAATTATCCAAGGGTGAGGCCAATGATACCCCTACTGCATCCACTACTTTTCCTTCAAGAGCCCAACTAAGATACAGCCCTCTAAATCTACCCCCTATCCTTCATGATTTTCCTCCAGACTATCATAAACACCTACCTGTTTTTGATGGAGAATTTGAGTTTCTCACTGCGGAGAAACATCTTCAAGGTTTCGAGCATTTTCTGGATCTCTTCGAAATAGAGCACGATGACGTCTGTATGAGAGTTTTTTCAAAATCCCTCCAAGGAAATGTTAGGAGATGGTTTAGGCATCTGCAGCCTGAGTCTATTGATACACGGTGAGCATTGTCTGAGGATTTTATAGGGTTCTTGGGCAAAAGAAGGTCATGGGATCTCGTTCTTTCAGTTTTTACTCCATGAGAAGGCAAGAGAGTGAAACTATGTCACATTTTAACATTAGGTTTGTGAACTTCTATTATGACATGCCCAAGGAAATTCAGCCCCGAGAGAACGCCGCAAAACTGTACTATGCGTCTATCTTTCCTCCTGATTTGTCTTTTCATCTCTTGGAGAGGAAGTCTCCACATCTGTAGCTTATGCTCAGGGATACAGTGGAAGTTGAGGAGAACCTCAGGATGTCCGGGAAGCTATCAAAACAAGGTGATGATGAGAGGATTGAAGAGGAAACAAGGTTCAAAAAGATACATGAGCAAAGGGAGCCCGCTTTGCGTCCCAGTCCTCCCCGTGAGGAGAAGAAAGATGATCAACTCAGTGAGGTCGGAAGAGGGTGAATCTGGTCTATTCTATGCAAACTACAACCAGCCTACTGAAATCTCTGTTTCCGAAGGCCCCCGTGAGGTTCTCATTCCATGAAAATATGATGACTATGAAGGGGACCGTTTGGAAAAATTCATAAGGTTTTTCGAGATAGTGGATGAAGAGGCCCTCAAGGCTCTAAAGGGAAGGCTACACTCCCATCCACTGAGAGAAGAATAAAATGGCGATCAAGATGTCCCTGAAGACCCCTAGCAGGCATAGTTTTCCTCATGGACCGATGAAGAGGAAGAATATGTGATCCTGGAAGAAATTCTAGAATCTGACACGTATTCATAGCAAGTCGACCGGATAGCTGAGAGGCTAAGGGATGACCAAGGTGGTCTGCATGATTCTTATACAGAATCCTGTTAACACCCAAAAAGTGCTCACTACCTCATCTACCCCATTACATGACTCATTTGTCCATATTTCCTACCATATTTACCTTCAGAACCCTAAAATCCCATTAAAAAGCCTCCAAAAGGCCACAAAACCATCAAAAAAGTCTCCAAAAGGCTAAAAAACCCTTTTCCCCCAAAATTATCCAAAATTCCTCCAAAATAGCAAAAACCCTCTAAAAAGGGAATAAAAAATATAAAAAAGGAGGAAAAAAAGGAAAAAGGAGGAAAAAACCCTATAAAGCTGACCAAAACCATGGGCCAACACTCCACCACTAAAAACCTATAAATAGGTGATGGAGACCCCTCATTTCATATCCACAATCAAATACACCCTTACTTTGCCAAAATCACTCTTGAAACCCTAGCTCACCCTTGATATACTTTCACCATTGAGTGCCCCTTTTGGCCCATTTCCACCATTTGGAGAAAGAGAAGGAGCAAAGTTGGAGTTTGGAGCAACCCTCTTGGACCATTGCAAGAACTTCACCAACCTCTACCCTTGAGGTAAAATTTTAATACAAAAAAGGAAAGATCTTCAACATATTTCATGATTTTGTTATGTTTATTAATGCTCATGCTAGTTTAGAATTTGTATTGTTTTCTTACTTTAGTTTACTGTTTATTGAACTGCTACTAAGGAGTCCATTCTCCTGAGTAGGTGCTCATTTGCATAAGCTAGGGTGAAAACCCTAGCTACAGTTTTGGCGACTCCCCTTGGTTTGAATTTCTGGTTATAGTTTTTAAATATTTTCCTGTCTTTTCCTTTCGGTTGTCCCTTTCGGCTGTCGTAAACCGCATATTTTACCCCCGTAGTTGTGTTCCAACCGCGTCTTTCAGGCATTTACCTGCGACCTGACCGCGGCTCTCAGACTGTTTCCGGTGACCTGCCGGCAGATTAAAGTCTGTTACCTGCGATCCGACCGTGGCTAATTAGCTTGTTTATTGCGAGCCGACTGCGGCTGTTAAAAAATTTTCGGCGTCCCGCCTGCGGTTTTCATCCCTTTTGCTGCAACCTGACTGCATCTGTCGGCCCCTTTTCCCACATCCCGACTGCGGCTTTCAGCCCTTTTGCTGCAACCTGACTGCGCCTGTCGGCCTTTTTCCTGCGTCCCACCTATGGCTTTCAGCCATTTTCCTGCAACCCGCCTGTGGATTTTTACTTGTTTCCTGCGGTCCGACTACCTCTTACGGCCAAAAACCTGCAACTCATCCGCGACTGTCACTCTGTTTCCTGCGGTCCGATTGCCGGTATTTGCCGCAGACCCGCAGTCTGCTTTCTGCACTTTTTTCCCTGTTTTGAACCCAGCACTTTGCTGCACTATTTTCTGCACCTGCACAGCCATCTGTCTTACCTGCAACCATACTTCCCTATAGCCTTTTCTGCAGTTTTATTTCTATTCCATTTACATAATCATTTTTTAAAAAATTTCAGCATTTTACTTGAAAAAGAGAAAATTTTGCATTTCAAAGTTTACATTCTGTCTTGTTATTTTTAGTTAGAAAGTTGCCCCCCTTGTGGCACTTTTATTTGGGTTCATAACCTCACACACACACACTCTGTCACCTAATTCAAGTGAGCCTTAAAAAATTACTTAACACAACCAACATTCTAACCCCACTTGGGGAACACATAAGAATTTTTGTAGTTAGGTAGGATCGGGGGGATAGGCATCCAAATAACACCCCTCGGTTTCTTAAACTTGAGACATAGCTGTTGTCCATTAGGGAACCAAAATCCCCTAGTATTTTTTGGCACGGTCACAACCAGTTTATCAGAGGGCCTCTCCCCTAGGAGGGTTGAAGTCACCAGACTAGTTCCGGAGGCTTGAGTGGAATACCGCAATCCATTTAGTAACCGAAGGCTACCTTTTGCAGTTCTCGGTGTATCCCTGTATGGGGGTACTGTGGTAAAAGAACCAAACAGCAGATTCACCTTTTATGGACGTGTCATGAACGGGGTATCTTAGTTGCCTTTCTTCTAGGATTGACTACCCGGTGTCCCTCCCGGTAGGGGGGTATCTTTAGCCACTTGGCTCTACTATCCATATTGTTTGACTTGGATTTCATCACCTTGTAGAGGATATGTCTAGTTGAGTCAGAATACTATTTAGTTAGGTGTTTTCATGCTCCCTTACCTCCTTTTGGTCTAGTGAGTCCACTATTTTTATTTTTTAGGAAACCTGCTGCTTGTTGGTATTCTGACCATTTCTGTTGATACTCCACTTATTGTAGCACAACTGTTGCAGTAAGTTTTTGAGTTGGTTGTTGGCCTGAGTGCCATATTTTTTGAGCTCTCCTTCTGCACACTTGGTTGCATTAGGGTTTTTGAGCTATTTTTCACTCAACACAACCCCCAGATATTTGACACCATTTGTCACCATTGAGTCCCCGAGACATTCTCGGCGCCTCCGGGGCGATCCCCCGCAGCACGGTTCACTTGACACCACCCATCATACACATAGATCTTCATCACTTGATACCACTCATCATAGATCTCGAGCTTTGTCACTTGACTCCACTCGTCAACGGCATAGAACTCCGTCACCTGATCTAGATGCCCCCTATTTTACCTCTGATTCTGAGGCAGAGTCCGAGAACCCCATTTACACTACACCAACCAGCCCCATGGCTAGCGTGACTTCCACCCATTTCTTTGTAGGGACCATTGGTGGAGCATCCACCACCACACCAGCTACCACACCTGCTTTGGGTATGCCCTCGATGGGGCCCACATCTACCATTCCGATCACTACACCCATTCCAGTAGCCGGAATACCTATTCCCACTCCATTAGTGACTCACACTACTCTTGGTGGTGCAGGACCGTCCCATACCATGTTCGTCCCTACACTTGGGGGCAACCTCCCAAACCCTACCCCTACACTTGGGGGCATTGGCCCCAACATGGTCCAACCCACTAGTATGTCACATCCTTCTACTAGTTTGCCATTCATGGCTAGCCTCAACCTTCCTGACCTAGCTAGACTAACTAACGATCCTATCAGACACGACCCTGCGTGGCCTCACATGCCCACCAAGCTCCCCTCTGACATCCCTAAGTTTTAGGGAAAGGTAGGTGAGGACCCCCAGAACCATATTATGTCCTTCCATCTATGGTGTTCCTCTAACTCCATAGTGGACGACTCTGTCCGCCTCCGTCTATTACAGCGCACCTTCACTAGCTCTGCAGCTAAGTGGTACATCGAGCAGCCCCATGGGACCCATGCCACCTTTACTTCCCTTTCCTTGACCTTCCTGCAGTTCTTTTAGTTACCTGTCCGCTATGACACGAGAGTTGAGATCCTACTGTCTTGCAGACAGAACACGGCTACCCACATCACTGACCACATTCATGAGTGGCATCGACGCCGCAGCCTCTGCAAAATTAAGTTAGACGACCGTATCTTCTTAGATTGGTTTCTAAAATCCCTCCTTCCTGTCATTGCCAAGGATGTGGCATCCTAACGACCCCAGTCCGAAGAAGAGGCCATCCTAAAAGCCCAGCAATTTGACCTCATATACGCCCAGTCAGGTTATCTCTATACCATTATACCTGACGCCCCTCGTGGTGATTCCTCCTAGCACGATGCGCCAGGGGCATGCGATGCCACAGACGGCATCATCGACCATGTTTCCTCGCATCCCCAACCCTTTTCCATAGCACGTTCTAGCCCTGGCCCCGACCTTTCCCGGGCTACATCTCAATCCGGAGCAACCAATTCGTATGCTCCTATGACACATCACCACCATTCTCATGGACCCTCATGTCCACCTCAGTGCTTTGGACATGCATCCCCCGCTTATGCTCCCCTAGTCGCACCTCAGCCATATTACCATCCACAGGCTGCCTCAGCTCCTGTGTCCTTGCAAGCCCAACCTGCTTATTACCCGCTACAGGCAGCCCCTGTGGCAAACCCACAGCCCGCTCCGCAGACATTTCAGCAACCCCCACAATGTTCAGCACCTGCGCAACCTCCACCTACTTATTATCCACCGTAGCCTGCTCATGCACCTGCACAACCCCAAACCCCACCTACTGCCCAAGGGCAAGTTTACGCCCAACAGAATCCGCAGCAGAACCAAAACAACCAGTGCCAACAGGGCCAGCAAAACCGTGGCAGAGGCCGTAACCGTGGGAACAACCCTCCTCCTGACCAAGGTGGTCAACCTCCTAATCCCCCAGACAACAATAACGCGACACCTGCCAACCAAACCCTGATCGGCCACCCAAGCAAGCCAAAAATCCTAATTTGCGAACAAACCATCCTTGTTCTATTTGCGGGGTCTATGGCCACTACACACATGCTTTCCCACATTTGGAGCGAGCTCGGAAACTCTGGGTTGATGATGCCCATCGCCAAGGGCATGTGGCTCCTCAAGCACTGCCCAACCCCCCACCCCCTCATTAGCCACCTTTGGTGCTGCAAAACCCCTTACCAACTGAAGACGTAGTGACCACTCAGCCGTTGGCTCCCCCTCAGGAAAACGTGCCACCACAACAACAGATCACTTACGCTGCTCCTGATCAACCCATGTTCGACTCAGGTACTAACCACTTGTTGATGATGTCGTCTGTTGATGTCAACCTCCAAACCCGTCGGAACCAATATGAATCCACCCCTGAAGCCCCTCCCACCGAAAAAAACACTAACGCTCATCCCACTGATCAGACGTTACGTATACCTCCGGCTCCACTTGATGGCGCCTCTAAAGCACCTCGTTTCCCACTTCGTCGTATCAACAATAACCCCAATGCTCGCGCTGCGTCAAATTACAACATTGTAGATGACTTAGCCCAATCTCCCGCAGCCATGTCCACGTTAGAAGTCTTAAAAAAATGTCCTTCACAACGCAAAATGTCTTCTAGTTCCTTAACCCATGAAGAAGTTCGCCCATGCCTCTTGGCACAATGATCTATCATCTCGGCAGCACGCCCAATCAGGTCACCTTTGTTCAGAGTAGTCTACAGTCTCCTGCCATTTTACACCAGCTTGAGTATCCCTCATCTCAGTCACTATCCTTGATCCATTACAGCTATGATCCCTTTCCCATCAGTCAGTTTCATATGCTGCCCGATCATCCCCGCCATCATACTCTGAACAACGGAAGTTTGAGTCCACCCACTCTACTTGCCCAGTTATCCACCACCGTATGTCAGTCTTACCATCAGTACTCTCACACTTCGGTTCTCCACCTCGCGCTTCTGTCAAGAAAAATTCATAAGCATTTTCGAGATAGTGGATGAATAGGCCCTCAAGACTCTAAAGAGAAGGCTACACTCCCATCCATTGAGAGAAGAAGAAGATGGCGATCAAGAGGTCCCTGAAGACCCCCAGTGGGAAGAGTTTTCCTCATGGACCGATGAAGAGGAAGAATATGTGATCCTGGAAGAAATTCTAGAATCTATCACGTATTCGCAACAAGTCGACCGGATAGCTAAGAGGCTAAGGGATGACCAAGGTGGCCTACATGATTCTTACACAGAATCCATATCCTGGACCGAAGATGATCATAGACTCTTTGAAGAAGTATTCGGGCTTGGCCAATATCTCCGGCGAGCCGACTAGGTGATCAAGGCGTTCGAAGGAAACCAGGCTGAGTAGGTGGATGTTCGTGCAACTTTTACAAGATCAGATTCCAGTCGCTGGAAAGAATGGACCTTCCTAGACCCTTTTAAGGGACAAGACATAATTTCTCCTAGGGCTACAAAGAAGAACCGGGTTTTCAACCCAGGAATCATGAGCGGTTCGGAAAGAAAGTTGTCTGGAGTTGATATTTTCAGTCCTACCCAGTCATGCAGGGGTTTCAAACTGCATGGGTTTCATATTTTGATGGAGGTTGGTCAGAAGTACACGGCCCCAAGGCCAGAGACGAGCGCCCAGGAAACTAGATGGAATCCGTACGTTTATTTTTAAAGAAAGATTGTTGTGGTACAAGGGACAGGTGAAGCGTTCAATATATTTTATGACCCGGTAAAAGAATATAAGGAAGACTTTCGCAGTAGGGGCAAAGGGTTTGGTTTCACCTGGAGGGTCCTCATCCGTTGCCATTGCCTCGAGCCATGGGCCTTCATTTTTCTATAGTCTATCGAGCAAGATGAGAAGACCCGCCTAGGATATCAGCCGCTAGACTAGTTGCACTGGCACTTCTGCATTACTTAGAGATGTAGCCTCTCGAGCAGAATAGGTTTTATATAAATAAGCCTCAAGTTTCGGCATCTCCAATTTCAGTAGTGAATTTCAACTTATAGCAATTTCCAGTCTGTTTTCAGAATGTATAGTTTCATTTTTGTTCTTGATTTCGAGAAATTTCCAGTCTGCGGTAGGACAGAGCATATGGCTGGGGTTCAGGTCGCCCAAAGAAGCACCACACAGCCGATTCCCCATAAGTTTCGCCATTAATATCTTCAGAAGAACCTTCCCAAGTGGTCTACCAGGAAAGATTTCCTCTAGAAGGAGCTTCCCAATGGACCAGGCACCCGGTCTATGAGTTTCTTTGCTACCTCACAGGGAGGATAGCATCCCCGGTTGGAGCCAGTTGTTAGCACCTATTTTTTACAACAAATGAAGGGATAGCCCTAAACGTTTTGATAAAAAACAGGGAATACCCTTGCTTTCCATAGCCAGGTGCTAAAGATGTAAGAAAATGGAGATGGGGGTGCTAAAGTTGCTAGGAAAGGGAAAAATGGGGAAGAAATGCATTAAAACACGACCAAATTAACCCAAATAAACCAAAGTCTATTGTTCGAAGGAATGATCTAACAGGTAACTACCGCACCAGTTTTCTCTGTCAGATGGATGCTCAAGGGAGTTCAACGACCCTCGTTGATGGTCGCGAAGATAAGGCGCAAGGGGAATAGTCATAAAGGTGGTCGCGATGGTGAATGCCATCGGACAGGTGGCAGCAGGAGGAGACGTCACGAGGAGGATAAGTGGTAAGAGGTTTTTTTTCAATGAGCATGCAATACTGCCAAAACATAAAGGCTGATCTCTAGCCACATGGACGGCCCAAAGGAGCAGAGTAAAATCCTACGGTCAAGGTTAGGGGTCCCACCATGGAGAATGCAATGTGACAAAGCGAACGATGTAGATGGGCCTTGGGAAGATCAACGATCCACGGTGACCCTCTCGCTGGGAAGTTGCATGCTGGTTAGACAGGAAGGTGGTAGTGAGAGACAAACCGGTTTGCCAGATGTCACCACCAAAAGCGATCACGAGGGGATGAGCGGTAAGGCAAAAACCGGTTTGGGGGCATGCGATCCCACTCTGTCAGGGTACGATGCTTAGCGGCTGATGATGGAAAATGGGACACGTGGAATGATCCAATGGAAGAGATGGAAAGGGGGTCAAATCAGTGGTTAAAGAGAAGGTTGGATATAATGGTAGAGATCGGTGCGTAAAAGATGAATGGCTGAGATTGGCAGATGACTGACAAAGAAGCCCAGAGGATAAGTGAGAGGGCTTACATATATAACCATCGACGGGTAAAGTTGAAATTTTTATTTTTTCTAAGACCTGTCGGGGGCGGAAGCCTCCAGGCGTGGGAAAATGTAGAAAGCAATAGGGGAGGCCATTCCCATGGCCTCTTAGGCTAACTGAGTAAGAAAGGAAGGTTTGCTTGGAAAAGCTCGGTCTATTCACGGCAAGGAGGCAGGTTGAAGGCCGGTTTCCAGGGCCTAGGGTTTGAAGGTGCCTAGTTCGGAGAGTCAACATTCTATACCCTTGGGGTTTTGAAGTAGCATCTCGCCCTTTGTCGTGTCGGTCAAAGATATGTTTGTCTCAGAACCTGAGGGCTTTCTGGGGGGATTCATCCTCACTACTCAGAGATAGGTTTTCCTCGCAGGAGCCGCCATAGTGTCAGTGGGTTAAAAAGGGTCAGCTTCCAAAATTGGGGAAGGGAATAGAATGGCAAGGTTGGAAGCTCTACCAGCGCAGACAATGACGCTAGCAGACGGAGCAGCTTATGATCTTGGTCGACGATGGAGAAGAAAAGGCCAGAACCGTAGGTGATAAAGGGGTGCAGGCAGGAGGAAGGTCGTTTGTGCGGAATGATAGGTGGCCCAAGTGGCTTTGAGGATGAGGTGACTCACGTCTTTTAGCATGTGAGGGAGATGTGAGGTTCGGTGTTGTGACGTAGACAGGGCCAAAGGGATGAACCACTTAAAGGCATCTTTCTGCCACCCCGAATGATCATCAATGCGATGGAGGCCACGTCAGTGTCACCACCTTCTACGCCGTCTATCTGGAGATATTTTCCAGGCGTGTTTAGGTCATCTCAGACCTAGGGCACCATTATGGCTTAATTGAGGAGTCCAATAAGGTTATCATGGAAACTATGGCCACACGTAGCTGCTGTCATCATCACAGCAGTTATGGATTGGATCATGGAGGAGGAGCAAGAATCCGAGGTGGTTTTCATGCCAGAGAATGCGTGGTTTGAGGTGGAGGAAGAGCATGCTCCTTCATCTCCTATGGCATTCGACCACGAAGAATCCAGTTTCGGTAGTGGCGATGAGAAGGAAGAGAAAGGGCAAGTGTCAAAAAGAGTTCGGCGTCAGAGAAAAGAGAAAGTTCCCAAAGGAGATGGGGGCATCTAGCAAGACGCGGAGGTTGTCCATGATCTCCTACTCTCCATTGCGGAAGTGACACCTCCTCCTTTTGTTGAAAACTCACAGGTTGATAGCTCTCTGAAGGTAGAGGACTTCATTGATTCGCAGGGCCAGTTGAAAACTCCTAAGTAAGGTGGTGCCCTTTTCATAATATTTTGTTTCCTCTCTTAGTCAATCTGTTTTTAACTTGACATGTATGTGATATTCCAAATTTGGGGTTGTCGAGGTGGAAGCGTATTTTTGTTTGTTTCCAAAGGACTAATTCAAGGCCAAGAGCCTATAAAATCTTTGTAATAGAATAATTAAGGGTTGGAAAATCATTCGGCTAAGTCGTAAAGGGCAAGCCTGGTTTTGAGAATATCATAGTAATACAATGTGCAGTTCCTATGGTAGACTGTTTTGCAGAGATTCCTGTGTCATTCTAACTTGTAGTCAGTTTTCTCCTTTTTCCCTATGTGAATGTGCTTCCTGTAATGCCTTTACATTATGTTTTTTATTTCATGTCTGAGATTAGTGTATAATAGTTTGGAATTCTTGGAAACTCTCTCCGGCTATTATCTCTGATGTTCACAAAATATTTCTACTAAAGTTGATATTGAATTCATCTTTGTTGGATGCTCATATCAATGGACTGTTCTTGTTTTCTTCTTTTACCACTAGAAAATATCTTTACAACGGCAAGCGAGTGGCTACCTTGCCTCTGTTAAGGTAGTTCATACTATGGACATGTTATATGATTTATGTATAATACCTTGACTCCATTTCCCAATTGTTTTTTCCTTGTGATTATCCCTCCAACAATTTCCACACACTTTGTCTCATCAGAAATATGACCTTCTATTAATGGTTTAACTAAATATTTTTGAATGAGAGAGGCTGGTTTGTGAGTTCACTGTTGACGCATTTGAATTTTTCCAGTCTTTCGTTAATTTGTAGAGAGATCCCTCTCTGACTGTGCTGGGTCAGTAGCATTAGTCCAAAGTGGTTAGTGGTTACCCCGACTTCCCTTCTCATGAAACTCAGAGGGTACGATTTGGGTGTTAACAAATTGGCATCGTTGTCGGGGAAAGGTTCTTTTAGGTCCCGATAAAATGACAAAGTTTAGAGCTGATTGTTGATGGTGGATAGCAATCAGACACCAAAAGAGTTGCATATCATCCACCTAGCGACGCCACTCATTTATTTAAATTTTTATCTATAGACTCCACTGGAGAACGAGCCCTATTCTTTAAATTCCAGGTATCATAGTGTCAATATCTTTAAAGAATCCCTATTCTTTTGTGTCGGCATCCTCTTACCTTTATGTATGTATATCAAAAAATTCTTGTCTCAGTGGAGAGCTCTAGGTCATGAGAGAGCCTCTTTTGTAAACCCCCCGCTAGAATTTGAAAGTGTGCATTCTCCTTTTACTCCTAGAATCAATCCCGTCCTTTCGTTCGAACCCTGTACAAACTATAACCGGCTTCGTAAATTATCCGAGGGTGAGGCCAATGGTACCCCTGCTGCGTCCACTACTTTTCCTTCCAAAGCCCAGCTAAGATACAACCTTCTAAAGCTACCCCCTGTCCTTCATTATTTTCCTCCAAACTATCATAAACACTTCCCTGTTTTTTATAGAGAATCTGAGTTTCTCACTATGGAGAAACGACATAATCGGATGCCGAAATGTAAAGGATGAAGTGTCTTGTGAAGTCCGGGGGAGAAATCAAACGGGCACTTGTGAGTGCTTTCTTCAGGTCTGTGAAATTTCCTTCTGCTTGGTCATCCCATACAAAATGGGTATGAAGGCATAGCAAACGAAGGAAACCATGTACTGTCGTGGCATAATCGGGGACAAAGCGATAGAGGAAGTTGGACCTCCCATGAAGGCTTTGTATCTATCTTAGTGTACGAGGTGATGGTAGGTCTATGATGGCTTGGAACTTTAGAGGGTTGACGGTGATCCTTTTTTCTGAAATGATGAAACCCAATAGACGGCCTGCTGGAACGCAAAAGACACACTTGAGTGGGTTCAAGCGGATTTGGTATTTGTGACAACGCAAGAAAACTTGTTGGAGGTCGTCTAAATGTTCAGATCGTTTCTTAGATCGTTGTGCGGTCGTTTAGATAAACCAATATGATGTTAATCAGGTCATGAAAATAATAAGTCATGGTTCGCTGAAATGTGGCTCCAGCATTCTTGAGACCAAAAGGCATGACGCGATAGGCGAAGATGTTCCATGGGGTAGTGAAAGAGGTCTTGTATTGGTATTCCTTGCGGATTTGGATTTGGTTATACCCGAATAAACCATCCATGAAAGACAGTATCTCATACCATGCACGTGCATCAATTAGCTAATCAATAAATGGTGTAGGAAAGTTGTCTTTGGCACAAGCTAGATTGAGGTCCCGGAAATCAGTACAAACACGAATGGTGCCCACTTTCTTGTTAACTGGAACTAGGTTGGAAACCCAGGTGGTATAAGCAATAGGGTATATGAACCTTGTTGCTTGAAGCTTCTCAATCTCGGCCTTAATGGATGGAAGTTTGGATGGGTGAATGGGGCTTTGTTTCTGGCTGATAGGAGGTATGTTAGGCCAAGTGTCTATGTGATTTTCTATAATTGTAGGATCGAGACCAGGCATCTCAGTGTAAGACCAGGAAAAGACATCATGAAACTCTTGGAAGAGTTTCTTATAGGCTTGAACTTCCTCTTCAGTGCATGATGCTCCTAAGGAGATAAGTTCAGGTTTTCTAGGTGTGGTGGAGATGTCAATTTTTATGATAGGCGAAATGTTGGCCATGTTACCTTCTTCAAAGGCATCTGGTGTTGGGATTGGATATTTGAACCAATCGACCTTGGTTGGTAAGAAGTATTTGGATTCAATGGACAGTTGGTTTTCCATGGTGGAGGTAGATGCCTCAGGAATGAAGTATGAGCGATGGTGCATATCATCCCATGGGTAGTCAGCTGCAGTAAGTGTTTCAAGGATTTCCTCATCGCTATGGAAGTAGTGTGTCATAAAATCAATTGGTCCAGGCTTGTAGGTAGTTGAAATCATATAAATGGTATTGATTTCTTCTGAAAGGGAAGATTCTGGGGGGAATATTTCCTCAATGAGTGGGGGGGATATCTCTAGGTCGGCATTATTCAGTTCATATAGTGCTGCTCTATAATCTGGGAGATCGGGGCAGTGATGTGAATAATGGCTGTAGATGCCATAGATTGCACAAGGGTGGTTTGTATGTAGTTATTTATCGTGAGGCTAAGGGGGTAGCTGAAGTTTAACAACTGGAATGTTCGTTTCGTCATCCAACATATTCATGTGTTCTTGAAGTTTCAGTAACTGTGGACATAGATGGGTAGCATGGCCTATATCAATGCACAAGGAGCACTTGGGGGGTATGTGGATTGTTGGGGGATTCTTTGCTAATTTGGGAGTCACTGGGGGGGTGGGAGTTGTGGGTCCAGTGGTGTAGGTCTGTGGACCTCTGCCCCTAGTGTAGCGGGATTGAGGGGGGACATAAATAGATGTTGATGTAGCGGCCCCTGTTGGAGGTGGTTGGTTTTGGGGGTTTGGTACACCAGGTGGTGGACGGTTTTGGGGGTTCGGTACGCTAGGTTGTGGACGGTTCAAAGTATTGATGGGTTGTACTGGTTGTAAAACAACGGTCGATGTTAGGGGAGGGGTTGGGGCAGGTAGGTACCATACAGGTAATCCTAACGTTAACCCTAGTAGGTTAAGTGTAGCCATTATTGGTGTGCTGACAACTCCTGAAAATGGAAACAAGAATGGTATAGTGTGAATTAGTATTGCTCCGATATGGCTAGGCACTGTGGGTGGTTTTGGTAGTCGTTGAGGTTGTTGAGTATGCTGATGTGTGTTGTACAAGAGGGTGCACAAATAAGATATTTTAGTTATCCTCAGAGGGGGTGGGATAGATGGGAAAGTGGAGGTCATGGGAGTATCCGAATATATCCCAGGTCCGACTGAGGAGACGAACGATGTGGGTGCACTCAGAACGGGTTGTTCGATCATAAGGAGAACATTTTTAGGTGTTGCGGGGGCATTAGGATCATAGTATGTTATCTAGTCAATTTTGACTACGCGTCCTTCGTGGGGAAACATCATGAGGCAGAAAACTGAAGAAGCGGCAGCTTTCATTTTATACATGTAGCTTCATCCCAAAAGGACATTGTAATCAAGTTGGGCATTGATGACCTCTATATCTATCAGAACCAGTTTTCCCCCAAGCTGCATGGGTACGTTAACTAATAGACCCTATGGTTGAGCTGCACGACCATCGTAAGCTCGCAATGTGGTAGTGGATGGTTGTAGTGTTGGGGATCCAATTTTCTGCCAGACAAAAGTCGACATAACGTAGGTGGAGGCACCTTCATCGATGATGCATCAATGAACGACAAGGTTTCGAATGGATACAGAAACCTGAAAAGATAGTGATGAAGGTAGACGAGGTTCAGCTTGGTCTAAATCGAAAGCCATCATATTGGAGTCGTTAGGGTCTATGGCACCAATGGAAAAAAACAACAATTTTCTCTTTGCAAGACAGGTTTTTAGGACTTCTAGAGTGGACATAGCAGCGGGGGACTGGGCTAAGTCTTCTACAATGTTGTAGTTCGAAGCTGCACGAGCGTTAGGATTGTTGTTGATCCGTTTTGAAGGGAAGCGAGGGGATTTTGCACTCCCGTCCATGGGCATATTAGGTATGTGCAGTGGCTGATCAGTTGGGAGGGTACTCGAAGATGGATCAATGGGCGTGGTTTAAGGGGCTGAGCTGTATTGGTTTCGGTGAGTTTGAGGGTTGACATCATTTGATGACATCATTAGCAAATGGTGAGGTTTGGTCTCTGTATGCTAGTAATTGGTTGCTACATAGGTAATTTGCTATTGTGGTGCAAATGGATCCTTGTGGGGGATCCATTGGACGAGTGTTTACTACTCCTTGGTTGGGTAGAGTATTTTGCAATATCATGGGTTGTGGCTAGGGGGGTGGTGCTTCCTGTGCAGCATGTCCATGTTGTTGGGCATCATCGGTCTAGAGTTGACATGCTCGTTCCAAATGGGGGCAATTATGCATGTAATAGACATATACACTGCATATGGAACACAGGTGGTTTGTTCTCAAGTTAGGATTTTTGCCTTGTTTTGTTGGACGATCAGGGTTTTGATTTGTAGTAGCAGCGTTATTGTTATTGGGAGGATTAGGTGGTTGTCCTCCTTGGTTTTGTTGCTGGTTATTTCCACGGTTGCATCCTCTTCCGTGATTTTGTTGACATCCTTGATTACGCTGGTTGTTATGGTTTTGAGGTTGGTTTTGTTGTGCGTATACATGCCCTTCAGCAGTCGGTGGGTTTTAAGGTCGTGCAGGCGCTGGAGCAGGCTGTGGTGGATAGTAAGCAGGAGGGTTCTGAGGTGGACCTGGTGCTTGTTGTGGTTGTTGGTAACCTTGAGCTATTGGAAGTGTTGGAGCAGGAGGTGCTTCCTATTGAGGGTAATAAGCCGATTGGGCTTGTGGGTGAACTAGAGTCTGATTAGCCTGCTAGTTATAATATGGAGGTGGTGCATAAGCTAATGGTTCTTTCCCATAACACTGCGATGGACATGAGGGTCCATGGGTGTGGTGGGTGTGTATCACTGGAGCATACGAAGTTGTAGCTCCAGAATGAGATGTGGCCCTAGAAAGGTCTGGGGCATTGTTGGTACTCATCATGCTGAAAGGTTTGTTTTGTGCCGCAACCTAGCCAATGATACCATCGGTGGCATGGGATGCCCCCAGCGCGTCACTCCAATATGGATCACCGTGCGGAGCATCAAGTAATATCATGTATAAATATCCAGACTGGGCATATATAAGGTCAAACTGCTGGTCTTTTAAAAAGGATTCTTCTTCCGACTAAGGTCGTTCAAAAGCTACATCCTTGGCTGTGAGAGGAATGAGTGATTTCAAGAACCAATCTAGGAAGATACGTTCATCTAGATTGATCTTGCAGAGACTACAGTGTTTGCGCCACTCATGGATATGATCTGTGATATGGGTGGCCGTATTCTGTATACAACACAGTAGGATTTCTACTTCTGCATCATAGCGTAGGGGTAGTTGAAAGAACTGTAGGAAAGTTGAGGCGAGGGATGTAAATGTGGGGTGCGTCCCATGTGGCTGCTCAATATACCATTTGGCTGCCGATCTAGTGAAAGCTCTTTGTAAAAGTCGGAGTCGAATAGAATCATCAACTATGGAGTTCGAGGAACACCATAGGTGAAATGACATGATATGGTTTTGGGGGTCTTCCCTAGCCTTCCCTTCAAACTTTGGGATGTCTAATGGGATCTTTGTAGGCATGGGGGGCCATGTAGGGTCATGTCTAATGGGATCATTTGTTATCCTTGACAAGTCTGGTAGGCTAAGGCTAGCCATAAATGGAAAACTGGTGGAGGGGTGTGACATGGTTGGTGGGGCATAAGTGCTACTGGTAGCATTATGAATTAGGCCACTTCCCCCATGGGGGAGATTTGTTGTAAAAGGGATGTTCCCTCCACCTAAATATGTGTGAGAGGGGCCAGCGCCTCCAAGTGCAACATGAGTTACAAATGGGTTTGGAATGGTTCCAGTAATTACTGGGATCTAAGTAGTGGCGGTGATGGTAGGTGTAGGTCCCATGTTGGGCATAGCTAATGTAGGTGTGGGTCCCATGTTGGGAATTCCTAAGGGAGGTGTGGTAGTTTTGGCTACCGTGGTGGCCGTTTTGGTGGTGGGGGTGGATGATGTTCCACCAACAGTCCCTGTGAAAAAAGATTCATAATGCGAACCAGCCATGGGGCTAGTGGGTGCGGTGTAAGCGGGATTTTTGGATTTTGCCTCAGAGTCAGATGTGAAATGAGGTGCATCAGAATCGGATGACATGGCTCTATGCCGATGAAGTGTGGAGTCAAGGGAACCGTACTGCGGGGGGTCTCCATGAAAGCATCGAGAACGTCTCGGGGAATCAATGGTGACGGTTGTCTATTAAAATTAACTGGTGGTGTTGAGTGTGGAGGTCGAAAAAACCCTAATGCAACAGTGTGTGCAGGAGGGGAGCATAAAAAATAATGGCACTTAGGCCAAGAACCAACCTTGAAACACTTACTATAACAGTTGTGCTATAGTAAGTGGAGTAATAAAAAAATGTGGTCAGAAAACCAACATGCAAACGGCTCCTAAAAATAGAAAAAGGTGTACTCACTGACCAAAGGGGGGTAATAGAGCATGCAATTACCTAACTAAAAGGTATTATGACTCAACAAGACATATCCTTTGCAAGGTGATGAAATCCAAGTTAGACAATATAAATTGTAGAATCAAAGGCTAGATATCCCCCTACCGGGAGGGATACCGGGTAGTCAATCCTAGAAAATGGGCCACTAAGATACCCCGTTCATAACACGTCCGGTTAGGTGAATCTGTAACTCTTGTTCTATCATTGTTGTACTCCCACAAGGGTGGTACAATGAGAAAAGCGAGTAGGTATCCTTCGGTGACTGAATGTATTGCAGTATTCCACTCAGGCCTCTGGAACCAGTCTGGCTACTTCAACCCTCCTAAGGGAGAGGCCTTCCTGACGAATTGGTTTTAAATAGTGCCAACAAATAATAAGCGATCTTGGTACCCTAAATTTCAACTACTATGTTTCAACATGTTAGTGACTGAGGGGTGTTATTTGGATACTTATCCCCTCAGTCCTACCTAACTACAATATTCTTTTTGTGTTCCCCAAATGGGGTTAGAATATTGGTTGAGTTAAGAGAATTTTAAGGCTCACTTGGATTTATTGTGACAGATTGTGTGATGGTGTGGTTATGTACTTAAAACAAAGATGCCTTGGGCGAAAAATTTGCAAATTAAAATAAGGATTTTAACTTGCAAAATAGACAGCAATGTAAATATGGAAAACGATTTGAATGTAAATGCTTTTAAAAAATTTTCAAAAAATATGAGGAATTCTTTAAAAAATTATGGTAAATCAAATAGCATAAAAATACACTCGCTTGGGCAAAATAGAAAGCAAATTAAAATTATGGTTCTAATTTGTAAAATATGAAATTTCTAACTACATAATGCTTCACTCTTTTTCTTTCACTAAACTGAATTTTTTTTTTAAAATGATGTAGCAAAGCATAAAATAGGAAATAAATATGAGTTTTAAATGCTGCAAAAATAAAACAGTGGCCTGTCCAAAAAATGCGGGAAAGATGGCTGGAAAAAATGGGCTGAAATGAGAAAAACTCAGAAAAAATGGGTCGTACGAAACAGGCAATATCGCGACTGTTGATGTTGAAACCGCAATCTGGATTGCGGCTTTCGGGCTAAAAGCCGCGATGTAGGAAAAACCTGCGTGGCAGATCGCGGTTATCAGGCTAAAATGCGCGATGCACCCCGCAGGAACTAGGAAAACAACCGCTATGTGCAGCGCGGAAAACAGGAAGAAAGTCGCAATGTCAATCGCGACTATCGGGCCGAAATTTGTGATGCGATGAACGGAAAATGTCGCCGAAAAATGAACCCAAAAATTTTAATTTTGGGCCATTTTAAGCTGCAGAACAGGCCAATGGCTAGGACAGCAATGAAGAGGCTAACTAGTATGGCAGATCTACATCTTTAAAGGGAAAAAACAACTAAACTATAGATCTAAATCAAAGATTCAAAGTTTGAAAACCAGCGGAGTCGCCAAAAACTGTTGCTTGGTTTTGCAACCAAGCATGTGCTAAAGAGCACCTGCTAACTAGTAGCAGCAGTCTCAATGTAACAGTAAAAATAAATGTAAATACCTAAAACTGTTCTTACATGTGCAACGAAATGAAAACTAGATTTAAGAGCAATAAACAATGAGATCCATGATAAAAATAAGAAATAAAAAATTTGATCTTTTGTATCACCTCAAATGGCGAGGATGGTAAGTTTGAGCAGCTCCAAGTTTGAGGTGCTCCAATGTCCAATGGTATCTTCTTCTCCAACGCTTCAATGGGGATCTTCAAATTCGAAATGGGAGGCAAGGGCTCTCAAAGGGAATTTGGCAGCATAAGGATAGGATGAAATGTGGATGAATAGTGAGGAGCCCCTATCACCTTTTTATAGTTTTTTGGTGATGGGGAATACCATTATGGTTTGAGGAAACCAATGGTATTGACCAAAATGGTTTAGGTTTCTTTTTCCCTCTTTTTCCTTTTTTTTGAATATTATTCCCTTTTAATTGATTTTTGGGAATTTTGAACCATTTTTTAGGGTTTTTTGAGGAAAAATACATATTTTGAGGGGAAAATGGTGTATTATGGTCTTTTTGGTGACCTTTTGAAGGTTTTAGAGGCTCAAGTAGTGGAAAAAGTGGACAAATGAGTCATGTGAATAGAGAAATGAGCTAGTGAGCACTTTTTGGGTGTTAACAATCTGATTGATTAATTTAAAGATATTTTCAATAACTTGCCTCATGGGATACTAGATCACATTATCAAGTGGGAGACAAGGTTTAAATTGGTAGTCATTCTGTTGAATATTGTAACTTCTAAGAGTATTATATTTGTACATTATTATTTTGGAGATGTTTCATCCCTCCGAGGTGATTCTATTATGTATCCGGAGATGTTTATTCCTCCGATGGTTTGTGGTAACTAAGGTTATTAGACCCACCATGTGGGGGTCGGCCCTGAGTTTATATTTTAGGGGTTATTAGACTTCTCCAGGAGAGGTTGGCCCCATTAGGGATTTTGGTCAGTCGGGAACTAGTATAAATAGAGGAGGAGAGCTCCTCATCTGACACACTTCCACAACTCAGAAAGTATCGCACTTGTGTCTGGGAGGTCTGCATAGGAGGTAGAGAAGGAGGTCAAGTCTTGGAGCACATCTTGTATTTTGGTTGATCATCTTATTGAGGAAAGCTTTGCTAGGTTTTCTACCCCATGAGGGTTTCCCAGGGTAAATTCTATGTTTATCTTGTGATTATGTTTCTTTCAATGATCTTGCTAGTCTATTTGGTTTAAACTTAACATTGTATCAGAGCTAGCCTAAATAGAACATCTTTCACAAGGTGAAATTATGTTTCTCTCTCTCTCCCAAAATTAGGGTTTCTACAAAAAGTTAGTATTTTTGGATTCTGGTTGCATGGCTGATTAGCCCTTCTAAAGATCTATCTTTTGAGCCTTGGATCAAGGTTTTTGGTTGGGTATAACTCCGAGAAATTCAAACCCTAGTTTTACCAAAAGTGCGATAAACCAGAAATTCTGTTGCAGTTCCGGAAAAGTTAAAAGTTAAAATTTCCGGGTAAGTATTAATCTATCTCTTATCTCTTGGACTCCCCCAAGAGAAGATGGCTCCAAGCACTAAGCTTGAAGACAAGCTAGAAGGTATAGAAAATTTCCGGGCATGGAAATATAGAATTGGTCTCATTCTTGAAGAGAATGATCTTGCTCATTATATCAAGGATGAAGTTGCAGAACCTGAAGGAGATGAAGCCAAAGAGAAGCATAGGAAGGATTTGATTAGGGCAAAGAGAATCATAAATGATTCTATTAAAGACCACTTGATTCCCCATGTGGCTTCCAAGAAGACTCCAAAGGAAATGTATGATGCCCTAGGAAGAATGTATGAAGGAAAGAACATCAATAGGAAGATGAACCTAAGGACTCAGTTGAAGAGTACCAAGATGCACAAAGGAGAATCCATTCAAGACTACTTCTCAAGGGTCTCCCAAATCAAGGAGCAACTAGATGCCATTGGTGATACTCTTGATGAAGATGAACTTGTGATGACTGCTCTAAATGGTCTCACTAGACCTTGGGAATCATTCATACAAACTATGTGTGCCAGAAAAGAAAGTATGCAGTTTGATGTAGTATGGGAGGATTGTGTTCAAGAAGAAGCAAGGGTAGCCAACAGAGAATCCCTTCTCAAAGAGGATGACCAAGCCTTGTCCACCCAAACCAAAAGAGGAAGAAGGGGTCACTTCAAGAAAGTGAACCACAAAAAGTCTCAACCCTCTCATAGATTCAAAAGGGAGGAACAAACTCAGAAAGAGACCTCTCTACAATCCAATGTTATAATTGTCTTAAACTAGGACACTATGCTAGAGACTGTACTTTACTAGAAAAAAAGAAGAAGAAGTTTGTTCACAAAAGACATCATGCACATATGGCAGAAGATGATAGTGAAGAAGAAGAAGAAGAAGAAGAAGAAGAAGAAGAAGAGGAAAGGCCTCGAAGGAAAATATCTAAAGTAAAGAAAGAAGATCCAAAAGAATATGTCCTGTTTTCTGCACTCTCTGGATCTGTGTCTCCTAGAGAGGATACATGGATCATTGATAGTGGTGCTTCAAAGCACATGACAGGTCAAAAGAAAACTCTCTCAAGACTTAAAGAAAAGTCTTCACCACAAAAGGTATCTCTAGGAGATGATTATCAATATCCCATCAAGGGAATTGGTGAAGCAAGCTACAAGCTTGATTCTGGAACACCCTTTAAAATGAAAGAAATTTTATATGTACCAGGTTTGAAGAAGAACCTACTCTCTATATAAGCACTAGATAAGAAAGGTTTTAGAGTGGCTTTCATAGATGGACAAGTACTCATGTGACCCAAAGGAAAATCAATTGAAGATGCAGTTGTCATTGGTGAAGAAGAAGGAGGTCTCTATAAGCTCAAGGGTCATCCAGAAGTTTCCCTTGCTCATGAAACCTCTAGCCCCAGTGAGCTATGGCATAGAAGATTAGCTCACATTAACTACGAAGCCTTACCCTATGTAAGCAAGGTGGTCATAGGATTACCATATTTGAAGGTTGATCATAATGGCTCATGTAAAGGATGTGAGAAAGGGAAGAATGTCAAGAACCCTTTTCCAAAGAGTGAAACAAAGACTAAGAACATTTTGGAGCTAATACACTCAGATGTATGTGGACCAATTCCCACCACTTCCCTAAGTGGGTTTGAATACTATCTCTCATTCATTGATGACTATTCAAGGAAGACTTGGATATAATTTCTAAAAATTAAGAATGAAGTCTTTGGAAAATTCAAAGAGTTCAAGGCCCTAATAGAAAATCTCTCAGAAAAGAAAATCAAGATTCTCAGAATAGATAATGGCGGAGAATATACTTCAAAGGACTTTGAAGACTTTTGTAAAGAAGCCGGAATCAAGAGGGAACTAACCACTCCCTACAATCCCCAACAAAATGGGGTTGCTGAAAGAAAGAATAGAACCATCATGGAAGCTGTAAAGACTATGATACATGACCAAGATCTACCCATGAGGTAAGTCATCTCAAAATATTTGGGTGTCCTGTGTACATTCACATTCCAAAAGAAAAGAGAACCAAGTTGGATCCTTCTGGTAAGAAGGGAATATTTGTTGGATATTGTGAATCATCCAAAGCTTTTAGAATTTACATACCAGGTTTTCATACTATGGAAATAAGTAGAGATGTAACATTTGATGAAGAAGCAGCTCTCAAGAAATCCAAGAAGTGCCAACTTGAAGAAATATATGAAGAAGATACACCTCCTAGAATCACAGAGGTTGTGCCCATCCTTGAAGATGTTTCACCAGAGGATCATGACATGTTGGAACCACAAGAACCCCCTATTACAGACTTATCTAAGAAAAGAAGGCCAGCATGGGCTAGACATATTATTCAAGGAGCCAAAAGATATGGAGCTTCTGAAGGCTCCACTAGAGAAAGAAAGAAACCAAAGCTAGTGTCCAACTATATGGCCTTCATGTGTGATCTTGTGGATCAACAACCTACTAGCTATGAAGAGGAAGCTCAGAAGAAAGAATGGGTAGAAGCAATGACAGAAGAATATAAGTCAATAATGAAAAATGATGTTTGGGATATAGTTCCCAAACCAAAAGATAAAAGTGTGGTTTCTTCCAAATGGATTTTCAAGAAAATACATGCTGCAGATGGTAGCATTGAAAAATACAAGGCAAGAGTTGTAGCCAGAGGATTCTCTCAGAAAGAGGGAATTGACTATGAAGAAACATTTGCACCAGTTGCTAGGTATACTTCAATTAGAACTATGATGGCACTTGCATCTATGATGAAGTGGAAATTACACCAAATGGATGTTAAGACAGCTTTTCTAAATGGTGTAATTGAAGAAGAAGTGTACATAGAGCAACCACAAGGGTTTGAGGTTAAAGACGGGAGAAATCATGTATGCAAACTGAAAAAGGCATTATATGGATTGAAGCAAGCTCCCAGAGCTTGGTACGGAAGGATTGACAATTTCTTAACAAGCATGGGCTTTACCAAGAGTAAAGCTGACCCCAATCTTTATCTCAAAGTGATGGATGATGAACCAATTATACTGTTGTTATATGTAGATGATGTATTTCTAACCGGAAATGAGAAACAAATTATTGAATGCAAGAAGAAGCTTTCTTCAGAATTCGAGATGAAAGATCTCGGATTAATGCACTACTTCTTAGGTCTAGAAGTATGGCAAGAACCAAAAGGAATCTTTCTAAATCAAGGTAAGTATGATGTGGAGATTCTAAAAATATTTGATATGTTGGAGTGTAAAGCCATGGCCACTCCCATGGACTCCAACTTGAAGTTATTAGTTAATGACTCATCGGAATTAGTAGACTTAACTCTATATAGACAAATCATTGGGTCATTGATGTATTTAACAAATACTAGGCCAGATATATGCTTTACTGTAAATACCCTAAGTCAGTATCTAGTAGAACCTAGAAATGTTCACTTAATAGATGCAAAGCATATAATGAGATACCTAAAAGGTACATTAGATTTTGGTCTATATTATCTTGGAGATCATGAACTCAGATTACATGGTTACTCAGATTCTGATTGGGAAGGAAGCGTCTCAGACAGAAAGAGTACATCAGGTGGATGTTATGGTCTTGGATCTGCCATGATCTCATGGTTCAACAAGAAACAATCTAGTGTGGCTCTCAGTACTACTGAAGCAGAATATATAGTTGCCTGCTCTGCCAGCTGTGAAGCAGTGTGGCTTCGAAAGCTATTATCTGGAGTGTTTGACTTAGAAATGGATCCCACTGTGATCATGTGTGACAATCAAAGTTGTATTAAGATGACAGAAAATCTTGTATTCCACGATAATTCAAAATATATAGAGATCCGATACTTTTATATACGAGATATGGTGCAGAGAGGAGCTATCAAGCTCGAGTATGTGAGCACTGAGGATCAAATTGCTGATATCTTGACCAAACCTCTGTCTCGAGTGAAATTTGTATACTTCCGAGACAAGCTTGGTGTAGTTCAAAAGGACCCTCCTCGAAAGGGGGAGTAGTATAGTCATTGATGATGAGATTGTCTCATCGACAACAAGGTCGATGATGTGGATACATGTTTACTACACTTGGATACTTAGATTATTTAGATTTAGGACTCTTATACTTAGAATACTAATTTTTACTTGTTTTTACTTTTGATGATATATGTATTAGTGAGAATACATTGTTTTGATGATATATGTATTAGTGAGGATACATGCTTTTGATGATATATGTATTAGTGAGGATAAATGCTTTTGATGATATATGTATTAGTGAGGATACATGCTTTTGATGATATATGTATTAGTGAGGATACATGCTTTTGATGATACATGTATTGATGAGAATACTCGTACTGTTACATATTGATGTATTGATGAGAGTACTTGTATTGATGTATTGATGAGAATGCATGTATTGATTAATGTACTTGTATGGATGAGAATACTTGTACCTGTATTGATGAGGATACATGTGAGGATTGGATCATCCCTAGACTTCAGTCCTAAAGTGAGCCGTAGAAAGATGTCTCCGAGAAAGAAGAGGGATTGCATCATCCTTGAACACATGTTCTAAAGGGAGTCATAGATGTATGTCTTTGAGAATGAAGTCCTTGGTGGACATGTGAGGATTGGATCATCCTTGGATTTCAGTCCTAAAGTGAGCCGTAGACAGATGTCTCCGAGAAAGAAGAGGGATTGCATCATCCTTGAAAACATGTTCTAAAGAGAGCCGTAGACGTATGTCTTCGAGAATGAAGTCCTTGGTGGACATGTGAGGATTGGATCATCCCTAGACTTCAGTCCTAAAGAGAGTCATAGACATGATGTCTCCGAGAATGAAGTCTTGAATGAACAGGTAGGGGATTGCATCTTCCCCAGACTTTGGTCCCAGAATTGAGCCGTAGACTAATGTCTCCGAGAATTGAAGATAGGACTGCATCGTTTTTGGACCTCGGTTCAAAATGTACCTGAGGACTACATCGTCCATGAACTGGGTTCAAAATGTATGTGAGGACTGCATCATCCATGAACTGGGTTCAAAATGTACGTGAGGACTGCATCGTCCATGAACTGGGTTCAAAATGTACGTGAGGACTGCATCGTCCATGAACTGGGTTCAAAATGTACGTGAGGACTGCATCGTCCATGAACTGGGTTCAAAATGTACGTGATGGGATTGCATCGTCCCTAGACATGAGACTTGTCTTAAAGGTACGTGTGAGGACTGCATCGTCCATGAACTGGGTTCAAAATGTACATGATGGGATTGCATCATCCCTAGACATGAGACTCGTCTTAAAGGTATGTGTGAGGACTGCATCGTCCATGAACTAGGTTCAAAATGTACGTGATGGGATTGCATCGTCCCTAGACATGAGACTTGTCTTAAAGTGATAAGGACTGATAATCCTGGAACTTGATCTGGATTGTATCATCCATGGACCTATGTCCTAAAGAGAGCAGGATTGATCATCCGGTAATATGATCGTGTGTATTGCAGAGTATGTTGTAGATCGAGATGATTCAGATGCTGTACATCGAGATGATCCAAATGCTGTAGATTGAGATGATCCAGATACTGTAGATCAAGATGATCCAGATGCTGATGATCGTATGATGATGATGCTGATGATCGTATGATGACGATACTGATGATCGTGTGATGACGATGATGATCATGTGATGACGATTCCGATGATCGTGTGATGACGATGTTGATGATCGTGTGATGATGATGCTGATGATCGTGTGATGACGATATTGATGATCTGCGACGACAATGATGTTGATGTTCCAGTAACTGGTTGAGTTACTGATGATGATGTATTGAAGAAAGCTTCTGATGATTTATAGATGTATCATGTATGATGTAGTCGATAACTCCTTGCTCCTGCAGATGTTGTTATAATATCCTTCTCGTTAAGGGGGAGTGTTAAATATTGTAACTTCTAAGAATATTATATTTGTACATTATTATTCCGGAGATGTTTCATCCCTACGAGGTGATTCTATTATGTATCCAGAGATGTTTATTCCTCCGATGGTTTGTGGTAACTAGGGTTATTAGAACCACCATGTGGGGGTTAGCCCTGAGTTTATATTTTAGGGGTTATTAGACTTCTCCAGGAGAGGTCGGCCCCATTAGGGATTTTGGTCAGTTGGGAACTAGTATAAATAGAGGAGGAGAGCTCCTCATTTGACACAATTCCACAACTCAGAAAGTAGTGCACTTGTGTCTGGGAGGTCTACATAGGAGGTAGAGAAGGAGGTCAAGTCTTGGAGCACATCTTGTATTTTGGTTGATCATCTTATTGAGGAAAGCTTTGCTGGGTTTTCTACCCCATGAGGTTTTCCCAGGGTAAATTCTGTGTCTATCTTGTGATTATGTTTCTTTCAGTGATCTTGCTAGTCTATTTGGTTTAAACTTAACACATTCCTCCTTACTACCATCCTAAACTCTGTAAAGATGAAATTGAGAAAGTAGTTAGTTTATGCCTAAGTGCAATACAATGAATGGTTACATCTTAAATTATGGAATAAGAGTCAGCAAGATGTAAAAATTTATAACAACTGATTGATTAATTTGAAGATATCTTCAATAATTTTCCTCATGGACTACTACCAAAGAAAGGAATAGATCCAAGATCTTTAAAGATGAAATTGAGAAAGGATTCAAAGAGTAATTGGATTCAAGACATGTTGCACCTAGCAAGATTCCTTTTGCATCCCTAGTCGTGTTTGTCAAGAAGAAGGATGGATCGTTTTATATATGCATAGCTTACCGGGAATTGAACAAGAAGACTCTAAAGAAATGATATGCTATCTCACTTTCTGATGAGCTATTGTATGGATTGAAAGAACATTTACATCATTTATGGATTGACATAGAACTGTTGTGAAAGATTTCAGAATACCTCATCCAATGGAAATATCCAAAAGTATAAGAGGAAATATGGGAAGGATAGAGACCATAGTATCATACAACATTCAACTCTACACTTTCTCTCGGCCAAAGAAATTCAAGGAAGGAGCATCTTTGTTTCCAAGGAAAAATTCGTATTTCTATTCCATGAGAAAAAGATACATAATGAATGTGCTTTCACTCTCAAAATCCTATCCTACAAGCATCATAAAATGCCAAATAGAATTCACAAAGAGGCTGAAAACAAGATCAGCAGTCCCTTATAGACTTACATTGTAATATATATATATATATATATATATATATATATATATATATATATATATATAAGCTATCCATAGTTAGCAGTCAAATGATAAAAGAAATGATGCCATATATCATGGATCTATACAGATTTATTTGAAAGCTGATAATAATGTTTAAAATATGGCAACACATTCTAGCATAGTGAATTGTTTCCTACACAAAGTGATCAGTCCACCAAATAGAGGTTTTCACAGCCAGCCATAACCAGCTTCCAGAACAAGAGCCTGTTTAGAGAGGGAGTCCACTATAGCATTTTGTTCCCTGTAAACATGAGAAAAATAATATTAGATTAATCCTAGAATACAAAACCTTGGCCTGATCAAGAGATAAGGTTATTTTTTGAATCAAGGCACTATCCTTATGTCCCCAAAAGTTTGGAAATATGACACGTTCAATTTCAAAGCATGTCTCAAAGCAACATTAAAGAGTGAAATTTGGCCCAATTATTTGATCCATTACCCAAGGATACCTTGAAACTCACATTATGAGAGTCATATAAGAAGATAATCCCCCTTGCACCATACTTTCACCCCAGACAGGGTGGTAGTGTACTGTAAATGCAAGATGCCCTACAATCTCAATGACCTAACAGTATCAAAGCGAAAGTGTGGAGGATTGGTTGTGCAGAGGAGAGGGAAAACAAGAATTAGGGTTGGAGAATTTAGGGTATCTTCTTCATGTAGGTCGCGTCGTGGGTCTCTTCTTCACAGTATGCACACAAGAAAACACTCCACACTACATTCCAAATACTCCACGTATGTAAACAATGCATGTAGGAAAACACCACACTCCACACTCTTTTACGCTGGTAAACCGAACTGAGGTAAGTCGTGGGAATCGTGAGAGATATAAGGTGCGGAAAATAAAAAATAACTTGCTGAAAAGCAAAAACTCACTCACGGACAGGAAACTCTTTACGCACAGGGAGACTGGAGTCTATGAACAGAATGCAAAGAGAGGTCGCAGTGGAGAGAGGATAAAGAGAACCAGATTAGGGTATCACATAAAAACACTAATTGATACCTAGACGTGGAGAGAAGAGATAGACTGACGAGGGCACAGTTCCAGAGTTTGGGAATATGCCAGACTAGGCAAAGGAAGAACTAACGAGACAGGAGGAGTTATGGAAGAGCCCAGCTCTGATACCACTTGATGTGGAATAACTTCATGATTCATTTTATTGATTATAAATGCTTTATTTATACAACTGAGATGTGATCTTTGGATTTTATATTCCAATAGGTTCTTTAGACTTCTCAAAGACTCTTCGTTTTATTCTTTAATAGCTGAAAAATAATTATTTACATGAAACCAATCCTTACAGATTAAGTTTTCAACACTATGGTCACTATCCCCATTGCCATTGTCCCCATACTGTATTTCCTCTAACTCTTCATCTTCTGTGTTGTTGGTTTCTGCTTCCATTTTATCCACCTTGTCAATTGATTCATGGCCCATCTTCTTTTTTGGAACCTTCCTTCCAAATTGTGCAGGTTTGTGTTGTTTTAGCTCAGGTTCTTTCAACTTCCTTCTTTTCTTTTGTCAAGCTTCTAAATTTGGTAATGAACATATTGTTATCATTTCATACCTATAGAAATAGAATTTTGTGTAGTAACATCATTTGATATATCCATAGGGAAATGAATGCATGTCTCTACTTCTACTATGTCCAAAGATTGAATATCCCTTCATCTTCCTTAACAAGAATTGAACTCAATTATACGTTTCCCTCTCTTTTTCCTTCAGAAATTCATACATCTCATTTTTTTTTGTAAGTCTTGTTATTACAATGTATACTTCTAACCTGGCTACCTTAGAAATTAAGGTGGCTACCTTCACAACGCATTACTCGACTTTGCAACCTACATCAATGAGGCCTTTCGCCTAATTCATTTACCCTTTATTGTGCTCAATTAAGGTATAACCACCTTTAGAAGTTTATCTAGTACTCATTTGTCCTGATTTGGTGCTTTGTCTCTTGTACACCAAAATTAGGAATTCTCGATAGTGGCATAAATACCTTTGGTTCAAAAGCGATATTTTCCCCTCTATGTTCATGTTTTACTTTTGGATACCATTAAGTTTCAACATGTGATTTTAGTGAGACATTTCAAAGAGACATAAACTATTACTAAAAATAAAAAAGATATATATTTTATGGCTATTGGGAAAATAGGTTCAAGAGTAGAGAAAAGGCAATCTACTATTCATAGGCAAATGAAACTAAACCACAAGGACTGAAAGTTACAACTCCACAAAGGGTTAGGGATATCTAAGACAATATCCCCATCAATAGTTAATATCAAGGTAATTTTGAAGTAATATACTTATTGTACTATCTTAAACTAAATTTGGTCAACTGAAATTGTTAGCACCAAAATTCACATATCGTGTTTATTGTTTACCTTTCGCCAAGATTGCACCAACTTTTCTAGCGTGTCCTCACCTTAAATATTTTTGCGTTAAATATCGTCATTTTTCCATAATACCAATTTTCCAATCCAATGAAATTCACAACATATGTTTATTCTTTATTGATTCATTGTAAATGTCATTGATTTCTTATCCGCGCTTTTCTTTTGGTTTTTCCATAACCTTAATATTTTACAAAAATATTAATTTGAAATCATTTTATTAAAAAGTGATTTTAGTTTAATATTTTTATTAAAAAGAGGATAAGACTTTGACAAAGCCCTTAGCCCATGGTTTTATCTCTAAGTCTCATTTTTTAAGCCTAAGTACTCGATGTTTTTTTATGAGCCAAATTAATAGTTTAAAATTTTTGGCAAAATAGGGCTTTGCATCCAAGCCCATGTTCTAACTCAAGTTCTTCACTTAGCATCAATGCAAGTAGCCAATCACAATGCAAGCAGCCAAGCACAAGTGTTGAGGAGAGAGCACACGAAGGGACATGGTATATGCACTACATGTCAATCACAAGTCAAACTAATAATGTATATTAAAACGTTGTATGCATTAGTGTTTATGCATCTGGGATATCACTCACTGTGAAACAAGAGCATTCGTCCAAATACTCGAACATGGACAGCACACACAAACTACGCTCAAAGACCATCCAAATGTCGACACCAAGCAAGCACTTGAGCCATGTGTTGATAAAACTAGTGAGCACATTCAATTCTGATCTTATTCAGGGGTGACAGATGCATGGTTTCAGTGATCAATGTTGAGATATATATAAGTGTTGAAATATGATATTTATTTCTCCTTGTTTGGTGAAAATGCCAACAAACAAGCCTAAGTATTATATGTCCATGTTTAAAGTGCAACTGAAAGTACCAAATAATATAGTTAGCATACGAATGCCCAAGCTGGATTTTAGAGTCAAGAAGAACATCTTCTGAGAGTGTCGGGATTTAAGGATGAGTACTAAATGGCAAAGAGCGCCAAAAGGAAAGCTCAAGAGAAACATTACGAACCCAGTCTCCAAAATAATCATCTAGTAAGGAGACCATCACACTACTGCATGAAGGATATAGATATGAATGCACAGTGTTACCCCCATATCTGTATGGGTGTACCCTAATGCAAATATGGGAAAATTCTAAGAGTTGTTCTAGCCATAAAAAACCCTACTTGATAGTCAAACTAGGTTGAAACAACAATCTTATAAATAATTTGAGCTCATTATGTGCAATTCAATTGGACCTCTTCGGAAGGAGAGATGCTAGGTCCTTCTATTTTGGGACAAAACCTAAATTCCCATCTACCCCTATTTCCATGATGCCCCCAACATACAATCTCCCTGGACTCTGACCCACTTGCTCAATTCAAACTTCGAGGGTTAGTTTACAATACAATATTAGGGAACCTCATCATACCGATGCCCAACCAAATGATTATTATGTTGTTGCTGCTACTAATAAAAATAATAGAATAAACATTTTAACAAGAAGAAGAAGGAATTACATAAAAGGAAGTTGCATCCAATTGATTTTGGAGGCTCTACAATAGAACGATAGTGATAATATATAGGAATCCTTAAAGCCCTGGAAATACAAGATAATCCCCAAAGAGCATATGATAATCCTAATAGAGCAACCCACTTGGGAAAAATCCATGGCCCTCTTCAAGTGGTTTCACATGTAGGAAGACTACAAACCCATTGTCATTCATTACAATGTCATCCTTAGAATTCTTGGAAGGGCTCAAAAATGGGATGAACTTGAGGATTGTTTGACCTAAATGACCAAAGAGAAGGAAGAACTATTTCCCACAAATAACACTTACGGAACCCTAATATATTTTTATGGAAGGGCTAGCCTTAAGTCAGAGGCTCTGCAATGGCTCCAACACATGGAACATCAAGGGCTTCAACCAGATGAGGTCACCATGAATACTATTGTTAATATGTACAAGAAATCTAGACAGTTTGAATATGCAGTGGATTTTTTTATAAAGTGGTACCAAACTCATAGACCACAATGGGATTTCACATATAACACTTTGATCGATATGTATGGAAAGGAAGGCCTCCTCGACGAATGTTCAAATGCCTTCTTGGAGATGCTCAAATCAGGTATTTTCCCTAACACTATAACTTTTAATACTATGATTCACATGGTACTCTAGGAGAAGTATAGGCTCTCATGAATAAAATGGAGGAAACATGGTGCCATCCAAACGTTATGACTTACAATACTCTTATAGCATTGAATGCCGAGAATAACAATATAGACATGGCATTAACTTATTTCAATAGGATGAAACAAACTGAATTTAAGCCTAATATTGTGATTTACAGAACTTTGTTGCATATACTTTGTGGGAAACACATGATTAGAGAAGTTGAATCCCTGGTCCAGGAGATGGATGAATTGGGGGTTCGTGTCGATGACTTCTCAAGGCCTATTATTATCAGAATGTGCATAGAAATGGGGTTAATGAAGAAAGTGTTAGCACCCAAATTGGACCTAAGGTTGTGGAAAGGTCTCCTTGAGGCAACACGCAGAACCACTTAAGGAGATATAAGCTGACTTCTTATTCTCAGAGAGAGATCTCTCACAAATTAATAAAACAAGGCCAGAGATGGGTAAAGCTGTGATTAAATTGTTGTTCGTTGAAAACAAATGGACACACATTGGGAGGTGGAGTCAAAATAGACAGAATATGATTATCATGACAAAATGCTTTACAAAGAAACCCACACAGAGGCAAGGTAGCTACCAGCTCACAGTCAAAGAGCCTTTGTTTGATGATTGAGAAGAATAAATGAACAATCCATTAATATAGAGCATATAACAATGAATTCTATATCAACTGTAGCAGAAAATAGTTGTGGATGCTTGAAATTAAAGTAACGGAGAATAATTTCTATGAATTCTATCCCAGTACAACACTTATCCAAGCATGAAAAAGAATGCCAAAACGAATTGAACAATGAAGGAAAACATTCACATGAGGAAAGGAGTAAACAGACTGTGAGATCAATAACACATGAATCTCTCATAGGATAACTTACTCGGCCTTGCCATATTTTATTAAACAGTATCAAAATGCTCAACACAGAGAGAACTCATGGGTTCCAATGTTTTTCAACCCTTTGTCATTCTATTACATTGCTTTTATAGCTCTTCATGTCCCTCAGGCTCGACTTGCTTCAACAGAAAATGCTTACAAAACCAGTGACACCTATGCCAATAGATATGATACTCCTGAAATTTAGTTACAACCAAAAATTGACAGACTCGGTGAAAAAGCAGGCTAAACTGCCTTTTTACAAATTTACTTGACATTTTTACACTAGGATCGACAGATTATTAAAAAAACTGAATAAGATGCCTTCGTAACTATTTCTCCAGTTTGCAGCTTCCACGATCTTTGAATCATTTATGCATGCATCTTCAGCTTAGCCTTGCCATATTTCTCAATGAGCTTCCATTGCTCGGTGGTTGGCAGATCTAGCATGGCTAGATCCTTGAGCAACACCCTCATCTCTATCTTTTCTTTATAGGAATAATTTTGTAGGTGCGCACCTACTTCTCTAAACATCATACATAGCTCAAAGTCTTTGGTTAACTTGTCTACCACTGTCTGGCCAGACAGCAACTGGTCCATGCCTACAAAATATGAATAATCCATCTTACACCCTATTAATTTGTTCTGATACTCCTCTTGGGTGATCATAGTTCCATATTCTTCCCAGAAAAGAGGAAACACTTTCTTGAATAAGGGATCAAACATATCCCTGAGACCTTTCATCTGTTGTTCCATTATATCAATTCCTGACTCAACAAACTTCACCTGTTGGTGCTTAAGCATCACTCTCTTTGCCCAGATAATGATGGACACCATATATTTTATGCCAGTCATCTTAGTCTCCTCCTGAGATAGACCATTTAGGAAATTAACAGCATTTTCAGCGTGCTCAGTAGGCTTCTTGTTTAGTTTCTCACAAGCAACTGCAAAACCCTGCTTTGTCATTTTTATTACCTCTTCTTTATCTAAGACAAAATCGAGGAAGGGACTCAATTTTTTGGCCTTTGTGATGATGTTGTCCCAAATCACTTTCCTGGATTCCTGAAGTGAAGTCTAGCCTATAGCTTTCTTTGCCAATTCATTACATTCAGCCTTCATCCCCTGGTACTTGGTTTCCCAAGCCTCCTTTTCCTTTTATGCAGTAGACAGTAGAGTTTTCAGATTCTCATTCTACTTTTTTAATTTTGTCATGCCCATGTCCTCCAAACTAGCTTGAGCTATCGCTCCTACTAGGTATAAATCTCCATCTTCAATGGAAGGTGTTTCTGTAGTATCCATTTCCTAAGTCTTATCCTGCCCTTCTATTTCGTGGTTTGTATCCTGCTCTTTCTCCTTCATCTTCTTCTCAAGATCCCCAATGTGTGCTTTTAAGAGGTTCTCACTAGCCACCACAATAGACATATCTACCTGCCACTTATTTTCCTTCTCTTCAAAGCTCAGCAACCTAGCTTCACAATCTATCAGCTTACCTTGGAGCTTTTCCATCTCTTCTTCCAGCTCAGATGCATCTACCAATTTAGTGGACGGGATTTTCAACTTTGACTTCATTTGTTGGATGGTCTTGTCCTTCTCATCTAACAACTTCTGTATGCTAGCTCTTTTGTCTTCATCAGCCTCATTTGTTAACAATGCAGATTGGTTCGTTTTTACTTGTGTTTTCAGGGACGTGTTTTCTATCTTTTCTATCATCAGCCAATTTTGGACTTTATCTTTATTGGCCTGCACTTTAGATAAATCCAAGGCAGCCTTCAACAACTTATTATATATGACTTCACCAGTCTCTTTATGTAAATTAACTATATCTGGCATGGGGATGTCTTCCAAATGTAATTTCAGCTCGGTGGACTTATTCTTGGTGGTCAAGGAAAGACTCAGGGTGTTATGGGTCAGGATTCTACTTGCCACCAAGGCCACATCTTTCTTTGAGATCTTTCTCACATCTGCATATAACTTGGCCTCTTCAGAGACTGTATCTGGACTCTCTTCATATTCATCTAGTAACTTAGCCCTGCTTTTGCTGGGTGCTACCAAATTACTGGATGGTTGGTTGAATTTATGTTCTTTAACTTCAAAAACAGGTACCTGGACCCTCACCTATTTCTTCTTCTTGGTCTTCCCTATTTGTACTGTCACTAATTGTTGCTCAAGCTTCTCTATCTTCTGCCTCTTTGGGGCCCTTTTTGCATCAACATCAACCTCCATAGGCTCACTTCCCTCCAGCTTGCTTGATTTTTCTGAACTAATAGTAAGGGGGACAGCTATTGACACTGATGGGATCAAGGTAATAGAACCAGGAACTAGTGATGTGTTTCCTTGTGCCAAGGAAGTGGAGCTTTCAGGGGCATCTATCTCCATCTAGCCCTTTTCAGGATACTCTAACAAATTTTCCATCTCAGCCAACTTTTCAGCTCGAAATGCTCATAACCCTTCCTGGTACTCTCCTTCCTCCTTTCTGATATGATGTGGTGAGGATCATAGCTCATTGTTGTCTTGGGTTGGAATCCCATTTCACTCAGCATTTTCTCAATGCATGGGAGAGAAACCTTGCTCTTAACAATGAAAGGTTCTATTTTCCATGGGAAGCTGATGTCTGAGGACTTCTTGTCATCCCAGAAATGTTCACATTCCACCTTCAACTTTTGTCTCATGAATTCCAAGGAAAATATTCTAGGGCTTAGGAAAATAGGTAACACATAAGGAGCATGGGAATAGTCGTAGACTCTGTTCATAGTGCCATGTTTCAGCAGGAACCAATCTCCAACTCCTTTCCCCATGGAGGGCTGCAACAAGTCCTTCATTTCTAGCAGTACCCTAGGTAGCCTTTTATGGAAGAAAATTAAGTATATCTCTGATAGAAGGTCATCCATGAATTTTTTATAGTTTGAATACATCACTTTGGTGAGCTGCAACTCTAGCACCTGTAGGTTTTCTTCATGTGATACCAGGAACATATTCAATAGGTATGATTGGAACCTGAATGTCTTTGTCTTAGGGAATTCTACTAGCTGTGAGTGGATTCTTTGAGATAGGGCTTCGTCAAACTCGAGGCATGCAAACTGGGTAGGAAGGTTGGGGTCCTTTGACTCAATAGGGAAAGTACTTAAAACAAACATCAAGCTTATCAGGGGCTCAGTTATATACTATTCACTATCTAGCCCTAAGAACTGGGTCAACATGGAAATAACACATTTTGATTCTTCTTTGAAAAGGTTGGATTCAGTAGGGAAAGGTTTGTGTTGGAAAGAGACGTTCAGCTGTAGAGAAGCATGGTAAAAGCTTTTTTTCAACGGAATTGGGGCAAGCCTGTAGTGTTGGATTAGGGCTTCTTCCCTATAGGTTTGGGATTTTTGGAAAAACTCGGCTGGAATGGACAGGGTTTTTCTAACAGTTAGAGCGTTCACATAACAAAAAACCTTTGACCTGGAGGTGTCTACAAATTCAAGGTAGCATGGGGTTTAACTAGTTGTGAATAAGTGGAAGAAAGAGTGATAAACCCTGTGAACATCTATGTTTTGGGCCCTTATGACCTCCAATTTTTCTTTAGCGGCGTCTATGGATCTGTTAAGCAGCATGGGAACATAAACATCACTCTCTTTTTCCTCCACCAGTTCATTTATCTTTTGGTACTCAAAACCCGGGGGTTCCACGGATCCATCAATTTAAATACTTTACCAGGGATTTGGACAACCTACCTGATTGTTTGATAGCTGGGTTTAGCTCTTGGGCCCCTGGTTGGTTGGTCGGATCCTACACGGTCTACTCCTATCCCTTTCCAATGCAAACAGGACAAAATGGATGCAGATCTCCATGCAAGCGAGCCCCTTTTTATATTATAAATCCTGCCATATCATCCCTGCAGCTATGACAGTGAGGGATCCATGTCAGTCATTCATCCACACAACTGATCTCAAGCCATAGATCTCTTTCCTTCTCCTCCGTGGCTCTCAAGTTTTTCGCATGCCATCCTACTAGCACCTCTGATTTGTGAGAACATTTGCCAACCATCAATCTGGTCCCTCCATAGATCTCGATCGTCCAAAGGTGCGACCTTTTACTGACTTCAGATATTTTCGGCCCGTCAGTTTCACGTGCAAGTCAAATGTGCGAACTCACATCCAGTCGCCGATCTCCCTTGCGTCAGATCTACATCGTTGGAAGGTGCGGGGTCTTACGAAAAGTTCGCAAATATGAGAATTAGCTGCCTTCGCGCATGTTGAAAACACATAGATCTGCGTTGGTGACCGTTGATCCAACCTTTAACATGCCCTCCGGCTAACACTCCCACCCGTGTTTAAACGACCTCATCCTTATTTTGTGAAGCGACCCTTTGGCCATAGATCTTCTCCACTGTCGATCTAGACTGTCCATAGGTGTCGACGCATAACTGCAAGCATACTTCGCCATTTAACTCTATTTGCATTGTTTTAGGCCTTGGTTTTGATCATTTCCTTCTCTAATCCACAAGCATTTATCTATATATCTTATCTTGGCTATCTTACGACTATTTGACTCACACCAATGGGATTTCTTCATTCTCTTCAAGGATTCAACCTCCCACTTCACCTAGGTCAAAAATAGTGCCAATAACTGGCTCCAACTGGGGATGTTATCCTCCCAGTGAGGTAGCAAAGAACCCCACAGACTAGTTCCTGATCCATTGGGCCATCTCTCAAAACTTCAGAGCTCCTCTCTTTCTGTCTCTACTGATGAAAACAAAAATAGTACGAGGGGTTTTCCTCCAGGTCTTAGGGCCTTCTCCTCGAGCTTCAAACCCTTTGGTCCATCACTTAGCTAAAATATAAATGAAAAACAACATATGTATAGACTATGATACAAAGGATACCTGTCATTCTTAGGACAAGTAATGTTTCAAAAATCTTTGATTTACTCGACCTCCCATAAATGGAGACCCATCCTGATGCTCCAGATTGAATGCATTCACACCTCTGTTTGCTGCAATGACATAAGGGCCTACCCACATATGATCAAACTTCCCATGTTTATCTTCTTTAGGAGCATCCCATTGCAAAACTAAGTCATCAACCTGAAACTTCTCCTCTTTGACCTTCCTATCAAAGGTCTTCTTCATCTTCTCTTGGTGCACCTGCACTCTGTCATATGCTTTCTCTCTTAGCTTTTTTAATTATATTATCTGGTTCACTCTTCTCTACATATGGTTGGGCTCATCATCCTTCCCCTGTAGCAGCTTCATAACTGGTAGCCCTAGAGATGTTGGAAAAACAACCTCAGCCCCATATACCAACTAAAAAGGTGACATCCCAATGGCCCTTTTAGTGCTAATCTTATCATCCCACAAAGCATATTTCAATTTTGTGTGCCATGCTCTTTTTTTTCCTCCAACAACTTATTAATTATCCTCACCAATCTTTTGTTAGAGGATTATGCCAGTCCATTTCCTTGTGGATAGTATACAGTGGAATGGTTTAGGCTTATGTGGTATTTATGACAAAAATTTATCATTTTCTTGAACTTAAAAGTAGTTGCATTGTCTGGTACAATCCTCTTTGGGCACCCAAATATGGCCAAGATGTTGTCCTCCAAAAAATCCATGATAACATTCTCAGTTGCCATCCTGGTTGCTATGTCCTCAATCCATTTAGTAAAATAGTCTGTGGCTATAAGGATCCACCTGTGCTGACCCGAGGAGTTTGGGTTTATCTCCCCAATGAATTCTAGCCCCCATTGCTGGAAGAGTGCTTCCACCGAAATTCGGTTGAGGGGAAGTGAAACCAACTTCCTCTTTCCATCGAAGATCTGGAATTGGTGACAAGTAATAGTTTCTTTATATACATCAGCGAACAGAGAAGACCAATAGAACCCATCCCTCAGAATCTTGTTGGTTGTCACCTTCCATGAATGGTGACCCCCACAATCTCCCTGATGAAAATATTTCATGGTTTCCTTAGCTTCATTTTCCAACAAGCAATTCAATAATACTCCACCAGGATATTTCCAATACAAGTACTGGTTCATGATATAGAATTTGGTAGATTTCAACTTTACAGACCTGCCCCTTGTTTTGCTCAACCCTACAGGGGCTTGCAAATTTTGCAACACATACACAATGTCAGAATACCAAGGAGACATAGAAAATTCAGGCATTACCTGCACCCCTGCATCTAGCTGGTTTGAGTGGCTAGACAGGAAATTGAGCAGTAAAGATTCACAATTAGCTTCAGTCATCAGCTTTGCCAGACCCTATTCCTTAATCAGCTTAGTATGCTTGATCTCGAGGTCATATTCCAACAAAACAACAATCCACTTTGCCCTTTTCCCTTCAGGATCTGGTTGGGTGAGGATGCTCTTCACTGCATTATTTGGTACATGTGCAATAATATGTGAATGCATGATGTACAATCTGAAATCTTTCAGGGACTTTACCAAAGCATATTCTTGCTTCTCCATTATGTCATATTTTAATTCCCCATCTCTTAACATCCTACTGAAAAATGCAATAGGCTGCTCAGCATTCTGGTCATTCTTCTGCAACAGGACTCCTGCCATAGTGTGTTTAGATGCATAGGAGAAAATCAAGAAATCTTTGGTAAAATCTGGGCTTGATAGGACTAGGGCCTTAGTGATGGCCTTCTTAATTCCCTTGAATGATCCCCTGGCTTCTTCTGTCCATTTTATATGAATTTTCTTTCTTAACATGTTGTTGATGTTTCTCATTATCTCAACAAAACTAGGAATGAATCTTCTTAGGAAACCTACTTGTCCAATGAAGGACTGCACCTCTTTCTTGCTCCTTGGCTCTCCCACTTTCAGAATTGCACTTACCCTTTCAGGGTCAATCTTGATACCATTCTTTGAAATAATATGCCCAAGGAGCTTTGCTTCTTCTAATGCAAAATTTGACTTTTTGGGGTTAAGAGAAATACCATATCTCCTGCATTTGATAAAGAACTTCTCCAAATGCTCAAGGTGTTCCCTATCAGACCTGGAATAAAAAATTATATCATCCATATAAACCACCACAAACTTATCTTTCTCTTCAACAAAGGCTATGTCCATTGCTCGCTCGATAGTGGCTCCTACATTCATCAGCCCAAAAGGCATTTTTGCATAAATAAATGTGCCCGAAGGAGTGGTAAAGGTAGTCTTCTCTTGGTCTTCTGGGCCTACCTTGACTTGATTATACCCTGAGAACCCATCCATGGTTGAGATCCTCTCAGCTCCTACCACCTTCTGTAGAATATGCTCCATTTTTGGCAACGGGTAGTTATCCTTTAGTGACACCCTATTAAGGTTTCTGAAATCTATAAAAATCCTGATTTCATCATTATTTTTTCTGACAAGCACTAGATTTGCTACCCATTTTGAAAATATCAGGGTGACAACGATCTTGGCATTGAATAATTTTCTGATTTCCTTCTCTATAATAGGCAACAATTTTGGGTTTATTCTCCTCAGCTTCTGCCTGAAATGCTTCTCCCCGGGCTTGATTGGAATTGAATGTTGTATAATGGAAGTGTCATATTCCTTTAGGTCCTCATAGCTCCAAGCAAACACATCAGCATATTTTTTCATCAATTTCACATACTCATCCCTTTCTTTAGCAGGCATCTTTTTGGATAGCTTCACAATTCGAGGTATCTCCTTTGTGCCTATGTTTTGGTCTTCCACAACATCATTTGCAAGCTCGACTTTAGGATTTTTAGCTACGTCGTTTTGGTCAAATAACTTTTCAAAGGTATCAAACCTTTAGGAATAGCTTAATAATATCCTTACCCCCTAACATACATTTCCATCCTTTGCCTCCATCCCTTTCATCTTCTGCCTGCTCCTCACCCAAGAAACCTTCCAAGTTTTCATTTTCTGTGTCAACCTGAACATTTGCAAATTCATCAGATAATTCCAAAAAGCTTTTAATCTGCATGTCATCATCAAATACTTGCCAATATTTGGAATTGTCTGGAATGGACGGCCTATTCACTATCTATACTTCATACTTTGTTTGGGAATAGATAGGGGTCTTGAAACCCCCATCGGTAGTGTCCAAGGAGTCTGCCACCTGGTTCTCAATCCTGTGTATTACCCTGATCTTTTGATCTGAGAAATGGTTTCCCAACATATCCCATACTTCATTCCTATAAGCTCGCATCCCAGGATGTTTTGTTTGGTAGCTGTCATTAACTTGAATTATTACCAATTCTGAATCCTTGAATGTCTGTATCTTCTTCTCCCCCATGTCTTTCAAGGATTGCAGACCCAACAACATGGCCTCATACTCTACTACATTGTTTCTGGATTCAAAAGTCAGCTTGTATGATAAGGCCTTAAATTCCCTGTCAGGAGGGATGATCCAGACCCTTGCACTAGTACCATTTTTGCTCAAAGACCCATCAAAATACATTGAACATAAACCTTCTTTGTTCTGCTTCTTTTCCAAGGCCTCTTGTCTTGCTGCAAATTCCTTATCTTCCTCCACTTCCATGTGTATAGGGATTTTAGGATCAATTCGTGGTCCATCATTAAAAAATATTGAGGATCCCAGGTCTATATCAACAGCGTATATGGGATGGTTCACAGGTTTATCCTGGTTTCTAACCATGTAGGCCAACCTTTTCTCCCTGTATAATCTCATGTTTCCTCCAAACAAGGGTATGGTGGCATATGACCAATCCAGCTGCATATTTCTTCTCAATTTCGATGCCCAAGATCTTGACAACAACATACAAATTTTGCAGGAATGTCAGCCACCACCACATCCATTAAAATACCCTTTCCTGGAAGTTGTGTAAGGGTCATTACCATGTCTTTTATCAACCCCAAACACTTGACCTTTCTTGAGTCAAAAGAGTATAGATCTTTGTAGGGTCTAGTTATCTCCAAACCCAAGCTGTCTACCACTGTTTTGGACATTATATTCTGAGATGCACCAGAATCTATCAGCGCATTGTGTAAACTCATATCGTGAACATTCAAACTCAAATAGAATGGGGGGACATCTTCGTCCTCTGCATCTTCAATCTTGGGTCCAAAAACAATGGTGGGGGCATCATCTGTCACTTCCAAAATGTCTTGCTGACAATCACCTTGACCTTTTACCATGTTGGTAATATCTTCCCTATATTCCTTGTTCCTTAGCATCTCATTGAAAGGGATAGATATTTTTACTTTTGACAACTCATCCTTTAAACTAAAACATGAGACTGGTCTGCTTACTTCAATGGGTCCTTACTGCTTAGTTTCCTTGGACTGCTACCCTTTATCTTCTAGTTTTTTCTGTGTAGCAGCATCCTACTATTTTTCTTCCTGTTTTTCTTTCGGCCTTTCTGCGCTCTGCTGAGTATTCAAGAATTGGTTTTGTTTAGATTTTCCTATGTTTATTGTCACAGCCCAATTCCTTAGCTTCATCTTTCTCTGAAATTCATCTACTGCATTTTGATATCCCATTTGATGCTGCTCTGAGTCTAGTTCAAGGATGGGAATATAATTTTCCTTGGTGAAGAAATCATGCTCTCTCTCAGTTAAATATATCTCATGGTCAAGATCATCAAAATGTTGAATCTGATCACCCACTGAGTCTTCTTTCCCTTCTTCATCCACCAAGTTCTCTGGGAAGGGGAGTCTTATCTGTTGGTCATCAAGGTTTCTTTGATTTCTTTAAGGAAATGGTCTCCTAAAGTTAGGATATCTCACTTGATTTTCAGGTTGCTCTCTATTCAGAGGCTTGTTGTCTAAGGCCATCCTGGCCATCAACTTATCCATTGTCTTCATCATCATCTCAAACTTAGCATCACTGGCTAAGGAAGGGGTTGAAGTGGATGGTTGGTTCTCTACTTTCTTCTTATCTGTTTCTGCCTTACCTTTTAGCTTCCCTAAGGCCATCATGTTTGCTTCTACCTCCAAAGCATCTTTAAACATAGCTGATAAGGTAGGTGATTTTTTCTCCCTCAAAAGCATCTGCGTAATGCATCTTAGCAACACCTATCAGGGGTTTTATGTCATCTGTAATTGAGTTATACACCCTCATGAACCTGCCAGAAAACTCATGCACAGATTCAAAGTTCCCTTTCTTTAAATAGTTGTATTGAGATAGTATTTGTGAAGGACTTTTTACTACTTCCCATCTATCTAAAAACAATGTTTGGAAGGATGCAAAGGTATGGATAGATGCATCAGGTAAATCTCTGAACCATTTCTTTGCTTCTCCAGGTAAAATTTGTGCAAACAGCCTCATCTTAGCATCCTCATAATCTACTTCCGCCAAGTCAGTAAAATCCTCAGACCTCTCTACATATTGTCTTGCTGAGATATCTCCTTCCCCATCATATAAGATAATTCTTTGCGAGTAATTTTGAGGGAGGTCATGCAAAATAGCAGGCAAGTCCAAGGGTGAAAACCTGGCTGCCATTGGTCTAAGTGGATTTTGGGCTATAGGAGCGATGTTCTAAAGGGTATTCATAGGATTATTTTGAGCCAAGTTTGTAGTATATGCCTGATATTTCAACGAATGTGGGTCCCCTTTTCCAATCTTCACAATACTTTGCAAATTATACCACACCATGTCTAGTAGTAATGACTCAAGATTATCTGGATTCAGTTTAACTAGCTTGAGATCTGGTTCTGATTTTGATTTTAATAAAGGACTCCCAATATCTACTTCTAGATTCAATTCATGAAAATCACACAATTCTTCTTTAGATACAGGTCCTTCACTATCAAAATTATTAGTTTTATCTTTTCCACTTCTATGTGTAAGTAAAATCTCTGGGTTTTCCACACTTAGCAAAAGTTCAGAGAAGGGGTTACTTCTTGTATGAATCCTTCTGGGGGCCAAGGTTCCCTCTAAAAATTCTTTGGAAATGGATGTGGAACCGTCAATCTTCCTAGTGGAGTCTACTTTAAATGAAAATTCTGATGGGTGGAGTCGTCGGGGAAAATACAACCTTCTTTAATCCAGAAACCTATATTCACCCTCAGAACTTTCTTCTTTCTATGAAAACTAGATTTCTTTGTCGTTTCTCCCAAGGACAATGAGACTCTTGCTCCCCGGAAACGGCTCCAATTATGTTAGCACCCAAATTGACCCTAAGGTTGTGGAAAGGTCTCCTTGAGGAAACACGCAGAACCACTTAAGGAGATATAAGTTGGCTTCTTATTCTCCAAAGAGGGATCTCTCACAAATTAATAAAACAAGGCTAGAGATGGGTAAAACTGTGATTAAATTGTTTTTGATTGAAAACAAATGGACTCACATTGGACGGTGGAGTCAAAACAAACACAATATGATTATCATGACAAAATGATTTACAAAGAAACCCACGCAGAGGCAAGATAGCTACCAGCTCACAGTCAAAGAGCCTTTGTTTGATGATTGAAAAGAATAAATGAATATTCCATTAATATAGAGCATATAACAATGAATTCTATATCAACTTTAGTAGAAAATAGTTGTGGATGCTTGAAATGAAAGGAACAGAGCATAATTTCTATGAATTCTATCCCAGTACAACACTTATCCAATCATGAAAAAGCATGACAAAACGAATTGAACAATGAAGGAAAACATTCACATGAGAAAAGGAGTAAACAAACTATGAGACCAATAACACATGAATATCTGATAGGATAAATTGTTCGGGCTTGCCATATTTTATTAAATCGTATTAAAATGCTCAACACAGAGAGAACTCACGGGTTTCAATGTTTTTCAACCCTTTTTCATTCTATTGCATTGCTTTTATAGCTCTTCATGGCCCTCAGGCTCGACTTGCTTCAACATAAAATGGTTACAAAACCAGTGACACCTATGCCAACAGATATGCCACTCCTAAAATTTAGTTACAACCAAAAGTTGACAAACTCGGTGAAAAAGAAGGCTAAACTGCCTTTTTACAAATTTACTTCACATTTTTACACTAGGACCAATAGATTATTAACAAAACTGAATAAGATGCCTCCGTAACCATTAATACGGCTAGCAGCTTCCACGATCTTTGAATCCTTTATGCACGCAGCTTTAGCTTAGCCTTTCCATATTTGTCAATGAGATTCCATCGCTCGGTGGTTGGTAGATCTAACGTGGCTAGATCCTTGAGCAGCACCCTCATCTCGGTATTGTATTCTGGAGGTGCACACCTGCTTCTCTAAACATCATACATAGCTCAAAGTCTTTGGTTAACTTGTCTACCACTGTCTTGCTAGACAGTAACTGGTCCATTCCTGCAAAATCTGAATAATCCAGCTTACACCCTATTAATTTGTTCTGATACTCCTCTTGGGTGATCATAGTGCCATCTTCTTCCTAGAAAAGAGGAAAACCTTTCTTGAATAAGGGATCAAACATATCCCTGAGACCTTTCATTTGCTCTGCCATAATATCAATTCCCGACTCAACAACCTTCACCTGTTGGTGCTTAAGCATCACTCTCTTTACCCAGATGATGTTGGACACCCTCTCTTTTATTCTTGTTGTCTTAGACTCCTCCTGAGATAGACCATTTAGGAAATTAACATCATTTTCAGTGTGCTCAGCAAGCTTTTTGTTTAGTTTCTCATTAACAACTTCAAAACCCTGCTTTGCCAGTTTTATTACCTCTTCTTTGTCTATGAAAAAATTGGGGAAGGGCCTCAATTTGTTTGCCTCGGCGATGATGTTTTCCCAAATGACTTTCCTGGATTCTTGAAGTGAAGTCTGTCATGTAGCTTTCTCTACCAATTCATCACATTCAGCCTTCATCCCCTGGTACTTGGTTTCCCAGGCCTCCTTTTCCTTTTCTACAGTAGACAGTAGAGTTTTCAGATTCTCATTCTAATTTTTTAATCTTTTCATGCCCATGTCCTCCAGAATAGCTTGGGCTATGGCTCCTACCAGGGAGAAATATCCAGCTTCAATGGAAGGTGTTTCTGTAGTATCCATTTCCTGAGTCTTATCCTGCCCTTCTATTTCGTGGTTTTTATCCTACTCTTTCTCCTTCCTCTTCCTCTCAAGCTCCTCAACTTGTGCTTTTAAGAGCTTCTCACTGGCCACCAAAATGGACATGTCTACCTACCACTTATTTTCCTTTCCTTCAAAGCTCAGCAACCTAGCTTCATAGTCTATCAGCTTACCTTCGAGCTTTTCCTTCTCTTCTTCTAGCTCAGCCAGCTCGGAGGCATCTACCAATTTAGTGGAGGGGAGTTTCAACTTCAACTTAATTTGTTGGATGGTTTTTCCTTCTCATATAACAACTACTGTATGACGGCTCTTTTGTCTTCATCAACCTCATTGGTTAACAATGCATTTTGGTGCGTTTTTACTTGTGCTTTCAAGGACTTGTTTTCTACCTTTTCCATCCTCAGCTGATTTTTGACTTTATCTTTATTGGCCTGCACTTCAGATAGATCCAGGGTAGCATTCAACAACTTATTATATATAACTTCACCAGTCTCTTTATGTAAATTAATTGTATCTAGCATGGGTATATATTCCAGATTTACTTTCAGCTCGGTAACCTTATTCTTGGTGGCCAGGGAAAGACTCAGGGTGTTATGGGTTAGGCTTCTGCTTGCCACCAAGGCCACATATTTCTTTGAGATTTTTCTCACATATGCATATAATTTGGCCTCTTCATAGAGTATATCTAGACTCTCTTCCAGTAACTCGGTCCTGCTTTTGCTGGGTGCTGCCAACTTAGTGGATGGTTGGTTGAATTTATGTTCTTTAACTTCAAAAACAGGTACCTAGACCCTCACCTATTTCTTCTTCTTGGTCTGCCCTGTTTTCACTATCACTAATTGTTGCTCAAGCTTCTCTACCTTCTACCTCTTTGGGTCCCTTTCTGCATCACAATCAACCTCCATGGGCTCACTTCCCTCCATCTTGCTGGATTTTTTTGAACTAATGGTAAGGGGGACAGCTGTCGACACTGATGGGATCAGGGTAAGAGAACTAGGCACTAGTGATGTGTTTCCTTGTGCCAAGGAAGGGGATATTTCAGGGGTGTCTATCTCCATCTAGCCCTTTTCAGGATACTCTAACCTATTTTCCATCTCAGCCAAACCTGTCATCTCGAAATGCTCATAGCGCTTCCTGTTACTCTGCTTCCTCCTTTCTGAAATGATGTGGTGAGGATCATAGTTCATTGTTGTCTTGGATTGGAATCCCATGTCACTCATCATTTTTTCAATGCATGGGAGAGAATCCTTTCTATTGACAATGAAAGGGCCTATTGTCCATGGGAAGCTGATGTCTGAGGACTTCTTGTCATCCAAGAAATGTTCACATTCCACCTTCAACTTTTGTTTCATGAATTCCAAGGAAAATATTCTAGGGGTTAGGTAAATAGGTAACACATAAGTAGCATGGGAATAGCTGTAGAATCTAATCACAATGCCATGTTTCAGCAGAAACCAATCTCCAACTCCTTTCCCCATGGAGGGATGCAACAAGTCCTTCATTTCTGGTAGTACCCTAGGTAGCCTTTTCTGGAAGAAAATGAAGTATATCTCTGACAGAAGGTCATCCATGAATGTTTTATAGCCTAAATACATCTCTTTGGTGAGCTGCAACTCTGAAAGCTGTAGGTTTTCTTCATGTGATACCAAGAACAACTTCAATAGGTATGATTGGAACCTGAAAGTCTTTGTCTTAGGGAATTCTACTAGCTGTGAGTGGATTCTTTCAGCTAGGGCTTCGTCAAACTTGAGGCATGCATATTGGGTAGGCAGGCTGGGGTCCTCTGACTCGATAGAGCAAGTACTTAAAACAAACATCAAGCTTACCAGGGGGCCATTTATATACTGGTCACTATCTAGCCCTATGAATTGGGTCAACATGGAAATAACACATTTTGATTCTTCTTTGAAAAGGTTGGGTTTAGTAGGAAAATGTATCCCCTGGAAAGAGGGGTTCGGCTGTAGGGAAGCATGGTAAAAAATCAGTTTCGGCAGAATTGGGTCAAGCCTGTAGTGCTGGATTAGGGATTCTTCCCTGTAGCTTTGGTATTTTTAGCAAAACTCAGCTAGAATGGCTAGGGTTTTTCTAACAGTTAGGACATTCACATAACACAAAACCTTTGACTTGGAGGCGCCCATGATCGCTCTCTAGCTCGAGGAGTAGTTACAGGCACACTATTCTAAAAATTCAGGGCAGCATGGGGTTTGACTGGTTGTGAATAAGTGGAAGAAAGAGTGATAAACCCTGTGAACATCTATGTTTTGGGCCCTTATGACCTCCAATTTTTCTTTAGTGGTCTCTATGGAGCTGTTAAGCAGCATGGCATCGTAAACATCACTTTCTTTGTCCTCCATCAGTTCATTTATCATTTGGTACTCATAACCCGGGGGTTCCACGGATCCATCCATTTAAATACTTTAGCGGGGATGTGGACGGCGTATCTAGTTGTTTTAGAGTTGGGTTTAGCTTTTGGGCCCCTGGTTGGTTGGTCAGGTCCTACACGGTCTGCTCCTATGGATTTCTGATGCAAACAGGACAAAATGGATGCGGATCTCTGTGCAAGCGAGCCCCTTTTTATATTATAAATCTTTCCATATCATCCCTATAGCTATGACAGTGAGGGAGCCATGTCATCCATTCATCCACGAAACTGATCACAAGCTGTAGATATCCTTCCTTCTCCTCCATGGCTCTCAAATTTACCACGTGTCATCCTGCTAGCACCTCTGATTTGTGAGAACATTTTCCAACCGTCAATCTAGTCCCTCCATAGATCTCGGTCGTCCAAAGGCGCGGCCTTTTACTGACTTCGCAGATTTTGGGCCTACTGGTTTCATGCACAAGTCAAATGTGCAAACACACATACAGCCGTTGATCTCCCTCGCACTAGATCTACATCATTGGAAGCTACGGGGTCTTACGAAAAGTTTGCAAATATGAGAATCAACTGCCTTAGCGCATGTTGAAAAGATGAACAACTTCCTGACCGTAGATCTGTGCTGGCGACCGTTGATCCAACCTTTAACATGCCCACCAGCTAACACTCTTGCCCGCGTTTAAACGACCTCATCCCTATTTCGCGAAGCTCACCTTTGGTCGTAGATCTTTTCCACCATCGATCTAGACTGTCCATAGGTGTTGACGCATAACTCAAGGCATACTTCGCCATTTAACTCTATTTTCACTGTTTCAGGCCTCGGTTTTGATCATTTCCTTCTGTAATCCACAAGCATTTATCTAGATATCTTATCTTGGCTATCTTATGGCTATTTGACTCACACCACTGGGGTTTCTTCATTCTCTTCAGATATTCAACCTCCCACTTCACCCAGGTGAAAAATAGTGCCAACAAAAAGCATGGTTTTGGTTTGAAAGGTTTCTCCTTTTTGGAAGAATCAGCTTCAAAATCTATGTTAATCGATGCATATGGAGAGCTAGGGTATTGGTTAGAAGTTGAGAAGGTGTTCGTCTATAGTTGTGAAAGAGAAAGAGGATCCAGGGAGAGTGTATTGGAATACAATGTGAATATTAAGGCTTAGGGAATTTTGAAACTTTATGACAAGTGTTGGAAATTGTTTAAGAGCATGGATAATAAAGGAGTTTCACGTGATGAATGCACTCATAATTCTCTCATTCATATGTTTGTTGCTGCAAAATTACCAGATGATGCAAAATGCTATTTGATTAAAATGCAGGAAGCAGGGTTTGTGCCTCGTTGTGTATCATTTTGTGCTATTATCGATGTGAATAGAAACCTAGCCAAATCCATGGAGTAAGAGGATGTTTATAAGGAGATGTTGAAGATGGCCATTGACGAAGATGAATTTGTTTATGGTGCATTGATAGATTCATTTGCACAAGTTGGAAATGTGGAGGAGGTTGTTCATTACTTTCAAATAATGCAAAACCATGGCTTTGTAGCCAAATGCACAGTATATAGTTCCTTGATTAAGGTATATCGAAATATTGGCCATTTGAGAGAGGCTCAGGAAACATATGAAAATATGAAGAAATTGGGAGATGGTGTAGAAATCATTCCAACAAATTTATTTTTACAAAGATGTTAGTATGGTCAGTGAACCAGAGTCATTTTTAATGACTTAAAGCAAGCAGATCAGGCTAATGATTTTCTTATGCCATGATGATGTGTATATACAAAAAGATTGACAAACTTAGACAAGCCATTGAAATTGCAAAAGAGATGCAGGAATTGGGACTTCTCACAGATCATCTCTTTTTTAATAATGTACTTAGATTGTATGCAGCAGAGGGAAGATTGAGGGACGCTACTAAAATTTTTCAGCAAATGTTAAAAGCGAAGGTTTCACCGGATGATGTCACATACAAAAGATAGGGTACAATTTCGAAGAAAGGAAGCCTTCCAATGGAGGCATTAAATCAGCTTGATATTGCACGGGGGAGTGGAATCTCCCACAGTATGCAAGCATCGATAGTGACTCTTTATTCCATGGTGAGAATGCATGAGAAGGCCTTTGGAGTGAACAATTAAAAGAGATCGGTTTGGAGCTTGACGTGTCTGCATATAATGCTTCCATTTATGCATTTGGAAGTGCAAACAAGATTGATGAGGCTCTAAATATGTTTATGGGCATGAAAAACAAGGGTCTTGAACCCGATGTTTCTACCTACACGAGTATGATCATTAGCTATTGAAAGGAAGGCTTGATAGAGGGTGTAAAAAGGATGTTTAATAAAATGAAATATAAGGGTTTTCAGCCAAATGAATCTACTTATAGAGCGGTAATAGATGCATACAAAAGTGTTGGAAGACTTAATCTTGAAGGGTTGGTTACTCAAGAGATGCAATTTACTAACTATCATAAAGAACTAAAACAATCTAAAGGATATTGAATTTTTTTCGGGGGCCTTTCCATTTTCATTTATAAACATTCCCAGGTCAGATGACATTGGATACACATATTGATATACATGTCACAGTGATTTGAAAATTGAATAAGTATATTGCTCAAAAAAATTACCTAAAATTGTCATTACCTCAGTTTCTGCAATTAAATCCATACAACAGACATAACAAAGTATACACGAGACTTAGTTTTGTTGGAATGCAATCAATGCCATTGCAAAGAAAGCAAAGTGAAGTCTTTGAAATGTAGTAACTTTTGCTACTAGTTCTTCAGAATACTTTAGGATAAGTTTAATATAAGAACTTATTATTAACAATAAAGAAATAATTCATTAACTGATGGAAAATATATGTTGTTATGTTCATATATGGATTCTTGTAAATATATGAAACATAACAAAGATGATATGATTACATTAAATTAGAATGTGTTTTCATTCATGGACCAAGCTGAACTAGTGGCATATGCCTTCCTTCTCTTGTTATTTCCATACATATTGTTGTAGATGTGAGCATATTAAATATTATTGGTATCAACCTTGCACATTTTTCAACTCATATTGAAAATTCAAGAAAATATATCACACTAGTGAAACACAATGCTAACAAATCTTCTAAAATCAAAAAAATGTTTGATCAATACAGTAGCAATTTCTGGGAATGACTCTTTCCAAATCTTAAATTTTGTGAAAAAAACATAACGCCTGTCAAAAGAGTCCAACTTCAAAAATAAATATCAATCACTCTTTCCAAATCTTAAATTTTGTGAAAAAAGCATAACCCCTATCAAAAGAGTACAACTTCAAAAAGAAATCAATCTGAAAGGTGGTCAATTTGACCATTTAACATGGCCATGACATACCACAAACAACGGTTAGTTAGATGAACAAAATCACCCAATAATTATTCTAGATTTGGTAACCATGATGTTTATTATTGTTGAATGGTGGAACAACACCCAACTCTATTGTTCATGTTGATTCCATGATTGTTGGCCTCCAAAAATTGATTGCACTCAACCCAGGTTTGAGATTTTTCCTTTTAACTATTGTTTTGGGACAGAGGAGTGCCCATAAATGTTCCCAAAAGTGCCCAGGACAAGAAAAATTCTTCGTATTGTTTGTTATCACTAATAATAAGGTTGTTAGGAGGAGCGAAAAGAGCCCATAATTACTATAGCATGCACAAAATTACTTGAACCCGACCCATAACTACTTGAAGGATTCTACAGGAGTTTGTTGCCAGAGAAGTACTAGGTTCATCACATTGCAAGGATTTAACTGGATCATGCTGACATGTCTACACTCTACAACATAATGCATATATTTTCCATTAGATGAGACGAACCTTCCAAGGTGTGTATCCTCATTGATATCGTGTATCTTAGGATGATGGCATTTAATCTTGCCCTCTTTTGGTAACCAGTCTATTTATGTCAAAATGTACTCTATGAAGAATTCTAATAGTGCTTCCCATGTTCTAATTCTTACTCAATTACAGATATTTACTGTTCATTAATTGAGAGTCATATGACTCTCTAACAGCGACTATGTTTCCAAATTCTACGAGTTTATGTGATAAATTTGAAATCCTTAACTTATCAAAGGAGGCTATGTTTGAAACAAGTAGTTCATAAACTCTTCTTTTATATAGTTTGGTATAAAAGTTGAAGAAACTTACAACTAATTCTAAATTTGTAGTCCGCAAAAATGTACTTCTAACTTTCTAAATTTGGTCACTCGAATAATTCTTCAATTAAAATTAGAACTCTTATATGTTAAAATCAAAATTTTGATAGGATATGTTAGATGGAAGAGAATAGGTACTATAATTTCTAGAAGAGATTGAATTAAATTATGTCATTGTTATTATTGATTGGTGCTTTTGTATTCAGCCACCTCTAAATAAAAGATATGGAAATGAAGCATGGAATTAAAGTTTCAGTATTGTGAATTGAAGCTAATTATGATTTCCAACCACATGTTTTATGTAGATATGCTTCATTAGTTTTGATGTATATGTAACTTTGGAATGTATTTCATATATGTATATTGTACTCCTATAGAGATGGTATTTATCCTCTATACGGAAGAGTTTGTATTCCTATAGAGATGTTATTATTCCTCTATGCGGAAGTGTCATCATTTATATTGTAAGTGTCATAACTTATACTTGATGGGTTATTAGACCACCTTGTTGGGGTCGGCCCTGTATAAGTCATGTGGGTCGAAGGGTTATTAGACCACTTTATTGGGGGTTGGCCATGTGGTTCAAAGGGTTATTAGATCACCCTATTGGGTGTCGGCCCAGTCAGCATTATGTTATGTGGTTAAGTTAAGGCCGACCTACTAAAGGTTATTAGGCAAGTCAAGTCAAGTATAAATAGAGTGCGGGAGGCACTCTATTTCATCATTCCATTCTCACACACACTCTTTGGAGAGTGGCGCACTTGTGGAGGAGGAGAAGTTGCTGCTAGGAGATGTCTATCTCTTATGCTTGGGTTGTATCATTGCTCTATCTACCTCTGAGGAATTTATTGGGGTTTTTCACCTTTATGGTTTTCCCCATGTAAACTCTGTGTCTCTTGTGTGCTTGCATTATTGTGTCCATGATTGATATGTTGTAGATATGTTGTACATGTTGTTCTCTCAGTTAAGATCCTATATCAGATTGAAGTAAATTCTGAAAAACTAACATGGTATTAGAGATAGCCTGAAAGAAGGCATGGTATGGCATGTATGACACTTGTTGCACTTGCAATGCTAGGGCTTGATATAGCAAAAACCAGTCATCGTAGCACTTTCACTATAAATCCATTTTGGCAAATTTTTTGGATCTGAAACTTTTATAGGTCGAATATTAGATCCCCATGTACCTTGTGTCGAAAGTAAAACTCCTAATTCGTTGTACTTTGTGTTTTATGAGCTTTACAATCTAGGGTTTCTGCCTCTTTCACATCTAAGTCATAAACAGGTGACGTAGGAAAAACGGTCATAACATGAGCTAGGAAGCTCCAAATGAAATTTTGTAAAAATTGGCAGATATTGCATGGATTGTAATTTCTTAGGTAATGTTTTCAGAGTCCGAAACTAAACCAATAACATGTGGAAATCCTTACAAGTTCTCTCTTCTGTTTTATCCCATAAACAGGTTATGTTGCGACACTTGGCATAACTCTCTCTCAGATAATCCAATTGAGGTCATACCTATGGGGTTGGAAAGATGACAGATCGGGATACCATACCTAGACGTTTCAGACCCTGTGGATTCATAATTTCGTAGTTACACCAGAAGCAATCAGGTGCATATTTCTGTCAAAACAGAATTGGATTTTGAGCACCTTCATTCATGGCTCCGGGAGTTAGGGTTTCAGAGAAAGTTGGAATTTTTGTAATAGGAGACCACGGCTGAATGTTACTCATCAAAATAGAAATTTAGAGACCAAGATCAGATTTTTTGGTTGGGAAGAAGGCTAGGCTTGATCAGACCCTAGTTCAGGACTTTCATCGGAAATGTGGAAAATTAGGGCTTCTGCAAAAATGGGAATTTTTTAAATCTATGACCACGGCTGGAAGCTCCTCAGAAAAATAGAATCTTAAAGCTTTGGATCGAACCTTTTGATTGGGAAGAAGGGTGGTTTTTATCAAACCCTAGTTCGGGGTCATGTTCAGTGAATCTGAAAGTTTCAAAGGAAAATTTGAGGGGTGAAACTTTGCAGTTTCCAAATTCTGAGTATACCGGCTTGATCAGCTCATCAAGGCGCATCTTTCTATCCTTTCAGAAGTTTGAAATTCAAAGTTTGAATTTTTAGGGTTTCTCTGACAAACCCTAATCCATCTCTAGATCTAGTTCCTGCAAATCAAGTGGATTGGGTTAATCCTAGAAGAGAATGGATTGGTCACCTGCATAAGTGAAGAAGTTCCTGTCTCAGAGGGAGATGAGGCTGAGGCCTTACATAAGAAGATTACAAGCAATCTCAACAAGTATGACTCATTCAGGTATGTTTCGAATTCTATTCATAATTAAGTTTATGATATGTTTGTCTTCATATTATTAAGGTTAGTACAATCTTGGTTAATTTTAGACTTGTCGTATCACCTTAAAAAAATTATGAATGCATGATAGAAGATATTCATTGATTAGGGTTTTTGATACTTATGATTGTACTAATGCATTGTGATGTTGTATGAGGTTGATGTTGTCCACTAACATGAAAGGTACATCAAGAAAGACAAATCATGTTCTAGTTCAAGAACATATGACCATGGTGACATGAAGACAAAGGTTCATCCATTGCCATGGATCACATAGAAGATCTACTTACGAGGTATGTATAACTTGGTTAACCTATGAGATATACAAGTTACTAGCACAAGTCACTTAAGAGAACAAGAAGACATGATGTGGGTATGTTAGACAATAACCAACTAACATATTAATCCAGGTATGTTTTTTCTATATCAAGTTAGAATCCTACCTTGTGTAAAGTATACATGGCATGATTGATAGTGATTATTCATAGGTTTGAATAATCATGGGTGTATGCATATTATGTTTCTTAACCACAAGAGTCATGAAAGTATAGGTTTGAGTAATCACAGGTGTAGACATATTATGTTTCTTACTTTAATTTATGATATGACTAACCATAAGAGTCCTTGAATACTAATGCTTATTATTTCTATTTGAAATGATCATGACTATACATGCTTAAGATTATTGTGTTCTGGGTAGTATTGAGAATATACTAATAAATGTATGATTATGTATGAGATCTCAAGGATATCACAATAATGATACTTGTAAGCATGCATAGTGATCGGGGATGGATATAAGTTCAAGGAAAGGTAATCCAGGAAGCAAAGATAAAGAGGGAGCACACTCCAGTAGTTTCTGCAAGAATGTAGATATTCAGAGGGAGTCGACCACTTCTAACAATCCACATAAGAATGGAGTTGCAAAGATTCAGAGGGAGTCCACCCAACAACCAAACAAAGATAGGTATTTGAATTGTCATTTCATACATATTTTTTTGTTTAAATAATGTTGTTAAATGATGTATATGCTTATGTTCCTAGACTTAGGTTGTGTATTATGCATATTAGAATAATTGCATTAATAAACAATATACTACTAATATGCATGTGATGGGTAAGTGGCCTATGGCATTGTACAACATTCCATTGCTACTTATCTAGAATGAAACCTCTTTGATGACATGTTGGGAGTTGTGCACACTCTTAACAATGTTCTGGTAGAGATTGGAAGGCATCTAGAAAGTTACGGGATATGGATAAATGTTGTATTGAAGCATTGGCTAAAATAATTGCATGACTGTATGACATATTTCTTTATGTGTAAGAATTTGCTCTGAAAACAATGAGATGTTTCTAATCATGCAATTTAACTTGTTTTGTAGGAAAGATCGTATACCATCACCTCCAAAAGAAGGAATACAACATTTGTTCCAGCAACAAAGATATCTATTGAAGATATTGAAGTTCCCAGGATCTGGGATGAAGTAATGGAAGAATGCCATGATCAGTCAATCATGAAGAATGATGTTTGGGATGCAGTTCCAAGACCTGAAGGGAAGTCTGCTGTGACTTCCAAATGGATCTATAAGATCAAGCATGCTGCATATGGTAGCATGGAGAAAGACAAAACGAGTGATGAAATGGAAGATACACTAGATGGATGTCAAGACAACTTTCTTGAATGGTGTAGTCGAAGAGGAAGTGTATGTGGAGTAGCCACTTGGTTTTGAAACACATGACAGGAAGTCATATGTGTGCAGGTTAAAGAATGCCTTATATGGCTTGAAGCAAGCTCCTAGGACTTGTTATGGTAGGATGGAGAGTTTCCTATCTAGTTTGGGCTTTACCAAGAGTAAAGCAAATTCCAACCTTTACTACAAGGTTGAGGAATCAATCCTATGATACTACTGTTGTATGTAGATGATCTGTTTGTACCAGGTAATGATAGTTTCATTGCCGATACCAAGAGGAAGCTTGCAGCCGAGTTCGAGATGAAGGACTTGGGGATGATGCACTATTTTCCAGGCATGGAGGTGTGGCAGAGTACAGATGGAATCTTCGTTGGACAAGGGAAGTATGCAATGGAGATCTTGAATAGGTTCGGGATGATGGACTGCAAGGCCATGGTCACACCTATGGCATCGAACCTGAAGCTTCTGTGTGATGCTTCATTTGATTGGATTGATGTCACAATGTTTCATCAGATGATTGGGTCCTTGATGTACCTGACGATCAAGAGACCAGATATTTGCTTTGCGGTGAACACATTGAGCTTGTTCCTAACGGATCCCAGAGGTGTTCAACTAGTCGCTGTAAAGCATATTCTGAGGTACCTGAAGGGTACAATTGATTATGGGCTCAAGTATGATGCAAATCAAAAGTTTAACCTGCAGGTTTATGTTGATTCAGATTGGGCAGGCAGTGCTACAAATAGTAAGAGCACTTCTAGGTGCTACTTTAGTATGGGATCAGGTGTGATCTCTTGGTTTAGCAGGAAGTAGTCCTGCGTAGCACTAAGTACAGCTGAAGGAGAGTATGTTGCAGCTTGTTCGGCTAATTGTGAGGCAGTATGGCTTAGGAAGCTACTGTCTAAGTTATTTGATCTCCCACTGGAGGCTATTGGTATATTTTGTGACAACCAGAGTGGTGTGAAGCTGTCTGAGAACCCAGTGTTCCACGATAGGTCAAAACACATAGAGATCAAATATCACTATATCAGGGATATGGTGCAGAGAGGAGTAGTGAAGCTTCTGTATGTTGCGACAGATGAGCAGATTGCAGATGTGCTGATGAAGCCACTAGCCGGAGTGAAGTTTGAGTACTTCAGAGAGATGTTTGGTGTTCTTCAGATCGATTACACTTCGAGGAAGAAGTGATGGAGACATTTGTTAAAGCCATTCCAAGCATGTTGGAAGGAGGATCCTTCACATCGCTGTGGATGTAAGCATTGGATGATGAGCATTAGGATGATGCTCTAGTTACTGCTCTATATATGTATATGCATAAAGTTGGATGCTGGATATGATCATTTGGATCATTTATGTATGTATGCATCATGTTGGATGCTGGATATGATCAATTGGATCATTTATGTATGTATGCATCATGTTGGATGCTGGATATGAACAGTTGGATCATTTATGTATGTATGCATCATGTTGGATGCTAGATATGATCAGTTGGATCATGTGTATGTATTTGTATATGTATCAGATGGATACATTGTTTGATCAGGTAAATCATGTATGTTGATATGTATCAGGTATGATCAGGTGGATCAAGTATTTGTATATGTATCAGGTGGATACATTGTCTGATCAGGTAGATCATGTATGATGATATGTATCAGGCAGATATTATGTATGCATTAGGTGGATGCATTTTATGATCAGGATGATCATGGATGATGAGCTTCAGGATGTTTCTCCAGATGACATGTGTCAAGATGATGCAGTGATGATGATCAGGATGATCATGTGTACATCAAGATGATGTATGGTGATTATCAGGTTGATACTCTGTGGCCGTGGACAGGTTGTGCAAATAAGTATATAATAGCGCCCTGGGAGGTTTGCAGATTCTCTTGATAGGTTTTTCCACTGGCATATAATAGCTCCCTGGGAGATCTGGAAAACGCTCTTTCGAGGTTTTGTCCTATGGCATGTAAGTAGACCTGGGAGATATGGACAGGATGAAAAAGGCCTCAGATGCTCTTTCGAGGCATTGCCATGACCACATTTAATAAGTCCTGGAGATCTGAACAGGATGAAAAAGGCCTCAGATGCTCTTTAGGGTTCTTGCTTGACAAGACACTCTTTTAAGGTCTTGTGGCGGGGGTCACATGTAATAAGTCCTAGAGATCTTCACAGGATGAAAAAGGCCTCATATTCTCTTTAGGGTTCTTGCTAGTTAAGAGACTCTTTTAAGGTTTTATGACAGTCACATGTAATGTGCTCCTGGGAGATCCGACAGGTAGAGCTGTGTGCTCGTAACAGCCTTGGATGCTGCAACCAGGTTTTGTGATGCACGTAATAAGTCCTGAGGATTCCATAGTATGGCCAGTGACGATGAAGACCTGCAGATGGTGGACCTACATCCAGTATGAAAAAGGATTGGCTCTGTTGAACTTCCTATGACGAGTAGATTCAGAGATTGATTGAGATAGCAACAGCAGTGACGATGACGATGATTCGAGGATGATGATTCGCTGATGATGATCCAGAGAAGAAGACTTGTGCTAGCGAATCTGTGTCAAGAAATACCTTCCTAGTTAAGAGGGAGTGTTGATGTATATGTAAATTCGGAATGTATTTCATATATGTATATTGTACTCCTATAGAGATGGTATTATTCCTCTATATGGAAGCGTTTGTATTCCTATAGAGATGTTATTATTCCTCAATGTGGAAGTGTCGTCATTTATATTGTAAGTGTCGTAACTTATACTTGATGGGTTATTAGACCACCTTGTTGGGGTTGGCCCTGTATAAGTCATGTAAGTCGAAGGGTTATTAGACCACCTTATTGGGGGTCGGCCATGTCGATCAAAGGGTTATTAGACCACCCTATTGGGTGTCGGCCCAGTCAGCATTATGTTATGTGGTTAAGTTAAGGCCGACCTAGTAAAGGTTATTAGGCAAGTCAAGTCAAGTATAAATAGAGTGCGAGAGGCACTCTATTTCATCATTCCATTCTCACACACACTCTTTGGAGAGTGGCGCACTTGTGGAGGAGCAGAAGCTGCTGCTAGGAGATGTCTATCTCATATGCTTGGGTTGTATCATTTCTCTATCTATCTCTGAGGAAGTTATTGGGGTCTTTCACCTTTATGGTTTTCCCCAAGTAAACTTTGTGTCTCTTGTGTGCTTGCATTATTGTGTCCATGATTGATATGTTGTAGATATGTTGTACATGTTGTTCTCTCAATTAAGATCCTAGATCAGATTGAAGTAAATTCTGAAAAACTAACAATTAGCACGGATGGAAACAAAGAATGAACCAAAATGGGTTATATTTGTGCATTATGTGAATATAGGTGGTAATTGCAGGTCTTAATAAAGAAAAAAATGTTTACAGGACTTAAACATCAGCATCATGGATGCCATTAGATTCTAGAAATATTATGGGTAAGACAACCATTTATATTTGAAATAACAATTAAAAGAATTTACTATTTAGTGATTGCATAAGAAATGTTTGGTTCTTATCCATGGATACTCTATAATTCCATTACTTGCATATAGAAAACTTTTCTTAACAGTTTTCACTGGCTGGAAGTGCTCCATATTGTTGCATGGGTAGCCATACCGGGGGGTCGGGTATAGGTACCGGGTACTTGGGTACTTTGATGGTACATTCCCAGCCATACCCAAATCCAATCTCATGTACTAGGTACTTCATTTATGAAAACAGGGCACTCACACGGATTTCGTTACGTCGTACCACATGTTTGGGTACGTGAGTGATATAGGCGTTGGGAAATTTACCTTAGCTCACCAGTCGGGAGGGTCAATTTGCAATGTTTGAAGTTTAAAATTTAAAAAATGAAAACACTAAAACACATGTTATGTGGGCCCTTGCCCCTTACCTAAACCCTTGCAGCACTCCATTTCTCACTGCCGGTGCTCCATGCTCACTACTCCAGTGATGCCTATCTAGTGAGCTTGCTGACATAGGACCTTAGTGATGTCGATGACATTGATCCTGAGGATGCTGATGACATGGATTGAGGAAGCCAAATCAGATATCTTGTTCATTTTTTAATGTTTATTGTTTTGAAATTTCTTTTTCATGTCTGGAAATGCCATTAGGAAAATTTTGAATGTAGTATGACAATGAAGTTTGAACTCATGACGTCATGGACATATCATTGAATTTACAAATATCAAATATACATGTATGATGTGACTGTGACATTTTATTTTTATAAATTTTAATACATACGTACATATTTAATATATATATATATATACATAAATACATATTTAATATATATATATATACATACATATATATATATATATACATATATATGTACAGTACACCCGACGTACCCAAGTACCCTATTTCAAAAAGTGGCATCCACGTCCCTGTCCCTATACCAGTACCTATCCACGTACCCACGTTTCCTGACAACTTTATTTTATATATATATATATATATATAAAGCATGGCTATTGGATTTTATGGGATATGCTGTCAAAAATGATAAGGGGAGTAAAGGTCTACTCAAATCAATTTGGTAAAACAAGATATAAGTTAACATGCATTTTTTGCATGAAGGTTATTGATATAATTATATATAACTCATTATGTCAGGTATCTGAGGAGGTTAAGTGAGCAGTGGGAAACCTTGTTTCTATAAAACTAAGTTCAAGCATATGCAAAAACATTCTTCACCATCTCTTTCCCAAAATGCATCTTAGCCATGTCATTAATAACTAATTAATGCATAGTTTGCCACATGTTGTTGATTTTAATGTAAATGGAAACACTTGGAGATAGCATTGCCATCTTCTAATACGTGCTTGTAGGGTGGATTTTAAGAGATATATTACTTAATAATACACATAAAACTTCTAAATCCACATGGGCCTATCTATATACCCAACAATAGGAAACCTGGTTAACATGGGATTCTTTTAGTTTACCTTTTTTTTAACTTGTTTTCCTTATAATGTACAGCTTGTCGACATTTATTATTGTATGTCTAGCAAAACAAAACAAATACAAGGGTCCGATCAATGAAGAAATTCAACGCTAAATTTTGTGAATAAGCTCAATATTCCTATTTTCACTAGGAGCAGAGTCGAAGGTGATCAAAACTGCCCGGTTCACATAGTGTTGTTAGATGCCTTTACAAGTAAGTTGATAACAACGGGACTTGAGTCTTCCCATAAAGTGGAACTTTCAATGTTCCCCCAAGTTTCTGGGATGAGGGGACACGGGAGCGGGAAAACACAAATTTGGGACGCATGAAGACCACCCCCAAATTTTAGGGAAATTTAGGGGGCACGGGGGACGTCCCTAAAATTATAAAAATAAAATAAAATACCAAAAATAATATTTCATTTGACGTATATTCATGATTGTGAAATGTAAATACTAAATATATTTATTTATTTGTAAGTAGTACTAAGTAGGGATTGTAAAAAGTGAAAATAATGGAAAAAAACAAAAAAAATATTCTCAAGGGCATGGGTGGGGGGGAATGTTTCGTCAGAAGTCCCCAGGACATCGAGACGCAGGAAACGCGAGAAACACATCCCCAACCCTGCAGGATGCATCCCCGTGGAACACTGGGAAATTGTTGTTCTTCAGGTCGACTTTGGACCTAATGATGAGGAAGATTGTACTACAAAGGAATTTGATAATAATGTGGTTCAAGAGAGGGAGGGAAAATGACCACTTCTTACTGGTGAGCTACTGATTGATTTAAAATATGGTGTTGGAACCCTTGGAGAATTGACCTTTACTGATAATTCCAACTGGATAAGGAGATGTAAATTCAAGCTTGGGGCCAGAGTTGTAGGGGATACCTATGATGGAATCAGGATAAGAGAAGAAAATATAGAAGGATTCACAGTTAAGGATCATCATGATGAATGTAAGTTTCTCATCCCTTATTTCATGGTTTTCTATTTAAAATTTCCTTCAAACAATTGCTTAGCCAACAGTGTCTTGAATTTATTGTGGCTGCAAACACTTGTTAAGACCATGACCTTTTACAAGTTGATTGTGACTACATTCTCCTGGTATAGTACATACAAATGTGTGATTCATAGGCATCAAATTTAACACTTGTGATTTTACTTCCTTGATCTCATTGAACAACAATGAGGACTTCATCATATGACCTACATACATGCAATGTTTTAAAATTTAAAACTCGAATTCAAAATAGTTCGAAAGTGAACGCGAACTCAAAATTGATAATGAATCGGTAATAACTCAATGGATTTGATTTTAATCAAGATTCTATGTTCATTCTAAAAATAATTCATCTAATTCTATGCATTCTATATTGACTAGTGCATGAAAGCATCTGACTCCAGAAGAATTCATCCAAAACAACAATTGAACTAGAAACAACATAAAAACTTGGTTCAAAGCATTTCCATGTTTGGAAAAAAACACAATGGTGTACAAGTCAAAAGGTCTTTTTCAAAACACCTAAGCAATCACACATAAGGAAGCAGACAACACGACCACCAATCCCCAGATAGAGAATTCGATTTTCAATTTGAGTTGGGGAAAATCAGGGCACAACTATTTCTCTCTGCTTCTTAGGCACCGACATTATCCCCGCGGTTTCATAATTCTATTCCAAGTTGCTCAATTAAGTGGTTCCAATTGCGGACAATTCATGATTCACAAGTTCACTTTAAGCAATCTCAGTGAACAAGCGTAGTCTAGAAAATACCATTATGAGCCCTTTATCTTGCCTTTCATTTGCATGCCCTGAACGAAATATGGACTAGGATGTCGGCGCAATGGGAACACCCTGCAGACTAATTCGAGCTGGTGGTAAATCTAGTCTTTATGACATAAGTCCATAGGGTTTCAAATCTAAAGGAAAACCTGTCATGTTGTCAGGCCCTCTGCCACATACTATTCTACAAATAGAGAGTTCTAAGAGGTGTCAAGCTGTTAGAAAAACAGGATCGCAGAGCAATAACAATAAACAAAAATGCAAATATAATACACATACACATTACAAGAGAGACACAGATATATCGTGGTTCACCCCAAGATGGGCTACGTCCACACTGAAGTTGCCAGTCCTTATTATTATTCTGTCCAACAAAGTGAAGGGATACAACCTACAGCACAACCGATGCACTTCCTCTTCTCTGTCTCACAGTCTCTCTTCCGATCTCAGAGATCTTTACAATGCATAATACCTAATACATCAACCCTAGTCGTGTTACAATTTATTTATTTTATAAGGGAAATACATGGGAAAATACCAAGGGTTACCATAAACCATGGGCCCGAAAACTGGTGGCAAAAATAGACCCAAAACATTTCCTCAGAGGCTTCGCCCCCAAAACCCCGTAACTTGGGGGCGTTTCCCCCAAACCCCCTTTCTTGGGGGCACTGCCCCCGAACCACCAACGGGGGACCACTGGCCCCCGCGCTCCCCAGTCAAGGGAGTGGACACTCCCCCAGACCCCCCTAGGGTCGTGCCGGGATCATAACCAAACCTGGGGTACAGACACGGTTGAATAATAATATCTATGAATCTGGAGATCAGGCTCCACAACCAACAATCTCCCACTTGGAGACTAGTCACAACAACTCCACCGCTACTTCACTTGCTGGACCTTGGACTTGGAAACTTTCTCATCTTCACCTTCATGCTAGAAGGCCAACTGAAACCGAGCAGGAACTCAATTTCTCTCTGGTCACTACCTTTGTGAACATGTCTGCAGGATTCTGGCTAGTATGTATCTTTTCCAGCTTCAACAGTTCATCTTCCAGAACAGAGCATATGAAATGGTACTTGAGTTATATATTTTTAGTCCTGGAGTGGAATGTTGAGTTTTTTGCAAGTTGAATGGAACTCTAGCTGTCACCATACAACCTGCTATCCTTCTGCTTCTTACCCAATTCCTCCATAAACCTCTGCAACCAAATCATCTCTTTACTAGCCTCTGTAACAGCAACATACTCTGCTTCTATTGTTGAAAGTGCAACAACCTTCTGCAGTTTCAAAATCCAACTTACTGATGTTCCACCTACATGAAACACATACCCTGTGGTGCTCCTCCTACTATCATTATCACCTGCCATATCTACATCAACATATCCCTGTAGAATAGTGTTTGAACCTCCAAAACATAATGCCTGAGTGGTAGTACCTCTCAAATACCAGAGAATCCACTATACTGCCTTCCAATGTTCTTTTTCTTGATTGTTCATATATCTGCTCACAACTCCCACTGCTTGTGCAATAGCTGGTCTTATGCACACCATGGCATACATCAAGCTACAACTACTGATTGATAGGGAATCTTGGACATGTAATCTGTCTCTTCCTATGTCTTGGGACACATTTCCTTACTTAGACTAAAATGGCTGGCCAAAGGTGTACTTACTGGTTTTTCATTCTACATTATGAACCTTTCCAACACCTTTTGTATGTACTCACTCTGAGACAATGTCAATTTGCAATTTTTTCTGTCTCTCATTATTCTCATACCAAGGATTTTCTTTGCAGCACCCAAATCCTTCATTGCAAATGAATTAGCTAGCTTCCTTTTGAGTACATTTATATCCTGCATGTTAGACCCTGCAACAAGCATGTCATCCACATACAATAACAAGATAATATATCTTTCATTGTCTAGCTTCTTGAAATAAACACAGTGGTCAGAATGACATCTACTATAACCTTGTTCTGTCATAAACCTGTCAAATTTTAAATACCACAGCCTTGGAGCTTTCTTCAAGCCATACAAACTCTTTTTCAACCTGCATACCAAGTTCTCTTTATCTTTGACCTCATACCCTTGTGGCTGCTGCATATATATCTCTTCCTCCAAATCCCCATGGAGAAAGGCTATTTTTACATCTAACTGTTCAAGATGAAAACCTTCTACCACCACTAGACTTAAGATAGTCCTAATTGAAGTCATCTTAACAACAAGGGAGAATATTTCATCAAAATCTATACCTTTCTTCTGTGCAAACCCCTTTACAACAAGTATCGCCTTGTACTGCTTCTTACCTCCTTCTTCTTCCTTCAACCTGTAAATCCATTTGTTCTGCAATGTTGTTTTACCAGCAGGCAACTGAACCAGATCCCAAGTCTGGTTTCCTACCAATGAGTCCAACTCCTCATTCATGCCTTGCTCCCACTTCTTTCTAGTTTCCACTTGCATTGCTTCTTCATAACATTCTGGTTCACCAACATCAGTCATCAACAAATAATATATTGAAGGAGAGTATCGTTCAAGGAGTCTACTTAACCTGGTAGATCTTCTTGCAATTGTAGGAATTTCAGGTACTTGCTGTTGTTCTTGATTTTCTGGCACCTTAAGAACTTCATTTTCTTGAATTTCATTAAGTATTGTGTACTATATGTTTCCCTTTTCCTGTTTCTTTCCCTGCAACTGATCTTTATACATGACCTTTTCATTGAATACGACATCTCTACTTCTAATGATTTTGTAATTTTCATAATCCCATAAACGGAAACCAAAATCATCAACCCCATATCCAATAAAGGTACATTTCTTGATTTAGCTTCAAGCTTTGTTCTATTTTCTTTATCAATATGGACAAATGCTTCACAACCAAATGTTCTCAGAAATGAGTAGTTTACCTTTTTATATGTCTATTCCTCCTCTGGAATACCACCATCCAAAGCACTTGAAGGTCCTCTCTTTATTAAATAAACAACATTATTTACAACATCCACCCAAAACTGTAAGGGAAACCCTGCATGCAGTCTCATACACCTTGCATGCTCCATGATCGTTCTGTTCATCCTTTCTGACACACCATTTTATTGTGGTGCTCCTGGGACTATATTCTCTCTACCAATCCCATGGTATGAATAGTAACTATCAAACTCCTTTCCGCAATACTCACCTCCATTATTAGATCTGAAACACTTCAACCTTTTTCCAGTCTCATTCTCAACCAAATCTTTCCACTTCTTAAAAGTAGAAAACACATCATATTTCTATCTAATGCAATAAACCCAAGTTTTCCTAGTTGTGTCACCAATAAATGTAACATAATAATGAGAGACACCAAGAGATTCTACCTGAGCTGGTCCCCATACATCTGTAAGCACAAGCTCTAACTTTTCATTCTTCTTTTGTTTCCCAACCCTGAGAAATCTAACTCTCTTTTGTTTTCCATACACACAGTTTTCAAAGAATTTCAAACTTACCTACTTCAAATCTGGCAGCAAATTCCTTGAGTGGAGAATCTGCATCCCCTTCTCACTCATGTGACTAAGCCTATGATGCCACAATGTTGTATCTGTTCCTATGGAAGCTAAATAGATAGAATGGTCAGTATTATGAGGACATAAATACAATGTACCTACCCTGTCTCTTATTTCTATCACCATTGATCCTTTAGTGATCTTCCACCACTTTTCTCCAAATGTAGATAGAAAGCCTCCATCTCCCAACTTCCCTATTGAGATCAGATTTCTTTTCATAGCAGGAATATGCCTAACATATTTCAACAGCTAGTCAGTTCCATTCTTAACTTTTATCCATACCTTACCCATTCCAACAATTTTACATGGCTCATCATCACCCAATAAAACATGTTCGAAATTGCCTGGAACATAATCATGAAAGTATTTCCTATGGGGTGTAGCATGACATGAAACCCCTGAATCTATTACCCAATAATCACTAGTATTATCTAATGCAAGAATCAAAGCATCTTGTAACAAATCACCTGTTACATTTGCTTCCTGGGTAGTTTCCTTCTGTGCATCTCCTTTCTTCTTTACAGATCTGCAGTCTTTCTTCAAATGTCCTTTCTTTCCACAGTTCTAGCACTCTATTTTTCCCAGTCTGGACTTGGATCTTCCCTTTTTAGAGTTGCCGTGATTTCCTTGGCTCTTTCCTCTCTCCTTTTGTCTTCCCCTGCTCTCCATGGTCAATGCATTACCTGATGTCTCACCTGTGCTTTTTCTTCACATTTCCTCTCTAAGAATAACACCAATAACATCATCAAATTTCAAGGTGTTTGAACCAGAGACAGAGTTACTTACAGCCATGACCAAGCCATTCCAGCTTTGTGGCAATGAACACAATATTAGAAGAGCCCTAACCTCATCATCAAAGTTCACACTTACATAACTTAGTTGATTTGTAACCGTATTAAAATCATTTAAATGATCAGTAATAGATCCACCTTCAGACATCTTCATATTAAATAAATGCTTCATTAGAAATACCTTGTTGGAGGTCGAGGGTTTTTCATACAGCTTACCCAATGTGCTCATCAAACCCTCCGTTGTCGTTTCTTTTGAGATATAGAAATCCACTGACGAAACCAGGCTCAGCCTTATTGTTCCCAGAGCCTTTCTCTCAAGAACCTCCCATTCTTTGTCCTTCATGGCCGCCAGTTGCTTTGCTCTTCCTCCGAATGGCAGGAATAGATCCTTCTGGTACAGATAGTCCTCCATTTGCATCTTCCCTAACTGGAATTTTTGGCCGTTAAACTTCTCGACCTTAAACTTTCCTTCTTCTACCATTGCTCTGACTTGAACCAAAAACCCTAGCTTCCTGTGGGTTTATCTGCCAAATATACCTTTGGCTCTAATACCAATTGTTAGAAAAACAGGATCGCAGAGCAATAACAATAAACAGAAATGCAAATATAATCACACATACACATTACAAGAGAGACAAAGATATATCGTATTTCACCACAATATGGGATACGTCCACACTAAAGTTTTCAGTCCTTATTATTATTCCATCCAACAAAGTGAAGGGATACAACCTACATTACAACCACTGCACTTCCTCTTCACTGTCTCACAGTCTCTCTTTAAATCTCACAGATCTTTACAATGCATAATACCTAATACATCAACCCTAGTCATGTTACAATGTCTTTATTTTATAAGGGAAATACAATGGGAAAATACCACGAGTTACCCAAAACCATGGGCCCGAAAACTGGTGGCGAAAACAGCCCCAAAAATTTTCCTCGGGGGCTCTGCCCCCGAAACCCTATAACGCGGGGGCCTGCTGGCCCTCGCGCCCCCCAACTGGGGGAGTGGACACTGCCCCGGACCCCCCTAGGGTCATGTCGAGATCATAACCAAACCTGGGGTACAAACACGATTGAATAATAATATCTCTGAATCTAGAGATCAAGCTCCACAACCAACACAAGCAGCCACCATGACAGTAAGAAGATTAGGCCCTAGGTTCAGATATATATATCTTACAGTGTTAATTGGTTATAAGTCCATAGAATTCGAACATGTGCCCTACGTTTATCAATTTCCACACAATTTGTTTGCGTTCCCAAAAAACAAAAAACCAAGGGGTGTTAGACAACATGCTTACCAAAGAAGTTGTGGATAGGCCAACCATGTGCCATAACATATTTACAGTTAAATTTTGACCTATAGATAGTCGAAATATGTCGCAAATCCCTCGTTTTCCCTATTCTTTGATTGATCTACTAGCCCGAGCATACGAGGCCCTAAAATTCATTTGTCGGCGTTTGAAACCATAGATGGCAATCTACCAGTTGAATTCTCAGTTGCAGAACTCGAAATCAGATTCCAAGAGCTTGTAAAAATGTTTGGGAGCTGGTATCGAGATCCAATGGGCAAGTGGATTCAGTGCCATGATGACTTTGCGGCTCCAAATCGACCAAACCCTGGTGCCCTTGTTTGCGGATGGAAAGGACGAGAAGCAAAAAAGAATAGGAAGGAACCCCAATCAAAAACTGGTTGAGATTTAGCGATGACTATTTTTGACAAATTTGGTTGGATTGGAGATTGTTTCTAGATCATTTATTATCCTTGGTGATGTCTATTTTTGACAAATTTGCTTGGATTTGGGATTGTTTCTAGATCATTTATTATCCTTGGTCTATTAGCCATGTATTATTATTTTATGTTGGTTGTCAACATTCTTGTGGATATGTTCAATGTGTTAATAACAAATTAGTAGTAGTTATTACTAGAAGTTATAGTTCATTGCTTGAATACTTGCTTTAAAAATTAATTATGTTGTTTATGTTGTTTATTACATATTTTTTTCAAACAAAAAATCATATTTTTTACTCAAACATAATTAAAAGGAATGGCATAATATATAAAAATAGGATTTTGTAGATGTTGTGAGAAAATATAAGGTCCTCATACTCTAAGAAAATTATGAAGACCTTTTAGCTATATTATAGTGTTATAGTAGTAATACCTTAACCTATGAAAATCAAGCATCTATGACATTACTCAACCCCAACATTTATCAACATCATGATTATTCCATCCACACATCCACAATACATTCAAAAAATTGTAGTATCATCAACCTGTAACCCTAAGATTTCAAATTATCACTGGAAAATAAAAGTGGTATTATAAATTCCCTCAGGGCCCAATCCTAAAATTCAATTAGGATTAGTTCTTTAGGTTGAAACCTAATTCCTTCCTCTGATAAGGCATCAACAACAACATTTATCTCCATGTATATATGGTGGATAAAGATATTAGTAAAAATATCAACAATGTGAATACAAAAAGGAAGTAAGGAGACAAAGTGAATATTTTTTTAGTCATTCATCCATTTCGTCACCGGTATGGACTCACCAAAGACATGAAGTGTTAAAGAATTCTTATCAATTGCCAATTTTAGGAGTGTCCTCAAAGTTACCATCTCCATATAGTTATTTTTTTTTCTTCCCAAATTGGATTTGAATATGATGTAATGTGCATCTAAAAGGAATAATACACCTTTATTCCACAAATTTGATCTTGCCACATTCTCATGCTAGATTTGGAAGGATGTTAGTCAATGGTTAAATATGAAGAATATTTGGCAAGAATCAAGGCCAAATCAATGCTTACATCATTGGTTACATATGCAAGGCCTGAAATAATTTAGATTTGTGCTATTTTTTGTCTTGTGGGGTATTTGACTCACACATAACACTTTGATTTTTTAGAATAGACATGTCCTAAAATTTTAAATATTTACTCAGGTTGTTTCATGATTTAATTTATGTAGGTTTCAATAAAAAATAAGAACTCCTAGACAGGTTGGTGAACTTTTAATTGAAAAGAGTAGGAATTAGGCATCTTTGATAGAGTGTGCCACACTATAAAAATAGGTGACTCACACGCCAACTATTTAAAAGTACAATTGGTGTCACCTCAATCAAGCCCTTCTTATCTTCCAATATTCCTCCTAGCCATCAAAAACTCTTTTGAACACTTATTTTCAACAAGGGTTTTATTGAAAAGCAAGTTGATTCTGCTAAGGGCTTGTCATTATAAAGCATCACTAGTGACCACCATGAAATATTCTCAATGAAAGAAATCCATAATATCGACTTTTCACTGAACTTACTGATGGATTTTTCTTAAAATTAACACCAGCTAGTGATACTTCCAAGGTGTCCCGAGTCAATATAAAGACCTGACAACATAGGAAGTTGAACTAGAACCAATAGGAGCAAAGTAAATTTACCTCCTAGAGTCGAAGGCAGTAGATCCACTTCCAATTGTTGATTCCATACTAGAAGCGTCGGTTTCACTTGTTTACTAAGAAACTGTTAGAGTCCCCATTACAGATCTATATGATGCACTTTTAGACTTTGCCATTTCCTATGAAATACAATCATTGCATAAATTAAATGGTATGCTACTTGGATTTTACAACCATGGTTGGGGCATAGATTTCGATTTTCCTATTGAAGAGAAACAAGGTCTAAGGCTGAAATGTCAAAAAACACTAAATCTATTTAACCATGTTGAGGATCTGATAATTCATTGAGAAACACAGTCTGAGCCCGAAATCTCAAAAAAAACTAATTCTATCTAACCATTTTGCTAGTTGCGAGAACCATCCTCGGTGTACTAAAACTTCAAATGTGACACCACATCTTACTCACATGCCAAATATTGATTATGTCTAGGGACCTACACATTGACCATGAGTCATATAGTAAATTTATTAACCATGGACAATTATTTAGGTTATGAGAACCATTATTGGTTTACATAACCTATAAATATTAAACCATGGTTGGTTTATTGGTTTACATAACCATGGACAAAGAAACAACAACAATGATTGTGACGATGATGACAATGATGATCATGATTATCTCACATGTAGGCTAGATATTTTTATGTGGTAATCTAGGTTAACATGCATGGACCATCAACCCCATGGAAAATTAACATGGCATTAGACCCTAAGTTTACTTCATAGGACATGGTTTAGGCCATGAAAACCATCCTCAATGTTACAAATATTGAAATGGCCGCCATAAATAATGCCACTAAGACAATGAACTAACACAACCAATGCACGTAAATGACTCATGCACTTGTCACAATTGACCCATGCAATGAATTCATGCATCTTGGAAGCGTCAACCACTAACCCCCTCACCTCGTACCTAACCTTAACATCTAACATTTGCCTCACCCCTAGATTGTTGAAGCCTTCTCTTTTTCAAATTGTACAAATTCCCATGTGTTATCCAGTTCTTCTCACAAGAAGAGGATGAAGTAACTTGAGACAGGACCCTCATGACTAACTATTGTAGAATAGGGCATGATGCCCCATGACTTTTCCCACGAACTATGGGGCTTCTTGACCCCCCTGTAAGTTCTCATCCCTCCCTCATGAATGAATCTCAATGAACTCAACCACTTGAGCTATTTATCCAACAAGTTCAAAACTGTACTCAATGCATTCTTTGTATACAATGCAAAAATCATTAATATCATGTCTTAGTAATTACCAAGTAATTTGTTCAATATATTATAATATATCAAGGAAGTAATTTGTTCACTACATGAAATATCAACCAAGAAATTAAGAATGAGGACTTTTGGGGGAGGTTATAAAAAGACCCTGTGTAATAAACCTAATTGGTTATTACAAATGTATTTATTATTAGATTAGAATAATTAATTATTAATTATTAAATGACATGTCTATTGATAAATATACATGTTTATTCCCATCGGACCATATTTAATATCGGTCATTCCTATTGTAAAATCATCAATTCAATTATAAAAATATATATATTTTTATCTAATAAGATAAATATGTAAGGTGATGCCTTACAAGTGGTATTAGAGCTTTGGCTCTCGCTCTCGTTTGCTTTCATTTCCCCTTCAGACCGACTCCTCCATTGCAGTCTTACTAGCATCTCTCATCTCTACATCCATTCACACACCCCCACATCCCTTCACACACTCCCTCATGCTTACCTCCATCCCACAATCCACACGATCCTTCTTCTCCCCACACTTTCACATTGCACGCAGTCACCCACTTGCACGCTCCCACAACCCCATCCTCCTCCTCATTGCTACTACCCCCACACCTCTCCACCACTTCCTCATTCACTCCTAGCACCAGTTATGCGCCCTCCTGTTGCATGCACACCTGCTGAGCGCCCTCCCTCTTATCCTTTTCTGCCACCCCCGCTGCCGATCTCGTCCATGACCACCTGCTGCATGCCAACCTCCTCTCTCCCTGGCACCTCCATCCACCATGCCCTCCCCTCCGCCCCTTCCATCCACCAATCCCTCTCCTCATTCGCATAGTTGCTGCTCCACCAACCATCTCCCTCAAGCCCTTCCCCGTGGAACCAACGCTACACCCGCGCCTTTGCTCCCATTCACGTTCCAATATCCCATTCCCAATCTCCATCTACGTCCCTCATCCCCTCGTCCATGCTCCCTCCACTCTTGTTTCACCCTCCTTGTTCCCAACCTCCTACCTTCTCCAATGCTTTTAAACACTAAATAAGTCTATTTCAAAAAAAACAATTATAATAATAATAATAGTATTATAAATAATAATTATTATTATAACTTAAAAAAAAACTACTTAAAAAAAATTAAGTTTATATAGTTTTAGTAATAATTATTATTAATTAGCCCGCACGGGTGTGGCTCATTAGCGGTTCAGTTATTATGAAGTCACAATTGTAAATGGAGGTCACGAGTTCAAATCACACCCGGCTTTACCCCTGTCCCATGCTTGCGAGGTGTGTGTGGCACCTGGGGGTATAGTGGTAGCGGGATTGGATCCTTGGACCCTGTGTCACGTGAGTACCAGCCTAGTCTCAAGTTGTTGATTCCCCTAGTTACAAAAAAATAAAATTTATTATTAACTAATTATTATTAATAATTATTTTTTCTTTTTATAAACAAAAGGGGAAAAGTTTCAAAAAAATAAAAATTCAAAATATTCTTGAAGATTTTGTAGAAGACAAAATGGTCTTCGATGTAGGTGTTCACGCACTTTTTAAAAGAGCGCAAACAACTCAAGAAATTAAAAAGGAATTTAAAGGAGAGACTGAAGAAATAAAAAGCACAGAGCTTGAAGGAAAAATATCGGTTATCAACGTGGCAACACAAGTTCTTCATGAAGACATAAAATAATTAATTGATGAATTAAAAATGTTGATAAACCAATGACGAGAAGAAGAATCAGCTACGCCATATGAATTCTCAAGCAAGGAAAAACATGAAGAAACATTAAACGATATTGATAAATTAAAGGGAGAAGAATCAGCTACGCCATTTGAATTTTCAAGCAAGGAAAAAAATGAAGCAACATTAAATGATATTGATCAAGTACATCTCAAGATTGCTTTGCACCTATGACAGAACAAGGTACTACAATGACTCCTAAATATTTAGGTAGGGAAGAGTCTGAAGTTGCTACTATAACCAGAAAGGAAGGGACTCCCGATTTCTCAGGTCAAATAGAGTTGGAAAATGCATATGCATTCACGACAGAAGAAGGGACTATGACCATAAATGAGAATCTATTGCGACTCTCGAGTTCTCAAGTCAAGTAGAGATGGAAAATGCATATGCACTCTCAACAAAAGAAGCAAATGCGACTTCCAGTTTCCCAAGTAAAGAGGAACAAGGTACTGTGACAACCCCTAAATATTCAAGTACGGAAGAGTCTGAGGTTGCTACTACAACCAGAAAGGAAGGGAATCCATGCCAAACGCCTCCTTATATTCCTCCGCACAATATATCCAACCCACCAGACTCCTCAGGGGCTAACAAAAGACTCCCCAACTACAAACCTCAAAATACGATACTCACTCAAAAATTTGTACGTCTACCAGAATGTCGCTGTGGATTCTTACAAGATAGTGAAGCAAGGCACATTAATACGCCAACTGAAAAATCTATAAAATTGTTTAGTGAAACTTTAGAACAAGGACTTGTTAAGGAAGACGATAACAAGGACGATAAAACAGAAGAGCTAGAGGACAAGGATATGAAATATCAAGATGATATTGACAATCACAATGTCAATATCAATTATAAAGAAAACAACGATGTCATAGGTTGTAATAATAATAAAAAAAATAAAGGTAAAAATGAAGTCATTATTAACAACAATTATGAAATAAATGAAGTGGTAGAAGAATGCAATGATAAAAGCGTCGAAGATAACCTTAATCCTGGTAACGGAGAAGAATGAAACCTAGAAGATGTTGTGACAAATGAAGAAATGAACATTCTACCAGTGATCACAACTCAATTTATTCTAGAATCTCAAAACCAAAAGGTTCACCGGGTACAACTAAAGATAAGCTTGCTAGACAAGGAAGTAAGTACATTATTAGTAATTAACGGTACAAATAAGAAAACCATATCAAAGCATGCAGAAATATCAAAGATCCACATAAAATTAAAAGAGCAAAAGAACACTATCATATTAGCAGATCTGAAATATACGCCGCTTAGTTGTTATGCGTTTATATACAGAATCATAAGCATGATATGATTTTAATGGAAATATGACCAATTATTCCAAGAACTTATAAACCATGGCACATTTATTCGTAGCAAGAATTCCAGCTACAACACGCTCATAGAAGATTCGTGTTCAAATCTTTTCAGAGCGGGATGACTTGTAATAAACCTAATTGGTTATTACAAATGTATTTATTATTAGAATAGGATAATTAATTATTAATTATTAATTATTAAATGACATGTCTATTCCCATTAGGCCATATTTAATATCGGCCATTTCTATTGTAAAATAATCAATTCAATTATAAAAATATATTTATTTATCTAACAAGATAAATATGTAAGGTGATACCTTACACCCCCCTACAGGTGTTTTTGAAGGCAGTTATTTAAACCCCCCCTAAAGGTTTTTTTTCAGGCAGTTATTTAAAACCCCCCCTAAAGGTGTTTTTGAAGGCGCTTATTTAAAAACCCTCTAAAATTCATGATAATTCTCATGAATTTTAGGGGAGCTTCTAAAACGACCCCCCCTAAAAGTGTTTTTGAAGGCGGTTATTTAAACCCCCCCCCCCCCCCCAAAAGTCATGAGAATTCTCATGACTTTTTAGGGGGGGTTTAAATAACCGCCTTCAAAAAAACCTTTCGGGGGGTCTTTTTAGAACCACCCCCAAAAGTATTGAGAATTGGACTTTTTGGGGGGGGGTCTTTTCAAAACCCCCCCCAAAGACTTGAAAATATTTTTTGGGGGAGGGTGGTTTAGCAAAACCATCACAAGCTAAAATTGCCCCCAAAAGGGTAATTTGTTATAGTGATGGTGAAGGTGGCAATGAGACAAAGTGAAATAGGTTGATGGTGGATGACGAATGATTGATGGGGACAAGGATGGTGGAACCACGAGAAAGAGGATAACGAGGCTTGATGGTGATTGTGGTAGTGGGAATGGTGTTGGTGACAATGATGTCATGATAGTGGAGTTCAACATTAAACTGGTAACCCTAGAGCTTGTAGCCTTGCCTAAAAACTCTAGTTGGTAGCGTAAACCCTACTTTGTATTCTAATCACAATGAAACCCTATTATGAATCATAATCCCTTGCCTAAATTATAATACATATAAAAATTAAATAATTTTCATTGTACATATATATTCATGTGCCTACATTTGAATCCAAATCATTATACACATATATGCATATTTTCTCATCTATATAGCAAGGGTGCATACAACTAGAAAAACATTGTACCTTTCACCGGAAACCTAATTATTTATTAGATGATTGAAATGTTGTTATGACATGGTTGACAATTTTGTTGCAAATGATCGTGGTTGATTCTAGGACCATAACCAGTATTTATTGCAGATAATTGATTTGGTCGAGTTTTAAAGGGTTTTGATAAGTGTTGGTGTAAAAACTTGCCTTGTAAAGGGGAGCGTAGAATTTTTGGTTATTCTAAAAGTGTTTACAATATGTTTGGGGCGCCTCATGAGATTTAGGGTGCATGGTGTATGTTCATCCCATCAATGGTTTGAAATTGATTGTAGCATGAAATTTTTTATATGATGGATATGTACACTTGTGACAACCTTCTCAATGGATGGAAAACCTAATATGATCATAAAATTAGTAAAGCTTAGTCCAACATGTACATTCTACCATAGTGACAAATCCATGAGATAAAACTATAGTACATTCTCTCAATCCATTTATTTTTACATTTAAGACCTCCCATTGTTTATATCCTTTTAAAAAATATTGCATTATTGTATGCCTAGTAAAATAGAAAATTGAAGACAACAAATTTATGGAATGAATGCATTTCAATGTGCCACCTCATAAAAATAGAGAAATATCAATATGCTTCTTTAGGTAAATCTATCTAGAATTTGTTTTGGGGAAACATGCTAACTATTTTCATCATTTAGCATTCCAAGGGGCCGGTTTAAAGATGCCACAAATTGATGTACTATGAGACACCAAGATTCAAATTTCCAAATCCCTCCACAAGCAAGTGAAGCATTGGTGTAATTAACACTTACAATGGTCCTAAAAGCCTAAATGTTAAATCATTTCTTAATAAAATCGATAACCCCTTGATGAAACCATAAACATGAATTTTGATGAAACTATAAACTATAAACAGGGTGCGAAGTTGAGTAACACTTCCGTGAGAATCAAGCGCCAGAGAAACATAGCGGAAGCTATTCGGCCGAATAACCATATTTATTCGGCCGAATAAAGTAATTTATTCGGCCGAATAAATATGGTTATTCGGCCGAATAAGTGAGCCATTATTCGGCCAAATAACATTTAATGGTGAACCGTTAAAATTAACAGTGTCCTCGAAATCTGTGCGACGCATAGCCGGACGGTAAATTCGACCAATGGTTCTATGTTTATTCGACCGAACAATTGTTCAGCCGAATAATTATTCTACATAAAAGCTCGGCTACGGCTGACACTTGTCATTTTCTCCTCTACAGGCTACTGGTCCCCGCTTGTCTCCCCACCAGCAGCAGCTGGACCCCCACCTGTCACTTTGTTTGTAGATGTCACCTTTCATCCCCTCCTATAACCGTTTCCCTGTTGGCCCCGCTTTCTAGAATCTGCCCTATTGGCCCCTCGTTGTTGGCCCATCTGGTTCGACGTGGCTTGTTGGATGTCGATTGTTTGACATGGAGGATTGTGGAGATATGCCACCTTATCGATGTGGAGATCGCCACCCTCTCAATGTGGTTCATCTTAGGTAATCATTTGTAATGTGTGTAGGTTTTGTTTAATTTTCTGTTTTCTTTTATGTTTTCTAATGTTTTTTTTTATGTTTTGTAATGTGTGCAAGTTGTTGGGCTGGTCTGTTGGTTCGGCTTCGTCCGATTGTTCGGTTGTGTTCCATTGGCCCTGCTAGTTGGATTCTACTCTGCTTGCCCTATTGGTTTGCCCTAGCCTGTTGGACCCGGCCAATTTTTTTGTCGTGGAGGTTCGTTCGAGCTGCCACCTTTCTATTTGGAGTTCGTCACCTTCTTTTTGTTGTTATGTTCTTAGGTAATCAGTCAATTTTGCTTTGCGTTTTTCAAATTTTTTTGTTATTTTTTATGTTTTAATTGGTTTTGTTTCTATGTAGGTTTTGTTGGGCTATCTGTTGTGTTTGGCTTCGTTGGGTTGGTCTGTGGTTACCTATTCGGCTACTATAAACAGGTGTGCCTACTTTATTTTTTTATAGTTTTTATAAGTTATTAGTCATTAGTTTTTATAAGTTCATGAACTCTGTCCAATTTGGGCAGGGTTCATGAACTCATGTCCAATTTCCCAAATTGGACAGAGTTCATGAACTCTGCCCAATTTGGGCTAGAGTTCATGGACTCTATTCAATTTGGGCAGAGTTCATGAACTCTGTCCAAATTGGGCAGAGTTCATGAACTCTAGCCTATCCAAATCATATGCTGAAACTTATTTAAATATAAATACTATTGAGCTAGTTAAACTTATTGAGTTAAATTTATTTAACTATTAATTTTTTTTATGACCAAAAAGAGAAATATAAACAATACATAGTTGGTTAAACTTGTTAAACTGTTGATTTTTCTTATGTGATAAGAAGGAAAAATAAAAGTAGATTTGAAATTCTATTTGCAATTAGTATTTTTGGTTTATGTATAGGTTTCCCTTTTTGGTTGAACTCTGTCCACATGGACAGAATTCATGAACTATGTCCATGGATAGAGTTCACGAACTCTGTTCATGTGGACAAAGTTCATAGATCAATATATTAGTTAAATATGATAAACTATGCTTATGCATAACTACAAACAAGATTAAACTTTACATTAGACGTAATAGGAAATAACTAAAGCTACTACATAGAAAACTTGTAAAAAATCCTAGCCTTCCAAAACAGCAAAGTCAATTGTATTATGCACCTAAAAATATGTTTTATTCTTATGTATTTAGGGAATCCTTGTTAAAGTAGATTTGAAATTCTATTTGCAAATGGTATTTTTGGCTTCTGTATAGGTTTCCCTTTTTTGTTGAACTCTGTCCACATGGACAAAGTTCATGAACTCTGTCCATGGACAGAGTTCATAGATCAATATATTTGTTGAATATGATAAACCATGCTCATGCATAACTACAAACAAGACCAAACTTTACTTTAGACGTAATAGGAAAGAACTAAAGCTACTACATAGAAAACTTGTAAAAAACCCTGGCCTTCCAAAACAGCAAAGTCAATTGTATTATGCACCTAGCAACATGTTTTATGAACATCATGTGTACACATTATTCTTATGTATTTAGGGAATCCTTGTTAGGAGGTATTGATATCAGAACATTAGAGTATTATTCCATAGATATATGGAAACATGAGACTCATTAATAATTTAAGCACATTAATAGTGATGCAATGATATTAGTCCACCTAGTATTGAGTTCATGCCACAGGTATATGGAAACATGAGACTCACTAATAATTTTTTCACATTAATAGTGATCCAATGATAGTTGTACACCTAGTAGTGAGTTCACTCTAAGTTGATACTCTTTTTAGAATGTCATGCCTTATGATTGTGCATTTTGAATTGCGAACCTAATTGATGAAAACAATGGTCTTGATTTTTAGACTAGGAATCGTCATCGTTAAAATATCAATTAAGATATTAGTTTAAGATTTAAATTAAAAGTTAACATGTTCATGAACTCATTCTTTGACAAAGAAATGTAACCTTCACTTAGTATTTAACTATATTGGTTCCATTCATTTTAAACATCAAAAAAATTTAGAAGACTGGCACATTAATTCCTTATACATCCAACAATATTAGCTATACTCATTTTAAGAACTATTAGATGATATTAGGTATATCTAAGTTCTTATTAAATAACTTAGTCTTTTTAGCATCTAGGTCTTAGAATTTGTAGAATTTGAATATGTAATGAGTGGATATTTGTGTAAGTGTAGATATTATATCAAATGGAAAGAGAGGAGTCTTCTAGGAGAAAGCATAGGAGGTCTTCACATTCTTCTGCAGTTGGTGTTTCAATTGATAATCAGAGGTTGTCAACTTCCCCTCGAGATTCAAGTTTATTGTATAGTTCACATTCATTTGATCATTGTCGAGGCGATAGGGGTACAAATGATTCCTCTTTATCTTCTATGGGAGAACGTTGATCTTGACCTTCTGTTGGTATGAACATCAATCTTTTAATACATGTATACAAATTGTTTTTTTGTGTATGCAAAGTTTATACATGTTTACACAAAAAAAAAAAATTATTTGAAGCAGAGCATGGTTCAGAAGATTCTTGTAATTCTACAGAGAGGGAGGCAAAGCGAGCAAGGGAGATGGATGAGGGTGCAGAGCAAGGTTCCCAAGAGGCTCGTCATTCTACACATGGTGATGTTGGTCGAGCAAGGACGCAATATGTTGAACTAATTGAGGGTTGTACACCCATTACAATGTATCCATCTGATTTACCTGAGGAGCTTCCGTGGAAAAGTGGTGATCATCAAATGACTCTTGAAAGATGTATATTCCACTATGGCAAGTTGGAAAATGATTTATCTACTATGGATATCCCTCCAGAGAGTAAACAAAGTTTGGAGATTGTTTTGGGATCATTGCAAAAATTCATTGAGGCATATGAGAATCTCGAACTAACTATGAATGGTTTTGTTGATTTGATGCGAAGACGAAGGGAACAAGCGATGGGTCCAGACAAGTGGGTTGTTGTGAAGGAGAGAGTGACAAAAGAATAGGCCAAATCAATGTTTAACTTCAAAGAAGGTCTAAAGCGAGAAATGTTGAAAGTGCAATATTTCAAGCACCCTCATCTTGCACATCTACTATATGATCGGTTCCTCGCAGCCTATGGTCGGTTTCCATGGAACGATGAGGTTTCTCAATATTTTGCTATATTTTTTTGTGCGGAATTTTTTTTAAATATGAAGCAAGACTATACTGATGTTCATTCTAAATTTTATGGAGTTGGAAATGGTCGAATATATGATTGAAAATGTGATCTTAGAGACCCTACAACTCTTCGACCTCCACCCCAGATATCTTGCCCACTCAGGTTTGTGGCATTAAGATCAGAGATAGAGCCCACATCCCAACTTGGGACAACTGTAAGGGATTTTGTTGGCGATGGTTTATCATTAGCATTAGTTGGAGTAGATGTGGGATTGGTTAGAGAGAGGGCTTGTGCCACTATTCGTCAAAAGTTTGTTTACAAAACGAATGACAAGGTAGATGGAATGAGCATTGGAGATCTTAGGTTTTATGCCAAGGTTTGTCTTGACATAGCGTCAAATGTTATATCCAATGATACATCGAGTTTAGGAGAGGTTTGTTGATTATGATATGACAATCTATTTAATCTTTTATTCATTTTGAATTGAACTTTTTGTTACATTATATGAATGATATTATGTCTTTTTTGATGTATAGTAATAGGTACATTATGTAAATGTTTATTGGTTGCAGTTTTCTAGAATGATGAATGAACATTCTTTTCGACTTTCCACTAGTGAAAATGTAGAGCATATTGGAGAGGTATATTTATTATTTACATATTTATAATTATGTTTGAACTTGATATATTATCATTTTTTTGAATTTGAATTTAACTATACATCTTATTGTTAATTTGACTTATCCATGCAGGTTTCTTTAGACACGAACTTTTTAAATGATTTACCATATATTGTGAGCTAATGTTTTTAATTTTGTTGTTTCAGTTTTAAGTTAATTGCTTAATTTTTTTTTGTTTGCACTATGTTTTATTTATTAACACAATTTAAATTTTAGGGGAGAGATATAGGTTCTTTGCTAAATGCAGTGGATATTGTCACAGAGGTAATTTTTTTCACACTTGAATTGATCTTTGATACAAGTTTAATATTTTAATTTTTTTTAATTTAGTTAAAATTTGTTCAAGTAATTTATGAGATTCATAAATTGATTTTATACATGTTGCAACATGGGTCTCTTCAATCTTTTGGAGGAAAATGGGAAACTCTGCCGGAGGATAGTGGTGGACATGCATTTAGAGAATTTGATGTAATTTTGTTAATAATTGAATTGTTCTTTGATATATAAGTTTAATATTTTAATTTTTTGAATTTAGTTTAAATAATTTATGATATTCATAATTTGCTTTTATACATGTTGCAGGATGCGTTGAGTCCAAGGGGAGGCCCTAGTGGAGGATAGTGGTTGACATCTTTTTTTTTTGTTGAGATATAGACTGTAGTTATTTTGGACATCGAGGGGATTTATTTTTGAACTATACATATGTACATCGAACTCACATGTTCATGAACGTTTTTTGAGGATTATATACATGTACATTGAGCTTACATATTCTGTATTTGCTTGAAATGGTCTACTTTTTTTTGTTAATTATTTAGCATATTTTGTGTGATAAAGGTTTAGAATATGTTTTTGCATGTTTATGAATGTATGTAGTATTAAATTTATGTATGGAATGTTAAGAATTGATGTTTGGAAGTTTTGATAGGTGCAATCTAAAGTTAGGAAATGTTAAGAATGAATGTTAGGAAATGTTGAATGTTAAAAATGAATGTTGAGAATGAATTTTATGGTAAGAATGAATGTTAGAAAAGTTATGAAATGTTAAGAATGAATGTTAGGAAATGTTGAATGTTAAAAATGAATGTTGAGAATGAATGTTATGGTAAGAATGAATGTCAGGAAAGTGTTGAATTCTAAGAATGAATGTTAAGGAAGTTATGATAGGTGCAATCTAAAGTTAGGAATGATAAGAATGAATGTTAGGAAGTGTTGAATGTTACGAAGTGTTGATAGGTGTAATCTAAAGTAAGGAGTAAGGAATGTTAAGAATTAATGTTAAGGTTCAAGCATGTTTAAAATGTTAAGAATGAATGTTAGGAAGTTTTAGGAAGTGTTGAATGTTAAAAATGTTAGGAAGTTAAGAATGAATGAATGTTAGGAAGTTTTGATCTAGATGCAATTTAAAGTTGGAATGTTAAGCATGTGAAGAAGTATTCATGAATGAATGTTAGGAAGTTTTGATAGGTGCAATCTAAAGTTAGGAGTAAGGAATGTTAAGAAGTGTTGAATGTTAAAAATGTTAGGAAGTTTTAAGGATGAATGAGTTAGGGTGTAAAATATATGAGTTTGTTAGGATGAATGTTTAAAATGTTAGGAAGTTAAGGATGAATGGATGTTAGGATGTAAAATCTATGAGTTTGTTAGGATGTAAAATATTTTCAGTGTTGGATATGTAAATAGGAATGTTAGGAAGTTTTGATAGAAATATGAATGTTAGGAAGTTTAAGAATGTTATTAAGTATTGATAGACCTACAATCTAATGTTTATGAATTTGCAATCTAATTTTTTATAGGAATTTTAAGAATGAAGGAATGTTAAGAATGAATGTTAGGTTTTTATAGGAATTTTAAGAATGAATGAATGTTAAGATTGAATGTTAAGAATGACTGTTATCTTTGAATGTTAGGAAGTTTAGGAATGTTAGGAAGTTTTGATAGAAATATGAATGTTAGGTTCAAAGTTCATGAATGTTAGGAAGTTTTGATAGGAATGTTAGAAATGTTATGAAAGAATGTTTGTTTGTCATATTTTAAATTTTTAACTAATGATTTCTATTTTCAATGTTCAGGTACATTTTATGCGACTGAAATCATGGAAAATAGGGATTTAACAATTTTTTGTTTTTTAATTATAAGCAAAGATTATAGGATTGTGAAGCTTGTGCTAAATTAGAGCAATGGTTTTAGACAACAATTTGATGAATTTTCATCGATTTGTTGTAAATAATCATTCCTCTAATTTAGCATAAGCTTCACAGTCATGGAATCCTTGCTTGTGATTAAAAATCAAATGATCGTTGTCTCCATTTGCCATGATTTTAGTTATGTGAACTTACACAAGTGATATTTTAAAGTAAAGATTCGGAGCGGAGAGTGGGGACAACCACATCCGTTATCTCATCCCTTAAGTGGTCTAATAGACACATGGAGACCCGAATAAAGTATTTTATATAGAATTAAGATGAAATTACACATTAAAGTTTTCATTACCAAATAATTTTTGAATTGATTTTAGCATACTAGAATACGATCATTTAAAATCTTATATTCTAGTTCCCTTTCAAGATCATAGACATAGTTGAAGGAAAAAAATATATTGTACACAACATTTGATAATGACATGGACAAAAACATCGATCTATTAATTTTTGATATAGTTAAAAACATCGCAATGGAATGTCGTCCTCAATTATCCGTTCATGATCATATTTGGACAGTTTCCATTTTTTATTTTTTAATTGTATTTTCGATGGAAATTGAACCAATTTTATTCGAGATGCACATACTAAATGACTATATGAACAACATATAATATCAGGTTCATAATCATGAAAGTAGACATAATTTTTAGTCATATAGGTCTACTGAAAAAAATGCCCTTTAAAATGATGAATCCTCTCTCGTATGTATATCCGTTGTTATTGTAGTCTTCCAATAACTTCATTTTTCCTTCAGTGCATCGCATCAAATAATACTTCACATTTTCGTTGTTGTCTATAGATGCAATCACAGCGAAAACATCCCCTGTGCAAATTACAATTGACGTTAAGATTTTTAAATCAATTAAATTGACTAATATGTATGTATAAGGTGATGGAAAAGAATGAACAATCGACAAAATAGTTGTAATTGATCATTACCTTCTCTAACAAGATATGAAATTTCATCACCATCAGATGATATTGCTATTTCTTGTTATTCCAATTCTTCTACACTTGTTAGTGGCATTTTTCTTTTAGGATTAATCTCTGTGTGTTTCCAATGTTTTACGTAGTTGTTCGTTATGTTTTCACAAAATTCTGTACATTCAACATTTTCATTGCAAATATGACAAAAGCATGATTGCTTTCTACTGTCAAATGCATACACATTTTGGAAGGCTTTTGTTTCAATAGAGTGAAAATCTCTAGTCCCATGTATGGTGCTAGCATCGTATGGTATTGATCTATTTATATCTTGGACCCCAACAAGCCATAAAAACCTACACAAATGACAAATTTTGATGTTAGTGTACATTTTTCTAAATTGACAATCAAATATAAATTAAAACATTTGTGTACATACCTGCGCACATCTTTTAATTGTTGATTATAATCTTGTCTTAGATGTGATTTACACCATTGGAAAACCTCTACAACTGAATGAAATCGTGCATTACTATGGTTCATTTTCCATCTTCGAAGTGCTCTTTTTACGCATGCTCCTGCACCATCATGTTCACCTTTTCCATGTCTAGTTTCAAAGAAATTCTAGCGATGTTTAATGTTCAATGCTTTATGAAGTCGACATAACCAATAAAATAATCGCGAAGATTTAAATTGTCCCACACATCCATCCGACCATATCCAATGCTCATTGAATTTAACATCACGTCCTTTTAGTGAATCGTAGAAAATACTTTCAATACAATGCTGAACAAAATGTGTATCGTGTGTATGATCATCGCTGATATAAAAGTGATATTCTTTAATCGCATCTTGATTGTCACACGTGCTTTCAATGCCATAAACATCCTGTTGAGAATGTCTATATAAAATATGGACAAATATCAAAACTTGGTCAGAATGATAGTATTCACTTTGTATCTCTTTTTGTGCAGCAAATGTGTAGTTTTCTGCAAAATCAAACACTGACAAAATTGTTCCTTGTGAAAAAATTTCACGAGACTGTTTGAATTGAAGTTCTTTCCATCATGCTCTATGTGAATGCTTGGTGTATTTATAAATTTCACTTTCAAATTTCTTGAGAAAATCTGTCACACCTATTTTATCTTCTCGCAAATCAATTCTTTTGGAATGTGCATCACTAGAACTTGTAATGTATTCACATCTTCTCCAATCAACGGTTACATTTGACAATGAGTGATCAGTATCGATGGAATATTTATTGTGGAATAAAACCAAATTTCCACAATGATCACAATGTTTTCCATTGACACATTTCTTATTATAAAATACTTCATCGTGATTTCTCTCACATAGAATTTGAGATATGAATTCACGTATTGTGGGCGGAGGTGGTGAATTTGTCCAAAACATTTTACCAAATTCAAGAAACGTTTTGTAATATAATTGAAATTGCACATGATAACGGAAACAACATGTGTCATGTATAGTAATAGGTCTAGCATACCATGGTTTTAGTTGCACAAATGTAGTGATTGACACATTAATTCCACGATGATCTTCCTTGAATTTATTGAACAATTGTACTTGTGTCATATCCATTATATGTTTTGGACTGCTTATATATACTCCTCATGATACTCTTTGTCATATCACATCCCTTGAATTTGGTGAAACTCGAGCATGTGTCAACCAATATTCCCGTACAATATCTTTAACACTTGCTCCCATTCTATCTTTGTAAGGTTGTCTACAAATAATTGCCCAGCGAACAAGTTCATCATTTTCATCTATTTGCATTCTGAATTTGCTATGTTTGTATAATGTCTTTCTTGAGGTTCCAACTGCTTCTGCTAGTTGTGTTGTCAAACGTTTTTGTTTAGTACTAGCCGAAACAATTGCTGTATGAATTGCTTTTCGTGCAGCACTGATATCTTTCTTCCTAGATTTTTCAAATTTTTTTATTGCCTCACCTATATTTTCTATCACATTATGTTTCAATTTCAACTCTTTGGTCGCCTTGTGAATACCCAATAATGACGTGGCATCTTCTAACTTCTTAGTCACTAATAAACATCTCAAAATTTGTGCTTGCCCTGTTATTGAATAATTCTTCAGAACATCATCATAAAAATTTTGAGCCCGATATCGTGCAGCATGTATGGGTATTTTTTTTTCATATTTGTTCCAATCAATGTTTTCTAACATGTCATCATCAATGGTAAAAGTACCTATACATCAAGTTAAATTTAATTTAACATGTATCCAAAAATACAATTCATTATAAAAAATGAATTTGGAAAATACATGATATATACATACCTGGTCCAATTTCTGGTTCTTGAACTTGATCTTCAATATTGACTTCATCGACATTAGTATGTAAATCACTATTTACATCTTCAACAATGGTCTCTTCAACTTCAATTTGTTCTTCTTGTACTATATTTTCAATTTCCATTTCATCAACATTATCATGTAAAACTGTATTTACATCTTCAATAATTGTAGCTTGCATTTCTTCAAGGCATGCTTTGTTGGCATGATATTTAAGTTTTTTTTTTCTCTTTTATCATCATCATCATCATCACATTTAAGATCATATTTTCTTTGACAGTTTCTCTTACTGCCCATGATTGTTTAATCTATAAATGATAAATTAAAGAATCATCACTTTATAGTAAAAAAAACAAAATTTAAATTTAAAAACAGTTACAAAATTTATAAACATATGAATTGAAATTTACTTCACCTTATCAAAATCTTGTAAGAGTCTTTTGAAGAAAAACTCCTTGGAAACAAATTTCTTTTGAAAGGAACCTTCTTTGAAAGAAATAAGAACTCCTTGACAATAAATCACCTTTGAAAAAACCCATTGGAAAAGAATAAGAACACCTTCTAAAGAAATCTTCTTTATAAAACCACTGGAAAAAAAAACTTCTTTGAAAAAATACCTAGGAAAACAATTTCTTTGGAAAAACCCTTGCAAAGAAATAACTCTTTTGCAAAAATAACTTTGGAGAACAACTCTTTGAAAAAACTCATTTCAAAGAAATAAAAAGGAAAAATACATCTCCTTTGCAAAAATACCTTGAAATAAAAGCTTATTTGCGAAAATACCTTGGAATAAAAACTCTGTAAATGCACCATTTGGAAAGAAACATTTTCTGAAAAAACCACTTGGAAAAATACTTTGTAAAAAAAACCTCTTTTGCAAAAATATCTAGAAAAAAAAAACTTTGAAAAAACCCCTTTCAAAGAAATAAACTCATTTGCAAAAATATCTTGGGAAAATAGCTCTTTGAAAAAACCTTTTCAAAGAAATAAGAAGGAAAAATACAACTCCTTTGAAAAAATAACTTGAAATAAAAACTTCTTTGCACAAAATACTTTGGAATAAAAACTCTTTAAAAGCACCATTTTAGAAAAAAAAAAAACACCATGAAAAGAAACCCCTTGGAAAGAAATAGAAAGAAAAATACCTTGTAAAAAAAACTCCCTTTGCAAAAAAAACTCCTTAAAATATTCTGACCAGAAATATGCAAAATTAAAATGTGCGAAAATAATGAACGTACTTAGTTTTATTTATATAAGTTTAGACAACGACGTTTTTTTTTTGTTTTTTTTCTGGCCGACGAGTTTTTTTTACATTTGGTTATTCGGTCGAATAACCTTTGTTGCAAGTGATGTCTCCATTACGGAAAAAAGTTATTTGGCCGAATAACCTCTGAAACCTGAAAACTTCACGTTTCCTCACAGTTTTCAGGTTTCTCCATTTTGGGAAGGTAAAAAGAATCTTTTACACTACAAAGTGACTGTCGGACTTGATACCATTAGTTTCGTTATTAAATCTACTTTCCAAATACATAGATTTTGGTGTGTATAGGTGACATCTGATATTTTTAATTATTTTTTTTCTTAACATGTGTCGAGTTTGGTTTCATCTCTTTCAAAATGCGGTGAAATGAAAAATCCATAGCTTTAAAAATACATCACCAAAAAAATTGAAAAAACTATGGTGAAGTTAATTGGCATGTCTACTTCAAAAGGGTATTCATAGATTTTTTAGTTTTATATTAAGTTGAGAGAAACATTTTGCGACAAAAAATATGTTGAAAATCGACAAGGTTTCCGCATTAATCGAATTCAAAAAAATATAATAATTAGTTATATATCCATTGGTTACAAACTTATAGTCATGCAGTAGCATATTATGTGTAAATTGTCATAGCATATTTTTTTTTTGCAAAAAACAAGTTTAACAATGATTTTACGTTTGCGACAAAACATGGCTATGTTGTAGTCCTTCCATTTTATAAGAACATGCTATCAAACATTTTCCGAATCGACATATCAAATCTGAATATAAAAAATTGAAAAACCTATGGATAGCAAGCTAACATAATTCTCTAAAAGTTTTCTTTTTAGTGAAAAGTGAAATTCCAAACAAAAATATTACTTTTATTCGCCCAAAGTTGGAAAACATGAAAAACTCAGATTTATTTTCTCACGGGCCGTAGATCTCCTTCCTTCTCCTCTGTGGCTCTCAAATTTACCACGTGTCATCCACCTAGCACCTATGATTTGTGAAAACATTTTCCAACCGTTGATCTAGTCCCTCCATAGATCTTGGTTGTTAAAAGGTGCGGCCTTTTACTGACTTCGCAGATTTTGGGCTCGCCAATTTCACGCGCAAGTCAAATGTGAAAACTCACATCCAACCATTGATCTCCCTCGCACTAGATCTACATCATTAGAAGTTGTGGGGTCTTCCAAAAAGTTTGCAAATATGAGAATCAATTGCCTTAGCACATGTTGAAAACATGAACAACTTCCTGACCGTAGATCTGCACTGGCGACCGTTGATCCAACCTTTAGCATGCCCACCAGCTAACACTCCCACCCACGTTTAAACGACGTCATCCTTATTTCGTGAAGCTCACCTTTGGCCATAGATCTTCTCCACCATCGATCTAGACCGTCCATAGGTTTCGACGCATAACTTCAGGCATACTTCGCCATTTAACTCTATTTTCACTGTTTCAGGCCTCGGTTTTGATCATTTCCTTCTCTAATCCACAAGCATTTATCTAGATATCTTATATTGGCTATCTTATGGCTATTTGACTCACACCACTGAGATTTCTTCATTCTCTTTAGAGATTCAACCTCCCACTTCACCCAGGTCAAAAATAGTGCCAACAGAAAGCATGGTTTTGGTTTGAAAGGTTTTGCCTTCTTGGAAGAATCAACTCCAAAATCTATGTTAATCGATGCATATGGAGAGTTAGGGTATTGGTTAGAAGTTGAGAAGGTGTTCATCTATAGTTGTGAAAGAGAAAGATGAGCCAGGGAGAGTGTATTGGAATACAATGTGATGATTAAGGCTTAGGGAATTTCAAAAATTTATGACAAGTCTTGGAAATTGTTTAAGAGCATGGATAATAAAGGAGTTTCATGTGATGAATGCACTCATAATTCTCTCATTCATATGTTTGCTGCTGCAAAATTACCAGATGATGCAAAATGCCATTTGATTAAAATGCAGGAAGCAGGGTTTGTGCCTCATTGTGTATCATTTTGTGCTATTATCGATGTGAATAAAAACCTAGCCATAGCCATGGAGGAAGAGGACATTTATAAGGAGATGTTGAAGATGGCCATTGAGGAAGATGAATTTGTTTATGGTGCATTGATAGATTCATTTGCACAAGTTGGAAATGTGTAGGAGGTTGTTCATTACTTTCAAATAATGCAAAACCATGGCTTTGTAGCCAACTTCACAGTATATAGTTCTTTGATTAAGGTATATCGAAATATTGGCCATTTGAGAGAGGCTCAGCAAACATAAGAAAAGATGAAGAAATTGGGAGATGGTGCAGAAATCTTTACAACAAATTTATTTTTACAAAGATGTCAGTATGGTCAGTGAGGCAGAGTCATTTTTAATGACTTAAAGAAAGCAAATCAGGCTAATGATTTTCTTATTCCATGATGATGTGTATATACAAAAAGATTGGCAGACTTAGACAAGCCATTGAAATTGCAAAATAAATGCAGGAATTGGAACTTCTCACAGATCATCTCTTTTTTAATAATGTACTTAGATTGTATGCAGCAGAGGGAAGATTGAGGGAAGCTTCTAAAATTTTTCAGCAAATGTTAAAAGCGAAGGTTTCACCAGATGATGTCACATACAAAAGATAGGGTACAATTTCAAAGAAAGGAAGCCTTCCAATGGAGGCATTAAATCAACTTGATATTGCACGGGGGAGTGGAATCCCCCATAGTATGCAGGCATCGATAGTGACTCTTTATTCCATGGTGAGAATGCATGAGAAGGCTTTGGAGTGAACAATTAAAAGAGATCGGTTTGGAGCTTGACGTGTCTACATACAATGCTTCCATTTATGCATTTGGAAGTGCAAACAAGATTGATGAGGCTCTAAATATTTTTATGGGTATGAAAAACAAGGGTCTTGAACCTGATGTTTCTACCTACACGAGTATGATCATTAACTATGGAAAAAAGACTTGATAGAGGGTGTAAAAAGGATGTTTAATAAAATGAACTATAAGGGTTTTCAACCAAATGAATCTACTTATAGAGCGGTAATGGATGCATACAAAAGTGTTGGAAGACTCAATCTTGAAGGGTTGGTTACTCAAGAGATGCAATTTACTAACTATCATAAAGAACTAAAACAATCTAAATGATATTGAATTTTTTTCAGGGCCTTTCCATTTTCATCTACAAACATTCCCAGGTCAGATGACATTGGATACACATATTGATATACATGTCACAAAGATTTGCAAATTGATTAAGTATATTGCTCAGAAAAATTACCTCAAATTGTCATTGCCTCAGTTTCTACAATTAAATCCATACAACCAACATAAAAAAGTATACACGAGACTTAGTTTTGTTGGAATGCAATCAATTCCATTGGAAAGAAAACAAAGTGAAGTCTTTGAAATGTAGTAACTTTTTCTACGAGTTCTTCAGAATACTTTAGGATAAGTTTAATATAAGAACTGATTATTAACAAAAAAGAAATAATTCATTAACTGATGGAAAATATATGTCGTTATGTTCATATATGGATTCTTGTAAATATATGAAACATAACAAGGATGAGATGATTACATTAAATTAGAATGTGTTTTCATTCATGGACCAAGATGAACTAGTGGCATATGCCTTCCTTCTCTTGTTATTTCCATACATATTGTTGTAGGTGTGAGCATATTAAATATTATTGGTATTAACCTTGCACATTTTTCAACTCAGACTGAAAATTCAAGAAAATATATCACACTATTGAAACACAATGTTAACAAATCTTCTAAAATCAAAAAAAAGTTTGATCAATACACTAGCAATTTTTGGGAATGACTCTTTCCAAATCTTAAATTTTGTGAAAAAAACATAACCCCTGTCAAAAGAGTCCAACTTCAAAAAGAAATATCAATCACTCTTTCCAAATCTTAAATTTTGTGAAAAAAGCATAACCCCTATCAAAAGAGCCCAACTTCAAAAAGAAATCAATCTGAAAGGTGGTCAATTTGACCATTTAACATGGCCATGACATACCACAAACAATAGTTATTTAGATGAACAAAATCAGCCAATAATTATTCTAGATTTGGTAACCATGATGTTTATTATTGTTGAATGGTGGAACAACACCCAAGTCTATTGTTCATGTTGATTCCATGATTGTTGAGCTCCAAAAATTGATTGCACTAAACCCAAGTTTGAGATTTTTCCTTTTAACTACTGTTTTGGGACAGAGGAGTGCCTAGAAATGTTCCCAAAAGTGCCCAGGACAAGAAAAATTCTTCGTATTGTTTGTTATCACTAATAATAAGGTTGTTAGGAGGTGCAAAAAGAGCCCATAATTACTATAGCATTCACAAAATTACTTGAACCTGATCCATAACTACTTGAAGGATTCTACAGGGGTTTGTTGGCAGAGAAGTACTAGGTTCATCACATTGAAAGGATTTAACTGGCTCATGTTGACATGTCTACACTCTACAACATAATGCATATGTTTTCCATTAGATGAGACGAACCTTCCAAGGTGTGTCTCCTCATTGATATCGTGTATCTCAGGATGATGGCATTTAATCTTGCCCTCTTTTGGTAACCAGTATATTTATGTCAAAATGTACTCTATGAAGAATTCTAATAGTGCTTCCCATGATCTAATTCTTACTTAATTACAGATATTTACTGTTCATTAATTGAGAGTCATGTGACTCTCTAACAGCTACTATGTTTCCAAATTCTACGAGTTTATGTGATAAATTTGAAATCCTTAACTTATCAAAGGAGGCTATGTTTGAAACAACTAGTTCATAAACTCTTCTTTTATATAGTTTGGTATAAAAGTTGAAGAAAAGTACAACTAATTCTAAATTTGTAGTCCGCAAAAATGTACTTCTAACTTTCTAAATTTGGTCACTCGAATAATTCTTCAATTAAAATTAGAACTCTTTTATGTTAAAATCAAAATTTTGATAGGATATGTTAGATGGAAGAGAAGACGTACTATAATTTCTAGAAGAGATTGAATTAAATTATGTCATTGTTATTATTGATTGGTGTTTTTGTCTTCAGCCACCTCTAAATAAAAGATATGGAAATGAAACGTGGCATTAAAGTTTCAGTATTGTGAATTGAAGCTAATTATGATTTCCAACCACATGTTTTATGTAGATATGCTTCATTAGCAGGGATGGAAACAAAGAATGAACCAAAATGGGTTATATTTGTGCATTATGTGAATATAGGTGGTAATTGCAGGTCTTAATAAAGAAAAAAGTGTTTACAGGACTTAAACATCAACATCATGGATGTCATTAGATTCTAGAAATATTAAGGTAAGACAACAATTTATATTTGAAATAAAAATTAAAAGAACTTACTATTTAGTGACTGCATAAGCAATGTTTGGTTCTTATCCACGGCTACTCTATAATTCCATTACTTGAATATAAAAAAAAATTCTTAACAGTGTTCACTGGCTTGAAGTGCTCCATATTGTTGCATGGGTAGCCATACCGAGGGGTCGGGTACAGGTACCGGGTAATTGGGTACTTCGATGGTACATTCCTAGCCGTACCCAGCCATACCCAAATCTAATCTCACGTACTAGGTACTTCATTTATGAAAACAAGACACTCACACGGATTTAATTACGTCACACCGCATGTTTGGGTACGTGAGCGATACAGGCATTGGGAAATTTACCTTAGATCACCAGTCGGGAGGGTTGATTTGCAATGTTTGAAGTTTAAAATTTTAAAAATGAAAATCGAAAACACTAAAACACATGTTGTGTGGGCCCTTGCCCCTTACCTAAACCCTTGCAGCACTCCATTTCTCACTGCCAGTGCTCCATTCTCACTACTCCAGCGATGCCTATCTAGTGAGCTTGCTGACATAGGACCTTAGTGATGTCGATGACATTGATCCTGAGGATGCTGATGACATGGATTGAGGAAGCCAAATCAAATATCTTGTTCATTGTTTAATGTTTATTGTTTTGAAATTTCTTTTTCATGTCTGGAAATGCCATTAGGAAAATTTTGAATGTAGTATGACAATGAGTTTGAACTCATGACGTCATGGACATATCATTGAATTTACAAATATCAAATATACATGTATGATGTGACTATGACATTTTATTTTTATAAATTTTAATATATGCATACATATTTAATATATATATATATACATAAATACATATTTAATATATATACATACATACATATATATATATATATATACATATATGTGTGTGTGTGTGTGTGTGTGTGTGTGTGTGTGTGTGTCTGTACAGTACCCCCGATGTACCCAAGTACCCTATTTCAAAAAGTGGCATCCCGATCCTTGTCCCCATACCAGTACCCGTCCACATACCCACGTTTCCTGAAAACTTTATTATATATATATATATAAAGCATGGCTATTGGATTTTATGGGATATGCTGTCAAAAATGATAAGGGGAGTAAAGGTCTACTAAAATCAATTTGGTAAAACAAGATATAATTTAACATGCATTTTTTGCATGAAGGTTATTGATATAATTATATATAACTCGTTATGTCAGGTATCTGAGGAGGTTGAGCGAGCAGTGGCAAACCTTGTTTCTGTAAAACTAAGTTCAGGCATATGCAAAAAAATTCTTCACCATCTCTTTCCCGAAATGCATCTTAGCCATGTCATTAATAACTAATTAAGGCATAGTTTTCCACATGTTGTTGATTTTAATGTAAATGGAAACACTTCGAGATAGTGCTGCCATCTTCTAATACGTGTTTGTAGGGTGGATTTTAGGAGTTATATTACTTAATAATACACATAAAACTTCTAAATCCACATGGACCTATTTATATACCCAACAATAGGAAACCTGATTAACATGGGATTCTTTTACTTTGCCTTTTTTTATCTTGTTTTCCTTATAATATACATATTCTAGTAATTTATTATTGTATGTCTAGTACAACAAAACAAATACAAGGGCCCGATCAATCAAGAAACTCAAGGCTAAATTTTGTGACTAAGCACAATATTTTTATTTTCACTAGGACCAGAGTCGAAGATGATCAAAACTACCCGGTTCACATAGTGTTGTTAGATGCCTTTACAAGTAAGTTGATAACAACGGGACTTGAGTCTTCCCATAAAGTGGAAATTGCAATGTTCCCCCAAGTTTCTGGGATGAGGGGACGTAGGAGCAGGAAAACACAAATTTAAGATGCATGAAGACCACCCCCAAATTTTAGGGAAATTTAGTGGGCACAGGGGACGTCCCTAAAATTATAAAAATAAAATAAAATAACAAAAATAATATTTCATTTGACGTATATTCATTATTGTGCAATGTAAATACTAAATATATTGATTTATTTGTAAGTAGTACTAAGTAGGGATTGTAAAAAGTGAAAATAATGGAAAAAAATAAAAAAAATATTCTCAAGGGCATGGGTGGGGGGCAATGTTTCGTCAGGAGTCCCTAGGACGTCAAGACGCAGGAAACGCAAGAAACTCATCCCCAACCCTGCAGGATGCGTCCCCATGGAACACTGGGAAATTGTTGTTCTTGAGGTCGACTTTGGACCTGATGATGAGGAAGATTAGACTACAAAGGAATTTGATAATAATGTGGTTCAAGAGAGGGAGGGAAAACGACCACTTCTTACTGGTGAGATGTTGATTGAATTAAAATATGGTGTTGGAACCCTTGAAGAACTGAACTTTACTGATAATTCCAACTGGATAAGGAGATGTAAATTCAAGCTTGGGGCTAGAGTTGTAGGGGAGACCTATGATGGAATCAGGATAAGAGAAGCAAAGATAGAAGGACTCACAGTTAAGGATCATCGTGATGAATGTAAGTTTCTCATCCCTTATTTCATGGTTTTCTATTTAAAATTTCCTTCAAACAATTGCTTAGCCAACTTAACACTTGTGATTTTACTTTCTTGATCTCAATGAACAACAATGAGGACTTCATCATATGACCTACATATATGCAATGTTTTAAAATTTAAAACTCGAATTCAAAATAGTTTGAAAGTAAACTCGGACTCAAAATTTACAATGAATCGGTAATAACTCAACGGATTTGATTTTAATCAAGATTCTATGTTGATTCTAAAAATAATTCATCTGATTCTATGCATTCTATGTTGACTAGTGCATGAAAGCATCTAACTCCAGAAGAATTCATCCAAAACAACAACTGAACTAGAAACAAGATAAAAACTTGGTACAAAGCATTTCCATGTTTGGAAAAAAACACAACGGTGTACATGTCAAAAGGTCTTTTTCAAAACACCTAAGCAATCACACATAAGGAAGCAGACAACAGGACCACTAATCCCCAAATAGAGATTTCTATTTTCAATTTGAGTTGGGGAAAATCAGGCTCAACCATTTCTCTCTGCTTCTTAGGCACTGACATTATCCCCGCGGTTTCAGAATTCTATTCCAAGTTGCTCCATTAAGTGGTTCCAATTGTGGACAATTCATGATTCACAAGTTCACTTTAAGCAATATCAATGAACAGGGGTAGTCTACAAAATACTACTATGAGACCTTTATCTTGCCTTTCAGTTGCATGCCCTGAACGAAATATGGACTAGGACGTCGGCTCAATGGGAACACCCTGCAGACTGATTCGAGCTGGCGGTAAATCTAGTCTTGATGACATCAGTCCATAGGGTTTCAATTCTAAAGGTAAACCTGTCATGTTTTCAAGGCCTATGTCGCATACTATTCTACAAATAGAGAGTTCTAAGAGGTGCCAAGCTGTTAGAAAAACAGGATCACAGAGCAATAACAATAAACATAAATGAAAATATAATCACACATACACATTACAAGAGAGACACAGATATATCGTGGTTCACCCCAAGATGGGCTACATCCACACTGAAGTTGCCAGTCCTTATTATTATTATGTCCAACAAAGTGAAGGGATACAACCTGCAGCACAACCGCTGCACTTCCTCTTCACTGTCTCATAGTCTCTCTTCCGATCTCAGATATCTTTACAATGCATAATACCTAATACATCAACCCTATCCGTGTTACAATTTATTTATTTTATAAGAGAAATACAATGGGAAAATCCCACGGGTTACCCAAAACCATGGGCCCGAAAACTGGTGGCAAAAACAACCCCAAAAATTTTCCTCGAGTGCTCTGCCCCCGAAACCCCGTAACTTGGGGGCGTTGCCCCCAAACCCCCTTTCTCGGGCGCCCTTCCCCTGAACCACCGACAGGGGCCCACTAACCCCCGCAGCCCCCAGTCAGGGGAGTGGACACTCTCCCAGACCCCCCTAGGGTTGTGCCAGGATCATAACCAAACCTGGGGTATGGACACGGTTGAATAATACTATCTATGAATCTGGAGATCAAGCTCCACAACCAACAATATCCCACTTGGAGACTGATCACAACAACTCCACCGCTACTGCACTTGCTGGACCTTGGACTTGGCAACTTTCTCATCTTCACCTTCATGCTAGAAGGCCAATTGAAACCGAGCAGGAACTCAGTTTCTCTCTGGTCACTACCTTTATGAACATGTCTGCAGGAATCTGGCTAGTATGTATCTTTTCTAGATTCAACAGTTCATCTTCTAGAATAGAGCGTATGAAATGGTACTTGAGTTGTATATTTTTAGTCCTGGAATGGAATGTTGAGTTCTTTGCAAGATGAATGGCACTCTGGCTATCACTATACAACCTACTCTCCTTCTGCTTCTTACCCAATTCCTCCATAAACCTCTGCAACCAAATCATCTCTTTACTAGCCTCTGTAACAGCAACATACTCTGCTTTTGTTGTTGAAAATGCAACAACCTTCTGCAGTTTTTAAATCCAACTTATTGATGTTCCACCTACAGTAAACACATACCCTGTGGTGCTCCTCCTGCTATCCTTATCACCTGCCATATATGCATCAACATATCCTATAGAACAATGTCTGAACCTCCAAAACATAATGCCTGAGTGGTAGTACCTCTCAAATACCTCAGAATCCACTATACTGCCTTCCAATGTTCTTTTCCTGGATTGTTCATATATCTGCTCACAATTCCCACCGCTTGTGCAATAGCTGGTCTTGTGCACACCATGGCATACATCAAGCTGCCAACTGTTGATTGATGGAATCTTGGACATGTAATATGTCTCTTCCTGTGTCTTGGGACACATTTCCTTACTTAGACTAAAATGGCTGGCCAAAGGTGTACTTACCGGTTTTGCATTATACATTATGAACCTTTCCAACACCTTTTCTATGTACTCACTCTGAGACAATGTCAATTTGTGATTTTTCCTATCTCTCGTTATTCTCATACCAAGGATTTGCTTTGCAGCACCCAAATCCTTCATCGCAAATGATTTAGCTAGCTTTCTTTTTAGTACATTTATATCCCGCATGTTAGACCCTGCAACAAGCATGTCATCCACATACAATAACAAGATAATATATCTTTCATTGTCTAGCTTCTTGAAATAAACATAGTGGTCAGAATGACATCTAGTATAACCTTGTTTTGTCATAAACCCGTCAAATTTTAAATACCACTTCCTTGGAGCTTTCTTCAAGCCATACAAACTATTTTTCAACCTGCATACCAAGTTCTCTTTACCTTGACCTCATACCCTTGTGGCTGCTGCATATATATATCTTCCTCCAAATCCCCATGGAGAAAGGTTGTTTTTACATCTAACTGTTCAAGATGAAAATCTTCTACCGCCACTAGACTTAAGATAGTCCTAATTGAATTCATCTTAACAACAGGAGAAAATATTTCATCAAAATCTATACCTTTCTTCTGTGTAAACCCCTTTACAACAAGTCTCGCCTTGTACCGCTTCTTACCTCCTTTTTCTTCCTTCAACCTGTAAATCCATTTGTTATGCAATGCTCTTTTACTAACAGGCAACTGAACCAGATCCCAAGTCTGGTTTCCTACAAATGAGTCCATCTCCTCATTCATGCCTTGCTCCCACTTCTTTCTAGTTTCGACCTGCATCACTTCTTCATAACATTCTGGTTCACCAGCATCACTCATCAACAAATAATACATTGAAGGAGAGTATTGTTCAGTGAGTCTTCTTAACCTGGTAGATCTTCTTGCAGTTGTGGGAGTTTCAGGTACTTGCTATTGTTCATGATTTTCTGGCACCTTCGGAACTTCATTTTCTTGAATTTCATTAAGTACTGTGTACTATGTGTTTTCCTTTTCCTGTTTCTTTCCCTGCAACTGATCTTTATACATGACCTTTACATTGAATATGACATCTCTACTTCTAATGATTTTGTGATTTTCATAACCCCATAAATGATAACCAAAATCATCAACCCCATATCCAATAAAGGTACATTTCTTGGATTTAGCTTCAAGCTTTGTTCTATTTTCTTTATCAATATGGACAAATGCTTCACAACCAAACGTTCTCAGAAATGAGTAGTTTACCTTTTTATCTGTATAAGCCTCCTCTGGAATACCACCATCCAAAGCACTTGAAGGTCCTTTGTTTATTAAATAAACAACATTATTTACAGCATCCACCCAAAATTGTAAGAGCAACCCTGCATGCAGTCTCATACACCTTGCACGCTCCATGATCATTCTGTTCATCCTTTCTGACACACCATTTTCTTGTGGTGTTCCTTGGACTGTTTTCTCTCTACGAATCCCATGGTATGAACAGTAACTATCAAACTCCTTGCCGCAGTACTCGCCTCCATTATCAGATCTAAAACACTTCAACCTTTTTTTAGTCTCATTCTCAACCAAAGCTTTCCACTTCTTAAAAGTAGAAAACACATCAGATTTTTGTCTAATGCAATAAACCCAAGTTTTCCTAGTTGCATCACCAATAAATGTAACATAATAATGAGAGCCACCAAGATATTGTACCTGAGCTAGTCCCCATACATCTGTAAGCACAAGCTCTAACTTTTCATTCTTCTTATGTTTCCCAACCCTGAGAAATCTGACTCTCTTCTGTTTTCCATAAACATAGTTTTCACAGAATTCCAAACTTACCTGCTTCAAATCTAGTAGCAACTTCCTTGAGTGGAGAATTTGCATCCCCTTCTCACTCATGTGGCCAAGCCTATGATGCCATAATGCTGTATCTGTTCCTGTGGAAGCTAAAGAGATAGGATGGTCAGTATTATGAGGACATACATACAATGTACCTACCCTGTCTCCTTTTTCTATCACCATTGATCCTTTAGTGATCTTCCACCAATTTTCTCCAAATGTAGATAGAAAGCCTCCATCTCTCAATTTCCCTGTTGAGATCATATTTCTTTTCATAGTAGGAATATGCCTAACATCTTTCAACAACCAGTCAGTTCCATTCTTAACTTTTATCCATACCTTACCCATTCCAACAATTTTACATGGCCCATCATCACCCAATAAAACATGTCCAAAATTGCCTGGAACATAATCATGAAAGTATTTCCTATGGGGTGTAGCATGACATGAAACCCCTGAATCTATTACCCAATAATCACTAGTATTATCTAATGCAAGAATCAAAGCATCTTGTAACACATCACCTGCTACATTTTCTTCCTGGGTAGTTTCCTTCTGTGCATCTCCTTTCTTCTTTAGAGATCTGCAGTCTTTCTTTAGATGTCCTTTCTTTCCACAGTTCCAGCACTCTATTTTTCCTAGTCTAGACTTGGATCTGACTTGGATCTGCCCTTTTTAGAGTTGCTACGATTACCTTGGCTCTTTCCTCTCTCCTTTTTTCTTCCCCTGCTCTCCATGGTCAACACATTACCTGATGTCTCACCTATGCTTTTTCTTCACATTTCCTCGCTAAGAATAACACCAATAACATCATCAAATTTCAAGGTGTTTGAACTAGAGACAGAGTTACTTACAGCCATGACCAAGCTATTCCAGCTTTTTGGCAATGAACATAAGATTAGAAGAGCCCTAAACTCATCATCAAATTTCACACTTACAGAACTTAGTTGATTTGTAACTGTATTAAAATCATTTAAATGATCAGTAACAGATCCACCTTCAGACATCTTCATATTAAATAAATGCTTCATTAGAAATACCTTGTTGGAGGCTGAGGGTTTTTCATACAGCTTACCCAATGCGCTCATCAAACCCTCCATTGTCATTTCTTTTGATATATTGAAATCCACCGACGAATCCAGGCTCAACCGTATTGTTCCCAGAGACTTTATGTCAAGAACCTCCCATTCTTTGTCCTTCATGGCCGCTGGTTGCTTTGCTCCTCCCAACGACAGGAATAGATCCTTCTGGTACAGATAGTCCTCCATTTGCATCTTCCATAACTGGGAGTTTTGGCCGTTAAACTTCTCGACCTTAAACTTTCCTTCTTCTGCCATTGCTCCCACTCAAACCAAAAAACCTAGCTTCCTACGGGTTTATCTATCAAATATACCTTTGGCTCTGATACCAATTGTTAGAAAACCAGGATCACAGAGAAATAACAATAAACAGAAATGCAAATATAATCACACATACACATTACAAGAGAGACACAGATATATCGTGGTTCACCCCAAGATGGGATACGTCCACACGGAAGTTTCCAGTCCTTATTATTATTCCGTCCAACAAAGTGAAGCGATACAACCTGCAGCACAACCACTGCACTTCCTCTTCACTGTCTCACAGTCTCTCTTTCGATCTCAGAGATCTTTACAATGCATAATACCTAATACATCAACCCTATCCGTGGTACAATGTCTTTATTTTATAAGGGAAATACAATGGGAAAATACCACGGGTTACCCAAAACCATGGGCCCAAAAACTGGTGGCGAAAATAGCCCCAAAAATTTTCTTCGGGGACTCTGCCCCTGAAAACTCGTAACTCGGGGGCCTGCTGGACCCCGCACACCCCAACCAGGGGAGTGGACACTACCTGGGACCCCCCTAGGGTCATGCTGAGATCATAACCAAGCCTAGGGTATGGACACGACTGAATTATAATATCTCTGAATCTGGAGATCAGTCTCCACAAGCAACCACCATGACAGTAAGAAGATTAGGCCCTAGGTTCAGATATATATATATATATATATCTTATAGTGTTAATTGGTTATAACTCCATAGAATTCGAACATGTGCCCTAGGTTTATCAATTTCCACACAATTTATTTTCATTCCCAAAAAAACAAAAAACCAAGGGGTGTTAGACAACGTGCTTACCAAAGAAGTTGTGGACAGGCCAACCATGTGCCATAACATATTTACGGTTAAATTTTGACCTACAGATAGCAGAAATATGTCGCAAATCCCTCGTTTTCCCTATTCTTTCATTGATCTACTATCCCGAGTGTACGAGGCCCTCAAATTCATTCGTCGGTGTTTGAAACCATAGATGGCAATGTTCCAGTTGAATTCTCTGTTGCAGAACTCGAAATTAGAGTCCAAGAGCTTGTAAAAATGGTTGGGAGGTGGTATCGAGATCCGATGGGAAAGTGGATTCGGTGCCATGATGACTTTGTGGTTCTGGATCGACCAAACCCCGGTGTCCTTGTTTGCGGATGGAAAGGACAGGAAGCAAAAAAGAATAGGAAGGAACCCCAATCAAAAAATGGCTGAGATTTAGCGGTGACTATTTTTTGACAAATTTGGTTGGATTGGGGATTGTTTCTAGATCATTTATTATCCTTGGCGATGACTATTTTTGACAAATTTGATTGGATTTGGGATTGTTTCTAGATCATTTATTATCCTTGGTCTATTAGCCATGTATTATTATTTTATGTTGGTTGTCAAAAATTTTGTGGATATGTTCAATGTGTTAATAACAAATTAGTAGTAGTTATTACTAGAAGTTATAGTTCATTGCTTGAATACTTGCTTTAAAAATTAATTAAGTTGTTTATGTTGTTTATTACATATTATTTTCAAACAAAAAATCGTATTTTTTACTCAAACATAATTAAAAGGAATGGCATAATATATAAAAATAGGATTTTGTAGATGTTGTGAGCAAATATAAGGTCCCCATACTATAAGAAAATTATGAAGACCTTTTAGCTATATTATAGTGTTATAGTAATAATACCTTAACCTATGAAAATCAAGCATCTATGACATTACTCAACCCCAACATTTATCAACATCATTATTCCATCCACACATCCACAATACATTCAAACAATTGTCGTATCATCAACCTGTAACCCTAAGATTTCAAATTATCACTGGAAAATAAAAGTGGTATTATAAATTCCCTCAGGGCCCAATCCTAAAATTCAATTAGGATTAATTCTTTAGGTTGAAACTTAATTCCTTCCTTTGATAAGGCATCAACAACAACATGTATCTCCCTGTATATATGGTGGATAAAGATATTAGTAAAAATATCAACAATGTGAATACAAAAAGGAAGTAAGGAGACAAAGTGAATATTTTTTTAGTCATTCATCCATTTTGTCACCAGTGTGGACTCACCAAAGACATGAAGTGTTATAGCATTCTTATTGATTGCCAATTTTAGGAGTGTCCTCAAAGTTACCATCTCCATATAGTTGTTTGTTTTTCTTCCCAAATTGGCCTTGAATATGATGTAATGTGCATCTGAAAGGAATAATACACCTTTATTCCAAAAATTTGATCTTGCCACATTCTCATGCTAGATTTGGAAGGATGTTAGTCAATGGTTAAATATGAAGAGTATTTTGCAAGAATCAAGGCCAAATCAATTCTTACATCCTTGGTTACATAAGCAAGGCCTGAAATAATTTAGATTTGTGTTATTTTTTGTCTTGTGGGGTATTTGACTCACACATAACCCTTTGATTTTTGAGAATAGACATGTCCAAAAATTTTAAATATTTACTCAGGTTGTTTCATTATTTAATTTATGTAGGTTTCAATAAAAAATAAGAACTCCTAGATAGGTTGGTGAACTTTTAATTGAAAAGAGTAGGAATTAGGCATCTTTGATCGAGTGTACCACACTATAAAAATAGGTGACTCACATGCCAACTATTTAAAAGTACAATTGGTGTCACCTCAATCAAGCCCTTCTTATCTTCCAATAATCCTCCTAGCCATCAAAAACTATTTTCAACACTTATTTTCAACAAGGGTTTTATTGAAACACAAGTTGATTCTGCTAAGGTCTTGTCATTATAAAGCATCACTAGTGACCACCATGAAATATTCTCAATGAAATAAATCCCTAATATCGACTTTGCATTGAACTTACTGATGGATTTTTCTTAAAATTAACACCAACTAGTGATACTTCCAAGGTGGCCCGGGTCAATATCGAGACCTCACAACATAGGAAGTTGAACTAGAACCAATAGGAGCACAGTAAATTTACCTCCTAGAGTCGAAGGCAGTAGATCCAGTTCCAATTGTTAATTCCATACTAGAAGCATTGGTTTCACTTGTTTACTAAGAACCTCTTAGATTCCCCATTATAGATCTATATGATGCACTTTTAGACTTTGCCATTTCCTATGAAATACAAGCATTTCATAAATTAAATGGGATGTTACTTTGATTTTACAACCATGGTTGGGGCATAGATTTTGATTTTCCTATTGAAGAGAAACAAGGTCTAAGGCCGAAATGTCAAAAAACACTAAATCTATTTAACCATGTTGAAGATCTGATAATTCATTGAGAAACACAGTCTGAGCCCGAAATCTCAAAAAAACCTAATTCTATCTAACCATTTTGCTAGTTGCGAGAACCATCCTTGGTGTACTAAAACTCCAAATGTGACACCAAATCTTACTCACATGCCAAATATTGAGTATGCATGGCCTATGTTGTGGCTTGAGACCCCACACATGACATGTAAGGATTAGAGATAGATTCCCTGGACTTAGAACCTAGGGTCTTTTAACAAACTATGCCAATTTCAGGTTATAGATTCAATCGTAGATTCTCTAGTTGACACCCAACTAGTATATTTTCTTCTTGTAGGTGTATTTTACACCGCCCAAACTAGTAACCACACCCAGAACCCTCTTTGTTTCCCCACCAGACTGATATGTGCTGATATTTAGATCATTACTATTCCTAGAACTACCAAAAACGTCCAGTGATAGTGCATATGCATGATTTGACCACCCCACAATCTCTTCTTAGAAGGGGAGACGATAGGATAGTTAGTATCTAGGCGCAAGTCTGAGTTTGTATTTCCTCTATGTCATCATTGACCCCCATACCAATCAAATTGATTTCCCAAGCGGCTCGGCTCTCCTTATAAGTGCTCGGTCTCCCTTTTTGGAAGCAGCACTCTCTTCCAATCAGTGAATAATCTTTGCGCCTGCTTAACCACTATTGTTGCTACTCGATCCAAGGTTTAAACTTGTGATCTCTTCCCAGGAATGAAATACTCGTCCCCTCTTGATAAAATGTGAACCCATCAACAAGAAGAATGTGATTTCGACCCCCTTTATGAGTGCATATTCCTCCTCATAGCAACTTGTCCTCCAAATAGAAACCCTTTGTGCTCTTTCCTCTTGAAAATATTCACCGATAGAAGACATCCTCTTCAAATATTCTAATGACCTTTCACTGTCAAATACGTAGACCAGACTTCCAGCAATGGTATATATTGCATCTTTGGGCTTTATGACCTTACCTCATGTGTATTCATGGCTCCAAATGTTAGATTCTCGCTTGTAAGGTAAATCAATTATGTCTAGGGACCTACACATGGACCATGAGTCATATAGTAAATTTATTAACCATGGACAATTATTTAGGTTATGAGAACCATTATTGGTTTACATAACCTATAAATATTAAACCATGGTTGGTTTATTGGTTTACATAACCATGGACAAACAAACAACAACAATGACAGTGACGATGATGACATTGATGATCATGATTATCTCACATGTAGGCTAGATATTTTTATGTGGTAATCTAGGTTAACATGCATGGACCATCAACCCCATGGAAAATTAGCATGGCATTAGACCCTAAGTTTAGTTCATAGGACATGGTCTAGGCCACGAAAACCATCCTCAATGTTACAAATATTGAAATGGCTACCATAAATAATGCCACTAAGACAATGAACTAACACAACCAATGCATGTAAATGACTCATGCACTTGTCACACTTGACCCATGCAATGAATTCATGCATCTTGGAAGCGTCAACCATTAACCCCCTCACCTCGTACCTAACCTTAACATCTAACATTTGCCTCATCCCTAGATTGTTGAAGCCTTCTCTTTTTCAAAATGTACAAATTCCCATATGTTATTCAGTTCTTCTCACAACAAGAGGATGAAGTAACTTGAGAGAGGACCCTCATGAATAACTATTGTAGAATAGGGCATGATGCTCCATGATTTTTCCCATCAACTATGGGGCTTCTTGACCCCCCTGGAAGTTCTCATCCCTCCCTCATGAATGAATCTCAAAGCACTCAACCACTTGAGCTATTTATCCAACAAGTTCAAAACTGTACTCAATGCATTCTTTGTATACAATGCAAAAATAATTAATATCATGTCTTAGTAATTACCAAGTAATTTGTTCACTATATTATAATATATCAAGTAAGTAATTTGTTCACTACATGAAATATCAACCAAGAAATTAACAATGAGGACTTTTGGGGGAGTTTCTACAAATACCCCCTGTAATAAACCTAATTGGTTATTACAAATGTATTTATTATTAGATTAGAATAATTAATTATTAATTATTAAATGACATGTCTATTGATAAATAGACATGTTTATTCCCATTAGGCCATATTTAATATCGGCCATTCCTATTGTAAAATCATAAATTCAATTATAAAAATATATTTTTTTTTTCTAATAAGATAAATATGTGAGGTGATACCTTACAAGTGGTATCAGAGCTTTGGCTCTCACTCTCGTTTTCTCTCATTTCCCCTTCAGACCAACTCCTCCATTGCAGTTGTACTATCATCTCTCATCTCTACATCCATTCACACACTCCCACATCCATTCACACACTCCCGCATGCTTACCTCCATCCCACAATCCACGCGATCCTTCTTCTCCCCACACTTTCACATTGCACGTAATCACCCACCTGCACGCTCCCACAACCCCATCCTTCTCCTCACTGCTACTACCCCCACACCTCTCCACAGCTTCCTCATTCCCTCCTACCACCAGTTACGTGCCCTCATGTTGCACGCACACCTACTGAGCGCCCTCCCTCTTATCCGTTTCCGCCGCCCCCGCTTCCGACCTTGTCCATGCCCATATGTTGCATGCACTCCTGTTGCATGCCAACCTCCTCTCTCCCTGGCGCCTCCATCCACCATGCCATCCCCTCTGCCCCTCCCATCCACCACACCCTCTCCTCATTCGCCTAGTTGCTGCTCCACCAACCATCTCCCTCACGCCCTTCCCCGTGGAACCAACGCTACACCCGCAACTTTTCTCCCATTCGTGTTCCCATATCCCATTCCTGATATCCATCTGCATACCTCATCCCCCACAACGCTACATCCACGCCCTCCTCCCCTCGTCCACGCTCCCTCCACTCCTGTTTCACCATCCTTGTTCCCACCCTCCTACCTTCTCTAGTGCTTTTAAACCCTAAATAAGTCTATTTCAAAAAAAACAATTATAATAATAATATTATTATTATAACTTAAAAAAAAACTATATAAAAAAAATTAAGTTTATGTAGTTTTAGTAATAATTATTATTAATTAGCCCGCACGAGTGTGTCTCATTGGAGGTTCAGTTGTTATGAAGTCACAGTTGTAAATGGAGGTCACGAGTTCAAATCACACCCAACTTTACCCGTGTCCCATGCTTGCGAGGTGTGTGGGGCACCTGGGGGTATAGTGGTAGCGGGATTGGATCCCTAGACCCCGTGTCACACGAGTGCCAGCCCAATCTCAAGTTGTCGATTCCCTAGTTACAAAATATATATATATATATTATTAATTAATTATTATTAATAATTATTTTTTTCTTTTTATAAAAAAAGGGGAAAAGTTTCAAAAAAATAAAAAATCAAAATATTCTTGAAGATTTTGTAGAAGACAAAATGGTATTTAATGTAGGTGTTCATGCGCTTTTTAAAAGAGCTCAAACAACTCAAGAAATTAAAAAGGAATTTAAAGGAGAGACTGAAGAAATAAAAAGCACAAAGCTTGAAGGAAAAATATCGGATATCAACGTGGCAACACAAGTTCTTCATGAAGACATAAAATAATTAATTGATGAATTAAAAATGTTGATAAACCAATGACGAGAAGAAGAATCAGCTACGCCATATGAATTCTCAAGCAAGGAAAAACATGAAGAAACATTAAACGATATTGATCAATTAAAGGGAGAAGAATTAGCTACACCATATGAATTATCAAGCAAGGAAAAAAATGAAGCAACATTAAATGATATTGATCAAGTACAGCTCAAGACTGCTTTGACACCCATGACAGAACAAGGTACTACAATGACTCCTAAATATTTAGGTAGGGAAGAGTCTGAAGTTGCTACTATAACCAGAAAGGAAGGGACTCCCGATTTCTTAGGTCAAATACAGTTGGAAAATGATATGCACTCACGACAGAAGAAGGGACTATGAACATAAATGAGAATCTATTGCAAATCTCGAGTTCTCAAGTCAAGTAGAGATGGAAACTGCATATGCACTCTCAACAAAAGAAGCAAATGCGACTCCCAGTTTCCCAAGTAAAGAGGAACAAGGTACTATGACAACCCCTAAATATTCAAGGACAGAAGAGTCTAAGGTTGTTACTACAACCAGAAAGCAAGGGAAGCCACACCGACCACCTCCTTATATTCCTCCGCAAAAAATATCCAAGCCACCAGACTCCTCAGGGGATAACAAAAGACTCCCCAACTACAAACCTCAAAATACGATACTCACTCAAAAATATGTACGTCTACTAGAATTTCGCTGCATATTCTTACACGATAGTGAAGCAAGGCGCATTAATATGCCAAATGAAAAATCTATAAAATTATCTAGTGAAACTCTAGAACAAGGACTTGTTAAGGAAGACGATAACAAGGACGATAAAACAAAAGAGCTAGAGGACAAGGATATGAAATATCAAGATGATATTGACAATCACAATGTCAATATCAATTATAAATAAAACAACGATGTCATAGGTTGTAATAATAAAACACAAAATACGGGTAAAAATGAAGTCATTATTAACAACAATTATTAAAGAAATGAAGTGGTAGAAGAATGCAATGATAAAAGCGTCGAAGATAACCTTAGTCCCGGTAACGGAGAAGAATGAAACCTAGAAGATGTTGTTACAAATGAAGAGATGAACATTCTACTAGTGATCGCAACTCAAGTTATTCTAGAATCTCAATACCAAAAGGCTCACCGGGTACAACTAAAGATAAACTTGCTAGACAAGGAAGTAAGTACATTATTAGTAATTAACACTACAGATAAGAAAACCATATCAAAGCATGCAGAAATATCAAAGATCCACATAAAACTAAAAGAGAAAAGGAACACTATCATATTAGCAAATCTAAAATATACGTCGCTTAGTTGTTATGTGTTCATATACAGAATCATAAGCATGATATGATTTGAATGGAAATGTGACCAATTATTCCAAGAACTTCTAAACCGTGGCACAGTTATTCATGGCAAGAATTCCAGCTGCAACACACTCGTAGAAGATTCGTGTTCAAATCTTTTCAGAGTGGGATGACTTGTAATAAACCTAATTGGTTATTACAAATGTATTTATTAATAGATTAGGATAATTAATTATTAATTATTAATTATTAAATGACATGTCTATTGATAAATAGACATGTCTATTCCCATTAGGCCATATTTAATATCGGCCATTCCTATTGTAAAATAATCAATTCAATTATAACAATATATTTATTTATCTAATAAGATAAATATGTAAGGCGATACCTTACACCCCCCTAAAGGTGTTTTTGACGGCAATTATTTAAACGCCCCCCTTAAGTTTTTTTTTCAGGCAGTTATTTAAAACCCCCCCTAAACGTGTTTTTGAAGGCGCTTATTTAAAAACCCCCTAAAATTCATGATAATTCTCATGAATTTTGGGGGAGGTTCTAAAATGACCCCCCCTAAAGGTGTTTTTGAAGGCGATTATTTAAACACCCCCCAAAAAAAGTCATGAGAATTCTCATGACTTTTTAGGGGGGGGTTAAATAACTGCCTTCAAAAAAACATTTAGGGTGTTCTTTTTAGAACCAACCCCAAAAGTATTGAGAATTGTACTTTTGGGGGCGGTCTTTCCAAAACCCCCCCCAAATACTCGAAAATACTTTTTTTGGGGGGGCGGGGGGGTTAGCAAAACCGTCGCAAGCTAAAACCGCCCCCAAAAGGGTAATTTTTTATAGTGATGGTGACGGTGGCAATGTTACAAAGTGAATTAGGTTGATGGTGGATGACGAATGATTGATGGGGACGAGGATGGTGGAACCACGAGAAAGAGGATGACGAGGCTTGATGGTGATTTTGGTAGTGGGAATGGTGTTGGTGATAATGATGTCATGATAGTGGAGTTCAACATTAAGCTGGTAACCCTAGAGCTTGTAGCCTAGCCTAAAAACCCTAGTTGGTAGTGTAAACCCTAGTTTGTATTCTAATCACAATGAAACCCTATTATGAATCCTAATCCCTTGCCTAAATTATAATACATATAAAAATTAAATAATTTTCATTGTACATATATATTCATGTGCCTACATTTGAATCCAAATCATTATACACATATATGCATATTTTCTCATCTATATAGCAAGGGTGCATACAACTAGAAAAACATTGTACCTAGCACCAGAAACCTAATTATTTATTAGATGATTGAAATGTTGTTATGGCATGGTTGACAATTTTGTTGCAAATGATCGTGGTTGATTCTAGGACCATAACTAGTATTTATTGCAGATAATTGATTTGGTCGAGTTGTAAAGGGTTTTGATAAGTGTTGGTGTAAAAACTTGCTTTGTAAAGGGGAGCATAGAATTTTTGGTTATTCTAAAAGTGTTTACCACATGTTTGGGGCGCCTCATGAGATTTAAGGTGCATGGTGTATGTTCATCCCCTCAATGGTTTGAAATTTATTGTAGCATGAAATTTTTTATATGATGGATATGTACACTTGTGACAACCTTCTCAATGGATGGAAAACCTAATATGATCATAAAATTAGTAAAGCTTAGTCCAACATGTACATTCTACCATAGTGACAAATCCATGAGATAAAACTATAGTACATTCTCTCAATCCATTTATTTTTACATTTAAGACATCCCATAGTTTATATCCTTTTAAAAAATATTGCATTATTGTATGCCTAGTAAAATAGCAAATTGAAGACAACAAATTTATGGAATGAATGCATTTCAATGTGCCACCTCATAAAAATAGAGAAATATCAATATGCTTCTTGAGGTAAATCTATCTAGAATTTGTTTTGGGGAAACATGCTAACTATTTTCATCACTTAGCATTCCAAGGGGTCGGTTTAAAGATGCCACAAATTGATGTACTATGAGACACCAAGATTCAAATTTCCAAATCCCTCCACAAGCAAGTGAAGCATTGGTGTAATTAATGCTTACAATGGTCCTAAAAGACTAAATGTTAAATCATTTCTTAATAAAATAGATGACCCCTTGATGAAACTATAAACATGAATTTTGATGAAACTAAAACTATAAACATGAATTTTGATGAAACTATAAATAGATAGTAACCATTTGTTTTAAAAGCATGATGTTGTTTATTAGGCAACTACACACAACATGAGAAAACAAGATACAAGTATAGACAACATGGATATAAATCACATAACTGAAAATCCGTGTACATGAAGGCTACAAAACGCGTCCAAACATATAAATTTTTTGGCAAACAGTGGAACATGGTTCCCAATGTACATACAATGGCAACTCGTGCCCTATACAAAATCCAGCAACTCGTGTTGTAGATCCAAAATACATGGCAACTCGTGCCGTAGTTACCAAGTACATGGAAACCGGGGCCCAAAAGTGCCACATCGTGGCTAATGTACATAACATGTTATGTCACGCATTGTACCCACCCCCGTCACTCCCAGGCGCATCTCCGAAATCGGTCTTCCTCCTCTTCGAGCTAGTGGCATCTCGGGCCTTCTTTCATCTAGGAGTCGACTGTCTCTCTAGTCTCTGAAACAAATGATATAAGATACCATCATTTTCAAGCATTTGTAACATTTACCACATTTATAAAATGACTGCAGAATTCAAATCTTAAATAACTCACCGCTGATGAGTGTGGGAGACGAGAGGCAACTGTCCTTGATCTATTGAGCCTCTCAGCAATGCCACCCTACAACATTTACGACAATCATTTCATTGAAAAATAATAATTGCTTAAATTATTTTTTGTCAATGCATCAAAATATTTTCATAAATTAACTTGATTCTCATCGTGAACACCTCCAACAATGGACATGACTGGGATTCAGGGCTAGCAGGTGGAGCAGTTAGCTGGACATCCTACTCTGATGCAATCATGGGGGGGATCTCATATTTAGTTTCCACAATAGTGGCGGGAACTGAAGAAGATATGTTGGAATAGGGAATGGTGGTATGGGGTGGAGGAGGACACCGTGGACTATGAACCTCTACCGGCGGTATGATAGGTGGTATCGACCCAAAAGGGCTAGGGGGGATGTTGAGGGATGGTGAATGGGAGGGAAGTCCTGGATAGAGGGAGGAGGGTGGATACAAGGGAGGTTATGGATGAGTGGGGGAAGCTGGATGGAAGGGGGGGTGTGGATGAATTAGGGAGGATGTATAAACGGGGGCCATGGACGAATGGGGGAGGATGGATGGAGGGGGGAGTATGTATGGAGAGGGGAGGATGGATTGAGGGGGGAGTATGTATGGAGAGGGGAGGATGGATGTAAGGGAGGGGGTGGATGGAGGGAGGGGTATGGATGGAAGAGATGGGGGTGACTCATGGGAGAGGGTGGAAACATGGGACTAAAGTGGGGACGTGGAATAGTGTCACCTGCATTTGTTTGTGTCCCCTGCATATACATTTGTAATATCATAATTTAGTAGAAAAAAAATCAAATTAAACCATAGTAAGTCATAACAATTCAAATTAAAAGCATGCTTTTAACTACACATTGTACCCGTGTATATGGTGACCTGTCGATCCCTAGCGGAGATGGTTGGTCATCGTAGTCTGGACATACATGTGGACACCAAAATGCATGCACGTTATGAACATATTAAACAAATAATTATTTAGGAAATCAAAATATTCAAAACAATTGTACGAACTATCATCATGTATGTCATAAATATAAATACATAAATAATAGAAATTTCATAAGTAAAAACAATATTGTGTGAGGTACTGAAATAACCTCAGTGTGAGGTGTCACAATTTCAGTTGCAACTACCATTGTTGCGTCCACGTTGGGAGATCCTACGTTCTCCCATGACGGTGTCTCAGCTCTAAATAACTGTACATTGAAATAATAGTTTAAGTCAAACAAATATACTTTAAAATTACTTTACAAATTATCAAGTGATGATTGAAAACACATTAAAAAAAGTGCTAACCTACTCCATATAGAAGCCCTTGATCGAGCCAAGGAAAGTCTACCTGCAATGGGGACAAAGATGTCGAATTGTCCCCGTCGAACTAGAAGGCCCAACATAGATATCACCAGTCACAGGTGTATCTTGACTCTGTTGTGAATTCCATGCACTCGAGACTCTATTAGGGTCAACCTGTCTCTCCACTGCAGTCGCTACTACAAAGGTGGTGTGTCTAAGGAGTCCACGTGAAACAATCCTCATCACCCCCTCGATCTGATCAAGTTTGTGAGGTAACTGAGGTGGCTGGGGAGAGGGTTTGGGATCACGCCTAGGAGATGGTGGCCCTCTCAATGGTTTCCTCCTGGAAACAGGTCGATCTTTTGCAGAGCCAAGCCCAACACCCTAGAACTCGGTTATGTCAAAATAGTTGACATGTAAACTGAGTGCAAACTCAGCCCACTGTAGCCGAATGAAGTACTTTGGAACCTCCCTATTATTGGATGGAGGTTTATCGTAAACCATGAACCACCTATGCATCCAATTGTCCCTCCATGGTTGGAAATTACACCAATCCATGCAGACACGTGGCTTTCTAATGTCCGGTGGTTGTTGTGTTCTTGGATCGGTGAAGATACTGTATAATTGGGCCTTTGTAATATTCAATGCTTTTATTTCCTCCTTGGAAATTCCCGTGGAATAATACTCCCGCATCCTAGCTCTATATTCGGTCATGTCAATCAATTGGTGATGTGCATGGATGAGGGAGTCAATTGATCTCTCAATTGAGGTGGCAAGGGACACTCAAGATTGTTCCCATGTGTTTCTTAGTTCTCAAGTGTGCACTCTCATTTCATTTACGTAATGGTTCAAGTCATCTTGGTCAAAATTTTGTTGGGGGTTTTGATTTTCTTGAGGGTTTTTTTTGGTTCCAAGATTTGTGTTCTCTTGTGTTCCATCGGACTCCATGTTAACATTTTGTTCATTCATTGTATATTTTTAGACTCTGCAATTGAAAAATTTTCTATTATTTTACTAATTTGGGAATTATTAAAAATTTAATAAACAAAAAAAATCAATAAAATGACCAAAAAAAATGATCTTACATATCTAATGCAACTGATGATCACTTGGTGGATGAATTGAGGGATTTTTTGAGTGCAATAGGTGAGTGTAGTGGTCTCTTGCTCCGCGTACGTGTCGAGTGAGTGAGGCTTGGCCGATTGGAAGAAAATAGAACGTGTTCTTCCCGATTTTTTATTTATTTTTCTTAATAGGTGCGCATGCGCGGTTTTGGGCACATACATGCTAGAAACGCACACACGCAGCAACATGCACGCGCCTTGGTTTAGTACCAAACTGGATAGCGCGTTTGCACTTCCTTAAGTGCATGCGTGCCTTCGTTTTGTCCCCGCTAGTGTGGCCCTGTTGCAATGCATTTGGGGAGCATATTTTTGCGCCCACCCTTATGTTTTATCATAACAATGACTTGCATAAAAAGTTCAAGACATGGTGAAATATTAAATGGCTTCTTTTCTGGCTAGTAGAATAACAACAATGTGATTGTACTAGCTAAAATAACTTCTTTTCTAGCCAATCCCATGTTTTCTTGAGATTGGCAATGTATTTATTGTTTCCAATTGACCAAATTGGTTCTTGTTTTACATTCCCTTGGTGCCAAACTATTCCTAGGATTACTGTGACAAAATTGTTTTAACTTTTGGATAATTTTTTTTTTTTATATCTTATTTTGAATCTGGTCACTTTGTATTCAAGTAGTTTGTTTTAACTTTTGGATAAAAAAAATTTTTTTATAGTTGTTACCAATGTTACTTAAGATGGGTAGTGTCTACATTATTTGCAATTTCCCTATAGTTCCAATAGCAAGATATTCTTTTGAACCTATCCACTCTTTAACTTAATGAATTTTTTCACTGTAGTGGCTTCTTCTGTAGCTAATGCCATCCTTGTTTGACATAGTCGACAATGTCTTCATCATTTGCACTACCAAAATGACTTTTGCTTCGAACTTCTTTCTTGGTGCGAAACTATTGCTAGCTTTTCATCTGCATTCCTTGATACCAAATTCAATGCTATTCATATTGGTTGAGTTTTTTTGCAAGGCTAGTGTCCTTTTCAAAAAAAAGAAAAAAAAAGAAGTGTTAGTCCAATAAATCTTCTTTTTGAGTTGGTGCTATTGATATTGTTTTCATGGTTCTAAATTCTTTTTTATCAAGATTTTGATGGCATCTTCTTTTCAGTTATCCAAAATTGAAATAAACTATAAGGTCAATAGGACCTTCTCCAAATAGAGATATTGACAATTTCTACTAGCCTCGATGGCTAACTTGGGCATTGTATAATGGATTTTGTAAATACAAGTGTTCATACTTTGCTTGAAAAGAGGTTTAGCCCAATATGCTCAGTCTTCTCCTTTGTAAAATGTTGGTTGTACCATTGTTGTAAAAATATTGTATGTAAATTTAGTTAAAAGTTGTTTTCTTTCTATCTTATTATGAATCTATCCACCTTCTATTTATGCAATTTGTTTATTGTAGTTTCAATGACAGTTATGCATAGATGAAATGTGATTGTACCAGCTAAAATGGATTCTCTTCTAGTTAGTCCCATGTTTTCTTGAGATAGATATTGTCTTCATTGTTTCCAATGACCAAATTGGCACTTTATTGTTTCCAATTGACCAAATTTGGCTCTTCAATGCCAAATTTGATGTTATTCATATTGGTTTCATGTCTTTTGCAATTTTTTAACCTCGAGTAGATTCTATTATAGCCAATGCCATTGTTTCTTAAAATGCACAATGTCTTCATTGTTTGCACACGACAAAATTGACACTTGTTTCAAACATTGCCTTTGTGCCAAACTATTTCTAATCTGCATTGGTATCTTCAAATTTGGTCCCTGTAGTTGCAATAGCGACTATGCATAGATGCAATGAAACTTTTTGACCTCAAGTGGCTTCTTTTACAACTACTTCCATCATTGCTTAAGATGGGCAATGTCTTCATTGTTTGCATTTGACCGAAATGGTTGGTGTTTTGAAAATTTCCTTGGTGCCAAATTGTTCATAAATGTTCATTGGCATGTCCTATGTGTGCTAGAGTTAATGTTTTTGATATTGTTTTCATGGTTCTAAATTCTTTTTGATTGAGATCTTGGTAGCATCTGCTTCTCAGTTTTCCAAAATGGCAATGATAGAAGTCTTTTGGCCCAAAATCAATTTTTTACATTGTGTTTTTACATACTTGCATGGATTCGGGAGTTGCTTTTTTGAATTGTTGCTGAAAAACAATTTCAATTTTTTTCTTTAATGGACATTTCATTATGCAATTGCATGTTCTAAAAAACTAGGCCAAATGCAACCAGACATTGAACAACTCCTCTTCACACTAACTGCAGAAAAAATATGCCAAAGTTGGATTTTTGAAAATGACAAGTTTGAACATTCTTTCATGTAATTGCAAAAATAGAAATGCAATGTTTTTTCCTTTATTTTCATTAGTGGAAAAAATGATATGCCACTTTTGTTTATAGTTGTATCTGAAAAAAAATGGGATTTTTTGGCATGCTAACTATAAACATCTTCTCATGTAATTGCAACAATGGAAATGCAATGATATATTTTTAATTTTGATTTGTGTCATAGTAACTGTTATAAAAAAGAAAAAAAATAGCTTTTCCCAATTGCAACTGTGTTATTGTCTTCTATTGTTCTTCATGGGAGTTTTTTCTAGTTGTTGCATTATGCCACAAAGACTTTGCCACCATGTGGTCGAAATTACTAATATTGTTTGCATATCATAGATTTATCGAACACATAATTCATAAAACTGAACTAGAGTTTCAAAGAAAATATCATGTATCATGTATTAACTAACAAGAAAATTCATAGTCTAATAACACAAAAACCATAGTACACGTATATTAAGATAATAGATAAATTTACAAACACATATCGAGTAGAAGAAAACCATGAATTATGAGATGAGATGGCACCCAGAAAACAAGTTATCATTCCATTTTCATTGTATCTTACATATCTTATGTTTCGCCACTTTATGTTAGTGAGTACATGGAGGAGGCACCTTGGACCCGTAGAAGCATAGGGAGTTGGTTGGGCATGGAGGAGTATGAAGTTATAATTGGACTTTTTTGGCAAGTTATTTCTTCCATGCAAACTCTTGTAGTCAAGGATACTTGGCATTTTTCCTGAAGCTCATCTGCATCATACTCATTCAATAGATAGGAATATGCGTTCTCAGTTTGAGCATCCTCGACTAATTAATTATAACCTGAGAAGAAAAAGGGAGAAGAGTTTATTAGGGTTAGAATTTAATAATGATGTGAATTTAATAATTTAGGTTAATAATTATAAGAGTTTTATATTTTAGGTTAATAATTATAGGGTTTTAATAATTTAATAATTTAGATTAATGATTATAAGAATGGATTAGGGATAGATTTTTAATGTTTCTTGTATATTCATTATTTCCTTTAACCACTCCATTTCATATGAGCATTATTTGGTTATCTCTGTGTAGAGTTTGTAATGGTCGTGGTGGAAGGAAATGTGAATGTATTGAACATTATGGGGAGAAATCAAATCCAAGAGATTAAGGATTTAGAAGTTAAAGGTGGGATGGAATGTAATCTATTTTGTTTGGCTGAGACATTTGGAGAGGTAAGGAATTAACTGAGAGGCCATGTGTATACCTTTGAAGGTTGAAAAGGGGCAATCATTTTTTCATTGGCCAAGACATTTGAAGAGGTTAGGAATCAACTCGGAGGCCATGGCTATATCTTTGAAGGTCGAAAATGGCCCTTTTTTTGTTTTTATCTAAGACATCTGGAGAGGTTAGGAATCAACTAGACGGCTACATGTATATCTTTAAAGGTCAAAAAGAGGCCATCATTTTTTTTGCCAAGACACTTGGAGAGGTTAGGAATCAATTGGGAGGCCATGAGTATACCTTTAAAGGTTGAAAAAAAATCATTGTCGAGAACCTACTAGAGCTTTCCACCTAGCCAACTATGTTTAAAAACAAAGTTGTATTGATGTCCTTCACATTCACCTAGTAATACCTTATTATCATGTTAATTATAAGTGTTAACCTTTTCCTATGTGATTATCAAGGTAGTGAATATCCAAAATCCTTTTCAACTATGCTTCGTGAATCCAACAAGGACCATATTAATGTAGGTAGCATTGTAATACATATTATATTAAATGAAATATGTGATCTAAAATTAAATGAATATATTTTGTATTTAATGTAAGTGTTTATATGACATTCTAAAATAATTTTGTATTTAATTTTTTATTTTGGAAAAAATTATGTGTCAAAGTTTTGAACAATTAAATAATAAATAAATACCAAATAAATATATTTCTAATATAATTAAAAATAATTATCTTTTAAGTTGTAAAATTAAATATTAGAAAAAAAACTAATTTATGTTGCCAAACTATTTTAAGTCAAAAAAGTTTGACCACATAAGTAATTGCATTATACTAAATATGTATTAAAGGTTATAACTATTTAAAATTGAATTTGATGGAAATAAATAAAATAGATATTTGGAGTTGAGTCTATCTTAAACTTAAATATATTATATTATTATTTGGTTATTTATATTTAAAACAATATTTTTAACAAAATGGAACATTATAGAGATTAGAGATTATAAAAAAAAATTAAAAAGAGAATGAAATTTTTTTGGTAAAATAATCTGGAAATTGGAAAGATAACAAACAAATGATATTTATCAAAAAGTTAACAAATGATGGTATTATTGGAAAATTGAAAAAATATTAAAAATGTTAATGAGTAAACAATTATAGATGCAATGAAATAAAGTAAAATGATAATGAAAAGAAAATTGATTCTTACCTATAAAAATTATTTTTCTAAAAATATATATATATAAATTATTTAAAAAAATGATTGATATATTTATGTTTGAAATTAAATAGAATCTAAAGAACAATATTAAAACATTATAGATGTATAAATATTTGTGTGTAAATAGGAAAAACACATTATAGGCAAAACACATTATTGGCCTCATTTATTAGTGCAAGTTTATGACAAATGAAGAAATGTTGACATGATGCAATAAATAAGTTTGTTTTTATTATGTATTAGTTAAAGGTTGAATATGGATAATCATTTGAGATGAAAAGGTTGTAAAATTCATTTTATAAGAATCTTTTAAATAATTACCCACTCTTTATTTAGAACTATTTAATGTTATCCATGATAAAACATGATCACCATGTAGCCAACTATCTTCAACCATAGTCAAACATGGTAGTAAGACATGCTTAACAAAATTCAAACATATTCAACTATTGTTAATCATAGTGAAGACTAGTCAACCATACTCTTTTTTAGTCACCCTTGTTCAACATTAATCAACCATGGTTAAACACGGTTGACCATAGTCAATGATAATCAAATGTGGCAACCATGGTTAATGATGGTCAAACAAAACAAATCCTTATCAATCATGGTGAAACATAATCAACCATGTTAAACACTTTAAACTACACTTAATAATTGTCAACAATGGCCAACCAAACGTTGCAATGCAATATAGCTATCAATGAACATATAATTTTATATAAAACCATGTTTATTAATGGTCAAGCATAATCAATCAAGGTCAAACCATTGTTAACCATAGCACAACATGGTGAACCATTGTCAAACATGTTAAACATGATTGACTATAGTTAAACATGGTCAACTATAATCAACCACACTCAAACATGATCAACCAAAGTCCAGCAATATTCAACCATTGTTAATCATAGTGAAGCCTAATTAAACATAATCTCTCATAGAGTCACCCATTGTTTGACATTATTAACCATAGTTAATGATAGTCAAATGTGCCAACCATGGTCAAACCATTATTAACCATAGACAAACATGATGCATGGTCAACCATGTTGAATAATTATACTAAAATATTATTTAATGATTAGAAATAATCACATTAATAATTTTAATGTGTTTGTATAAATAGACACATATTTTTCCCTATAAAATGTACTTTAAATATAAACCTATAAATGTATAGACACATTAATATTCTGAATATAGTTATTATTAATTCTATAATGACTCTTTAAATGATAATTAAGTATAATACTTAATAATAATAAGATATTCATTATTTTATAAAATAATAATTATAAATTTATTTTCATTTATGAAAATAGAACTTTGAAAAAGAGAGGATCATTTAATTTAAAATCACTCAAGTAAAATCCAATTAATATGTTTTAACTAAATATTAAAATAATTCAAATTGTCTTTACTATGTGATGGTTCAAATTGAATAATATATAAATAGTCACTTTTAAATTTGTTTTTATTGTGTAATGATGAAGGGTTGAAATCATACAACCACTTTAAGATCAGATTCTTTTAAGTTTGTTTTTATCCTGCGACGGTGCAAATTATAAGTCCTTTTCAAATTGTTTTTATTATTATGTAATGATAAAGGGTTGAAATATATAGCCACTTTATAATATTCTAAGTTTGTTGAAAATGTATAACCACTTTACAAGATTCTTTTAGATATCATCCCCGATTTATCTAAAAGATTTAGAACTTAGGTTTAATAAAACTGGATTAATTTCTATAAATTTATCTGCACTGGATGAAAGAATTCAATTCTTGAAGGTCTAAGATATAGTCAAGCACTGTAATAAAATTCTATAAATACGTCCTTTAATAATAGCTTGAGCGTGGCAGTGTTCTGTGTGACCTTCATCTTGTATTGTTAATCTCGTTGTGCTGTGAGTGCTCTGTGCCTTTCGGCTATGTGATATCTATATTTACGAAATTTCTATCATCCATATATATTCTGTTCCTTGTTTCTTCTTTTCCCCGTTTGGATGGGGAGAATGGCCATTTTGATTGAAGGAGGTCGTATGATGGCCATTGCCGATTTTGCCTTTGTCGGCATCACTCTGCTCCTCATAATTTACTACGTTAAATGGTTATATTTCTATAAGCGTGGCTGCCTGCCTCCAGGACCTCCCGCCTGGCCAATTATTGGCCACATCCATCTGATGGACGCGAATCGACCTCTTCATCTAATGCTTTGCGATCTGGCTCGGCGCTATGGCCATATCATGCTCCTCAAACTCGGCTGTCGCAGGATCTTGGTTGTAAGTTCCTGGGAGTTAGCGAGGGAGTGTCTCACTACCCACGATATGAACTTCGCCTCCAGGCCATGGTCTGCGACAGCTGAGAATTTGGGCTACGACTGTAGGATGGTCGGCCTCGATCCATATGACCGCCGGTGTCGAGACATTCGGAGGATCTGCACATCGCAGCTTTTATCTCCTTCCACGGTAGAGTCGTCTCAACATATTCGCAGGGAGGAGGTGTCCAAGTTGGTGCGTGGCCTGTTCCAGAGCTGTACGCAGATGGGAATTATCAAAGACGACGCTTCGACTGTTGTGGACGTGAGATCGATGATGGTTAATCTCATATTTGATATTATTTTACGATTAATCCTACCTGACAGAAGCTACATGGGCAGCGCGGGAGAGGTCCAAGAATTTAAGGAGATGATCGATACCCATGTGGAGCTGGTGGGAGCATTTTATGTGAGGGATCATTTTCCATTCCTGGGTTGGCTAAATCTCCAGGGCGGCGAGAGGGCAATGAAAAAGTATAGCAGGCAGAGGGATGAGATTCTGCAGAGGCTGATAGATAAGTGCCGTCTTTGTATGAAGACGCCGGAGAATGATGAGAATCTGATAGTTGCGCTCATGAATTTTGTAGATAAAGCCCAGGATGACGATTCCATCGTGAAGGCCACCTTTTTCGTATGTGTTTCCCTTCAATATGACTGTGATGTTAAACGCAATTTTAGCTAGTCCCCTCATCTTTTACATTCTGTCAAAATGGGAAAGTTTTATGCAACCATGTAATTGGGATCTCTCTTATTTTGCAGAGCTTGATAACCGCAGGAACGGATACGTCGGCCAACACAACGGAATGGGCAATTGCATCGCTGCTGCAATGCCCAGAAGTACTAAAGAGGGCACAGGAAGAGCTGGACGTTGTAGTTGGAAGAGAGCGCGTGTTAGATGAATCGGATCTTCCCAATTTGAAGTATTTGGAGGCGATCGTGAAAGAGACTCTTCGTCTTTATCCAGCCGTTCCTCTGCTCCTTCCTCACATGGCAGCGGCGCCGTGCAAAGTAGGAGGGTATTATGTTCCGGGGAGCACAGAGCTTTTGTTGAACGCGTGGGCTATCCACAGAGACCCTGCCGCATGGGAACGTCCACTGGAATTCGAGCCGGAAAGGTTTATGAAGAGCTCCAGCCCAGACGTGAATGGCCATGACTTCAAATATATCCCTTTTGGATATGGGAGGAGGGCCTGCCCGGGCATGCGGGTGGCCATGCCCACGCTTAAGCTCACTATGGGGAGACTGCTGCAGAGTTTCGATTGGAACGTTCCACAGGGACTTGAAGAAGTAGATATGACTAAAGAGCGTGGTGTTATAATGCATAGAGCGGTTCCATTGAAGGCAGCAATCAATCCTCGCCTCCCTCATCATCTATATTGACTTTATCACTTCTGAAGAGTCTATTGGGAGCGTCAGACACATTGTTCTTCTAACATCTACCGTTTAGCTTCATAAATGTTTACGCTACTAGTCTATTGGTTGTTGGTTGACTTCTTAATGTTAGTAGTGGATTATGCTGTTTAGCTGTGATATTTGTTGGTGAATAATGTTCCATTAGGAAATAGGTGTGTTGTGTATGTAGAGAACTTATCTTAGATATAGTTCAAAATAAGAAGTGTTTTAGTGTAGAGGTTGCAATCTTCTAGTACGACTTTACATTTAAGTTTGTGTATAAATGTGTGTTATTTTTAATAAAGAAAACATTGAAGTTTTGTGTTAAATTTTTCAAATAATTCGTTTGCTGCATTATTTCAGTTTTCACATGGCATAAAAATGGGACTGAGCTGAGCCCCGGAGGAAAATGGCTTGTGAGATGTAATAGTATAGAAGTAGGAGAGCATAGGTGTGTATCGTCTCTATTAGTTATTGTGTGCGTAAATAAATATGTAGGCGTGGACAAAATCGAGTGTTGTTTTCTGTTGGGAAGAAAGTTTATTGATGTGATTAAGGGTTTTCAAATACCATTGAAATCCGTTCAAATTCGTATCATTGTTCAGATTTGGTTGACATCTCTCTTTGCATAACAGATCAGATTTCCTTAGATTCAAATTTTTAATATGTCATTTTAGATTACCGAATTGGATTATGAAAATGTTAAAAATAATGTAGAAATGAGTTGAGAATTGTTTGTTATTGAAATTATGATAAGTTATTATTGGATTTGAGTGTCCATTAATTCTAGGTTGTATTAACTAAGATCTAAAAAATGATCTATTATCCTTTAATGTAACTCATTTCTCAAACCATAATGAATACAGTGGTGTGGTTGACACAATCTGGTCTCAACATTGTGGAAGCCAAGAAGATGCGAGGTTGATATGTAATACTTCCTAGAATAGGAGTAGCATTGCTGTAGAAGATTGTTGAGTGTTTTCTGCAGTTCAACTTTTCTGTGTGTTGGTCTCTGCGTACGAAAAATCGAGTACCAAGGAATTGTGTAAAACCTTATGAATGAGAAGAAGCTAATGAGTGGTAGTGTGCCCCAAGCCTGGGAACGAACGCCGCTATGTCATCAAATTGTGAAGAGTGTTGTGTGCTACTCTCTGTTTTGATATCATTCACTGCACAAAGTAGAATTTTCTCAGTTTGCTGAAGGAGTGCTTGTCAAGGTATGTTGTGGTTGGATTGTGTGCAGATCTATAAACATGCAGGAAGAAAGTGCAGCAAAGGTAGCTCTCAGAGAAGTTTGCTCTATAAATTTTATTTTGGCAAGACAAAAAAACTATGGAGATAAGCTAGGGTTGGTGTTCAACTGAGAGGAAGCCAAATTGGATGTCGACGTGAAAAATGGAGGCTACGTGGTCGTTCTCACCAGCGATTATGTTCCAATGTTACAGCAAATTGGGTTGGGGACAGACCTGTTGGAATTAGTCCCAACTACCTCTACCAAGCGATCATTACTACTCCATTACTCTTACGAGTGGAATTGGGTAAAAATCATATTGGTTAAAAATGACGGTTCAAAAACTAAATAGAGACATTTTACGGTTTTCTTCGTTTTTCTGACTATTAATATAAAACATAGGCCGTAGGACATTTTGCCTATCAAATTCCAGCCCTTCTCTCACCCACACCTCGTCCTTCCTCTGCAGCTGAAATAGTGACGGATTAGTACCTGCCGTAAAAACATTTATGTTGTGTCTTATCTCTTTGACTTTGCAAGGTGTTAGAACAAGTCTCGAGAACTTTCTTATTAATGTGTGTATGTGTACTCGAGCACAATGTATGTTCAATATTTTATTTTTGTTTTTGATAGATGTGGGTGAATATAAAAAACAGAGTGCTGTAAATAAAGAAGACAGAGTGTTATCTCTTTTACTCAGCAAGCTTATGTTTTGTTTTGTTGTAGCAGCAACTTGCATATATGCCCGTAGTTTTTGTAGAAGGAAGTTATATAAATCATTTGGGGATATGTTTTCTTTTAAGTATGGAAGAGCACTAGCTCTCTTTGTTAATATTTAATAGGAATGAAGTAAATTTGAACAAGATTGCAGCACCATATCTATGTGTTCTCTTGTGTTAATATTCTTCTCTGTTTATTGCCTCTTCCTTCACCTTGTATCAGAGCTAAGGTATCTTCAAGAAGCTTCTCAAGCAAGGTTATTAGAGCAGCCATCAAGCAGAAGTTTTCAAGAAGGAAAAGGGTTCTTCATAGTCAACAATGGTAGCTTCAAGCACAAGTTTGACAAACCCACAAATCCCACAGTTTAATGGGAAGAATTATGATTATTGGGCAATCACCATGAAAGTTTTATTCTTCTCTCAAGATATTTGGGATCTTGTAGAAAATGGATTTGCAGACCCAGTCGGACGCAGCAACATACAATGCATTGACACAAGCAGAGAAGGACCTATTGAGAGATAATAGAAACAAAGACTCAAAAGCTCTCTTCTACATATTTCAAGCAGTTCATGAAAGCATTTTTCCAAGGATTGCAGCAGCAACAAAGTCCAAACAAGCATGGGATGCACTTCAAACAACCTATCAAGGTATGGAAAAATTTAAGAAAGCTAAGTTGCAAATGTTGAGAAGGGATTTTGAAACAATTTACATGAAGGAAAATGAATAAGTAGATTCATTTTTTACTCAAGTTATTGGACTCGTAAATCAAATCAGATCTCATGAGGAGACATTTGAAGATAGGAGAGTGGTTGAAAATATTCTAAGGAGTTTGCCCACAAGATTTGAATCAATTGTTGTAGCCATAGAGGAAACAAAGAATCTCTCACAGCTTTCAGTTGATGAGCTCCATGCATCCCTCATTTCACATGAATATAGACTAAGCAAGTCAGAAAATACATCACTCGAGCATGCATTCAAGTCACAAGTTTCAATTAGCCATGGTAGAGGCAGATGTAGATCAAATTTCAGAGGTAGAGGAAGAAATTCATATAGAGGTGAAAGAAGTAGCCCATCAAACTCAAATGGAAGAGGCAACATCAAGCTCAAACCCATCTAAAAATCAACCACAAGGTCAAAGGTATGACAAGTCTCAAATTCAATGTCATTATTGTAAGAAGTATGGGCATTATTCAAATGAATGTAAAAGAAACAATATGACAATAGTCATCAAAATGCAAATTTCACAAAAGAAAGTCAAAATCAAGATAGTATGTTTTTAGCTTGCAATGTAGCACAAGAAAACCAAAAGGATGTATGGTTCTTAGACTCAGGTTGCAGCAATCACATGACAGGGAACCTAGAAATGTTCTCAAGTTTAGATGAAAATGTAAAATCAGATTTAACATTGGGTAATGACAACAAAGTGTCGGTTATGGGTAAAGGAAATGTATCAACATTCTAACTAAACAGGGGGAGAATAAGTATATTTCAAATGTGTATTTTGTGTGTGGTCTAAAACACAATCTTATGAGCATTGGACAGCTTCTTGAAAAGGGGTATCAAGTCTTCTTCAAAAATAGAGAATGTATTATTTTGGATAAATTTCCAAGTAGACAGCTGATTGCCAAAGTTAAGATGACAAGTAATAGAACGTTTCCCCTAAGGCTAAAATCAGATTTGAAGGTAGAACTTGCTCAAGGACCCCCTTCAACAAACTCACAAGAGGATGAAGAGAAAACTACAACAGTCACTCAAGTAATCTTTCAAGCAGAAAATTAAAGATGAAAATTGGTTATGGCACTTACGCTTTGGGCACCTAAACTTTGGATGTCTAAATATATTAAATAAGAAGAGCATGGTAAGTGGAAAACCACTAATAGATAAACCAGCAAGAATGTGTGAAGGATGCATTTCGGGAAAACAACATAGAGAATCATTTCCAGCGGGAAAGTCAGTTAGAGCAAAGGCACCATTGGAGATTGTTCATTCAGATCTGTGTGGACCAATGCAAACACCCTCAATTGGTGGTAGCTACTACTTCTTGACATTCATAGATGACTACACAATAAAAACATGGATCTACTTTCTAAAGCAAAAGAATGAAGTGTTTGATTATTTTCGTCAATTCAAAGCCCTTGTTGAGAAGCAAAGTGGGCATTATATCAAAGCGTTGAGAACGGATAGAGGTGGTGAATACATTTCAAAAGAATTTCTAAATTTTTGCAAGGACCATGGAATTCACAAGCAATTCACAACTAGATACACACCTCAACAAAATGGGGTGGCTAAAAGAAAAAATAGAACAATCATGGAAATGGCAAGAACTATGTTGAAAGAAAAACATTTGTCAAATGAATATTGGGCTGAAGCTGTAGCATGTGCAACATATATTATGAATAGATGTCCCACTAAAAGTGTCATCAATATGATTCTGGAAGAAGCATGGACTTTAAAAAAACATAGTGTTGCTCATATGAGAGTATTTGGATGTGTAGCATATGCACATGTCTCGAATGAATTAAGAAGAAAATTAGATAACAAAGGAAAAATGCATATTTGTGGGATATAGTGATGAATCAAAGGCATACAAATTGTACAATCCAATAACCAAAAAGGTCATAATTAGCAGAGATGTGCAGTTCATAGAAGATGAAGCATGGGATGAAGTTTGAATAAAACAATCAATGTTGCACCTAACTTACCACAAGAAGAAAAAGAAGAAATTATACCAGCAGGTACTCCTTCAAATGTGACTCCTTCCACACCCATTCAAGTTCAACCAAGTGGTCAAATGACACCTTCATCAAACAAAAGGACAGCCACACACATTCAAGCAACCACTCTGTCAAATGTGCAACAAATACCATCTCAATTTTGTACTCTTGGTGTTGGACCATCAAGTCCACATTCCACAAGCTCAAGTGATATGTCAAACCCCACACTATCAAGCTTAAGGAGAGAACAAATCAGAATTTTAAGGGATATTTATGAGCAAAATGGAGGTGATAATAATGCATGTCTGAATTCGCTTTTTGCATTATACTCACAAGTTGATGATCCTATCCATTTTGAAGATGCCATTAAATATGAAAAATGGGTGAATGCAATGGATGAGGAAATTGATGCAATAGAAAAGAAAGAAACATGGGAACTAGTGAGCCTTCTACAAGGAAAATATGTTATAGGTGTAAAGTGGGTCTATAAAACCAAATTAAATGCAAAATGTGATGTGCAAAAACATAAAGAAAGGCTAGTATCTAAGGGATACTCACAACAGCCCGAGGTTTATTACAATGAGAAATTTGCTCCAGTAGCACGCCTAGACACGGTGAGAACGATTCTTGCAATAGCATCTCAAAACAAGTGGGCAATATATCAAATGGATGTGAAATCAACATTCTTAAATGGTTTCTTAGAAGAAGAGGTTTATGTGGAGCAGCCACCTAGGTATGAGATATTGGGCCATGAAGACAAAGTCTACAAACTGAAAAAGGCACTCTATGGACTTAAACAAGCCCTAAGGGCTTGGTATAGCAGAATTGACAATCATCTTTTGCAAAATGGCTTCAATAGGTGCAGCAGTGAGCCCACATTATATACCAAGATGAATGAGAAAGGTGAGATCTTAATTGTTTGTTTGTATGTTGATGACTTGATATTCACGAGTGATTTAGCAATTGATTTGTTTAAAGGAGACATGGAAAAAGAATTTGAAATGACTAATTTAGGTCTCATGAAGTATTTTCTTGGCATTGAGGTGAATCAAAATGATAATGGTATATTCATCTCTCAATCTAAGTATGTAAGTGACATTTTGAAAAGGTTTAATATGGAAATTAAATTGCAAATCAACTCCAACTCCAATTGTCATGGGATTGAAATTAAGCAAGGATGACAAAGGAGCCAACATTGATCCAACTTTGTAGAAAGGGATTGTTGGTAGCCTCATGTATTTAATAGCCACAAGGTCGTACATTATGTATGCAGTTACTCTTATCTCAAGGTTCATGGAGTCTCCAAAAGACTCTCATTGGAAAAGAATTCTAAGATATGTGAGTGGAACAAGAAACCATGGTATCCATTATTCAAGGTTAAATGAGTTCAAACTCACAAGATATACAGATAGTGAATGTGCATGAAGCATTGATGATAGAAAGAGCACTTCAAGTTATGTTTTCCTTTTTGGAACAGGTGTAGTATCTTGGGCTTCAAAGAAACAACCAATTGTTACTCTATCATCTGTTGAAGCAGAGTCTGTGGCAGCCACAAGTGCAGCATGTCAAGCAATTTGGATGACAAGAGTTTGAAGGATCTCAAGCAAGAACAAAAGGAGGAAACAAAGATATATTGTGACAATAAATCAGCTATAGCCTTGTCAAAGAATCCAGTATTTCACAAGAGAAGCAAACATATAGACACAAGATATCATTTCATAAGGGAACTAATCAATAATGGAGAAATCTCTTTGGTTTTTTGTAGGTCTCAAGATCAATGTGTAGACATTTTCACCAAGGCATTAGGGAGAGAAATTTTTTTCTATCAAAGAGATCAATTGGGCATCAAAGATTTCAACAGTTGTGATTAAGGGGGAGTGTTGGAATTAATCCCAACTACCTCTACCAAGCGATCATTACTCCTCCATACCTCCATTAATCTCACCCACACCTCGTCCTTCCTCTGCAGCTGAAACAGTGACGGATTAGTACCTCAGAGCCGTAAATTTTTTTATGTTGTGTCTTATCTCTTTGACTTTGCAAGGTGTTAGATAGAACAAGTCTCAAGAACTTTCTTATTAATGAGTGTATGTGTACTCGAGCACAATGTATGTTCAATATTTTATTTTTGTTTTTGATAGATGTGGGTGAATATAAAAAACATAGTGCTGTAAATAAAGAAGACAAAGTGTTATCTCTTTTACTTAGAAAGCTTATGTTTTGTTGTAGTTGCTGTAGCAGCAACCTACATATATTCATGTAGTTGCTCTAGAAGGAAGTTATATAAATCATTTTGCTGGAACAAGGGATATGTTTTTTTTTAAGCATGGAAGAGCAGCAGCTCTGTTTGTTAATATTTAACAGGAATGAAGTAAATTTGAAGAAGATTGCAGCAGCATATCTCTTTGTTCTCGTGTTAATATTCTGCTCTGTTTATTCCTACTCTGCCTCTTCCTTCAAGACCTTGTGAAGCTTGATCCGACATCAAATTGTGTTCATCGAGATTCTCGAGCTTTCCAAGTTACATACATAGTGAGACGCATTGGGATATTTCAGGTGGTAGGAATTGATGGGCAGAGGATCATTGTTGGAAGTAGAGGTTAAGGCTAGTTTCTTGTTCATCGTCCTCACTTCTTTGTGGTCTCTAAGATTGCTAGGAACGATGGATTGGGATGGTTCTCCATTATCACCACACCCAAGCCCATTTTCTACCACCTGGCAGGGACAAATTCACATAAAGAGTGTAGGATCGGCCTTGAAGAAAGCATGGCAGTTGAGTCTATGTATCGGCCTTGAAGGACAATGTATCAACTATTGTGTTGCACTACTAATTATGGCAGCTAAGTTCGCGTGATGATTCCCTTGCTCCAAGACAAAACTTAAGTGACAACCTAATCACTGTGGTAGTTCAACAATGTAACAACCAAACAAACAGAATAGGATGTGTAGTTATCGTGATTAATGTGATAGCTACAAAAACTCATCTATTATTGGAATTTGTTGAAACAATTCAGTCGAATTAGGTTATTGTAATTAATAATATGTTTCTGGTAACTATAGAATCTATGTTTTATATTTGTTGTAAGCCCAAGAGGAAAATAGGTAGAGTGATCAGCCCCAAGGGTGCTAAACAAGTGGTATCAGAGCGCAGAAGTAGATACGTTCTGCAAAGACGGAGACTGACTGTCTAAGCTGTGCGTGAAGGGCAACGAGAGGTTAGGGGGCGTGAGGCGAGCACAAGGCAGTAAGGAGACTTTCTGATGAGGTGATACAAGATTTGTGTCATGTAGTGGCTGGACAGTTGAAAGCACCAGTCATGCAGGCGACAACAGGATGCAGAGGGGGAGAGCCCAAGACAGTGTAAAGAATCCAGTGAGGTGGAGAGAGTTTAGCGAATCCTGCGAACAACATCCCCACGCGTTGTTGTTTACTGTGAAGAAGTGAAAGTGTAGTGCATATCTACGATTTGAAGAGTAGAGGTCGTTGGCATCTGTTTGCGGTACTGTAAAGACGCGTGGTACTAAAATCTATGGTTATTGTCTGTGTGAGTATGGATCTGCTTGTAAATGGGCATATCTACTAGCAAGCCATATTAATATTAATAATATGGCTTATATACGCCGATCGGCGTATATCTATTGTTTAAATGTGGTTGATATACGCCGATCGGCGTATATAAGCCATATTATTAATATTAATATGGCTTGCTAGTTGACGGTCGGCCTGCCGAGAATTAAACCATATTAAACCATATTAATTTAATTTAATTTTTAATATGGTATTGTATTGTATTGTATTTAATTTACCATAACTTAACTTAACTTAATTTAATTTAATTGTATTGTATTGTATTAATTTAATTTAATTTTTAATATTGTATTGTATTGTATTGTATTTACCATAACTTAATTAACTTAATTTAATTGTATTGTATTGTATTGTATTGTATTGTATTTAATTTAATTTAATTAAACCATATTAATTTAATTTAATTTTTAATATGGTTTAATATGTTTTATTTAATTTAATTTTTAATATGTTTTAATTATTTAATTTAATTTAATTTAACTTAACTTAATTTAAGTTAATTTAATTTAATTGTATTGAATTTAATTTAATTTTTCTAAATAAAATAAAATAAATTTAATTTAATTTAAAAAAATAAAATAAATAAAATAAAATAATTAAAACTTATTAACAAATAAATTAAATAAAACAGATTAAACCATATTAAAAATTAAATTAAAGTAAGTTAAATTAAATTAAATTAAAGTATTTAAATTAAATTAAATTAAATTACTTATTAATTAAATTAAATTAAATTATGATGAATGATATGTTTGATTTAATAATAATATTATTATTTAACCTTACTTATTCATATTTATTAAAAATATTGTTTTTATAATGATTATTTAATAAAATAAATAATAAATGAATGAATAAATTATAATTAAATAAAAAAATAGTAAATAAAAATGTTAATTTTAATAGTTATGATTAATATTTAGTATTAATATTTATTATTCTTCATCAATATATATTAATTTATTAACTAATAATATTTAATAAAATAGATAGATAAATAAAAGTATAAAAAGTTGAAATTAAATAAATGAAGAAATAAATGAAAAATAAATCAAAATAAATATATATAAGTAAAAATGAGTGAATATAAGTAAAAATGGCAATGGAAAATAAAGTGAAGTAAATCAAATAAATAAAAGGAAAGTAAATTAAATAAAGTCAAATGAAGAATTTAAAAGAAAAAGTGGAAATAAATAGAGTCAAATAAAAAATTAAAATAAAATACAAAAATACAAAAATAAACAAGTGGAAACAAAATAAAATTAAAATAAAGAAATTAAAATAAAGGAAATTAAAAAAAAGAAAAGCAAATAAAATCAAAGTGAAAAAACAAAGTAAATAAATAGACTAAAATAAAGAAGTAAAAGAAAAATAATAAATAAATATAAGTGAAAAAAAATTAAATAAATAAAAAGTAAAAATAAATTAAATAAAAAAATTAATAAAAATGTTATTTAGAAATAAAAACCAAAAGAATTACATATTAAGTTAAAACAAATTAAATAAAAATATTAAAACATATTAAAATTTAAATTAAATTAAATAAAAATTAAATTAATTTAAATTAAATATAAATATAAATATTAAAACATATTGAAAATTAAATTAAATAAAAATATTAAAACATATCAAAAATTAAATTTAAATTAAATTAAATTAAATTAAGTTAAATTAAATTAAATTAAATTAAAAATATTAAAATATATTAGAAATTAAATTAAATAATTAAAATAAACTCAATTAATTTAAATTAAATAAAAATATTACAACATATTTATCATATTAAAAATTAAATTAAATAAAAATATTAAAACATATTAAAAATTAAATTTAATTAATTAATTAATTAAATTAAATTAATTATTTAATTATTTAATTTTGTTGGCTAAGCATGGTTATTCATGGTTGGGTAACTTCAATCCATGGGTAAATTCAATACAACCCTCACTTCAAGCTTGACTTCAATCCAAGTTTGTCTAAAGGTAGAGTTGCTTCAAGTCAAAGTAGACTTTAATCCATGGTTGAATTAAATACAAAGTTGACTTCAATCCATTGCTGAGTTCAATCCAAAGTAGATTTTGTACCATGGTTGAATTCATCCCCTAATTAATATTAATATTAATGACTTCAATCCACTGTTGACTTTAAACCGTGGTTGACTTCAATCCATGGTTAACCATGGTTATTCAGGGTTGATCATGGTTTATTATGGCCGACCATTGTTGACTATGGTTATTCATGGTTGCCTATGGTGAATGATGGATGACCATACTTAACAATGGTTGACCCAATGACTGACTATTGTAAACCCTTTGGTTGAATATTTTTTACTATTATTAACCAAATATGAATGACCTTAGTTGAATATGGTTGACTATGGTTAACCATGGTTATTCAGGGTTGAAATAGGTTTATTATGGTTGACTATTGTTGACTATGGTTATTCATGGTTGACTATGGTGAATGATTGATGACCATGCTTGACTATGGTCAACCAATAGAATAATAATAACCAATGCTCAATCAATAGTCAACCATGGTCAACTATTGGTTGACCATTGGTCATCCAATTTGGTCAACCATGGTCCACCAATGGTTGACCATGGTTGTCCAATGGTCAACCAATGGTCCACCATTGGTAAACCAATTTCAACCAATGGTCAACCATGGTAAAGCATTAGTTGACTATGGCTGACATTAGTTCACCATGGATGACTATGGTTGACATTAGTATACCATTGGTTGACTATTGGTTCACCATGATTGACTATTGCTTGACCAATGGTTCGCAATTGGTTGGCCATTGGTTATGATTTACCATTGGTTGACTAATGCCTAGCTATTTGTTGACCATGGTTGATTTTTGGTTGGCCAAGGTTGACTTTGGAAGACCATGGCTGACTATGGTTGGCCATCATTGACAATGGAAGACCATTGTTGACTATCGTTGACTTTGGCTAACCGTGGTTGACTTTGGTAGACTTTTGGTTCATCGTGGTTGAATTTGGTTGTGGTCAATCATGAAGAACCATAGTGAATAATGGTTAACCATAGTAAATGATAGTCAACAATAGTCAACCATAGTCAACAAAAATCACCCATGGTCAGCCAAAGTCAACCATAATCAACCAAAGTCAACTATGGTCAAGTAATGTCAACCATAGTCATCCTTAGTCAACCAAAGTCAACCATCATCAACTTCAGTCAACCAAAGTCAAATGGTCAACCAAAGTCAACCATGGTAAACTAAAATGTACCAAAGTCAACCATGGTTAAAGTCAAATATAGTTATGGTTGACCATGGTTGAATATTGTTGAATTTGGTCAAATATGGTTGATAACAGTTGATTTTGTTTGACTATTGTTAACTTTGATTGACCATGGTCGACTTTGGTTGACATTGGTTGACCATGGTTGACTTTTGTAGACTATGGTTGGATTTGGTTGACCATAGTTTACTTTGGTTGATCGTGGTTGACTTTGGTTGATGATGGTTGACTGTGGTTGAATATGGTTAACTTTGTTTGACTCTTGTCAACCTTTGTTAACCATGGTCAACTAAAGGAAACCATGACGATCCAAGTTAAACCATGACCAGCTAAAGTCAACCATGATCAACCAAAGTCAGCTTTGGTTGACCAAAGTAAACCATAGTCAACAATGGTCAACCAAAGTCAACCATGGTTAACCAAAGTCAACCATGGTCAACCAAAGTCAACCATGGTCAACTTAAGTCAACCATAGTAAACTAAAAGCAACCATGGTCAGCTAAAGTCTACCAAAGTCAACTATAGTTATGGTTGACCATGGTTGAATATTGTTGAATTTGGTCGAATATGGTTGATTATGGTTGACTTTGTTTCACTATGGTTAACTTTGATTGACCATGGTTTCCATTGGCTGACCATGGTTGACTAGGTAGACAATGGTTAGATTTGGTTGACTATGGTTGACCATGGTTTACTTTGGTTGACTTTTGGTTGAGTGTGGTTGACATTGGTTGATGATGGTGACTATGGTTGACTTTGTTTGATTATTGTTAACCTTTGTTAACCATGGTTGACTTTCATTAACCATGGTTCACAATGGTTGACGTTCATTGACAATGGTTTAGTTTGGTTGACTTTGGTTGGCCATGGTTGACTTTGGTTAACCATGGTTGACAATGATTACCTATGGTTAACTTTGGTTGACAAATGGATGAATTTGGTTGAGTATGGTCGACCATGGTTAACTATGGTGGACCATTGTTGACTTTGGTTGACCTTGGTTTAGTTTAGTTTACCTTTGTTAACTTTGGTTGACCATGGCTAGCCATGGTTGACTATGGTTTACTTTTTTTCCATAATCAATTATTGGTTTACCTTGTGTGACTTTTGAATATGGTTAATAATGGTTGATTATGGTTGATTTTAGTTGACTATCATTGAATTTAGTTGACTTCAGTAGACTAATTGACTATGGTTCACCATTGTTGATCATGGTTGAGTATGGTTGACCATGGTTGAATTTCATTGACTTTGGTTCACCCAGGATTGAAGTTAATTGACCATGGCTGCGTTTGGTTGACTTTGGTTGACCATGGTCGACTTTGGTTGATTTTTGGTTAATAATGGATGACTTTGCTTGACCATGGTCACTGAGGGTGACTATGGTTGACCATGGTTGACTTTAGTTTACTTTTGGTTGATTATGGTTGACCATGGTTGACTTTAGTTTACTTTTTGGTTGAACATGGTTGATTTCAATTGACTATCGTTGAATTTGGTTGAATTCAGTTGATTATGGTTGACTTTGGTAGACTAATTGACTATGGTTCACCATGGTTGACCAAGGTTGACTTTGGTTCAACATGATTGACATTAATTGACCATGGCTGCTTTTGGTTGACTTTGGTTAACCATGGTGGACTTTGGTTGACTTTTGGTTAATCCGGGTTCACTTTGCTTGACCATGGTTCACGAAGGTTGACTATGGTTAATGATGGTTGACTTTGGTTATGGTAAACCATGAACAACCATAGGCAACAATGGTCAACCATAGTCAGCCATGGTCAACCAAAGTGAAGCATAGTCAAGCATATTGAAATAAAGTCAACCAGAGTCAACCATGGTTAACGGGAGTCAAACAAAGTTAAACATGGTCAACCAAAGTTTACCACAGTAAACCATGGTCAACAATGGTAAACTAAGGTTGACCATGGTTGACTTTCGTTGATAATGGTAAACTTGTATTGACTATGGTTGACTTTATTTAACCATAGTTGACTTTGATGGACAATGCTTGACTTTGGTTGACCATGTTTGAATTTAGATGAATTTTCATTGACCATGGTTAACTTTGGTTTACCATAATTGACTTTGGTTACAATGATTGACTTTTGGTTGACCATGGTTTACATTCATTTAGCATGGTTGGATGTGCTTAACCATGGTTGGATTTGCTTGACCATGCTTGAGTTTGGTTTACTATGGTTGAATTTGGTTGACTTTGCTTGACCATGCTCAACTTTGGTTGATTTTGGTTGGGTTTGGCTAATTTTTGTTGATCGTGGTTGACTTTCGTTGAACATGGTTGACTTTTGCTAACCTTGGTTGAATTTTGGTTACCATGGTTAACTTTGGCTTACCATGGTTGAGTTTCGTTTACAATGGTTCACTATGGTTACCATGGTTGAATTTTGATTGACTTTGGTCTATTATGGTTGGCCATGGCTGACTATTGCTAACCATGGTTAACTATGGTTGACCATGGTTTACATTGGTTGACTTTTCATTGACCATGGTTGAATTTGGTTGATTTTAGAGAACCATTGTTGGTTCACTATGCTTGACCATGGTTATTCACGGTAGACTATGGTTGACTATAGTCAATGATGGTTGACCATGGTTATCCATAGTTGATTATGGTTGCTTATGGTTGTTCGTGGTTGACCACGATTGTTCATGGTTTACTGTTTGAATATGGTTGAATTGTTATATACCTCAATGGTTATATCACATTTGCGTGGTCATCTAGAGTTATGTTTAGGTTCACCATGGTTGACTTTGGTTAAGCATGGTTGATTTTAGTTAATTATGGTTGACGAGGTTGACTATGGTTGACTTTGGTTTACCTTGGTTGATTTTGGTTGACTATGGTTGACTTTTGGTTGTCTTTGACTATGGTTTACCATGGTTGGTTTTAGTTGACCATGATTAACCATGGTTGACTTTGGTTGACCATGGTGAAATTTGGTTGACTTTGATGACTTTAGTTTACTATTGTACGATTTTCTTGACTTTGGTTTACCACGATTGACTTTAATAATATTGTTAACCATGGAACCATGCTTAACCATGAAACCATGACTTTCATTTACCACCGTTGAATTTAATAGTCTTTATCATGATTTAGTTATGCTTTGATCATTTTTTATTTCAATATTCTTAATATTAATGTTAATAATAATGGTATTAGTGTTATTATTAATATTTTAATATTAATGATAAATTATTAATGTTGACTTTAATGTTGATAACATTAGAGTTAATATTAATGTTATTCATATCTCATATAGCCAAAATTAAGATGCAACAATGTAGAAATAAAACATTTAATAAGTAATAATGTAGAAATAATGTTTCAATATTATGTCAAAATGTGAAAACCATGAATAATAATTTTATAGGATTGTTTTTAAGAGTTAATTATTTTATAAGGTTATAAGGTTATGTTTAAGATTAAATATAAACATTAATGATTATTTTTCTAATATTAATATTATTAATACATTAACATTAATGTTAATGGTATAAGAATGAATATTTGATCTATAATCTTTATGAATTTTATGAGTAAATATTCTATTTTTTTAAATTGAAAAATAATAAAAAATTTGCATACCTATTTTTTATCCAAATTAGATAGAAAGCATCATATATCATTATGACATAAATAAATCATAAATGGGTTGTATGTATGTTTTGAGATATAATAGAAGTGCAATTTAAAGAATATAAATGTGAGTTCATAAATTAAACCTAGGATCCAAGTTTGAAAAATGAATATTTAATGTTGCATTGTGCTATGCATTGTTTGACACAATTACTTTGTCAAATTTGTTTTAAATGAATGAACACTTTTGAAAATGAAATTTACTTTTATAATTATTTAATAGTATTATAACTAATTATTTTAATTTTAAAAAATTAAATCATATTTTTATAAAAATATTTCGAATCGAATTTATATAAAATGATAATTAACTAAATATTATTCACATTATATCCTCTTTTTCATAACTATTATTGTAAAAATAATCATAAAACTTTATTATAGTTTCGTATCATAAAACTTTATGAGATAATAAAACATGTGATTTGATATTATATCTTTTTTTTTTTTAATTATCGATTTTTATTTTTTATTTATAATTATCTATTTTTATTTTTTATTTATTTTTTAAGAGAAATATGGATATGATTCATTCCATAAATTTAGAGAAATGTTTTATTAATTTTTTTTTTTCAAATACAACAAATATAAATATAAATATATATATATATATATATATATATATATATATATATATATATCATTAGAGTAAATGATGTATGATTGAGTTTGGTATTTTTAAATAAAATAATATTACTTGTTAAAAATTGAAAACAATTTCACTTTTAATAATAAATTAATAATACTTTTATTAAATCCAAAGTGAATTCGGTTGAAAAAAAAAATCCAAAGTGAATCTTTTCTATTTGATTTATTAACATGTGATTTGATATTATATCTTTTTTTTTTAATTATCGATTCTTATTTTTTATTTATTTTTTAAGAGAAATATAGATATGATTCATTCCATAAATTTGGAGAAATGTTTTATTAATTTCTTTTCTTTTTTCAAATACAACAAATATATATATATATATATATTTCATTAAAGTAAATGATATATGATTAAGTTTGGTATTTTTAAATAAAATAATATTACTTGTTAAAAATTGAAAACAATTTCACTTTTAATAATAAATTAATAATACTTTTATTAAATCCAAAGTGAATCTTTTTCTATTTGATTTATTAACATGTGATTAATAAAACATGTGATTTGATATTATATCTTTTTTTTTTAATTATCACTTTTTATTTTTTATTTATAATTATTGATTTTTATTTTTTATTTATTTTTTAAAAGAAATATGGATATGATTCATTCCATAAATTTGGAGAAATGTTTTATTAATTTCTTTTTTTTTTTCAAATACAACAAAAATATATATATATTTCATTAGAGTAAATGATGTATGATTGAGTTTGGTATTTTTAAATAAAATGATATTACTTGTTAAAAATTGAAAACAATTTCAATTTTAATAATAAATTAATAATACTTTTATTAAATCCAAAGTGAATCTTTTCTATTTGATTTATTAACATGGTTATTATTATCATTTTTTAATTTTTTTAAAATAAATTTGAAAGGCAACTGTTAGGCATAGCATTTTTTAATTGTGAAGATTTTGACGCGAATTAAATTAAAGACGTCTGCACGATAGCTAAGCAGCATGAACAAAAAAAACCCTAAATTGTAAGACAAAGATGCAGTACCAGGATTGGGATGATTTCCCCAATGGGATGCCCAACTTTCACAAAGGTAATTTATATCAAATAGAAAAAATAGTGCATAGATAAACTTTGTAATAATCAATGCTACAGTCTCATACGTGCATGCAAGGAAATTTACTCTATGCAATAGCCAGATTTCGACCACACAAATGACTGCAATCCAAATCACTCTTACATCCATGCGATAATAAGATACAGCCACACAAATACATGCGAAATAAGAAATCTACTAACCGACACAAACCACTTCAAAGATAATTTCTTCATCTGAACAAAGTTCCATTATATAAAAACTCTGATCTCATGTATCCTCCAAATTACAGCAACCAAAATATTTTGCTTTAAAAACTTTCATGAATTGTCAAATTGCAGGAACCCTAATTTTTTTTCTCGGTACCGATTCTATGGATAACGATTGAAACCATATCAATCAGGAATGTTGTACCTCTCCCGGCTATCAACATCACCATCTCTTTCAGCTTCGATTGAGATTGCAGACTGCCAAACGAAACTATAATCGAATCATAAAAATTTGTTAAGACAAAATATAGATCACACAACATTAAAAAGATCCATCTCTCTATTACCGTTACCTCTATTTTTTAACATTAACTTTTATTTCAAAATAGTTCTAACATTTGTTAAGACAAAATATAGATCATTCAAAATTAAGAAGATCCGTCATCATTCAAGATCCTTTTAGCACAACGACATTTTTTTTTATTCTTTTAATCATTAAAATATCCAAAATCTATGTTTATATATATAATAAGTTTTTAAAATAAAATCATTTTTAAAATATAGATAAAAAGAATAGTTTTTCAAAAAATTGATTAAATAAAATAGTTTTTGAAAAAAGAAATTCGATATTGACATCGATGAAGAAGAAGTATTATCTGTGGATAGAGATCAACCATTGTAACTTCAAAGAGGAAGCGAAAGATGGAAGCTTTTTTTTTCTCCTCAAATGCCTCCATGGAACACTTGGATAGCATATTTGCATCGACATAAGCTTTTGAACCCGCCACTTGGAGTTTGACAGTGCCCATATAACTCAGAATCGACACAAAGAGAGACTGCATGAAAAATTTTCTTGTTAAATTCCACGATATCAATCAAATAAATTTTGAAAGATTTGAAATTCAAACACCATATTGTAAATTTATTTATTGCATTGATTTATTGCAAATAAGTTAAAAAGGTTGAAAATAACTCGATAGTCTATTTACTCACCATAGGTCGATAGTCTATTTACTCACCATAGGTGCACCGGATATAAAGAAGGAATACCATAGATGAGATTAATTAAGAATTAACGATTTAAGAATTAACGATTTAATTTTAATGCAGTACAACTAAAAATGGTTTGTTTTTTTTAAATGAAAGTTGAAACATACCTGCGGTCCTTTTGACCTGGCTAAACATCTGATAATTCTGGCATTGATGAAGACCCGTAAAGACATTTTATGTCTATCTATGGTACGCTTTTACTTTCTCACAAAATCCAGAGGGTTCTCCACTTTTCCCATTATAGGTACCCGCGAAACCAAAGTGATTTCCCCAAGGCGCTTCAAATTTTGGTTTCAACATTTCATCTATGTTCTGCACAAATTTACGTTGTCAACCGATCTTTCAAAGTATTCTCGTCTTATCAACACACAAAAACTCTTACATCTAATGAATAAACGCACTTGAAAAATCTATGTGTCAATTGTTTATTGCATAACCTGTATTCAAGCCAAGACTCTAGTGTTTAACAAACATAATGCTGTGATTCTTGATTTCTTCATTTGATTAATAACAGTGTCCTTAGGAGGCTCAGATCTCTTTTCATATGCATCTTGCAAGCTTCGTTCTCCCACTGCAGTACCCAAAGAGTATTGAAAAGTTCAGTCTGAACGAATTATTGTTCTAAACTGTGAAGTAATAAGAGTGATAAAAGTACAGTAATGAAAATTATTACCAGCTAACAGCTGAATCTGCAAATAGCGTTGCATGCAAAGAAAATTACTGTCGTTATCACATCATTCACTGTCTGGAAGAGCATACCAAAGAGAGCTGTAGCTGTAAGTACTCATGTAAATCAGACAATATAAATTAGTGCTGCAAGCATATGGCTGTGATCACATACCCCTCCGACAGAATTTTTTATCTGTCTGATATCCTCCAAGTGAAACGTAGCAGAAGAAAGAGCAGTGGGCATGTGTTCGACTCCAGGGGGTCCTCGAATAGGCAGCTGGCTATCGTCAATCCATCCGGTCATTCTCAGTGAAGAACTTATTACATCAACCATAGTGTACCATACTAAAATAATGAAATACCACAGTATGTGAAAAAAAAAAATAGCTGCAATGGACGGGTTTGAGATGATAGTAGCGGATCTAATACTATGATTGGAAAAGTCGGTGGAAGACCAGGATTGTCAACTCTGGTGACAATAGAAAACAATGTCGACATAAAAGAAATACCATCTCCGAGGGAATGATGGATCTTAATAACCAAGGTGGCTCCAGCCTTACTCATTTTATAATTCAAAAGGTGGAATTCCCACAGAGGTCGAGATTGATCGCGAGATCTGAGGGCCAATTTAGAGATATATTCGTCCACCCAGGCGTCGTATGATTCCTGGCCAGGGGGAAACTCTGGAATAAATATGTGGTCATCGATGTTGAATTTTGTTTTCTGCCATCGCAACGCTCCCTGATCATCTTTCTTCTGCAAAGCAAATACAGAAACATATATATATCCAACTCCAAAGAAATGAAAGCAGAGATATATATATCCAACTCCAAAGAAATGAGATATTACAGACCACAGTACGCCCTGCAAGACAAATTGAAGAAACGGACTATCGATCCTGGAAGTTAGAGCACGACCATTATACAAGAGAAAAGGGGGTTCTTTGGCAAAAGGGCATCGGCCATCATTTTCTTGCAGCGAGTGATTTCTGTTATGGCTTCATCAAATTCAATCGAAACATAAAATGATAATTATTATCATGCAAAACAGAAACCGTTCCCATGCGCAGCGGATCTTTAAAGGGGGAGTGGAGCCTGAGCGGAGGATACCCAAACGTTTCAATCTTCCATCGGTTACAATGGATACAATAGCGCATATTTCATAGCACAGAAAACAACCAATTAAACAACTACACAGCATTGCCGTTTGAATAAATTTAATTTTTTATATTAATTATTGGTGACGGTTCTATTTAAACATGCACCCAAGTTAAGTCATTAAATCTGGAAGCTTGATTTTGGCGCAAGACGAAGCATATTCTGGGATCAATTAAATCTGACCATCCATTATTAAAATATTAATAAATCACCCACCTAGCCTCCACCCCCAAAAGTTAAAAGAAAACGCCTATCGGCGTAAAAAACATAAGACCATGGATTCGATGGAGGGTGTTTTCTTTGCATCGAAGATTAGCATAGGTGCATAAGTGAGCAATGCATTTTTAGCAAACATGCGTGATGTTTATATCTTTGCACTTATAGGTGTTTATATCTTACTTAACTTGTTATCTATAGATGTTTACCAGCCACAAGTTAAGTGTGCTAGTATAATTTGGGATGTACTAGCATGTATGCTTTTCCTAGATTTCACTAGGATGAGACAAGTGTAATGTCCAAATTTATTTTATGGCAGTCATTCAAAATTTGAAATAGACAAATATAAAAGAAGAAAGAATATTAAATATAATTGGTAGTTGATGCATGGATAACTGGTAGCCAATGCATGGATAACTCTTAGTTGATGCATGGATACGGGCTTCGTGGAAGATACCAAGTGACATATAACTTATTACTTATTTGTGACACTTAACTTGGCCTATTGGTGTTCACCAACTACAAGTTAAGTGGTTTTACTAATATAATAGCTTAGGAGAGGCAACCATGGACAAAGAAAAAAAACATTGGTTTTGAGCCATGAAGGTATGTGCATGTTGTGCATAGAGAGAGACTCGAGTGGGTGCTCTGAAAGTGACTCATTGCTATCCAAAATTGGAGCTCTCGGATCAATAGTCAAGAAGATGGTGGAGAAGGGAGGCTATGGTGTGTTGAAGAAATACATGCCCATGGTTATGAAATCAATGCGGATTTGTTAGGATAAGGTGCCTTTGAATGGCATGCCAATGACTTGAAACCATTGTGAAGCATGCACACTCATTGTGCTATCAAGTGGAAGAGGCCATCTATAGATCAGAGGTAGATCTGCATTTTTCAGCTCGTATATTGTTAAGAGAATATACTACAAATATCTTACCAATACATTTGTTTCGTTGAGTTTGTTTTATCCTTGAAGGTTGTTAGCACTACTCCTCCTTGTACATCTGAATGGAAAATAAGAAATCTCCATAGGGGTGATGTTGTGACATCCAAAAATCCCGGAACCACTTTATTGACTGACTAGTATGTATAAGGCTCACAATCATAAGTAATGTTTTTGATATTGTATCCATGAGGGATATCTGTAATAACTAGGGAGTACTCCTTATTGGGAACAAGATTTGCAATGTTTGCACAATCACCCAAAATCACTTTCTATTGCACAATGTCGATCCCATTCCAAACGTGATGATCAAGGGTGTCATCATGTTTAACGTTTGTAAGACGTTGTCTTCTGTGTCATTTTATTTTGTCTCTTTGAATATGAATTTTGAAAGACTTCAATAGTGTACTCTTCTTTGACATCTTTGAAAACAAAATTCTATCTATAAGTAATAAAATAGAAATGAATTCCCTTAGAAATAAATAAAATAGAAAATATCATAAATCATCATACATTTTTGTATGCAACAAAAAAATCTTTTAAGTTTTCCATGGAGCTTGAATTTGGATAGTTTCATTTGACATCATCCCAACTCTTCACACTCAAGATTATAACCATATCCTCTTGTATTTTCATGTAAACCTTATGACTACATGATGTAAAAATAAATGGTGTTTACAATGACATCTAATAATAACACAATGCTTATTTAATAAAAAATATTAAACTCAAAAAATAATGTTTAAAAAATAAAATAAAAACCTATAAACTTACTTTTCAAATTCATTGAACATTTGCTCCATGGATAATTCACCTGACTTTACATGTGACAGTATTGTAGATATAAGTGTTTCATCCTTCACACCTTGTAATGATCTCCAAGGTGTTATAGTCATATCTTATGGCAAATTCCTGACAGCGGGATCTCCTTGACTACTGCTCCATGCAACTGCTTTATTCTTTTTTACCTTTTGAGTTTTTACGCCAATATTCCCCCACATGCTAAATATGTCATCAATCAAATCCCATATGGACCCCACTCTAAATCCCAACTGAAAATAGTTATCTACAGCTCTAAATGCATCACTTCCTTTCAAACCTTTCTATTTCACATTGTACTCTTTAATAGGGATACATATTTCCATACAACATTGTTTCAAGAAATCTGCATCAACTTTCAATCTATCTCCACCACATATTTGTTCAAATTCATTGTGGATAAATCTAACCTTTTGAATAAATGTCATGGACATCCTATAGTCACTATTTGTGTTGTGATCCCATCCCAATAGTTTTTCTTCCACATCTGTTAAACCAACGTAAATGACGCATTTCACTATTTGAAAAATAGGGCTTTTGGGAAACTCTTGCATCAATTCTCTCCTAGCTTCTGCAAAATGATTTCCCACCCAAAAATAGTAGTTGTAATCAAAACATCTTGATTCATCAAATGCATTTCTAATGGGAACTTCTTTTGGGCCAATAAGAACTAGGTAGTCAAACACATGTGCATAGGGATTGTGCCTAATCAATGCTTTCAAGTTATGAACATGCAAGCAATGTGGTTTCCTAATTTGATACTTCTCTTGGCCTTTTGTGTGTCTATAAAGTTGCTTCACATTTAAATCAAATGTATTCCAATTGTGAACCAACTTATCTCTCTGCAATCGATCTCTAATAGCATTTTGTGTTTTCTTAACAACACCATCATCTAGATCACCACCTGGAGTGTTGATTTCCAAACTGTCCCCTGAGTTTTCACTATGATTTTCAACATTGGATTGAACATCTTGTCTCCTCCTTTTATGTCTATGAGTAGTTGTATCTAAAAAACCAACTTGTTGATCAGGAATGGAAACATCCTCATCCATAGGTATTTTGGAAGAGTGTCTCTTACTCTTACCTGCAGAAGTAACATCCTCATCAACAACAATTCCTCAATCATGTTCAGTTGGGTGAGATATCCTTTTGAATGTAACCTTCCTAGGTACTTCATTTGATTGTTGGATGCATTTTCCTATCTATGCTTGTACTTCTTCAGGAACATTTTGCACTCGTTTCTACTTCGGTGTTTCTCCTTTCTTTGGTGCTTCTCACTTATGAAGAGTGTCATTAATGAAATCCATCGGATTTTCTTCAGTAGAAAAAATTCCATTCAGAATATGGGAAATTGGCATAGCAAAATCCTGTGAAATAAAAAAATTATTGTATTAAATCTATTACATGGTCATATAAATCAAACTATAAGAAATTCATAAAGATATAAAAATATAGAAACTTACACTCTTGCGCTCAATATCGTGCACAACTCCTTCACAAAATTTTGTGAAAATTTCATCGATTTTATAGTTTGAAACCTTCAAAGAATATCATATTTTGACATAGGTTTTAGCTTGTTTCACTAGTGCATAAACAATGTCTTTACCCAACACTAAAAAAATATCTCCCAACAATCCCAATGAATGATAATGATTTTTAAGATATGCAAATGTAGAACAATATAAGTGAATACTGTCTTGGTTTCCTTTATATTTCTCTTTCTTAAACCAAGAATAGTCCATTTTCTCTTCATCTTGTGCGTGTTTCCATTCTCTATCATTCTTGGATTTTAAATCATCACTCGATACAACTTCATCACGCTCAACATTCTTAGATGGCTGAATTATCTAGTGCGTGTTTCCATTCTCAACCCTTTGGGTGCATGAATCCTAACCTCAAGCCCTTCGAGTGCCCAATGCATATCCCATGGACTATGCATTCTTTTTCGGGTATGCATAGCCCATGGAATATGGATTGGTGGGCCATTCCCAATGCATATCCCTTGGAATATGCTACGGGCACCCATAGCATAGCCCAATGGCTATGCATTTCGAGCCACACCCAATGCATAGCCCTTGGGCTATTCTAAGGGAGCCCATGTAGCATAGCCCAAGGGCTATGCATTGGCACCCCACACCCAAAGCATATCCCTTGGGCTATGCCACGGGCACCCAAGGGAGGAGCAGAGCTCCACTATAGGTGCCCAAAGGGATCCAAGGGGGATTGGAGCTCCGCCCCGAGCCCCCTTTGTGCTCCCACAACGCCCGCCCGAGAATCGCGTCTCCCTCTTGGGCGAGTGCTGTGGGAACCCAAAGGGGGCCAGGGGGGAGTGGAGCTCCTCCCCTGGTGCCTCTTTGGGCTCCCACATTGCTCACCTTTTGGGTGTTGTGGGTTTCTAAAAGGCGCCCGGGGAGAGGAGCTCATCTCCTCCCCACTACCAAAAGGGAAGGCTCAGCTCGCCCAATGCATAGCCCATGGACTATGCAATGGAACACCCTTTGGGTGCTCAATGCATAGCCCATGGGCTCTGCAACGGGTACCCAAAGGGTGTCCCATTGCATAGCCCGTGGGATATGCAATGGGCCTCCCCTTTGGGAACCTAATGCATATCCCGATGGCTATGCATAGCCCAAAGGGGTGGGCCAATGAATAGCCCATGGGCTATGTAGCCCAAGGGCTATGTGCTACCCATTCAAAAGAGCCCGAGAGTAGGAGCTTAGCTCCTCCCTCGCACACCCAAAGGGGCATGCCCTAAGGCCATCCTTAGGGTGCACGAGCCCTCGGGCCTAAAGAAAAAAAAATTACCCATGTTTTTATTGAGGACATGCCAAATCCCAAAGAATTTTTTTTTTAAAATTACATTAAACATTAGAAATTAAAAGTATTTAAAAAAGACATTTACATTCCAAAAACAAAATTAACTAACCTTGACAATGGTTGAAGTTTTTCAATAGTCTTCAAAGCCTTGTGGAATGTTGTTTGCAAAGGGTGACTGTAGAAAACAAAACTGCGTTAATATAGCATAAAATATTTTTTTTTTTACCGCTTCATGAATGTTGGATTAAAAAAAATGACAAAAGCATAGAGAAAAAATTGTCGAAGGAAATATAAAATAACAAGATTTTTTTTAAACAAAAATATAACTAACCTTCAAAGTACTATTAAATTGCTCGAAATTTCAAATGTGAAGAATAGAAAACCTAAATAGTTTATAAGGCTAATATTAAGTTTAACATTATTTGTTTTATGAATGTGGGATTAAAAAATGTCTAATTAGCGAATGCATTATTTCTAAATTTAGAGAAGAATGCATTAAATGATATTTGACTAGTGTTATGACTATTGGTTTAAAAAATTAATGTAAATAATTAATATTGTATTAAAACATTTGTATAACATTGTTTACATGTCATTTAATTAATATTATTACAATTTTCAATACAATAGATTAAATTATTTTTAATAGTGTTATGATTGCATTGGAAATATACGATTTATTTTGCAGGGAAAATTTGGAGGGAAAATTTTGAAGGGAAATTTTGGAGGGAATGTTTGGGAGGGGAAATTTGGTTCTTTTAGATATAAGATTGTTGGGGGTTGACAGTTGCACCATTCTACATTTTGGTGAGGAGTGTGAGAAAAATTCAATCTCTTTTTTTGTTTTGAGTTATCATTATACTTTTTAGTGAAAAGTCATGGATTCGTCTGAATCAATCTCAATATCTGAAGATGTACATGAAGATGGTGGAAAATTTGATTTAAGTGGGGATTTCAAAGGCATCGATTATGATTTTCCTCCAAGTGAGGATTTTAATGAGGCATTAATGATGAAGATGGAGACCTTCCTCCATGTGGAAATTTTAAAGAAACTAAAGAAGATCATGACAATTTTCCTCCAAGTGATGATTTTCAAGGCACCAATGATGATTTTGTTCAAGGCAATGATTCTCAAGGCACCAACGATGATTTTCAAGGCACTAACAATGATTTTCCTTCAATCCAATACTTTCCTCCAAGTGAGGATTTTTAAGGCACAAATGATGACTTCCCTCCAAGCTAAGATTTTCCTCCAAGCGAGGATTTACAAGACAACAAACTTGATTTTCCTCCAAGCGAGGATTTTGATGGGATCGATGATAATTTTGGTGAGTATGAAGGCACCAATGGTGGTCATTTTAGATTTGTTGTATTCAAGGAGAGAGTAAATGCATACATAGAGATATAATCAAGAGACGAGATATGAGTCGAATGCATCCAACTGGTTATATTCATCTTGATGGTATTATTTATACATGTTACATGTGGTTGGAGCAGTTGCACCCGCTCCAATGGCTTCTTTAACTATACTATTACATGAGTAACTAATGACAATTAAGGATCCCGAAGGGTCCCCTCCAACATCTCCCCCACCTAAAAATATTTCCCGAAGAAACACGAACAACCATGAACCGCGATTCCTTTAGTCTCTGTCAACAGTCAGGTAGTGGCCAACCAAGTCGCTTGCCCCTTTCACCTTCCTACTGGATTCATCCTCTACGGTCTAGCAGCTTCTAGGCTTCCACGCTCTGCCATTGCACCAACTCACCAACTACCGGAAAAACGTCTGAAATGATGTTGAATAGATGTTTATGTGTGTCAACACTGCGGGGGCTTGATCAATTTAAGTGTTCTTTTGTCATTAGTAACGTGAAGCGCTTTCTCTGTGTGGTATAGATGTCTTCTTCTTGAGTACATGCTTTTCGTATACTCAGCTGTTGTGAGGCTTCCTGCAAGTTTCGAATGTGTCGCTGCTGCTTGTGGTCGATAACGACTGATATTGGTCGAGGCCGACGACTTGTAATTTTGACTGACTTGACTCGACCTGACTTACTTGACTCGACATATAGAGTCGGCTAGAGACCGACTTTAATAAGGACGACAAGACGCCGACTATATTACAATTCGACCAAAATTTTATGACTTAGTCGAACCCCAACCAAGATTAAGGTTGGACTACCTACAATACCGACCATATACCACCAACCATAAAAAAAAAAACCGACCAAAACTTACAAGTCGAGCTTCAACCACTTTTAGTACCTACCATTTACAACCGACCAATTACAATTCTGTTGACCACATTATATCGACCATATTTACCATAAAATGAATCATCCACTAATTACAACATCGACCTTATCGTTACGTCAACGATATGTGAGTATTTAGATGGCTTAATTTTACAGAAATAACTTGACCAAATGAAACCATCGATCATATAAGTACAACATTGACCTCAAGCATATTTAAGCATCAACCAGACTATGATCACATAAGATGACCTTCTAGAACAAGGCTAATTATCGTACTTCTAGTAGCTGTATTGGTCCACGAGGTACGTAATTATTCAATTGATGGGTAACCATGCTGTAGTCTCTCCATCCACGTCACAAAATGAACTCATCCACAGATATACATTTGATCATCAATTGATATAGTCAACAAGTTTCTGCTGCAGATCGATATTTCTAGTCAGTCGATGAACAGTCTATAGAGTCGACGATAGGAGAGCATGATATGATATGAGAGACTAGTGGTTTATTCAGGTCGTTGCGCAAGCAACAAGATATTTAATATAATAATATTGCTTGCATGTAAAAATCGGTGTGAACAATGCCAACTAGCAACATCTCCAACCCATCCCATACTCGCCCATGTCAGATCGTTGATAGGTTCATAAAGTATAACCATATTGTGGTCAGTTTGAGATACATCAAGATTCTCATATGAACGAAGTTTTTAATAATACCCGACCAGTTACATTCACTGACAAGTTACTAGCCCACATAGCAAAATTTACATGGTATTCACCGACTGGCCGTCGTTCTTCAACATTAGACAAATATTTCTTCTCAGAGGGGTATTGATGCATACTTTGATAGGCGGGAGACATTCGACAGATCCATCATGTGCTATCCTTCACGCTTAACGATTAGATCAATAAACACAATTAAATGGCTGGAGTGGTCGAGTGTTTATCTCCTGAAGTGGTCGGTTGCTTGACGCCACTGTTCATTTACTTTGTCTTGAGAAATTAGGAATATTTGTTGATCTATGTGAGCAATGGAGCGATATGGATATTTCTTCAAGCTCGTAGCTTGATGCATGCGAAGTTTAATATGATGATACTGCTTTAGCCTGTTGAAGTCTCCCTCGGCAGTTGGGATGTTTCTCCATAGTGATAAGTAGTTTGTAAATATCGATGAGCTATAGTAGTCGATTGTTTCAAAATGTAACTCGTCGTACACAGTCGACGGATTTATTGAGTCGGTAATCCCTCGTTATCTACAACCTGTGGGTGATGTTCGACATTCTCAACAATTGAACTGCTGGCAGGGATCTTCACTTTTTATCTTTCTTCTTGGAGATTGATGCACGCATATGCAGACTTTGATTTCTTATGCACAGGCAGCCATTTTAATATTTTCTTTTGCAGGTATCTTTATATGAGCATCTCACAGTCTCTATCAGGTTCAGACCGCCTCTACCCGCTGCAGATGTCATCTTTCTTTTTGCAGAAATTTCTTGTCAACGCATGGCATTCTTTACTCGTCCAGCAACATCGCACAACATCACCATTTCTGAGCATTTCTTTTTATGGTTTCTTTCTCCTCACGATCTCCTCCAGGTTTGAACTACTCCTCCTTTGCTGCTGCTGTCACCCAACCAAAAGAGAACGGCAACGGCGCTAGCTGTTGTATTCAAGCATAGAGTAAATGCATACACAGAGATATAATCAAGAGACGGGATATGATTCAAATGCATCCAATTGGTTATATTCATCTTGATGGTATTATTTATACATGTTACATGTGGTTGGAGCGGTTGCACCCGCTCCAACGGCTTCTTTAACTATACTATTACATGAGTAACTAATGAAAATTAAGGATCCCGAAGGGTCCCCTCCAACAAGATGATTTTCCTCCAAGTGAATATTTTAATGGCACCGATGATTATTTTACTCCAAGCGAGGATTTTAATGGGATTGATAATTTTCCTCCCCCAAGCAAGGAATTTAATGGCACCAATGGTGATTTTCTTCCAAGTGAGGATTTTAATGGGACTGATGATGTTTCTCTTTCAAGCAAGGATTTTGATGGCACTGGTGATGATTTTCCTCCAAGCGAGGATTTTAATGGGACTAATAATGTTTCTTTTCCAAGCAAGGATTTTGATGGCACCGATGATGATTTTCCTCCAAGCGAGGATTTTAATGGGATAGATGATGATTTTGGTGAGGATTAAGGCAACAACAATGTTGAAGATGGTTTTCCTCTCAGTCAGGATTTTGATGGCTCTAATGATGATTTTCCTCCAAGTGAGTATTTTAATGGGACAAATGATGATTTTGGTGAGGATGAAGGCACCAATAATGGTGAAGATAATTTTCCTCCAAGTGAGGATTATGATGGTAGTGATGACGATTTTCCTCCAAGCGAGGATTTTAATGGAAACAATGATGATATTCCTCCAAGCGAGGATTTTAATGGGACAGATGATGATTTTGGTGAGGATGAGGGCACCAATAATGGTGAAGATGAATTTCCTCCAAATGGGGATTTTGATGGCATCGATTATGATTCTCCTCCAAGCAAGGAATTTGACGGCACTGATGATGAATTTTCTCCAAGCAAGAATTTTAAAGGGATAGATGATGATTCTAGTGAGGATGAATGCACCAATAATGATTAAGGTGATTTTCCTCCAAGCAAGGATTTTGATGACATTGATGATGATTTTCCTCTAAGCAAGGATTTTAATGCAACAGATGATGATTTTGGTGATGATGAACCAGCCGATGATGTTGATTTAACCTCAAGTGATAAACTTGATACTAATGAGGATAATCATTCTCCTACTAATTTTGGTGATGATAATCTCAGTGAGAGGGATGATATTCCTCATAGTGATGAGGATATTCATTCTAATGAGGATGATTTAATGGTTCATGAAACACAAAGGAAAATTGTACCAATGAGCAAGATTAAGTGTAGGACTATGCCATTTTATATCAATCCAAAGCATTTTAGTTATACAAGGTGTAGGAAATATTTTCTCACAAGTCCCAGTTCTATTACCGATTTGATTTCAAGTGAGTGTTGCCAAAAAAAATTGTCTGAAACAAATACACTACAATTATGCCTTAGAGAAAAGGCGAGCATATCTGTCAATGAACAAAAATATGCAAAATTCATATTTGGTAGTGCATAATTTCTACAAGGGCAGGTTATGACTATCCCATTGGAAGTATTTTTCTTTGCAGAAGGGCATTCAAAATAATCCACTCAATTGGTAATATTCGACTATCAAGAATCCAAACAAGTCTAGAAAAGGATCCTACATTTTATTCTAAAGAATATCATGCACGAGCTAGTGGGCCGATAACAAACATTGCAATGTGATGGATGAGTGACTTCTTTTCTAAGCATGGAGAGAGTATGCCAGATAGAGAAACCATACACATTCCAAATAATTTCTCAAGACAGGAAATCTACAACTTGTAGAAGGCATTTGTTCAAGATGTTGAAGGAAATAACAATTTCATTAGAAATGCATATTTACAAGACTATGGAAAACGGATTTCAACAATTTCCATATTCCTAAGAGGTGAATGATTTGGGTTTGCAGTATATGTGATTCTCTTAAACAAATAAGGGATAAATAGGAAAGGATAGAGAAAGGTACGTCTCTAACACCTTTAAATTTTTGGAATAAATATCTATTATGAAAGTTCATCAATGTTTTGTTTTTATTTTATTTGTATATTCTATTGTTAAAGAACTTCAAGCACATCACAATCAACAATCAGTTGAACGACAAAATTTATATGAACATCGAAAGAAGTGTTTTGATGAACCACATAAGTATATGGGTTTGATAATTGATGCCATGGATCGAAGAAGAAGAAAAAAACCACTTTTGCCAAATTTTGTTCATGTAGCAAAGAATTTAGAGGAAAATTTTATTCAATTTCACTTGGTTGGTTGTATGGTTTTTAATGGTCAAATGTCTCCAAGGGTTTACTTTATAGCTCCCAATATTCCTAATGATGTAAATATGACCATTACCATAATTCACCATGTGTTGACTCATTGGTTTGGTAATCTTCCTCGAGTTCTATATATATAATTGGACAAAACCAGTCGTGAAAACAAAAATCAGATCGTGTTTGGTTATCTGAACATGCTTGTTGAATAGGGAATTTTTCAGAAGGTTAAATTTGGTTTCCTTGTTGTTGGGAATACACATGACCATATTGATCAAATGTTTAGTCGTTTTGCAGTGACATTGGGGAGGAAGAATGTTGGGAGCCTGCCATCATTAACCAAAATTATTAGAAAAACATATAGTCTAGAGCCTGTTGTACTAATGTTGGAGGAAACTATTGACATGCTAAGATTTATTTTGGAATTGCATGGTGAAGAAAGGTGCATTGAGAAACTTAGTCACATTATATTTCATCATCAATTTTGTATAAAAAAGATTTATGGGAAAACACTACTACGGGGTAATAGGTACTCAAGATGTGCGGAATGGGGGCCTACATCAGGTTTAGCATTTTTGAAATTCATCCCAAGTTGTCAAATGTATGATTCAAAGTTATTGTTGTTCCAATCATCTATTGAGATTCAAAATGCACGCCGACACAATAGAGATGTTGATTCTTCTCAATGCTTGGAATAAATAAAAAATATCAACTATACATTTGACTATTTTGATGTTGCTAATTCTGTTTGGTGGGAGTCATTTTTCATGGAGCAAAATGACATAATTTCAAATTCTGCAAATGGAGATATGTTTTTGAACACTCCATTTAGTTGGCCACAAAGTATGTCAAATGAGAATGAGGAGATAAATGTTGAGCCTGAAGGTGTTGAGTCTTCTCAACCGAAAGAAAGGGAAATGTACTTTGGGTCTATAAGATCATCTACATGACGTGAGGCGATGGAAGACCTTTACAGAGGTTCAGTACAAGATATTAAGGAGGGTTGCATGATTGCAGTTTCGGCCACAAAATATTCACGTGGTTATCCATTATGGATTGCGAAAGTTATAAAGGTCAATAAAGAAAATGAAGAAGTTATATCTGTTGAACTACATTGGTATGTAACAGACACACAACCATTTGATGGTGTGTATAAGCCGAAGATGGTGATTGATAAAACAATTTGCAAAAGGAGAAAAATAAAGTGTCAAAATGTAAATCATCGTCGCATAGACATTTTGAAATTAGAGGATGTTGGCATACTATTTTATGACTTCCAGTTGACAAAGAAAGACACTATTCGCTCCAATACTATAGAGATTATCAAAAGGTTGTTGGTACCAGAAATAGTTGCAACATGGGAGTCTGCTAAACCAAGGCATAGATCCAGAAGCAATATGACATATGAAATGTTGGGCATACATGAATACTCGGATGGTGCACTCATTGATAGAAAAGAAGAATATGGGTCATCTACATCTTAATCCAGCCATTCATCTGAAGAAAATGTACCTTCTAATGGTGTGTGAGAATCCATGTGTCGATTTGAATATTTGCACATGAAACCATTTCTATTTTTTATTAATATGCCATTGTTTGTGTGGCAACTCTAAATGAGTGCTTAAATTTTTTATAGGAATTACTTCTACATCTTATGGATTGATATATGATTTTATAATGAATATCATAAATATTTTATTTTATATGAAAAGAGTGGTCAAATTATTTCTTAAATTATTTCTTGAATAATTTGTGTTTAACTCAGTGCAAGTTTTATATAGTGTTAATAAGAGATTAAATAAACACAATTTTAAATTATGATAAAATCATATAATAATGCCATTTTTTTTAAAAGTGTGCTATTGATAGCATTAGTTTTCAATTTAGAGCTGGATTTGAAGGTTTTTGCAAACAAAAATAACAAATGTTTTGGTCCATTTCTATATTTTTGACCCCAAATCAAAAAGTGGTGCCACCGGTAGCACCACTTTTTGATTTATGGTTGTTTTTTGGTGTTTTTTATGCAAAATATGGGTTTTATGGCTAGAGTTCTCGTTTTGAGTATAAATTTATCGTCAAGTTGTATAACTTGTTGTGTGTTATTTAGCTGGATTAACAGAGTTAGAGTGCACTAGTATCCTCTTGACATTGAGAATAACATTCTCATGTTCCCAAAATTTCGATGTGGCCCAAGGGGGTAATTTTGGTCTAAGTCACATAGGCAATAATTATTTAATTAATGAGTAAGTGTGGAAATTATCCTATGGAATATGTCTAAGGTTGTATTTGGGTATTAATTGGACTAAGGTGGGCCCCTTGAAGATGTTAATTCCCAATTTTAATGGCTAAGGAGGATTATTAATTAATGGGGAAAATATTGGAGCCATGCCTATAGTAGAATAATTATTTAATTATTTTAATGTTGGAGTGTTGGATTATTAATTTTAATTAATATTTATAATTAGAGTTTCCAATATGTGTGCAAGTGGGCCAAGAGGGCGCCCCCTTGAGGATAATGTTTCTAAATTGGAATGGGAGGTCAAAAAATAGAAACATGGCTAAAGCAATTTGTAGATTTAGAAAAAGAACAAAAGAAGGAAAGGTGTAAGAGTTGCTAAAAGAAAGAAAATGGAAATAACCAGAAAAAGTAGAAGGAGGACGCAGTTTCCAAAAAGGAGGTCAATTTACAAATCAAGCAACTTTTACAAAGCAGGAAACATATGGAGACAAAGGGGGGCACAAATCTAAAGGAGAAAAGCTTGTAAGGAAAAATCAAGGAAACTATGTCCACTCATGGGTGACCTAATCTCACAGGTCACGAAACTCTTCAACGTGCTTAGCAGTTCACCCTCAATTCTATAAAATAAGGATTCCAACTCTATTTCACATCTTTTGACCATTTGTGAATTGTCTTGAGAGCTCTGACCTACTCATCTGTTGAGTGATGTGCCTCAACACTTCTTGGGAGATGTGCCCCAAGGTTTAACAAGTTCCAGTCCACATATTAGATTGCGGTTGGTGATTTTTTTCTGGTCAAATCCATTTCATCCACCATTAAAGTTCATCCAACTTCCAGAGAAGAGATCACCATCCAGAAGAGCTTGTGAAGAAGACATTGGAAGATCACTGCATAAGGAGGCTCTCACTTCTGAAGGAGGAGATCAGAACATCTCAGATAGGATAGTGCACCCCCATACTCTACTCTTTTGACTTGTAGCATATCCATATCAATCCCATAATGATATCCATACCATTCTTCTCAATCTCCAGTCAATCTCTTCCCATTGGGGGGGATTTTAGATTCTGGAGGTCCTCTAGAGCATTGAGAGTGAAAATGAATGTAAAATATTCTCTTACCTTCTAATTTAAAACTATAAGTGAATAATAATGTATATTATATCCTTCCACGTGTTAATTTTTTATATTTATAACAATCTCTGACTATTAGCTTCATCAATGTTAAAACTAGCTCAAAAACTAGCTTTGGAGAGGTTTATTGAAGGAAGGAGGTAATCAATTTGCAATATGTTCCTAAAATATTCAAATTAGAACCTATTAACATTAATAATTCATATAATAGCCATTCATAATTCGAGAACATAGTATTATATTGTTTTACTGTGTTTTTACCCTTCAGAATTAAAGACTAACTCAATAGGCACTTTTAACTAGCTAGTTTTAGCATATCTTCCTGTATGATTTCCCTATGTTGAAAATGAGTGATATTATGGTTCTATGAGGTCCTTATAACACCATTTAAGACCCCCATTCTGTATTCTTGAGGTTTTGGGTGCATTTAAGCTTGTTTGGAAAGGCCTGGAAATCTCCTTCCTGACCAATCCTGAGTAGCGCCCTTGACTAGTTTTCCTCCAAATACAACTATAACCTCCCAAATTCATATGAACTATGTTACAATATGTTTTACTGATTTTAATGACTGAAATAACCCTTACTTCCATCCAGAATCAACCCTCAGTCTAGTATGCATATGCTGGAATCCCAGGAAGCCTCGAAGTAGGCAACATACTTATCTGTTGCTGAAAAGTGAAAGGATCGAGTACCTTGTGCATAGGACTCACTGTTAAGAAATGAATTATTTGCTACTTCAAATTTTCCATACAAAAACAAGAATCAAAAGTCATTCCCATCATCCTTGATTAGTGAACCAGTACTGAGCACTTACATCCTTCTCACCATAAAAAATTGTTAAAAATTACTAGTTATAATTCTGATTAATTTGGGATTTTGGAGTGGATATATGTCATGTCCCAAATTGGCATTGGGTAACAATTTCCTAAGCACATTGGACATATTCATTAGATTTTGTCAAATTGATGCTAAGGGTCAAATAATTACCAAGGAGGAAAATTACTAGTTTCCTAGGTTTGGGGTGGAAGCTTTGGGATTTGGAATAAGGGGAATAATAAATGATGTTTGAACATTAGAATGGCATAAATATTTAATAAAGGATATAAATATATATATACAAGTGAAAATCAAAGTGTCATTTTATCTTGAAGACACATGGAGGAAGGGGGACCCACATATGGCTAGATTTCCCCACTACACTTGGCATCATTCTCTCACCAATTCGATTTTCAAGGTGAATGGTAACATACATGGGGAAGTTCAAAAGGTATTATTAATTGCATGACTCATCCAAGGTTGGAATGTATACTAAGAGTAACTCCCATTGAAGAGGAAGAGGCAATTTGGAGCTAGTGAGACACTTGGGCTAAATTCCCTAGCTCTATGACAACAATGATGAAGATGCTATGACAAGTATGACACAAATCAGACCTGAAGGCTGACATATGACATATATGACATGTCAGGGCTAAAAATATCCTCCAAGAGGGCCCTCAAGGGATTTATGGAAGCTAAGATGCTTCCACATGTGATTTGGTGGAAGTGGGAGACTAGGAATTGTTGTACAAGTGGCATTCTTTGGAATCTCTTCCCAACTTGAGTTGGCATGAGTCTATTGGAAGGAATTCGACCCATGGAGGACATTAGAATTTTATAAATTTCAATAACAAAGAATGAAACCATCTTTTGATCATTTGAGAAATTTGCAATTGCATTTGTGAAGAGGGAGAGCTAGTGGATGACTAGTTTCTTTCCTTAGCCAACTTCGAGGGTGAAAGATTCCCATCCAAGTTGGTAATTGGAAAGGCCATTCAGACCTTTCATTTGGAGATTTAATGGAGTGTTTATTTTCAGGTTTAATGTATAGGGAAGCTCATGGTTTCTTCTAGTGCAGCACACTCTCTCAACCATTTCCAGTTTTGATGGCATATTCTTGACCCTTGAGGGAGGGCATTTTTTGTGAGATCTTGTACTCTTAGGGGGAGCTTATCATGATCTATTTTTGTTTTAATATGATTAATATACTCTATTATTCATCTCCAGACAGTTTCAGGTCGAAATACCAAGTGGTTATATGTAAAATAGATTATTAATGAGAAAACAATGACCATTCCCCCACTAGATTGATGTATGCTAATGTATTGATGATGATTTCGAATGGAAGAACATTTATCTGATATTTATGATGTATGGAATTCCATTTATTAGTATTACAAGTTTCATTTTCAGAAACTAATCATTTGGATCCATCTTGCTTAGTTTTATTCTATTTGAAGAAGATTTCATGTTATTTCCCCCAAGGTCGAACTAGTGAATTTTGCAGCTATTTGGGAGAAGGTTATAGACTTAATAATTTATTAATGGTTCACATGATACCTAAATAATGTCACTCAGACATACCCTACCTCTGTTCATAATTTCGAGTGAGTTTGGAGGAATTTGGAGAGTCATTTTCTGTACTTACCCTGGGGGGATTTGAACCCCAAATTGCTAGTTAAATTCCATACTTTGTACAGAATCTTAAACAAGTTTTCAGAAGTATTTTGATGGTCATAAATCATCCATGAACATAATAATCAACTACAAATATCATTCATACACCTTCACTAAATATTTAGAGGCATTTGGAGCCAATTGGAGACCTAGAGACCAATACTAGTCAAAGGGAAATTACTAGTAAAGTTCCCTACATTGGCCAGAATTGAAAGAGGATTTGCAGAAGTATTTTAAAGGTCCAAAAGCATCCATGAAAAAAATATTTATGTTCTAAAATCATCCATATACCTTCTCAGAATATTTGGGAGAATTTGGGGCAAATTGGAGACCTAGGCATCAAAACTAGTCAAAGGTCGAATTTGGGGAAAAAGTGAAAAATTGGTCATTTTAATAAAATTTAAAAAAAGGGTCATTACAATATTCTAGCCCATGCTTGGATGGGATATTAAAAACATCCCGATGTTAAGCAATTAAACTTTTTTTTCAACCCAAATTTAAATATAGCCTACTTCCTGTTAGTGATTAACATCTTATTTATTACATGAAATTGCAATGAGTGGGAAGATGTGTTGTCGATAAAAGTGTTGGATTGCCATTTAAATAAATAGAGTATGATATTTAGTGACATTTCACATGATTTTATTGTTGGGAATTGACCTTGGTATTCCAAAAGAATTAACCGAACATTGAAACTAGATATGGTATGGTGAATTCATTTTTGGATGATGAATTCATATGAAGGAGCTTGAACTCAGTTTTATAGTTATTGAAGAAACATACATTTTTAATTCTGAAAGGAGATGACTTTGAGTACAACATTTAGATGTACTCCATGCTCTCTTACTTACCATAGAGCCTCAATTTCATCAAACTTCTAAACATTGGCTAAATCTTTGAATTAATCCATATTTTGTATTCTTTATTACATCAAATGACGTCAACTTTGTGCTTATTCAATCTCCTCCGTCATCATATTGGATGTTCAATATTCCCTTCCTGATTATTATATTATTTTTCTACTACTCTATTATAGTAGTGTCATGTCACCCTTGAAGGAAGCCTAAATTGTAGTAGTGTCATGTCACCCTTAAAGCAAGTCTAAATTTAGATAAGCTAGTTATGCCATCAATTGAAGGAAAAATATTTATTAGCAATCTAAATGATAATAATGCTATAGTGTAAAGTTTGAGTGTTTTTATTAGTGAAAACAATACTTGGGTATGAAGAATATGATCTTGGGAGATTCTATGCAATGCCAATATGGGTGGATTTTGGGTGGATTTAAGTCCAAAATTCTTGATGTTTTACAAGGAAATTATGTCATGTTTGTGACAAAGGAAACAAGGTTATTTCTAAATAATTTTAATGTCATTATTTGGAATTTAGGATTATATATATATAATTTGCAAGTTGAAGTATTACAACTTATATGTGAGGAGGGTGAAAACGAAAAACTCGGAAACAATTTCATGACAATTTGATTTATTTTTGTTCTAATTTCCCGTTTCTCGCCCGAGACAAAAGTCAACATATTTTCTCGGGCGAGAGTTGTTATATTTCTCAAACGAGAAATTAACCAGGGTTAAAGTTCTCTCATCTGATATTTTTTCCATAGTTAGATAATGTTTCTCCCTAGAATATTTAATTTGTTGGTCCGAGAGTATAACCATTTTTTGATATTAAACTCTCAGACAAGTGTCTCGGGCAATAAATGTTTAACTATATAAACGCAAACAATCCCTTCCCCCGCCAGTCGTTCTGTCACTGTTCAACAATTTTCGGAAACCGTCGTTCAAGCAGAGATGTCCGTTGTTCTAATGTAGAGGGAACCGACCACGACAACAAAGGGAAGTTGGAGGAACGGCTTGGCACATGCGAAGACGAAGTGAACCCTTCCTTTGCACAGGTAATTTCCAAACCGTTTCTTTGCATGGTAATTTCAGAAATTTACAGTAGGTAATTTCGGGTTTTACCGTAGGAAAATTACTGTAAAATTACACTATCCAATAAAAGCAATGAATGAGCCAAAACGGACCCATGTAATGCCCATTTCCTTTAATTGTGATAACCGAACCCTGTTTTGACGTTTTTCTAATTTTGCTTCAGCTTTTTGCTTGTCTTTGGCGGGTGGCTTTTGTGCCTTTGCCCATTCTTTCAGGGATTTTAGAAAGAATTAGTTGTGTTCAAAAATAAATAGTGTTTGAAAATAAATAATGTTCGAAAATAGCAATTTTGTATACTTCCGGATTTGCCCAGTCAATATAGAGCGAATGAATACAATGGATAGATCCTGCCTAGTCATCAGTTCGGTAAGGTCCTAGCTGCCTGACTTACCCAATAAACCCATTTGCTCTTTTTTCCTTGGCCCGAAGTAAACCCTCCATATATCAGAGGTCTAGAATGCACATGTTTAAGATTGATACCCTGGCACACCAGCCGGAGGAGAATGACATAGAGCCATATAAGCCAGTCGAACACTAGTATAAATTCAGATGTTCGTGGTCAAGATAGGGGTTATTACCATCATGCGAAACCCTTGGTTTAACATTGATTCATTGTTTCAAATACTTATATGGTAGGTTGCAGGGGAATCAAGAGTCTTTTGACCTTGATATTATAATGAAACATTGGAAATTCACAAAAGGGATTTTTAGAAGACACTATCTTAAGTTTCGAATTTTCAAGAAAGTTTATTTAAATTGATCCTAAAGAGGTTAGGGATGACCCTTTATTAAATCCATTTTGCAAAGTTATTGGCTAATAGACAAGCACAATAAGCTTATGTTTGACTTAGATTACCAAGTTCTTCATTTACTATTTTTAGTTGGATAAGTATTGATGAATTTGAATCGAATTTTGGTAAAAAATGTTATTTAGCCAAACCTAGAAATTTGGGCATTTTCTTGTTAAATAAATGTTGTTTTTCTATTTTTCCTTCTATATTCTACTAAGGAGGCATATTCATTAGTATTCCTATGGCCAACCTTCTTAAACCATGCAGTAAACCTACAAAGCTTATAAATCCCACTAGATAATGGTTTTTGCTATCCTTTATTTCTGAAAAAGAAGAATTTCCCTCTTCAGGAGTAACTAACATTAGTTATTTGTTTTTTTCTTTTTCTGGTGGTCCATTACATTTAATGTTTTCTTACATTTTTCTTCGGAGCTATCCTTGGATGGATTATTGTGAAAATAACCAAGCCTCCAGAATATGTTAATGGCATAGTTGTTGCAAACTGTTGTGTAGGTAGGTGACTTAATTCTATTATGTTGTGCAATTTTGAATATTTATAGAATAGTTGATTTTAGATGTAAACTTAGGGAAAGAAAATGCAGTAACAAAATGCATGTTCTGCTGATATGACAAGTAGGTTAAATTCTAGGTCGATCTTGCCAACAATTTCCAGTCACTTGCTTACTAAGAATACCAACAATTTCTAGTCAGACACTTGCTTACTTTCAATATTTTCCATTAACACTTCCACACCTCATTTCACATCAAAATTTTCAAGCATTAAATCAATAGTAGATTTTTCCATTGATAAACATAATTTCTTTTATATAATTTCATTTTCCATGTGACAATTTTTTAGGAAATCCCTTAGGTACTTTAGTTCATTTTGATCATGGTACCCATGATAAACACTGCTTGTAATTCCAAACATTTAATTAAACAATCATATGACAAAAGAAGATATATCCCCCTGGAAGTAAAGATGTCAATCCAAATAGAAAATAGAAAAGGTCATTGTACCATGCACATGTCATTATTCAACATCGATTCACAATTCATACATAACTCATAATATGGATAGAATATTACATAAGCAAATAGAATAATTAGCTATAAGAAAGTTCATTGTGTGGACTAACAACATGAGCAATTTTATTTTAGTTTCAAGCATCCATTATTGACACTACACCCAATCTATGCTATGATGAAACTGATCTTATTATTGGGTTGATTTATGATGAAAAATTCCATGATAGAATATGAAAAAATATAAGAATTGAGAATATTGATCCTTGGAACTTGTTTCACATTATTGACCTCTCAAAAATTATTCAACCATAATTATTATATTCAAAAATTTGAGCATGATTGGAGCAATGATGTGTGATTTATCATTTCCATCACTCAACATTCATCTCTACCATCAATCATTTAGTTCTAGATGTCCATTTTATCTCTTGAGGCATGATTTCCAAGATTGGACCCATAAATAAAATTTTGCATTGCCTCCTACTTACTAGAACCCAATTTTTGGAAATCAATAAATAAAATAAGATCCGAGCCTTGGGAACCATGGGTGAGGGGTAACCCGAAGTGCGTTTAGTGCTAACTACCATTTTCTAGTGCCATTTTGTTATTGTTCTGGAAATCTCAGTTTCGAGATCTACTTCCTGTGCCTCTTGCATCTAGAATTATGAATATATTTTAGATCCCTGTGCTGCTTAGTGCATTTTCAATTTGCTCAATTGGAAAGTTGTGCAAATGTCTGATGTGTGTGTCGTTGTCTTCCACAGGAGACAGTGCCTCTTGTTGCTAAATGTTGAAATCAAACATTGTTGTTTATTTTGCTACATTTTCTAATTCCTGGAGATATTTATAAAATGTTTGATTTCTCATTTTTTCTTAACAAGGATGCATGGATCATCCAGAGACATCTACCACCAGTGCTAGCTGAAGACATGTGATGCAGTCAGGTAAATTCGATTGTTAATCTGAAATATATTTATCTTGTTTGACACGTTTTGACATGATTTTAATGTGAGAATTTCTCATCATGCACAGGTCTACAATGTCAAATTTGGTAAATTTAAATTTGACATGTTTATTAATCTGTGGAAAATTCTTATCATGCACAACTTCACAAATTTAGGGTGAAGCAAACTTGGCTTCTATGCAACGACAGTCCGTGAGGTCATCGTCAGGTAAATTCAATTTTTATTCAATTCATGCTCAAGTCTATATAAACATAAATATTCTTTTACACATCTTTCTAAGATCTTGTTTATCACAGGTGGTGTCTCTCACAATGACAGACGTCTGTCTGAGGGGTCTATGGGTGCCGGTGGACAAACTCAAAGGACACACTTACTGTCTTATTCTTCAAATATGCCATTTCTAGGTATGACATCACATGGTACAACACCCATTTAATGAAATTGATTGGGAGGTTTCAAAGAACAAGGTTCAACAATAAGATTTTAAATGTTTGGCAATAGAAATAATGGGCCCTCATCTTAGGTTATGGACCCATTTTTCACATTCTTCCTTGGGGATGGATTGGATTTATTTTCAAATGTGAAGATGATGCATCCAAGATATTAAGGGGTTGATGGTATTGGTATATCTATTTTGACCCTATATTGATGACCTCTAGAAAAATTCCAATCTATGTCAAATTGTTAGCATTTCCTTTTAAGTTCTTGTTAGAGAAGGAAATCAAGTCTTTGAGAGTTCAATTGGTAGATATTTGGAAGTGGATATCTCCTTATTACTAACCCTTATTGGAATATCACTGAAGTTTTGGTCAAGTTAGGTATGACCAATGGCCTAATAGTTTCTTTGGATATTGTGGTGTAAGACAAGTGACCTTCTCAATTTTCAAACTAAATCAAAAGCTCATTTCTTTGTGGAGGATTTTTCAAGGATTTCAAGGATTAGTCACAAGAGAATGGCCTAGTGTTAAGATCAAGTGTGTACTTTATCCCTTGATGGAATCAAATCATCATTCTACTTTTTCTTCCATTGTTAAGTCTATGGTACATTTAAATTTTCCAATGCAATTTGGGTTCAGGATATTTTGGGATGGGTTACAAACCCAAACTCTGTCATTTCTTATTAAATCCATCAGTAGTTATTTCCTGAGCTACATGGGGATAAGGAAAATATATTCTCTATGACTCCTTTTGTTAGTTCCTTTTCAAACCAAAGAGTTTTGTTTTCCAATATAATCAATGAAAATAGGGAAGAGTTAGACAAAATCTCTTTGATTAGATATATCCTTAGGCCTTGGAATTAATCTAAAAAAATTGGGGCCACAATTTATCTAGGGGGATTTGGCTAATATTAGATCCTTCACCAAGGAGCAGGCATAGTTTGAAGAAAGTAGTTTTTGAAACATGATTAGGACATAGCTTTGAAATAAATCAAACAATTGAAATAAAAATGCCTTGAGGGTCTCCTTAGAGTAGGAAAAAATACCAATAGGGGTTTATAAATGACCTTGTATTCTCTAAATATCAAAGTTCTAAGAGTTCCTCAAAAATAATTTCATTGGCTAGACAAAGTGAAATTAATAGGATAAATGTTCTAATGCTTCAAAATTGTGGTTGAAGGTCAAAAATTGGTTAGAGAATTGGGAATGTTGTTAAAATTTTGGTATTCTATCATTATATGTAGTATGGATTTATGGGATGGTATGACATGTTGGAGGAAATATATCATTCTAATTGATGCATTTGTAGTTGATCCAAGAATTTGGACCAAGTTCATATTCCATACTCTCTTTGTAATTAATTTATATGGCCCTTAAGAGGAAAAAAATGGGATTCCCTTTTTATTCTCCAGTACACTAAATAAGAAAAGGTGAGCATTGAAGATGCCCCAAATTTCATTACTTCACAAACTAAGATCTGGGGTCATGATGCAAGATTTAATACAGAAGTTGAGTATTTCAAGAATAAGATAGAGGATTCAAGTTTTATAGACATTGAACCCTTAAATCTAGCTCCAACATATATGAACAATAGGGGTGTCACAAAAGGTGTATCCAAGAGGGTGGATTAATTCTTAGTAGTGGAAAGCATTATGTCTGGGGAAGACTAAATCAGAGCTGGGATGATATTTATGGTTTCTATGAACATTGTGCGATTATTCTACAAATGGATATTCAAAATGACAAGCCTCCTATCCCATAAAAATTTAACCCTTTGTGGTTGAAAGATGTAGAGTACAAGAATCTAGTTGAAAAAGAGTGGATATATTTTTTATCAAGATTCCAAATTCTAAAGAATCAAAATGATTCTAGTTCATATATGCTCTCAAAAACATGAAGAATGCAATTCTTGATTTGGTCTCCAAAAATATAGAAGATATGGATAAGGATTTGAATCCCTTAGAAAAAAACTTCTTGTATATATTTGAAAATAATTTCCTAGAGCGAAGAGTAATGGAAAATGGAAAGTAGGGCTATATAGATTGAGAAGGGTACAAAAACACACAAAAAATGCATAGCTTTGGCAAACTGCAAAAAATAGGCTAGCATTATTTGAGTGATGAATAATCATGAGGGTCACATGGATCATAAATTTTCTGCAATTGATAAAGTATGATCTACATATTTTTAGAACAACTAGAAAGAGCTGGCACAAGAAATCATAGAATAAATCTCAAATATTGCATCTTACTTTGCTATATTTCTCACTAAGGAAAATAACGAAATTATAATGGAGGAGGTCACAAAAGAAGAGTTGTAAAGTATTTTGATGTCCTTCAAAAAATACAAAATCCCAAGGTCGAATGGGTAGAAAGTCAATTTCTTTATTTGTTAAATTATGAGTTATTAGAGGATGATTTGCTAAAATTAATTGAGGAGGGGAAAAGTTATGGAAAGGTAACAATTTCCCTAAATGTATTTTACATAACCTTAAACCCCAAAAAGGACAACCCATATTCATTTTATGAATTTAGAGATATTTCCATATGAAATTGTAAAATTATCTAAAAGGTCCTAGTTGTCATGGTCAAAAGGAATTTCTTTGATGTTATATCACATGATAAATTTTTGTTTCTGGAAGATAGGAAAAATTATGAAGAATAAGGTCTGCATAATATTTGTGCATCCTACAATTATGTACTTATAATACTTTGCACACACATAATATTTGTGCATCCTATAGTTTTTAACTTGTATTATTCTGATTGGTTTTGCTTATGCTTATTATCATCAGGTCAAGGCTATTTAGATTCTTAGATAATGGTCAACTGAAATATCTAGAGGGTGAAGTTATATTCTCTTTGGTTTGTATTTGTAGCTCAAGTTTTATCATTTTTCCACGTGTATTATAGATTGTATTTTGGTCAATTAATATTGATAATAATATGTATTTTCTATTAAAGAGTGACTAAATGGAAATGAGGCTTATTGGGATGTACAAAATTGAATGGCCAAAATGAGTGGCCTTTTAGGGTGATTTTTCATCCTTGTTGAGGAACACAATACCTTTTTTTCTTGACATCATAGGGTATGACACCCATTGAATGACTACGTTTGGATGAACAAATAGATGGTGCATGATCCAGACCTTCCTTAACATACTCTTTATCATCCCAGTTGTATTAATCATCTATTAAATCCTAGCTTTCCTATTTCATATTCAACTTAGAATTTGTCCACATTGTATATATATCCTTCCTACCTACCTTTAATACATTTTTCATATTTATTACTGCATTATTCAAAGGAGATGACCGAGCTCTGAATAGAAAAATTAATACAAAAAATAGTAGGCATTAGTTATTCAACACATGTTTGATGTTTAGTAAAATAAATGGTCACTTATTCGATGCTTTTTTTATGTCTCAAAAGCTTCTTTAACATCGAAGGATCAACGTTTTGACATGATTTTAATGTGAGAATTTCTCATCATGCACAAGTGCACAATGTTAAATTTGGTAAATTTAAATTTGAGATGTTTATTAATCTGTGGAAAATTCTTATCATGCACAGCTTCACAGCTTCAGGGTGAAGCAAACTTGACTTCTATGCAACGACATTCCGTGAGGTCATCGTTACGTAAATTCAATTTTTATTCAATTCATGCTCAAGTCTATATAAACATAAATCTTCTTTTACACATCTTTCTAAGATCTTGTTGTGCACAGGTGGTGTCTTTCACAATGACAGACGTCTGCTTGAGGGGTATATGGGTGCCGGTGGAAAACCTCATAGGACACGTATACTGTCTTATTCTTCAAATACGCCATCGCCAGGTAGAGATTGTTTACATACATTCTTACTAGAATTCTTGTTAGACATGTTTTTTAATATGTGGAAAATTCTTATCAAGCACAACTTCACAGCTTCAGGGTGAAGCAATCTTGGCTAGTATGCAACAAAACTCCCTGAGGTCATCGTCAGGTAAATTCAATTGTTATTCAATTAACGCTCAAGTCTATATAAACATAGATCTTCTTTTACACATCTTTCTAAGATCTTGTTGTGCATAGGTGGTGGCTCTCACAATCACAGACGTTTTTCTAATGGGGGGTCTACATGGGTCGTTGGACAACCACAAATGACACCCTTAATGTCTTATTCTTCAAATATGCCATCGCCAGGTAGAGATTGTTTACATACATCCTGACTAGAATTTTTTGTTTGACATGACTGTTTTATTTGTGAAAAATTACATGATTGTTTATGTAAAATTACATGTGATTGCCAATTTTCGATTTCCTACAAGGGCTTCTGGACATTCTAGCAATAATGATGGGTCAGAAGACTTTATTCCTATTTTGCACCATATTCATGCTAATGCAGAGGTCCCATCAGGTATTTATAATGAACACATTTTAGTTAAATGTGTATAATTTGGTTGACAAATTATATATATATATTTTAATACTTGCACGTGCATTTTACTTCTTATAGGGTTTGCTGCTCCTAATCTTAATCCACTTCCCCAGACAAGGAGAGGTCGTCGGGTGCATCAGTATGCTCACAATGAAATATATGATCCTCTTTACAATCATCCTAGAGATGTTCCTGACAAGACTCCTTGGGAAGACAACATCGCTATGCTGACCGTGGAAGAGATGAAGGAGCATTCCTCAAGATTGCAGGAAGAACTTGACACTTCAAATCTCTCTTTTGGTTTTCAACAATGTCTCCAGATTGTTTTGCACAATCTAAATAGTTTGATCGATACATATCTTGGGGTTGGACCATCAACCCGTATTGTTAGTTTTTCAGAATTTACTTCAATCTGATCTAGGATCTTAACTGAGAGAACAACATGTACAACATATCTACAGCATATCAAACATGAACACAGTAATGCAATCACACAAGAGACACAGAGTTTACTTGGGGAAAACCATAAAGGTGAAAAACCCCAATAACTTCCTCATAGATAGATAGAGCAATGATACAACCCAACCATAAGAGATAGACATCTCCTAGTAGAAGCTTCTCCTCTTCCACAAGTGCGCCACTCTCCCAAGAGTGTGAGAGAGAATAAAATGATCAATAGAGTGCCTCCCGCACTCTATTTATACTTGACTTGACTTGCCTAATAACCTTTACTAGGTCGGCCTTAACTTAACCACATAACATAATTCTAACTGGGCTAACACCCAATAGGGTGGTCTAATAACCCTTCAACCCACATTACTTATACAGGGCCGACCCCAACAAGGTGGTCTAATAACCCATCAAGTATAAGTTATGACACTTATAATATAAATGACGACACTTCCGTATAGAGGAATAATAACATCTCTAGAGGAATACAAACACTTCCGTATAGAGGAATAATACCATCTCTATAGGAGTACAATATACATATATGAAATACATTCCGAATTTACATATACATCAACACTCCCTCTTAACTAGGAAGGTATTTCTCGACACAAGTCTTCTAGCACAAGTCTTCTTGTCTAGATCATCGTCACTAGAAAATCGTCATCGAGTCATCATCATCGTCACTGCTGCTGCTATCTCAATTAATCTCTGAATCTACTCATCATAGGAAGTTCTAAAGAGCTAGTCCTTTTTCATACTGGATGTAGGCCCACCACCTGTAGGTCTTCATCATCACTGGCCATACTGTGGAATCCTTAGGACTTATTACGTGCGTCACAAAACCTCGAGAGAGCATCCCAAGATGTTACGGGTACACAACTCCAACCTACAGGATCTCCCAGGGTGCTATTACATGTGACCCCACCACAAAACCTTGAAAGATCATCCCAAGATGTTACGGGTACACAACTCCGACCTGTAGGATCTCCTAGGGCACAAATTACATGTGGTCACCACAAAACCTCCCAAGTGCATCCCAGGATCTTACGGGTACACAACTCCGACATGTAGGATCTCCCAGGGCACAAATTACATGTGGTCATGGCAAAACCTTGAAAGAGCATCCCAGGATTTTACGGGTACACAACTCTGACTTGAAGGATCTCCCAGGGCGCTATTATATACCATAGGACAAAACCTTGAAAGAGCATCCCAGGATGTTACGGGTACACAAATATGACCTGAAGGATCTCTTAGGGTGCTATTATATGTCCTCCCAGAGCAATGTCTCGAAAGAGCATCCCAGGCTGTTACAGGTACACAAATCCGACCTATAGGATCTCCCAGACATGCTCATCTGCACAACTTGTTCCACAGCCATAGAGTATCAACCTGATACTCACCATACATCATGCTGATGTACACATGATCATCTTGATCATCATCACTACATCATTCTGACGCATGTCATCTGGAGCAACATCCTGAAGCTCATTATCCATGATCATCCTGATCATACAATGCATCTACCTAATGCATACCAAGTATCTACCTGATACATATCATCATACATGATCCACCTGATCATACAATGTATCCACCTGATACATACATAGATACATGATCCACCTGATCACACAATGTATCTACCTGATACATATCAACATACATGATCTACCTGATCATACAGTGTATCCACCTTATACATATACAAATACATGGTCCAAGCATCCAACATGATGCATATGCAAATACATACAAATGATCCAACTGATCATATCCATCATCCAACATGATATATACATAAATGATTAAATGGATCATATCCAGCATCCAACATGATGCATACATACATAAATGATCCAACTAATCATATCCAGCATACAACATGATGCATACATACATAAATGATCCAACTGATCATAACAAGCATCCAACATGATGCATATACATATACAGAGCAATAACTAGAGCATCGTCCTGATGCTCATCATCCATCATCCTCCTGATCATCATAGCATCGACCTCTTCAGATCATCCTATCGTCCACGAAGCACAGCCCAGATGCACATCATCCAGCAATTACACCACTAACATGGGAGAACACATCTACCACCATTCAGGGAAGGCTCCAGCCCTTACTTTTTCACCATGGGAGAACACATCTACCACCATGTGAAAAATGGCTTCAACCCTTACATCTACACCATGGGAGAACACATCTACCACCATGTGAGAATGGCTCAGCAATTACATCACGACCATGGGAGAACACATCAACCATGTCAGAAAATATCATGTGCATCTGCAGCTTCCGGACTCATCACCTCCCTTTGGAAGGAACCTCAATCTGAAGTGCACCAAGCCTCTCTCTGAAGTACTCAAACTGCACTCTGGCCAACGGCTTGGTCAATACATCTGCAACCTGCTCATCCATCGCAACATACTCTGCTTCGGCTGTACTCAATGCTACATAGGACTGCTTCCTGCTAAACCAAGAGATCACACCTGATCCCATACTAAAGCAACACCCAGATGTGCTCTTCCTATCTATAGCACTGCCTGCCCAATCTGAATCAACATGACCCTGCAGGTTAAACCTTTTGATTTGCATCATACTTGAGCCCATAATCAACTATACCCTTCAGGTACCTCAGAATATGCTTTACAACAACCAGGTGAACACTCCTTGGATCCGTGAAGAACTGGCTCAATGTGTTCAACGCAAAGAAAATATTTGGTCTCGTGTTTGTCAGGTACATCAAGGACCCAACCATTTGACGATACATAGTGATATCAACCGGCTTAGATGAAGCATCACACAGAAGCTTCAGGTTTGATGCCATAGGTGTGGCCATGGCCTTGCAGTCCATCATCCCAAACCTCTTCAGGATCTCTACTGCATACTTCCCTTGTCCAAGGAAGATTCCATATGCACACTGCCACACCTCCATGCCTAGAAAATATTGCATCATCCACAAGTTCTTCATCTCGAACTCAGCAGTAAGCTTCCGCTGCGTGTCGGAAATCAATCTATCTTCACCTATAATAAATAGGTCATCCATATACAAAAGTAGTATCATTGGATTTCCTTTCTCAACCTTGTAGTAAAGGTTGGAATCCACTTTACTCTTGGTAAAGCCCAAACTAGATAGAAAGCTATCTATCCTACCATACCAAGTTCTGCACGTATATGACTCCCTGTCATGTGTCTCAGAACCAAGTGGCTGCTCCTCATACAGTTCTTCTTCAACTACACCATTCAATAAAGCTGTCTTGAAATCCATCTGGTGTATCTTCCATTTCATCACTACAGCTAGAGCAAGTACGGATCTAATGGAAGTGTATCTGGATATAGGAGCAAAAGTCTATATGCTACCTCCTGCGGCATGCTTGATCTTGTAGATCCATTTAGAAGTCACAACAAACTCCCCTTCAGGTCTTGGGACTGCATCCCAAACATCTTCATGATCGACTGGTACTCCTCGATCATGGCATTCTTCCTAGATCCCGGGAACTTCAATATCTTAAATATTTTCAATAGATAACTTTGTTGCTGAACAAATGTTGTAGTCATTCTTTTGTAGGTGATGGTATACGATCTTTCCTACACAACAAGTTAAATTTCATGATTAGAAAACATCTCATAGTTTTCAGAACAAATTCTTACACATAAAGAAATATGTCATGCAGTCATGCAATTATCTTAGCCAATGATTCCATACAACATTTATCCATATCCCGTAACCTTCTAGATGCCTTCCAATCTATACCAGAACATTGTTAAGAGTGTGCACAATTCCCAACATGTCAACAAAGAGGTTTCATTCTAGATAAGTAGCAATGGAATGTTGTACAATGTCATAGGCCACTTACCAATGTATATTAGTAGTATACTGTTCATCAATGCAACTATTCTAATATGCATAATACAACACCTAATTCTAGGAACATGAGTATATACATTATTGAACAATATTATTTAAACAATAAAATATGCAAGGAATGATAATTTAAATACTTATATTTGTTTGTTTGTTGGGTTGACTCCCTCTCAGTCTTTGCTTCTTTTTTGCAACTCCATTCTGATGTGGATTGTGAGAAGTGGTCAACTCCCTCTAAATATCTGCATCCTTGCAGAAACTACTGAAGTGTGCTCCCTCTTGATCTTTTCTTCCTTCCAGGAACAACTAGAGTGTGCTCGCTCTTGATCTTTGCTTCCTTGTAGGAACAACTGGAGTGTGTTCCCTCTTGATCTTTGCTTCCTTGCAGGAACAAATGGAGTGTGCTCCCTCTTGATCTTTGCTTTCTGGATTACCTATCCTTGAACTTATATCCATCACTATGCATGCTTATTAGTATCATCATTGAGTTATCCACGAGGTCTCATACATAATCCCACATTCATTAGTATAATCTTAATACTATCAAAACACAATAATCTTAAACATGTATAGTCATGATCATTTCAAACACAGATAATAAACATTAGTATTCAAGGTTTCAGGAAAGTCTTCTTTTACTCATGCATATTCTTATTTGATCATAGGAATCTTCTATTTAGTTAAATCATCAATCAAGATAAGAGACATAATATGCATAAACCCTTGATTACTTACATTTCTAACTTTATGAATAATCATAACCAATCATACCAAGTATACTTATATAAGGGATCCTAACACAAGGTAGGATTCTAACTTGATATAGGAAAAACATACCTGGTTTGGTATGTTAGCTAGTTATGTCTAACATACCCACATGATGTATTCTTGTTCTCTTCAATGACTTGTGCTATTAACCTGCATATCTCATAGGTTAACCATTTATAGAACCAAGTTATACATACCTCGCAAAATAGATCTTCTAAGTGATTCATGACAATGGATGAATCTTTGTCCTCATGTCATCATGATCATATGTTCTTGAACTAGAACATGATTTGTCTTTCTTGGTGTACCTTTCATGTTAGCGGAAAACATAAACCTCATACAACACCATAATGCATTAGTACAATCATAAGTGTCAACACCCTAATCAATGAATATATTCTATCAAGCATTCATAATTTTATTAAGGTGATATGACAAGTCTAAATTTAATCAAGATTGTACTAACCGTAATAACATGAAGACAAACATATCATAAAGTTAATCATGAACCAATCTTGAAACATACCTGGATGAGTCATACCTGTCAAGATTGCTTGTAATCTTCTTATGTAAGGCCTTAGCCTCATCTCCCTCTGAAATAGGAACTTCTTGCAGGTGACCAATCCATTCTCTTCTAGGATTAACCCAATCCACTTGATTTGCAGGAAATGGATCTGGAGCTGGATTAGGGTTTGCCAGAGAAATCCTAAAAATTCAAACTTTGAATTTCAAACTTCCAAAAGGACATAAATATGTGCCTTGATGAGCTGATCAAGATGTTATACTCATAATTTGAAAACTGCAAAGTTTAACCCCTCAAATTTGCCTTTGAAACTTCTGGATTCACTGGACATGACCTCGAACTAGGGTTTGATAAAGCCCACCCTTCTGCCCAATCAAAAGGTTCGATCCAAAGCTCTAAGCTTCTAGTTTTCTGAGGAGCTTCCAGTCGTGGTCACAGATTTCAAAAAAATCCTATTTTTGCAGAAGCCCTAATTTTCCACTTTTCCGATCAAAGTCCCGAACTAGGGTCTGATCAAGCCCGGCCTTCTGCCCAACCAACAATTCTGATCTTGGTCTCTAAATTTCAATTTTGATGAGTAGCATTCAGCCGTAGTATTCGATTACAAAAATTCCAACTTTCTCCGAAACCTTAAATTCCGGAAGTCATGAATGAAGGTGCTAAAAAATAATTCTGTTTTGACAGAAATATGTACCTAATTGTTTCTGGTGTAACTCTGAACGTTTCAATCCACAAGGTCTGAAAACATTTCTTGGGATAGCCTAACCTGTCATCTTTCTAACCCCATAGGTATGACCTCAAATTGATTCTCTGAGAGAGAGTTATTCCAAGTGTCACAACATGACCTGTTTATGGGATAAAACAGAAGAGTGAACTTGTATGGCATGCCACGTGTCACTGGTTCAGTTTCGGCCTCTGCAAAAGTTCCTTGAGAAAATTTAGTCCATGCACTACCTGTCAAGTTTTATGAAATTTCATTTGGAGCTTCCTAGCCCAAGTTATGGCCTTTTTTCCAAGGTCACCTGTTTTTGACTGAGATCTGGAAGAGGAAGAAACCCTATATTGTATAGATCTTAAATCACAAAATACAACGAATTAGAGGTTGTCCTTTGGACACAAGGTACATTGGGCTCTCGGATTCGCCCTGTATGATTTTCAGACCTTGAAACCTCGCCCAAATTTATTTATATTGAAAGTGCTACAATGACTGGTTTTTTCTATATCAAGCCCTAGCATCGTAAGTGCAACAAGTGTCATACATGCCATACCATGCCTTTTTTCAGGCTACCTATGATACCATGTTAGTTTTTCAGAATTTACTTCAATCTGATCTAGGATATTAACTGAGAGAACAACATGTACAGCATATCTACAGCATATCAAACATGAACACAATAATGCAATCACACAAGAGACACAGAGTTTAGTTGGGGAAAACCATAAAGGTGAAAAACCCCAATAACTTCCTCAGAGATAGATAGAGCAATGATACAACCCAAGCATAAGAGATAGACATCTCCTAGCAGCAACTTCTCCTCCTCCACAAGTGTGCCACTCTCCCAAGAGTGTGAGAGAGAATAGAATGATCAAATAGAGTGCCTCACGCACTCTATTTATACTTGACTTGACTTTCCTAATAACCTTTACTAGGTCGGCCTTAACTTAACCACATAACATAATGCTAACTGGGCCGACACCCAATAGGGTGGTCTAATAACCCTTTGACCCACATGGCTGACCCCCAATAGGGTGGTCTAATAACCCTTCGACCCACATGACTTATACAGGGCCGACCCCAACAAGGTGGTCTAATAACCCATCAAGTATAAGTTATGACACTTACAATATAAATGACGACACTTTCGTATAGAGGAATACTAACATATCTATAGGAATACAAACACTTCCGTATAGAGGAATAATACCATCTCTATAGGAGTACAATATACATATATGAAATACATTCCGAAGTTACATACACATCAACACATATTTTTCATGACATGATGCGTAGGAGGCGATTGTCAGTGATGGGTCGCCACAAGTTTGAAGAAATAAAAAAAGTTGTCACAAAAGAAATGGTCTTTTCATGTTTTGACTTGCGTCCCGAAGACAAAAAATGTCTAAAGATCGCAAGATTCAATTATCCATTGATTGCACCCCATATTTATTCCAGGTTCCCGTGTGCATATGGGAAGTTCCCAAATAATGACGAGGTTCCTCAGTATTTTGTTAAGATGTTGATTGGAAAGTTCCGGTTTCACATGGAACTTGACTATACAGATACGGGATCCAGTTTCTATGGTGATGGCAAAGGTCATACATATGAAGGACCTGATGCACGACGAGATGTTCAGTATAGGCGTCCGATGCCTCGGTTAGTACAGCCACATCCTAGAGTTGTTTCTTTTCCAGAGGAGTTGGAAATGACATCCCGAATAGAAAGAGGGGTGAGGGAAGAGATAAAAGAGCATGTTGGGGCTGCATTGGCAGGGTTGGAAATCATAATAAATAATATGTCATCTTCAGCCAGTATTGATGAAGTCCCATTTGATGATTATTCTAATGATCTCTTGAAAAGTATGACTCGATTAGAGCTTGAGTAGTATGCAACTTACTGTAGAGATAATTATAAGCGAGTCATCACTGGACAAAATCAAAACAGAGGCATCGTACCCAAGTATTCTATAATATATGAAATTTATTATATGAAATCTAATTCTTTTATTCTCCAAATCTAATGTCTATAAATTATATGAAATTTATGCAGTATACCAGATTCATGAATGAAGACGACTTTGATGATACTGATTTTCTTACCAAGGAAGAAACAGAGGCTAGTGGCATGATTACGCATGTTGAGGAAATTATAGTTTCACAATTTCCATAGGGGACGCAGGTATGGATATTCCTGTATCATGTCTTCTAATCATGGGTCTTAACTTTTGCTTAAAAGGTTTTGCTCCTAGTTTTATGGGTATTCTGTGTTATATATAGAATACTCAATTTATATTATGTACTATACTTTATATCTAGAGTAAGTAGGGTAATATATACATAATACTCAATTTATATTCTGTACTATATTTTATACCAATAAATTGTTGTATATTTTAGGCGAATGCCCGTTTTTCAAACTTAGTATATGTATGTAGGCAATTTCATCCATGTAGATACATGTTATTTGAATGGTGTACACATTACTTAACTGCCAACAACACTAAATTTAAGATTGATATCAGATACCTTGCCCAAAATGAGGCTTTAGGGTTGTTCTGTGCATTTTTTACTGTAAAAAATGGTTGTTTGTGCCCAGATTCTGAGATTAGGGTTTTTCGTGCCTAGAAGACTAGCCAAAATAGCTCCCAATGTGCCCATAACTGAGAATGAAGAGGTTTCTTACTATTACGATCCATAAAACTATCCAAAACAAGCTTAGAACTGCCCAAAATTAATGTAATTGCTTGTTTGATGGCTGATATATGTCCGTAGGAAGTTTCATCCATGCAGAGATGTGTTATTTGAATGGTGTACACATTACTTAACTGCCAACAACACTAAATTTAAGATTGATATCAGATACCTTGCCCAAAATGAGGATTTAGGGTTGTTCTGTGCATTTTTTACTGTAAACAATGGTTGTTCATGCCCATATTCTGAGATTAGGGTTTTTCATGCCAAGAAGACTAGCCAAAATAGCTCCCAATGTGCCCATAACTGAAAATGAAGCGGTTTATTACTGTTACGATCCATAAAACTATCCAAAACAAGCTTAGAACTACCCAAAATTAATGCAACTGCTTGTTTGATGGCTTGTATATGTCTATAGGCAATTTCATGCATGCAAAGACGTGTTATTTGAATGGCGTACACATTACTTAACTGCCAGCAACACTAAATTTAAGATTGATATCAGATACCTTGCCCAAAATGAGGCTTTAGGGTTGTTTTTTGCATTTTTTACTGTAAACAATGGTTGTTCGTGCCGAGATTATGAGATTAGGGTTTTTCATGCCTAGAACACTAGCCAAAATAGCTCCCAATGTGACCATAACTGAGAATGAAGAGGTTTATTACTATTACAATCCATAAAACTATCCAAAACAAGCTTAGAACTACCCAAAATTAATGTAACTGCTTGTTTGATGGCTGGTATATGACTGTAGGCAATTTCATCCATGCAGAGACATGTTATTTGAATGGTGTACACATTACTTAACTACAAACAACACTAAATTTAAGATTGATATTAGATACCTTGCCCAAAATGAGGCTTTAGGGTTGTTCTGTGCATTTCATCTATCCTTTTTTTTATAGTGAGTGTGTGTCAGCTTTAGTCATTGTTCCCAAAATGGGAATAAAATTAGAGGGTGTATGTATATTGCAGAGAACTCAAACATGAAAAAATAAATTACCTTATCCTTAAGGAATTATAAGTATGTCATGCTAATGAGTGAAGGCATACACCACATCTATTATAATGGCATTGAGGTAGATCCATCTATAGTGACTATAGTTCAACACCTTCCAACACCACAAAATTATAAGGATGCTAAAAAATTATTAAGACATATAGGATATTGACAATGATTCATAAAATATTTTAGCAAGTCAACAACAACTTTTTTAACCCTCCTATCCAAGAATGCAAAAGATCATTTGACAACATATAAGAGAAACTAATGATAACCCTTGTTTTGCAAGGCCCTAGGTAGAACTTCCATTGTCCTCTTATTTGCAAATATCTTACTTGAATACCAAAGTTAAGATCTTGGGCCTTCTTTAGATTGATAAAAAATTATGTGTTGCTAGAGTGAAGCAATTAAATAAATGGTTGTAGTAGAGGTTTTGGGAACTTTAACACAGGTCTGAGCTTGAAAATAGCCTCAAACTACATTCCTGGGCACATTGGGGACCCAAAACAATAGAAAGAAATCATAAAAAATACCTAATATGGTGGTGCCACTATGTCTTGTGATGATGCCCTAGTTGAAGGTCATCCCTGTATCTCAAAAAAAGTAGGGGTCAAACAAATCATCCTCATAAGGGATTCTACAATCATAGTTAAGGGATTTTGAATTCACTCCATATCGAGATCATGTGATATAATGGAATGAGATGCAAGCTCATTCCATTTACTTATGGTTAGGGTTTCCTACTCTAACCACTAAATACAACCTTATTCGATGTGTGAAGATGCTCAATAACTCCTATAGATTCACGTTCAGATGTTGATGAACATTGATATGCACCCTTATGTGGAGTTTTACTCTCAAGTCACATTTCACATGAATACCAATGGCTAAAATATCGAAGTGGATTTTAGATATGTTGGAATAAAATGTAGCCTCCAGTAGAATGGTTGGTATTTCCTCAAAGAGAATCAAGTCATCTATCAATCAATTACATTTTCTCAATAATACGTGTGTTCCCTTTTTAGCCTCCAAGCTTTCTACTTGAGAATTCAATGCTTCCTTTTAATTATGTAGGCTCTCCACTTAAGCTGCCAATGTTTCCTTTTCAGTGAGTAGTACATCATATTCATGTCGAAATTCTACTCCCACTTTGGGCCTCTAGAATTTGGTCTTCCAAAATCCCAATATTGCTATGTGCCTTGTCTAGATGGTCATTTAACTATTGTGCATTAAACTCAGTAGCCATGGAAATTGCGTCATTTGCTGAGGCTATGAGTAGGTGCTTGATCCATGCTTGTGATTATTGGTGTTTTGAGAGTTAACTCCATTTCTTTTTGTGCGGACAACTTCAATTTCTTATAAGTTCTCTGCACAATTTGTTTATTCAGTTTATCAAAAATGAAGGAGCTTAGTTTGTCCATGGAACCCTCCTTAGAAGGTGTGTATAGGATTATCCTACAGGATTATATTTTGTCCCCAAACTTGTATACATACATATATATATATATATATATATATATTAACTTTTCATTTTGACTTTGCAGCCCACAGAAAACCAGGAACCATTGGTGTTCCGTTCCGAAGGTTGAGATCGATCTACTCTAGTTGTAAATCAATTGTCACCATTTTTTGCGATAGTAAGAAATGACCAATGGCATGACAATCATTTTTGGTTACTTGAACATAGTTTCTATTAGAAAAACAGGATCGCAGAGCAATAACAATAAACATAAATGCAAATATAATCACACACACATTACAAGAGAGACACAGATATATCATGGTTCACCCCAAACTTGGGCTACGTCCACACTGAAGTTTCCAGTCCTTATTATTATTCTGTCGAGCAAAGTGAAGGGATATAACCTGCAGCATAGCTGCTGCACTTCCTCCTCACTGTCTCACAGTCTCTCTTCATATATCTCAGAGATCTTTACAATGCATAAAACCTAATACATCTTTCCCTTTCCATATTACAACGTCTTTCTTTTATAGGGGAAATACAATGGGAAAATACCACGGGATACCCAAAACCATGGGCCCGCAAAACAGCTGGCGAAAATACCCCAAAAATGCAGAATGGGTGTACAGTCCTCCGGGGTGCACGACTGAGACAATATCATCTATGAGACTAGAAGATCTGGCTCCACAACCAACAATCTCCCACTTGGAGACTGATTGCAACAACTCCACCGCTGCTACACTTGCTGGACTTGGACTTGGAAACTTTCTCCTCTTCACCATCATGCTAGAAGACCAACTAAAACCAAGCAGGGACTCAGTTTTTCTCTGGTCACTACCTTTGTGAAGATGTCTCCAGGATTCTGGCTAGTATGTATCTTTTCCAGCTTCAACGGTTCATCTTCCAGAACAAAGCGTATGAAATGGTACTTGAGTTGTATATGTTTAGTCCTGGAATGGAATGTTGAGTTCTTTCCAAGATGAATGGCACTCTGGCTATCACTATACAACCTGCTATCCTTCTGCTTCTTACCTACTTCCTCCATAAACCTCTGCAACCAAATCATCTCTTTACTAGCCTCTGTACCAACAACATACTCTGCTTCCGTTGTTGAAAGTGCAACAACCTTCTGCAGTCTCAAAATCTAGCTTACTGTTGTTCCACCTACAGTAAACACATACCCTGTGGTGCTCCTCCTGCTATCCTTATCACCTGCCATATCTGCATCAACATATCCCTGTAGAACAGTGTCTGAACCTCCAAAACATAATGCCTAAGTGGTGGTACCTCTCAAATACCTGAGAATCCACTGTACTGCCTTCCAATGTTCTTTACCTTGATTGTTCATATATCTGCTCACAACTCCCACTGCATGTGCAATATCTGGTCTTGTGCACACCATAGCATAGATCAAGCTGCCAACCGATGATTAATAGGGAATCTTGGACATGTAATCAGTCTCTTCCTGTGTCTTGGGACACATTTCTTTACTTAGACTGAAATGGCTAGCCAAAGGTGTACTTACTGGTTTTTCATTCTGCATTCTGAACCTCTCCAACACCTTTTGTATGTACTCACTCTGAGACAATGTCAATTCTCGATTTTTCTTGATTCTCGTTATTCTCATACCAAGGATTTACTTTGCAGCACCCAAATCCTTCATCGCAAATGAACTAGCTAGCTTCCTTTTGAGTACATTTATATCCTGCATGTTAGACCCTGCAACAAGCATGTCATCCACATACAATAACAAGATAATTTATCTTTCATTGTCTAGCTTCTTGAAATAAACACACTGGTCAGAATGACATCTACTATAACCTTGTTCTGTCATAAACCTGTCAAATTTTAAATACCACTTCCTTGGAGCTTGCTTCAAGCCATACAAACTCTTTTTCCACCTGCATACCAAATCCTCCTTCCCTTTGACCTCATACCCTTGTGGCTGCTGCATATATATCTCTTCCTCCAAATCCCCATGGAGAAAGGTTGTTTTTACATCTAACTGTTCAAGATGCAGATCTTCTACCGCCACTAGACTTAAGATAATCCTAATTGAATTCATCTGAACAACATGAGAAAATATTTCATCAAAATCTATACCTTTCTTCTGTGCAAACCCCTTTACAACAAGTCTGGCCTTGTACCGCTTCTTGCCTCCTTCTTCTTCCTTCAACCTGTAAATCCATTTCTTCTACAATGCTCTTTTACCAGCAGGAAACTAAACCAAATCCCAAGTCTGGTTTCCTACCAATGAGTCCATCTCCTCATTCATGCCTTGCTCCCACTTATTTCTAGTTTCCACCTGCATTGCTTCTTCATAACATTCTGGTTCACCAGCATCAGTCATCAACAAATAATACATTAAAGGAGAGTATCATTCAGGGAGTCTACTTAACCTGGTAGATCTTCTTATAGTTGCAGGAGTTTTAGGAACTTGCTGCTGTTCTTGATTTTCTGGCACCTTTGGAACTTCATTTTCTGTAATTTCATCAAGTACTATGTACTCTGTGGTTTACTTTTCCTGTTTCTTTCCTTGCAATTGATCTTTATACATGACCTTTTCATTGAATATCACATCTCTAATCCTGATGATTTTGTTATTTTCATAATCCCATAAGCGATAACCAAATTCATCAACACCATATCCAATAAAGGTACATTTCTTGGATTTAGCTTCAAGCTTTGTTCTATTATCTTTATCAATATGGACAAATGCTTCACAACCAAACGTTATCAGAAATGAGTAGTTTACCTTTTTATCTGTCCATGCCTCCTTTGGAATACCACCATCCAAAGCACTTGATGGTCCTCTATTTATTAAATAAACAACAGTATTTATAGCATCCGCCCAAAACTGTAAGGGCAATCCTGCATGCAATCTCATACACCTTGCATGCTCCATGATCGTTCTGTTCATCCTTTCAGACATGCCATTTTCTTATGGTGTCCTTGGGATTTTCTTCTCTCTACGAATCCCATGGTATGAACAGTAACTATCAAACTCCTTGCCGCAGTACTCACCTCCGTTATCAGATCTGAGACACTTCAACCTTTTTCCTGTCTCATTCTCAACCAAAGCTTTCCACTTTTTAAAAGTAGCAAACACATCAGATTTTTGTCTAATGCAATAAACCCAAGTTTTCCTAGTTGCATCATCAATAAACGTAACATAATAATGAGAGCCACCAAGAAATTGTACATGAGCTGGTCCCCATATATCTGTATGCACTAGCTCTAACTTTTCATTCTTCTTCTGTTTCCCAACCCTGAGAAATCCGACTCTCTTCTATTTTCCATAAACACCGTTTTCACAGAATTCCAAACTTACCTGCTTCAAATCTGGCAGCGACTTCCTTGAGTGGAGAATCTGCATCCCCTTCTCACTCATGTGGCCAAGCCTATGATGCCACAATGCTGTATCTGTTCCTGTGGAAGCTAAAGAGATGGAATGGTCAGTATTATGAGGACATAAATACAACGTACCTATTCTGTCTCCTTTTGCTATCACCATTGATCCTTTAGTGATCTTCCACCACTTTTCTCCAAATGTAGATAGACAGTCGCCATCTCCCAACTGCCCTATTGAGATCAGATTTCTTTTCATAGCAGGAATATGCCTAACATCTTTCAACAGCCAGTCAGTTCCATTCTTAACTTTTATCCATACCTTACCCATTCCAACAATTTTACATGGTTAATCATCACCCAATAAAACATGTCCAAAATCGCCAGGAACATACTCATGAAAGTATTTCCTATGGGGTGTAGCATGACATGAAGCTCCTGAATCTACTACCCAATAATCACTAGTATTATCTAATGCAAGAATCAAAGCATCTTGTAACACATCACCTGCTACATTTGCTTCCTAGGTAGTTTCCTTCTATGCATCTCCTTTCTTCTTTAGAGATTTGCAGTCTTTCTTCAGGTGTCCTTTCTTTCCACAGTTCTAGCACTCTATCTTTCCCAGTCTGGACTTGGATCTGCCCATTTTAGACTTCCCACGATTACCTTGGCTCTTTCCTCTCTCCTTTTGTCTTACCCTAGTCTCCATGGTCAACGCATTACCTGATGTCTCACCTGTGCTTTTTCTTCACATTTCCTCGCTAAGAATGACACCAATAACATCATCAAATTTCAAGGTGTTTGAACCAGAGACAGAGTTACTTACAGCCATGACCAAGCTATTCCAGCTTTCTGGAAATGAACACAAGATTAGAAGATCCCTAACCTCATCATAAAAGTTCACACTTACAGAACTTAGTTGATTTGTAACCGTATTAGACTCATTTAAATTATTAGTAACAGATCCACCTTCAGACATCTTCATATTAAATAAATGCTTCATTAGAAATACCTTGTTGGAGGCCGAGGGTTTTTCATACAGCTTACCCAATGCGCTCATCAAACCCTTCGTTGTCATTTCTTTTGAGATATTGAAAGCCACCGATGAAGCCAGGCTCAGCCGTATTGTTGCCAAGGCCTTTCTGTCAAGAACCTCCCATTCTTCGTCCTTTATAGCCGCCGACTGCTTTGCTCTTCCTCCCAACGGCAGGAATAGATCCTTCTGGTACAGATAGTCTTCCATTTGTATCTTCCATAACTGGAATTTTTGGCCGTTAAACTTCTCAACCTTAAACTTTCCTTCTTCCGCCATTGCTCCCACTCGAACCAGAAACCCTAGCTTCCTACGGGTTTATCTATCAAATAGACCTTTGGCTCTGATACCAATTGTTAGAAAAACAGGATCGCAGAGCAATAACAATAAACATAAATGCAAATATAATCACACACACATTACAAGAGAGACACAAATATATCGTGGTTCACCCCAAACTTGGGCTACGTCCACACTGAAGTTGCCAGTCCTTATTATTATTCCGTCCAGCAAAGTGAAGGGATACAACCTGCAGCATAGCCACTGCACTTCCTCCTCACTGTCTCACAGTCTCTCTTCACAGATCTCAGAGATATTTACAATGCATAAAACCTAATACATCTTTCCCTAGCCGTAATACAATGTATTTCTTTTATAGGGGAAATACAATGGGAAAATACCACGGGATACCCAAAACCATGGGCCCACAAAATAGTTGGCAAAAACAGCCCCCAAAATTTTTCTCAAGGGCTCCACCCTCGTACCCCCGTGACTTGGGGGCGTTTCCTCAAAACCCTAAACATGAAGAATGGGTGTACAATCCTCTGGGGCGCATGGCTAAGACAATATCATCTATGAGACTAGAAGATCTGGCTCCACAACCAACAGTTTCCTTGTGATTGAGGAAGCTTCTGGCGATCAAATTATTTGGTTATGGCAGGTATTGGAATACCACTTTTGTTTTTGTCATGTATGGTTTGAAACTGTATGGTTACTCAAATATCTGATCATCTTATTCCTTCCTCTTGCAGCATCTCGAGTGAATCCTGGTCATCTGTCCTATTTCAAGTTTTGCGGCCGTGTTATTGTTTTTGCATTGATGCATAGGGTCCAAATCTACAATGCCCTAACTCAAACATTCTTCAAAAAATTGGCTGGTCTCTCTATCTCCTAGGAAGATATAGAAGGTCCAAATCATACTTGTATTCAAGTTGCAAGAAAATCTTGGAAATGGATCCAGATCTTCTAGACGAGGATCTACTAGGACTCACATTTGTGACAGAATTGAAGAACTGGGTTCCCGAAAGGTTATGGAACTTTGTCCAGGGTGTAGGGACTTGATTGTAAAAGGTTGCAATTGATATCAGTATTCAAAAAAACCACCATGAGCTAAGTCTGCAAGGAAAAAACACCTAATCCATAAAAAATCACCATGCAAGGCATCCAAAAAATAAGAGTCATGAAAGTGCACAGTGCCTGAGGCAGAAAGCATACACACAAGCAAATGAGCTAGTTGGATAGAGTGAATGGGTAGATCAAGAAGCTGCTAGAACTAAACCTGTTGTAGGAGGGAGGTATTCTTCTTAAGGAGGAGGCCCTTATCCATCAGCTGTAGGGTCAAGATAGGTCACAATGGGCTCGCTTCCAATGTTTTGTTGCATGGATTCATGAGAATGCTCAGTTAATTTTATGATAATTTCATTCCATTATCATTCAGGATCATTAAGAGAATAACATGTACAACATATCATTCATAGACACAAAAGCAATCATGGTTTCACTGGGAAAAACCAATAAGGTGAAAAACCCCGCAACTTCCTTAGAGATAGAATAAACCCAAATACAAGATCACAAGGATCAAACCCAATAAGATGTCTCTAGCAGATGCTCCTCCTCCTCCACATGTGCACCACTTTCTCTCTTAGCTATGCGAGCTTGACAAGTGAGTGAATGAATCAAATGAGAGACCCAAACTCTCTATTTATACACTGACTTGACCTGCCAATAAATCACTGGGGCTGACTTGCTACTCAATTCTAATAACCCAACCACATGACCTAACTAGGGCCGACCCCACACTGGTGGTCTAATAACCCATCAATACAAATGACGACACTTACAATGTAACTTGCGACACTTGCAAATACAAATGAAGACACTTCCAATCAAAGGAATAATACATCTCTGTTGGATATACAATAAAGTACAAATGTAATATACAAGTGAATATCTTCCGAAGTTACAAATACATCAACACTCCCTCTTAACCAGGAAGGTATTCTCTAGACATAGGTCATCAATACATATTGGCGCAAGTCTTCAATTCTGGAGTTGGATCATCATCACTGGATCACGGAGCATTGTCATCATCACTACTGTTGTACTCGACATCTCGATCACTGGGCTATCTCTAAATTCTTCTCGTCATAGGAAGTTCTATAGAGCCATCCCTTTTTCATGCTGGATGTAGGAACACCACCTGTAGGTCTTCATCAACACTGGCCATACTGTGGAATCTCAGGACTGATTACGTGCATCAAAAAAACCTATCAAGAGCATCCCAGGACTGATTACGTTCCCATCACAACCTGCAAGATCTCCCAGGGAGCTATTACATGTGACCTTGCAAAACCTAGCAAGAGCATCCCAGGACTGATTATGTGCCCAGCACAGCCTGCAAGATCTCCGAGGGAGCTATTATATGCGACCAGGCAAGCAAAACCTAGCAAGATAATCCTAGTACTAATTACGTGCCCAGCACAACCTGCAAGACCTCCCAAGGAGCTATTATATGCTGCCAAGAAAAACCTAGCAAGAGCATCCCAGGACTGATTACATGCCCAATAGAACCTACAAGATCTCCCAGGGAGAAATTATATGCCACAGAAAAAACCTAGCAAGAGCATTTTCTAGATCTCCCAGGGAGCATATGTATGCCATCAGCAAAACCTAGCAAGATCATCTGCAAATCTACCAGGGTGCTATTATATGTCCCTCCAAGCAAAATCTCGAAAGAGCATTGTCCAGATCTCCCAGGCAGCTATTATATGCCATCGGAAAAACCTAGCAAGAGTATCTGCAAATCTCCCAGGGCTCTATTATATGCTTATCTGCACAACCTATCCACAACCACAGAGTATCAACCTAATACTCACCATACATCATCCTGATGTACATGATCATCCTGATCATCATCATAGCATCATCTAGAGTATCATCCTGACACTCATCACACATGATCATCCTGATCATACAAAGCATCCACCTGATGTATACACATATACATGATCCAACTGATCATACTAAGCATCCAACTGATGCATATCCAAAGCACTAACTGGATCATCGTCCTGATGCTCATCACATAGCACTTACATCCACAGCCATGGGAAGCATCCTCCTCTCACCATGCTTGGAATGGCTCCTACAAATGTGTCCCATCACTTCTTCCTCTTCAATCTGAAGAAATCCAAGCCTCTCTCTGAAGTACTCAAACTTCACTTTGGCTAGTGGTTTCGTCAACACATCTGCAACTTGCTCATCTATCGCAACATACAGGAGCTTCATTGCTCCTCTTTGCACCATATCCCTGATATAGTGATATTTGATCTCAATGTGCTTCGACTTGTCATGGAACACCGGGTTCTCAAACAACTTCACACAACTCTGGTTGTCAAAAAAGATACCAGTAGCATCCAACATTAGATCAAATAACTCAGACAGTAGCTTCCTAATCCATATTGCCTCACAACTAGCCTAACAAGATGCGACATACTCTGCTTCGGCAGTACTCAGTGCTACGCAGGACTGCTTCCTGCTAAACCAAGAGATCACACCTGATCCCATACTAAAGCAGCACCCATAAGTGCTCTTCCTATCTGCAGCACTGCCTGCCCAATGTGAATCAACATAACCCTCAAGGTTAAACTTTTGATTTGCATCATACTTGAGCCCATAATCAATTGTACCCTTCAAGTACCTCAGAATATGCTTTACAGCAACCAGTTGAACACTATCGGATCCATCAGGAACTGGCTCAATGTGTTCACCGCAAAGCAAATATCTGGTCTCGTGTTCGTCAGGTACATCAAGGACCCAATCATATGACGATACAAAGTGACATCAACTGGATCAGATGAAGCATCACATAGAAGCTTCAGGTTCGATGCCATAGGTGTGGCCATGGCCTTGCAGTCCATCATCCCGAACCGCATCAGGATATCTACTGCATACTTCCATTTTCCAAGGAATATTCCATTTGCACTCTGCCACACCTCCATACCTAGAAAGTAGTGCATCATCCTCAAGTCCTTCATCTTGAAATCGGAAGCAAGCTTCCTCTTTGTGTCGAAAATCAATCTATCCTCACCTGTAACAAATAGGTCATCCACATACAATAGTAGTATGACAGGATTGCCTTCCTCAACCTTGTAATAAAGGTTGGAATCTACTTTACTCTTAGTAAAGCCCAAACTAGATAGGAAACTATCCATCCTACCATACCAAGTCCTAGGAGCTTGCTACAAGCCATACAAGGCTTTCTTCAATCTGCACACATATGACTCCCTGTCATGTGTCTAAAAACCAAGTGGCTGCTCCACATACACTTCCTCTTCGATTACACCATTCAAGAAAGCTGTCTTGACATCCATCTGGTGTATCTTCCACTTCATTGCTGCAACTAGAGCAAGTACTGTTCTGATGGAAGTGTATCTAGCTACAGGAGAAAAGGTCTCTTCATAGTCTATTCCCTCTTTCTGGGAGAAGCCACGAGCTACAAAGCTCGCCTTGTATTTCTCTATGCTACCATCTGCAGCATGCTTGATCTTATAGATCCACTTGGAAGTCACAACATACTTCCCTTCTGGTCTTGGGACTACATCCCAAACATCATTCTTCATGATCGACTGATACTCCTCGATCATGGCATCCTTCCATTCTTTCTTTTTCGCTGCTTCTTCATAACTGTAAGGTTATTTTTTTCATAATATCACAGAATAAGGCAACATAACTAGTACGTGATCTAGTCCTCTTCCTTTCTCTGTGTTCTTCTTCTAGAATGCCATACCTTTCTGCATCTTGAATGAGCTCTCTGGCCCATGCAGGTTTCCTCTTGTGAGAGTTCTTCTCACAGGGTCGATCTATAGGTTCTTGTGGATCTACAATTTCATGATCTTCTTCTAGAATTGTTTCATTCATAGTGGTGTCTTGAAATCTACTTATCTTTGGTTTTTCATGGTCTTCAACAGGTGTCTTCCTTGATTTGATGTATGCTAAGTCTTCATAAAATGTTACATCCTTGCTGATGTCAATTTTCTTGTACCCTGGAAAGTATATTCTGTAAGCCTTCGAACTTTCACTGTAACCCACAAAGATGGCCTTCTTTCCTGAAGGATCTAGCTTTGTCCTCTTTTCCTTTGGAATGTGAGTGTATACTGGATAGCCAAATATCCTGAGATGGATAACTTCAGGTTTCTTACCAGAGAAGACTTCTTCTAGTGTCTTGTTGTCAAGTATCTTGTGAGGTGTTCTGTTCTGCACATATAGAGAAGAAGGCCCCGAGTCAAAAGAGGGCATTAAAGAATAATCTTTGAAACTTAAATATGGAGACGGATGAGACAGTGGCCTCCTTCTTCTCCAAGATATCTCAGGTAAGAGATCAACTTGCTAGTATTGGATTAGTGGTGGATGAAGATGATCTTCTTCAAACCGATATTGATGGTCTCCCATCCTCATGGGATACATTCTTGGCTACGGTAAATGGCCTAGAGGTACAACCTAACTTTGAAAGGTTGTGGGATGACTTCCTCCAAGAGGAGGGGAAAATCTAGAGCAATTTAGTGTGCATCAAAGAAGAAAATATTTTCTTCGCGGAAAGAATGAAGAAAGGAAAGAAACCCTTCTTCCAAAATAATTTCTCTCATCCAAAGAAGGAGTTCAAAGGCTTTGAAAATTCAAAATCTAGATGCTTAAATTGAAACAAGAAATGCTATTTCTCAAGGTATTGTAGAGCAAAGAAGAAAGGAAATTTTCATGCTTCTACTGCCATAAATGATGAAATCACTCAAAAGAATTCATCTGAAGAAAGGGAGACAAGAAGGGAGTATTATCGTGCCTCATCCCTTTCAGGATCCATCATCACAAATGAAAACACATGGTTGATTGACAGTGGTGCATCCAAACATATGACCGGTTACAAGAGTTCCATCATTGATCTAAAAGATAAAGAATTCACATGCATGGTAGAGTTGGGGGACAACTCAACTTATTCGATGCAAGGATTTGGATACACCTCATTCCAACTGAGAACCGGTGATATTATACATGTGGAGGACATTTTATATGTTCCAGGATTTAAGAAGAACCTCCTCTCAATTTCGTTTTTTGAAGACAAAGGCTTCCGAGTTATCTTCATGGATAACAAAGCACTTTTATGGCCGAAGAACAAAATCCTAGAATCTGTTGTTGTGATTGGAGTTCGAGAGGGAGGACTCTACAAGGTACCCGAGAAGTACATTCAATATATGAATCACCACACTATCATTCCATGCGAGCTATGTCACTGAAGGCTTGGACACCTACACTACAAAGCACTACCAAGGCTTCAAAATATGGTAAAAGGTAATGCTTGTATTTAATTTTGAACATGATAGTGTATGTTGGGGTTGTGTGCTTAGGAAGAATGTTAAGAAAAGTTTTTCTAGAAGTTCTACTAGATATAAAGGGATTGTTGATGTATATGTAACTTTGGAATGTATTTCATCCATATATTTCATTTATATATTATTGTACTCCTATAGAGATGTGTCATTCCTCTATACGGAAGTGTCATCATGTGTATTGACAAGTGTCGCAAGTGTGTTAACTTGCCGACGGGTTATTAGACCACCATGTGTGGGGTCGGCCTTGATTTATTTAATATATGGTTGATGTACCTAGCTAGACAAGTCGGCCCCATAAGGTCAATGGGAAAACAAATCAAGTATAAATAGAGATCGGGAGATCTCTATTTGGATGACTCAAAAAATCATTCTTCCTTCACTCGGAAAGTGGTGCACATGTGAGGAGGAGGATCATCTTCTACTAGGAGACTTGTTGATGCATCGAATATTGCTGCATCAATCAGCAAGGGATTCTCCCCGGTAAGCAATCCCAACTAGATCACTCATCGTTTGGTGTGGGGAATCCGTCTGGTTAACAGTTCCGGCTACCGTGGGTTTTAAAGAATTGTTTGTTTTACCAGTTGCGGCTCGATCCACCGGTTATGTATTTTATATTTAAAATGATATGCAAGTGCCCTATATTAACTGCATGCGGGAAAAAAAAATCTATGCTAATCTGATTTAATCTAAATTACCTATCCTTATAAGGAGCAGATTTAAAGAATGGGCAATAAACTGGAAAATACACCCGATAATTCCACAGTTAGCTGTTAAATTGAAAGGAGCATTTACAACAGAAATAAAGATTGTCCAAGATAGCTCAGATAGATGTAAGTATTCAATTACCCATTTAACACAGAAAATTTGCAAAAGAATATGAAACCATTCATAACAGAGAATTAATTCATAAGAGCCAGGAAATATCTCACAGGAAATCTATGAAAAGTGCAGAAATAGTTCAGCATTTAATCAACAAGACTCCATGCAAAATTTTGTGCCATCTTCCACAGGCCAAAACGATTTTTCTATTGATGTAGCAGAAATAGTTCCTTTACAAGATAGAAAAAAGAATTTCACTTGCCAAAAGTCCTTCGTCTCTTCTTCTAATCAGCTATATATAGCTATACAAAATGTGCCCAGAGTTTCCACCTATACCATAACCGTTTATATTTCCCTAATTTGTCTTGTAGTGTTGAATATTACATAAGAGAAATATATCAAATATTTTGCAACAACGGGAGTTAAACATTACAAGTCATTAGTATTCCAAAGGTATATACAAAAAATAAACGTTCATGAGGCATGCTGGCGGCTGCATGCTATCCCTGAGCTGGCTCCTTTGGGTCCTGAGGCGCTTCTGGGATTGTTGGGGTTTCTTCTTGAACTACTGCAATGGTTGGGCCACTCTCCAATTTGCTAGCTTGGATAGCTGCCAATGCCTTCTCCACCTATGCTATATGAATTCCCCAGTGATTTGTGTCCCCTACAATATTTGTTCCAACCAGGGGACTCATGAATCTGAGAGATATTTCTTGCTTGGCCAGTTCTTCTGCTAAGACGGTTATTTCAGCTGTAGTGGCCCAGAGGCTTTCTTCCAGGCTATGTTGATGAACAACAGCTTGGCTGATGAATTGGTGTAGATCTTCTGCTATCAAGATGTCTAGCTTCTGCACATATTCACTTTCTTCCTAGAGTTATATACTTAGATTAGCTTGATACTGTGATTTATCCAGGAACTCTTCTATCCTTTGGGGCATGGCTATTCGGCAGTTTTCCTGTATGGTCCAGATTTGAGAGTTCACAGACTTGCACCGCTCATAAGTGGCTGAGGTTACGGTGGCCAACTTTACTCCACAGTCTTTATAATACTCTAGGGTGCGTATATTTGCCTCGTATTCAACAACATACTTGACAAGAAGAGTTGCCGGAAACCCTGACTTCCCTTCTCTCCATTCGATGTGCGTTTTAATCTCCCCACTGATGCGTGCGTTCATCCTCCTAATCCTGCTGGCTTCAACATTGATTCCTTTGACTTTGGCCATGACTGCTTTTAGTCTGTATACTTCCTCTGCTATGAGTTCTTGGACTCCATAGGTTTCTCTTAGTATTCCACAAGCCTGCTCGTGGAAGGTGCTGATGTCTCCCACTTTGTTGGTTGCCAACTCCAATTGTTGTTCTAATGATTCATTTTCTCCTTGCAACTTCTCAATGTGCTCCTTCAGGTCATCGATCTCTTGAAGGTTGTCAAATTTATCTGACTCGAGCTTCAAATTTTTATCTTTAAGTTCTGCATTTTTTGCTTCTAATATTCTTATTTGTATTGCCAGATCTCTCCTATCAACCTCCAATTGTTCGAGTGATTTATTTAATTCTTCCTTTTGAGATGTGAGAGCATTATTCTTCTCAATCATCAGATTAGTATAGTTATGCTCGTTAACTAAAGATTCCTGAAGCCGTTGTGCCTTCTCCTTTTCTTCATCCAACCTATCTCCCAGCGTGTTGAAATTATCTGTAGTTGCTGTAACAGCGGCTACTGAGATGGATGTCAGGAGTCTAGCAGCTTCTTCTGTGTTCCGCATGACCATAGTCTCTTGTGTAGTGACGATGTCAGGCCAAAAAGGTCTTTTCAATTTGGAACCTGTATCTTTGACAATGGTTTTCCTCTTTTTGTTGTAAGCGAAATTTACCCAATTAGAAACTTTGCTGCCTTTATAGGGTGTAAAAGGGACAATGGGTAGGTCTCTTATGGGGGAACCCATATTTAAGTTTTGCAGGTTTGGGATTTTGGGATCAACATCTTCTTGGCATCTCTTTTCTTATTCTTCTTTCCTCCGTTCCTCTTCCTCTTGCTCCTTCCTTCTTTTGTCCTCTTCTTCCTGCTTAGCATTAGCTTCCAGCCTAATTCTTTCTTCCTCTTCTTCTTTCTTCTTTGCCTCAGCTTCAGCTGCTTGAATTCTCAAATTTTATTCTTCTTCTTTACGTTTATCTTCTTGGATTTTCTTTGCTTGTTCCAAGAGCCTTAGTTCTTCTTCCGAGAAATCCTTGGAGCTCAAGATGGCCTCTCCTTTGCCCACCTGACAAATCTGTAGCTCAGTCATATTGTTGATTCCCCTATATGGTTCCTCCTGTGGATCATAAAAGTTGGCATATTCACAGGGAGTGGAGAGTTCTTTGCAATGTTGTGCAATTTTTCCCTGTCGTCATTCCTGTGAAAAATCCTCTCTATGAAATGAAAGCTCCTCAATTCTGCAACAAACTCTTTCACAGTTGCAATCCCTGAAAACTTGTAAGACCCAACATAAAAGGGTAAGGGAGGAAAATTGGCTTTCTTGGCATTATAAAAGGTGTTACCCATCCCATCTATGAATACTTGCCTTACCATTTCCTTGTGGACTATGTAATCTATAGCATACCTTGGGAGAATATATGGGGCTTTCGAACCTTCGTACATTCTTATGTAGGTACCTTCTGGAGAGAAATAAAAATCCCCATACTTTTCCAAGGCTTCCATGTCGTTTTTAGATAGACAATTGGGTTCTTCATTAAATATCATCCGATAAAGGGGCATTATGAACTCCTCGCAAATGAGCTTGTAATCCCTCTTGTAATTCTGAGCCCAAAATATTTTGTAGGAAAGGAACACCGGGCCCTCTGTCGAACTCCACATGCATCCCAACTTGGGAAAAAGACACTTTTCCATGATACAATCTATGAGGTAGGAATCCATATAGAATTCTGCCTTCCTTTCCTCTAGCCCTTCTTTAGCCATTGTTATTGCTGATGACAGGCTGTCTGAAAGAATATCAGCCCAATTGAAAATCGTCCCTTTGAAAGCAACATGATGTATTATAGGGACCCAGTGCAGCACAAACATCGTCCCGTTAGGCCTCCCTAAGATTATGCTTAGCATGAGAGAGATCTTTTTGCAGGGAGGCCTCAAATTCTGGACTTTGTATTCTTCACTATCTCTTCTTCTAAATTGCTTGCCGGAAATTAACAACCTTCTTGCCATGTCTAAATTATCCATGTGGATCTCTTGCAACCATGCATCATCGAGCCGCTATTGTGCTTTGGGTAGCTTGTAAGCGGTTGAAATGTAGGATGGGTGAAATGAAGCGAAGGCATTCCCTATGCTATCTGCTATAACTCTAGTTTCAGTGTTGGCATGCTGCAGCACCCATCTGATTACCTCTGAGCATGGGAAGAGTTCTGTACGTGTGGCTGCTTTGGATATACAGGAGTTCTGGATATTTTGATATAAGCATTCTTCTTCAAGGATATCTTTAGGGAAGTCCTGATCTCTTATCATGTGGTAGACATCACCCCAGTTTAACTCCGGAGGCACGTTTGTAGTGCATTTGGTGTCTTGGAATGTTGTCTCCATTCTGGTGCTTTAATTGACTGTCTTCATTCTCCTCTTGCCACCTTTAGCCATTATGGGAATCCTGTTCAATAATTAATGTGAATAAGCATGCATGGCATAATGTTGACAACCTAAAATAATGTCCATTAGATAATTTATTCATTTCAACCAAAACTTCTGAACATGTTCCTTTCACATATCAATTCAAAAACCTGTGAAAGCATTAATTAGGTTATCCTAGCGTTTGCTGTGGTGATTAGAAGTTATGACCACCAATTTATAAAAGTTGGTCCAGGTGTTTAAGTTCTCGGAATTAGAACATTGACCGGTGTGCGAGTGTGGAAGATGCCAAATTATAATGGCAGAGACGCCCATGATTAGGTGCGAAAAAGGGCAGGAAAGGTCTATCGGGTGACGGGTATGTGCATCATTTTAAAGCACGGGAGTCTCGAGACCCTTTACGTCTATGCTTAGGGTTGCTTAACAAATGTCTTTTAGGTTGGGGGGGAAACTGTCGTCCGGGACCATAAAGAACAAACTCCATTCTAATGACAGAAAAGAGCTACCGCAGTTAACGGGACGGCCTTGGGTAGAAAAATAGACCTAGACGTGATTGTGATTAAGAAGGTGAGACTAGGAAGCATAATACTCTGCGCCAGGTGCACAAAGGGTCGACAATTTGTTCTGGGAAAATGTCATAGTTTAGAAAAGAACAAAAAATGAAGCGACGAAATATTATTTTAAGTAGGCACATACATCCTACAGAGCCGGGGAAAGTACTTACTTGGAATCGAAAGGCGTCGCGCCGACGATTGTCAAGTAGACTATGAATCTATGCCTTCAGACGATGATGGACGCACTTGGTTGTTCGAACGGAATGGAAAAAACGTTCGGGCGATGAAAACAAATGAAAATCCAACAGGGTTTCACCCCTATATATTTGAATTGTTACGCATGGGCCATTAATTCGGTGGTGCATGCCATTAAATGGGTTTTAAGCATGCGTACGGCTGGGTCACGTCGAAACCTTTTCAATAAATGCGTCCGTCAAACACGGGAGGGTTATGCTAATGCTTCCGACCCACATGGGAAGAAAATATAAAAATGGTTCGTTGTTGCGGGGAAGTTGTGTGAAAGCTTCCGCGAAAAATTCATGTATCGCAGCGGTCTTAAGTGAACAGTTCCGCCTTCATGGGAAAGTTGGCCAAGTTCTTCAGAAAATAAGCCAAAGTTTGCGGGGTGGAAGAAAGAGATGAGTCTCTCTGAAGAACTTGTTGATGCGTTTCCGGAGTTTGCGAAAGGTTTAGATGAAAGCTTCCGCCGTAGCGGAAGGATTTGGCGAGTTTGTTCCACCGCGAGCTTATTTGAGTAAACGTTTCACTTTTTCGGAGACTTAGTGATAACTTTTCTGCCGTGATTTGACTTCGCCTTCGCTTTCGTTGTTTCGGAAGACTTGGGATAACTCTTCCACTATTGCGGCAAAATTAGCTTAGAGCTTCTGCTGCTGTGGGCCGAAAGACCGAGTTTTATTTGGGCAAAAAGACGAAACTTAAAAATTCTAAGGCAAATTAAGATCAAAAGAAACTAAGTCACTGGATCCCAAGATGTTGCAAAATTTTTTAAGGCAAACATACTCTAAAAGAGGAGGGGTCCCAATATTTTTCAAAAAATAAAAAAGGGGGGGTTTTTATACCAACAACAAATTGCAATTCGCTGGTGAACACAGATCTCTGAAGCAAAAATCATCTGGAAACCAAGAAACCTTCAAAGTGTTGATTACATATGTATTCAGATGTTTCCACAGTTCAGTTTAGAAGAAAGCATTGATCACTCTTATCGTGATGGTGATAAAGGGGGAAATGTAGCGTTGATTCAGTTTTCTTCAAAACTCTCTAAGGGCCGAATTGTGGGATTAAAAGAAAAATATCGTTTAGAAGTTTAAATAGTATAGGACTCCACAGGATCGTGACAAAATATCATAGGGGCATTCGTTTGTTCCTCATTCCCATGCTTTTACATCTTTTTGGATGTTTCTTTTAGCCATTTTGAGCCTTCCAGAAATAAGTTTCTCGTGCTTTCTATGTTTCAATATTAGTTCTTCAATCCAAAATGTCCTTTTGTGTGAACAGAAGATTAGATTTCATGTTTCACGGATGGAGAAGAACTTTTGGTCGGCTGATTTATTAGATAGCTCCCTTCAGCTTTCTTGAGTTCACTTTAATTTCTCAACCATGCTTTGATTTAGGCGAGAATTTCTGGAAACTAGACTCTTTGAGATATGCCTTTTGGCTTTGCTTGCAGCATGGGATCATTTAAATACCATGTACCTGTAAGACATGTTTCCTTTCCATGGGTCCTGCCATACTTAACTTCTTGAGACAGCCACTGATGTTAAAGTAAAAAGGCCTTAAGATAGATAAAAGGAAATACAGGATCGTAGCTATTTGACAGGGATTATTTTCACCAACAAGAAAGAGGATCACTGCATTCTAGGAGACCGATCATTAAAGACAAAGTTACAAATATGCATATCTTTATTGATGGGCTTCTCATGACCATCCTTCCGAGTTCTCTGGAGTCTTCATCATTCAGCTACACCATAATTGGATTTTTGGCTTTATTTCAAGCAATGGATCTAAAAACTTACTCAAAAGCAAAAATAAAAGAAAATGGATTGAACTGACTAACAAACCAGAGGTAACAAAAGAAAAGAAAAGACAAAAACAAAACAGAGGAGCAGAGGTTTATTTATGTACAAGAACCTTTCAGAACTCACGTAAAGTATTCCTTTAGGGCGAGACCATTGAGAGGGAGGTTCAGTTCCTCTCCTTGTAAGTCTTTCACCTTATAAGTTGATGGACCAATGTTTTCAGATATTTGATAAGGGACAAGCTGTAAGTGCTGGAACTTTGTGTGCATTCCCTTACCATCATGTTGATGGTCCCACTTGAGGACCAAATCTCCTACTTCGAAAGTTCTCTTCCCGGATTTTGTTTTATCAAACCATCGTTTGACTACGTCTTGATGATGATGAAACCGTTCCTTGGCTTTTTCCCGTGACTCTTCTAGTTTCAGCAGGGTATCAATCCTAGACTGTAAGGCTTGACTGCTAGTACCTTGGGAGGATTGGGCCAACTTCAAGGATGGGAGTAATATATTCGGAGGGAGAATGGCTTCTTTTCCATAAACTAGGTTGAAAGGAGAAGCTCCTAAGGCGTTTTTGGGTGTTACCTTGTCTGCCCATAGGGCATGACCGAGGGCTATGTGCCTGCTCCTTTGATTTTTGATCACGGTCTTTTTCATGATGCGGATGAGATTTTTATTGGTTGATTCGGCTAAATCGTTTCCCTGAGGGTAGTAATTGGATGAATAATGTAATTTAATTCCTTTTTCATATGTGAATTCATTAATCTTTATTGACGAAAAATATGGAGCATTATCCAAAACAAGAGAAATTGGAACCCTAAACCTGGTTATGATGTTCTCTTCCAAGAAGTTGATGACTGTATCCTCGTTAGCTTTTCGTAGGGGAATAAATTCTGCCCATCTTGTAAAATAATCTGTAGTGTTTATCTCCCCAGTCATATCTATGCCCCATTGCTTGAATGGTTCAGTAATGATAACTGGCTGCAAAGGGCCTGCTGCTTTAGGTAGCTCTCCAGTGCTTCTTTGGCATACACCACAATTTCTAACATAGGCATGGGAATCTCTGAAGAGAGTAGGCCAATAATACCCCGCCCTGAGAATTTTGTGGGCTATAGTGTCCCCGAAATAATGTCCTCCAGCAGGCCCATCATGTAGCGCTTTGACCACGTTAGTAGCATCTTCCTTTTCTAAACATCTGAGATAAATGCCATCATAATGTTTTTGAAGAGTACTCCTTCAATTATCTGATAAGCTGCTGATTTAAGATGGAGGGCTCTCCTTTGCTTCGGACTCCAATGCTTTGGTAAATAACCTGACTGTAAGTAATGTACTAGGTCTCTATACCAAGACTCTGGGGCTGTAAAAATTGGACATACGTCTATCACATTCAGCTCGGCTTCATTCCTCCAATCTAGCTCTTCGTCAGTTTGGCTTTGAGTGAGTAGCTTGCATAGGCCTTGAGCTTTAATAATGCTAGCTGGATTGAATTCTAAGTCATATTTATAGAGAGCAGTGACCCAATTCCCTCTTCTTTCTACCAATTCCTTTTGGATGAAAAGAGTTCTAACAGCGGGATGAGGGACTATGACTTTCGTCCTATTTTTTAGAATATATGGTTTGAACTATTTTACTGCTTTGAAGACTACATATGCTTGTTTATCTACCACGGTATAGTTCATTTCAGTGCCTTGCAGACCAATGCTCATAAAATAAATTGGATATTCATCTCCTAATTCCATCTTCTGAGTAAGCACAGCTGCAAGAGAGTCATCAGAAGCGAATGTATACATTATAAAATCTTTATCAAAATCTGGACTGCTTAAAGACGATGCCTTGGCTATAGCAGCTTTGATCTCTTTGAATGCGACCTTTTCCAAGTCTATCCATTTAAATTGTACATTCTGTTTAACCATTTGTTGCAACGGCTTAACGATCTAAGCGAAGTAAAGCACGAACCTTTGGACAAAATTTATGGTCCCCATAAATGATTGCATGGACTTCTTGCTGTGGGGCATGGGAATCTTATTGATAACCTGAATCCTTTCCTGATCTATTGAGATTCCTTCTCTGGAGATGATATGCCCGAGAAGTTTTCCTTCAAGAATAGCAAAAATGTTTTTCTTAGGGTTTAGAGAAATACCGTACTTCCTACAGCGGTCAAAGATTTGTTTTAGGTGAGAGACATGGTCTTCTCTTTTCTTGGAAAAGACTATTAAATCGTCCAAGTAGACTACTACACATTGACCGCATATTCCTTGGAAAGCAATGTCCATGGCTCGCTGAAAAGTAGCTCCTGCATTGATTAAGCCAAAAGGCATTCTTCGGTATGCGAAGGTTCCCCACTTTGTGTGAAAAGTGGTTTTGAGTCGGTCTTCCTCTGCTACTAGCACTTGGTTATAACCAGAAAAACCATCTAGTAGGGAAAAGAGTTCCGATCTTGATACCATCTGTAATATCTGTTCCATCGGGGGCACCGGGTAGTTGTCTTTATCGGAAGCTCTATTCAAGTTCCATAAATCTACGCATAGCCTGATTTCTCCTGATTTCTTCCGCACAGGGACTAGATTAGCCACCCATTCAGAATGTCCGACTTTGAAAATGATTTTGGATTCCAACAATTTTTTTAGTTCTTTCTGAATTAGAGGCTCAAGCATTGGATGCATTCTCCTTAGCTGTTGCTGAAAAGGTTTGACTCCTTCTTTCATAGGTATTACGTGTTGAATGATATGGGTGTCATATGTCTTCAAATCGTCATAGGCCCAAGCGAACACATCTTTATATTGCTGAAAAAGTTTAATGAATCTACTTCTTTCCGCCGGCGTATAACATTTTCCGAAATTGACATACTTCGGTTCAACCTCTGTGCCTAAATTTATCAACGCGTACTGTAGGGCCGAGCTGTGGGTTTTGGCATTCACAAGTCTCCTGAATTTGTTTTGCAAATCGAAGAGGGCCTCTAATGTCCTCACTCCTTTGGGCATAACGTTACCTTTCACTATGTATTTATTCTATAGATTTGAATCGTGATCTTCTTCTTCTATGATGGCTTCTTGAAAAGCATCTTCATTGGTTAAGAAACTAATGATCTGTTCGTCATCGTCAAATACTCTGAAATTTGTAATGTTGTCTGGCATAGAAGGCCTGAAAATTAATTCAATAGAACATTTATTATTAGTGGGTACTAATCTAGAAGCGGAAGTAGCTAATAGATCAGCTGTAGCGTTTTGTAATCTTGGGACAGAATTAATGTTAAAAGCATCAAAACATGAGATTAAATTCCAGATTTCTGCTTGATAGCCCCTCAAATGCGGTGAAAGACAATGAATAGGATTTCTTATTTTCCTAACAACAATTTCAGAATCACCAAAGACTTTCAAAAACTTAACATTAAAACCAATGACTTTCTTCAAACCTTCAATGAGAGCTTCGTATTCTGCAGTATTATTAGTACATTCAAACTCTAACCTACATGAAAAAAATTATTTATTTCTATTAGGATCAATTAAAATGCAACCAGCTCCGGATCCTTCCTGTGTCTTGGAGCCATCGAAGAAAAGGGTCCAAAAGATGTTTTCTTTTCTAGCCAAGTTAGTTTGAATTTTGTCTAAGTTAGTGGCTAAGTCTACTATATTACAGTCAATATCATCAGCCTGTGAAAACTGAAGGAGATCAGGCTGTCTATCTGAAATATGGCTAACTTCTTCTGATTTGTAGTTTCTAGGTTCAATTTCCAAAAAGTAATTTCCTAAAACTGGGGATGAAAAGACCATTGCTTCATTTTTTCCATAAAGCTGAGTAACATTTTGTTTCATATGTGGCTCCCTCAATATCTTAACCTGATTCTGACAATTTTGATGGGGCAGCCACAGATGAGACCAATCTATTGCAAAATAGCCATTAAGTTTCATAGACCAGTCCCTACTCAAGATTAGACCATATGCCTCGGGAATATTGACCACCATTATATCAATGAATTGACACACTCTAGGATCGGATGACAATCTAATGAGTACATCTTTTAATTCACCAATAACCTTAACAACAGTCCTATCCAGTTGGATGATTTGAGATGGGGACTTGATAGGCTGTCCATTAATCCTTTTGCAAATTGACAAAGACATGACATTCGAACTAGCACCCAAGTCTACCAAATAGTTGTGCACATTGTAATTAAAAATCTCAAAGGTCAAGAGGAAAGGAAGAGTTTGAGATTTTGATTTTCCACCGATACTTGCTTCGTTAATTTCTAGGTTTTCCTCAGTGTTTTCTACTGGGACAGCTGTTTGCGGATCTAAGGATTCCATCAACTTCTTCCTTTGTTGTTGTAAGCTACACATATCGAAAATGGAAATATTAGCTTTCGTTTTTTTTATATCCTCGATTATATCATAGCTCATGTCGCATCCTTTCATAGTCGTAGATTGATTTTTCTGCTTTGTTTGAAGGAGCTTGGGACTGTTTAGTTCTTTCTAAGTTCAGTTCTATAGTCACCGTAGGTGAAACCACCGAGCTTGTCTTGGGTTGGGGAGGAATAATAGATATATGTCGTCTTGGTATCTGGTTAGACCTAGCTTTAGGTGGTTCTACTACTGGTTCGATTACTTGGCCTTTACTTCTGGTGGTGATGTTCACAAATGTTGTTTGTATTTCGTCTGCAAACTCTTCACAAGACAGTTCCTGGGCAGGGGTCCAATCCCAAAGAATCATTGTAGTATCGGGAGTTGGTTCTTCACTGTCAGTAATTTGTTCTTGTTGAGGATTCGTTTGCTCGGGCACTTGTGCGTCTAACATTTGGTTCATTACTAAGCTCATCGAATTGATCCACTGTGGGCATATTTTTTCTGAGTGTTGTTCTTGGTGAAAAGTGTAGAAGTGGTCCATCCCTATTTCATTCAGATTTAATACAGCAGAATTATTGACTGGTGGGGTTGGCTGTCCATTGTCTTCTTTCCTTTTATAGAAAGGTTTAAAATGAGGTCTCGAAGAGCTTGCTGTTTTGTCATTTTCTAGATCTACAATCTTGTTGGAGAGTTTCTGCATCATTTTTATAACATTTTCTAAATCTGGTGCAGGTTCTTCTTTATCCCTGGTTAACAAGAAAGGTTTCTTAATAGCCACTAGCTTACCCTCTATATCTAAGGCATGTTTTGCTATGTTGTCATGTTCTTCTTCCATCTTCTTGGCTTCTTCAAAATTTTCTGTCAGGGTAGGTTTTTTCGTTCTCTTGACGAACATTGCAAGCATAGATTTAAGAGTTGTTGTATAATATTCTACTAAGCATTCCTCAGCGGGCTTTGTTGCGTCATTGAAATTATTTAACAACGTTGTGAATCTTTGGTTAAACTCTTGAACTTTCTCATTCTTTTCCATTCTCAAAGACAATAATGCTTTCATGAAAGTAGATACAGTTTCTAATTGCCATATTTTTTAAGAGAGCATTTCTCAAAATATTCCCAACTTGTTATCGAACCGGCTTGCAAACTAAATTACCAGGAAGATACTTTGGGTTCGAAAGTATAAGGAAAAAGATGACAGACCACGTCCTCGTGCTCCACATTTAAAATATTTAGAGCTAAATAAAAACTTTTAAGGTGGTCTTCAGCAGAAACTCCCTTGTTAGGGTCATACTTAGGCAAAACCTTTTCTGGGTTCTTAGGCAAATCATTGAATGGTCTGACTACGTTTAAGGCCCCTCTGGCTCTCCATGCAGGTACGTCCATGGCTCTCAGGGGAGAGCATGGTGGTGAGTGCAGTGGTGAGTTAAGAGGAGTGTCCCTTGGAGCGTGTTGCTCAGGGCCTGTTGGGGTCTCTGGTCTAACTTCGTCAAAAGGTTCAATGATCTCTTCTAGAGATAAATCTAACAATTCTTCTAGACTTTGAACAAGAACGGAATCTCTTGTGCACTGAGGAGTTTTTCGAGGAGCTCTGGTTCTGGGTAACAAAGGAACTATGGTTAGTCCTCCAAGACTTCTCACGTATGAGCGATTATTCCTCCTGAATTGATTTACTTCTTCAAAAGGGATAGCATACACTACTTCTGACTGTTCTGTTTTAGGGTTAGGATCTTCTTGATTTCTTGATTCCAGATCTGGAAATTCTGGAAAGACTATTGCGGATGGGTTTTCAGTGGAAATTTTACTAACAAAAGAATCTTTTTCGCTAACCATGCACTGGTGGCCCTCCTTCTAGCACCAAAAACTGTTGATGACTCGAATAACACTGCATCAATCAGCAAGGGATTCTCCTCGGTAAGCAATCCCAACTAGATCACTCACCGTTTGGTGTGGGGAATCTGTCCAGTTAACGGTTCCGGCTACCTTGGGTTTTAAAGATTTGTTCGTTTTACCAGTTGCGGACCGATCCACCGGTTATGTATTTTATATTTAAAATGATATGCAAGTTCCCTATATTAACTACATGCGGGAAAACAAATCTATGTTAATCTGATTTAATCTAAATTACCTATCCTTATAAGGAGCATATTTAAAGAATGGGCAATAAACTAGAAAATACACCCGATAATTCCATAGTTAGCTGTTAAATTGAAAGGAGCATTTACAACAGAAATAAAGATTGTCCAAGATAGCTCAGACAGATGTAAGTATTCAATTACCCATTTAACACAGAAACTTTGAAAAAGAATATGAAACGATTCATAGCAGAGAATTAATTCATAAGAGCCAGGAAAGATCTCACAGGAAATTTATGAAAAGCGCAGAAATAGTTCAGCATTTAATCAACAACACTCCATGCAAAATGTTGTGCCAGCTTCCACAGGCCAAAACGATTTTTCTATTGATGTAGCAGAAATAGTTCCTTTACAAGACAGAAAAATAATTTCACCTGCCAAAAGTCCTTCCTCTCTTCTTCTAATCAGCTATATATAGCTTTTCCAAATGTGCCCAGAGTTTCCACCTATACCCTAACCATTTATATTCCCCTAATTTGTCTTGTAGTGCTGAATATTACATAAGAGAAATATATCAAATATTTTGCAAAAACGGGAGTTAAACATTTCAATTCATTAATATTCCAAAGCTATATACAAAAAATAAACGTTCATGAGGCACGCTGGCGGCTGCAGGCTATCCCTGAGCCGGCTCCTTTGGGGCCTGAGGTGCTTCCGGGATCGCTGGGGTTTCTTCTTGAACTACTGCAATGGTTGGGCCACTCTCCAAAGTGGTATCTTGACTAGATGCCAATGCCTTCTCCACCTCTGCTATATGAATTCCCTAGTGACTTGTGTCCCTTACAATATTTGTTCCAACCATGGGACTCATGAATCTGAGAGATATTTCTTGCTTGGCCTTCTTCTGCTAAGACGGTTATTTCAGCTGTAGTCGCCTGGAGGCTTTCTTCTAGGCTGTGTTAATGAACAACAACTTGGCTGATGAATTGGTGTAGATCTTCTGCTGTCAAGTTGTCCAGCTTCTGCACATATTCACTTTCTGCCTGGAGATATATATTTAGATTAGCTTGATACTGTGCTTTATCCGGGAACTCTTCTATCCTTTGGGGCATGGCTATTCGGCAGTTTTCCTGTGTGGTCCGGATTTGAGAGTACACAAACTTGCACCGCTCATAAGTGGATAAGGTTACAGTGGCCAAATTTACTCCACAGTCTTTAGAATACTCTAGGGTGCGTATATCTGCCTCGTATTCAACAACAGACTTGACAAGAAGAGTTGACGGGAACCCTGACTTCCCTTCTCTCCATTCGATGTGCTTTTTAATCTCCCCACCGATGCGTGCGTGCTTCCTCCTAATCCTGCTGGCTTCAACATTGATTCCTTTGACTTTGGCCATGACTGCTTTTAGTCTATATACTTCCTCTACTATGAGTTGTCGGACTCCATAGGTTTCTCTTAGTATTCCACAAGCTTTCTTGTAGAAGGGGCCGATGTCTCCCACTTTGTTGTTTGCCAACTCCAATTGTTGTTCTAACGATTCATTTTCTCCTTGCAACTTCTCAATGTACTCCTTCAGGTCATCGATCTCTTGAAGGTTGTCAAATTTATCCGACTCGAGCTTCAAATTCTTATCTTTAAGTTCTGCATTTTCTGCTTCTAATATTCTTATTTGTATTGCCAGAGCTCTCCTATCAACCTCCAATTGTTGGAGCGATTTATTTAATTCTTCCTTTTGATATGTGAGAGCATTATTCTTCTCGATCATCAGATTAGTATAGTTCAGATCCTTAACTAAAGCTTCCTGAAGCTGTTGTTCCTTCTCCTTTTCTTCATCCAACCTATCTCCCAGCGTGTTGACATTATCTGCAATTGCTGTAACAACGGCTATGGAGATGGATTCCAGGAGTCTAGCAGCTTCTTCTATGTTCCGCATGACCGTAGTCTCTTGTGTAGTGATGATGTCAAGCCGAAAAGGTCTTTTCAATTTGGAACCTGTCTCTTTGACAATGGTTTTCCTCTTCTTGTTGTAAGCGAAATTTACCCAATTAGAAACTGTGCTGCCTTTATAGGGTGTAAAAGGGACAATGGATAGGTCTCTTATGGGGGAACCCATATCTATGTTTTACAGGTCTAGGATTTTTGGATCAACATCTTCTTGGGATTTCTTTTTTTCTTCTTCTTTCCTCTGTGCCTCTTCCTCTTGCTCCTTCCTTCTTTTGTCCTCTTCTTCCTGCTTAGCATTAGTTTCTAGCCTAATTATTTCTTCCTCTTCTTCTTTCTTCTTTGCCTCGGCTTCGGCTGCTTGAATTCTCGAATTTTCTTCTTCTTCTTTATGTTTATCTTCTTGGATTTTCTTTGCTTATTCCAAGAGCCTTAGTTCTTCTTCTGAGAAATCCTTGGAGCTCGAGCTGGCCTCTCCTTTTCCCTCCTGACAAATCTGTAGCTCAGTCATATTGCTGATTCCCCTATATGGTTCCTCTTGTGGATCATAAAAGTTGGCATATTCACAGGGAGTGGAGAGTTCTTTGCAATACTGTGCAATTTTTCCTTGTCGATCATTCTTGTGAAAAATCCTCTCTCCGAAATGAAAGCTCCTCAATTCTGCAACAAAATCTTTCACAGTAGCAATCCCTGAAAACTTGTAAGACGCAACACAAAAGGGTAAGGGAGGAAAAGTGGCTTTCTTGGCCTTATACAAGGTTTTACCCATCCCATCAATGAATACTTGCCTTACCATTTCCTTGTGGACTATGTAATCCGTAGAATACCTTGGGAGAATATATGGGGCTTTGGAACCTCCATACATTCTTATGTAGGTACCTTCTGGAGAGAAATAAAAATCCCCATACTTTTCAAAGGCTTCCATGGCATTTTCAGATAGACAATTAGGTTCTTCATTAAATATCAAGTGATAAAGGGGCATTATGAACTCCTCGTAAATGAGCTTGTAATCCGTCTTGTAATTCTGAGCCCAAAAGATTTTGTAGGAAAGGAACACCGGTCCCTCTACCGAGCTCCACATGCATCCCAACTTGGCAAAAAGACACTTTGCCACGATACAATCTATGAGGTTGGAAGCCATATAGAATTCTGCCTTCCTTTCCTCTAGCTTTTCTTTAGCCATTGTTATTGCTGATGACAGGCTGTCTGAAAGAATATCAGCCCAATTGAAAATTCTCCCTTTGAAAGCAACATAATGTATGATAGGGACCCACTGCAGCACAAACATCGTCCCATCAGGCCTCCCGAAGATTCTGCTTAGCATGAGAGCGATCAGTCTGAAGGGAGGCCTCAGATTCTGGACTTCGTATTCTTCACCGTCTCTTATTCTGAATTGCTTGCCTGAAAATAACAACCTTCTTGCCATGTCTAGATTATCCATGTGGATCTCTTGCAACCATGCATCATTGAGCCGCTGCTATGCTTTGGGTAGCTTGTAAGTGGTTGAAATGTAGGATGGGTGAAATGAAGCGAAGGCATTCCCTATGCTATCTGCTATAACTCTAGTTTCAGTGTTCCCATGCTTCAGCACCCATCCGATTACCTCTGAGCATGGGAAGAGTTCTGAACATGTGGCTGCTTTGGATATACAGGAGTTCCGGATATTTTGATATAAGCATTCTTCTTCAAGGAGAGCTTCGGGGAAGGCCCGATCTCTTATCATGCGGTAGACATCACCCCAGTTTACCTCCGGAGGCACATTTGTTGTGCATTTGGTGTCTTGGAATGTTGTCTCCATTCTGGTGCTTTCATCGACTACCTCCGTTCTCCTCTTGCCACCTTTAGCCATTATGGGAATCCTGTTCAATAATTAACGTGAATAAGCATGCATGGCATAATGTTGACAACCTAAAATAATGTCCATTACATAATTTCTTCATTTCAACAAAAACTTATGAACATTTTCCTTTCACATATCAATTCGAAAACCTATGAAACAATTAATTAGGTTATCCTAGCGGTCGCTGTGGTGATTAGAATTTATGACTGCCAATTTATAAAAGTTGGTCTAGGTGTTTAAGTTCTCAGAAACAGAACACTGACTGGTGTGCGAGTGCGGAAGATGCAAAATTATAATGGCAGAGACGCCCATGATTAGGTGCAAAAAAGGGCAGGAATGGTCTAGAGGGTGACGGGTATGTGCATCATTTTAAAGCGCGAGAGTCTCAAGACCCTTTACGTCTATGCTTAGGGTTGCTTAAAAAACATCTTTTAGGTTGGGGGGGAAACTGTCGTCCGGGACCATGAAGAACAAACTCCATTCTAATGACATAAAAGAGCTACCGCAGTTAACGGGATGACCTTGCGTAGAAAAATAGACCTAGACATGAACGTGATTAAGAAGGTGAGACTAGGAAGCATAATACTCTGTTTCAGGTGCACAAAGGGTTGACAATTTGTTCCGGGAAAACGTCATAGTTTAGAAAAGAACAAGAAATGAAGTGACGAAATATCATTTTAAGTAGGCACATACATCCTACAGAGCCGGGGAAACTACTTACTTGGAATCAAAAGGCGTGGCACCAATGATTGTCGAGTATTCTGTGAATCTATGCCTTCAGACGACGATGGACGCACTTGGTTGTTCGAACGGAATGGAAAAAACCTTCGGGAGATGACAACAAATGAAAAGCCAACAGGGTTTCACCCCTATATATTTGAATTGGTACGTGTGGGCCATTAATTCGGTGGTTGCATGCCATTAAACGGGTTTTAAGCATGCATACGGTCTGGTCACGTCGAAACCTTTTGAATAAATGCGACCGTCAAACGCGGGAGGGTTATGCTAATGCTTCCGACCCACGCACGAAGAAAGCTAAAAATAGTTCACTGTTACGGGGAAGTTGTGTGAAAGATTCCTCGAAAAAGTCATGTATCACAGCGGTCTTAAGCGAACTTTTTCGCTTTTGCGGGAAAGTTGGCCAAGTTCTTCCGAAAATAAGCCAAAGTTTGCGGGGCAGAAGAAAGAGACGAGTCTCTCTGAAGAACTTGTTGATGCGTTTCCAGTGTTTGCGGAATGGTTAGATGAAATCTTCCGCCGTAGAAGAAGGATTTGGCGAGTTTTTTTCCGCCGCGAGCTCGTTTGAGTTAACGTTTCGCTTTTTTCGGAGACTTTGTGATAACTTTTCCACTGCAATTTGACTTGGCCTTCTCTTTCGTTGTTTCGGAAGACGTGGGATAACTCTTCCGCTATTGTGGAAAAATTAGCTTAGAGCTTTCACCGGTGCGGGCCGAAAGACCGAGTTTTACTTGGGAAAAAAGACGAAACTTAAAAATTTTAAGGCAAATTAAGATCAAAAGAAACTAAGTCACTGGATGCCAAGATGTTGCAAAACTTTTTAAGGAAAACATACTCAAAAAGAGGAGGGGTCCCAATATTTTTCAAAAACTAGAAAAGGGGGGGTTGTTGTACCAACAACAAGACTATTTCTGTGTATTTGTTTTTACTTTGGTTGAGCTATTGCTCTCTCTATCTGTGAGGAAGTTGTGGGGTTTTTCACCTTAGGGTTTTCCCCACGGAAACTCTGTGTGTCTATTGTCTCTCATGGTTTTGATTCTTGTGATGATTGACATGCTTGTTATGTTTGATATGCATTGATATACTTTACATGTTGTTCTCTCAATAAATATCCTAGAGTATTGTGAATTAATGCTCAAAATTCAACATGGTATCAGAGCTAACCTGAGAAGAAGACATTGTGCAGTGACAGAAACTAGGGTTTCTTGTTTATTGGGTTTCTCTCCATAGTTTTTGGAAAAGCAGTATAGTAGATTGACTCTACTCATCAAGGAGAATCTATCTGTCGAATCAAAATTCAATTCTGAGCATTTTCAGATTCGGCCCTAAAACTTAGGGTTTCCACAAAAATAGGAATTTATGAAGACATAGCTGGAAGCTCCTTGCAAAAATCGAAGTTTAGAGCTTTGGATCAATATTTTTGGCTGGGTAGATCTCCGGGAAACTCAAACCCTAATTTAGGGTCCTCCTCAGTAAACCCGGGAAGACAAAAAGGCATTTCTGAAGGGTGAAGCTTTGTAGATCTCAAATTCTGAATACATCAGGCTGATTAGCTCATCAAGGCGCATCTTTCTACCCTTTTAGAAAGATGAAATTCGTATTTTGAATTTTTAGGGTTTTTTCGACAAACCCTAATCTGGGACCAGATCCAATTTTCAGCAAGTCAATTGGTAAGACCTAAATCTTTTCTATTTCCATTTAAAGTACTCTTTAAGATGTCTCACCATACCAATCTTGAGGATAAGCTTGAAGGGGCTGATAACTTCCGAGCTTTGAAGTATAGGATTGGGTTAATCCTGGAAGAGAATGAGTTGGACTCATATGTAAAAGAAGACATCCCTATCCCAGAGGATGAAGAGGCTAAGATATTTCATAAGAAGAACTTGGTCAAGGCAAAGAGAATCATTTCTAATTCTATCAAGGACTATCTCATCCCCCATGTGTCATCTTTGAAGACACCCAAAGAAATGTTTGATTCACTATCCAAACTATTTGAAGGGAAGAACATAAATCGGAAGATGACTCTGCGGAACCAATTGAAAGGGGTAAAACTTTAGAATGGAGAATCCATTCAATCATATTTTTCTAGGGTCTCCCAGATCAAGGAACAACTAGAAGCAGTGGATGAAATGGTGGAGAATGGTGAAGTTGTCATGACCACTCGGAATGGCCTACCCAGGTCATGGGACTCCTTTATTCAAGGAATCTATGCAAGAAAGAAGTTGGTATCCTTTAGCAGACTACGGGAAGAATGCTCACAAGAAGAAGCAAGGCTTGTGGCACGAGAAGAAAAGATGGGGAATGAAGATCAATCTCTCACAACTCACACCAAGAAAGGGAAGTCCAAGAGAGAGCCATCTCACTTCAAGAAATCTTCACATCACCATAAAGAAAGGAGAATATGCTTCACCTGTAATGAAAAGAGACATATTGCCATAAATTTTCCTAAGAACAAGAAGGAAAACAACAACTTCAACAAGAAGAAGAAGGGAAGCAAAAGAAGGTAACATGCGCATGCTGCCGAGGATGATGAACCTCCCATGAAGAAGGCTAGAGCAGAAAGTGATGATGATAACTCATCAAGCGAAGAAGAGTATGTTCTAATCTCTGCTCTCACAGGTACTATCTCTCATGGTTGTAATGATTGGCTTATTGATAGTGGGGATTCAAAACACATGACTGGGTTTAAAGAATCCTTTGCTAATCTATCTAAACATGAGTCAGCCCACAAGGTGAAACTTGGGGATGACTACCAATACCTTATCAAAGGAAGTGGTGAGGCCTCCTACAATCTAGACTCTGGGAAGTCTTTGAAGATGAAAGATGTTTTGTATGTATCTGGGCTCAAGAAGAATCTACTATCCATATCCGCATTGGATGCAAAAGGTATGAGGGTTGCATTTGTGGATGGCCAAGTTCTAATGTGGCCAAAGGGAAAGACCATAGATGATGTAGTAGTGATTGGAGAGCAAGAGGGAGGATTGTACAAATTAAAGGGACAACCTGAACATGCTACGAAGACAAAGATTCATCCATAGTCATGGATCACATAGAGGTATGTATAATTTGTTTTTGCAAAGGTTAAATAATGAGTTATGCAGGTCATTGAAGAGAACAACACATTACTAGCAAATATGATGACTAGGTATGTTTTTGTTATATATATCGTATACTTTTGTATGATTGATAATGATTACTCTTGAAGTTACAAGTTTGAGTAATCTAGGGCTTATGCATATTATGTTTCTTACCTTAATTGGTGATATGACTAACCAAAAGAGTCATAGGTTTGAGTAATCACGGGTTTAGGTATATTATGTTTATGACTAACCATAAGAATGCTTATTATTTCTATTTGAAATGATCCTGACTATACATGCTTGAGATTATTGTGTTTTGATAATATTAAGATTATACTAATGAATGTTTGATTATGTATGAGACCTCGAGGATAACACAATGATGATACTAATAAGAATGCTTAGGGATCGAGAATGAATTCAAGAACAGGTAATCCAGGAAGCAAAGATCAAGAGGGAGCACACTCTAGTGGTTTCTGCAAGGATGCAGATATTAAGAGGGAGTTGACCATCTCTCTACATTCCACAAAAGAAAGGTGTAGAAGAAGCTACTTCAGATTAGGACTCCAGCAACTCCTGCAAGGAAGCAAAGACTCAGAGGGAGTCCACCCAACAAACAAACAAAGATAAGTATTTTAATTGTCATTTCTTGCATATTTGTTTGTTTAAATAATGTTGTTCAAATGATGTATATGCTTATGTTCCTAGATTTAGGATGTGTATTATGCATATTAGAATGATTGCATTAATGAACAACTTACTACTAATATGCATTTAATGGGTAAGTAGGCCTATGGCACTGTACAACATTCCATTTCTACTTATTTCGAATGAAACCTCTTTGCTGACATCTTGGGAGCTATGCAAACTCTTAACAATGTTCTGGTAGAGACTGGAAGGCATCTAGAAAGTTATGGAACATGGATAAATGTTGTATTGAAGCATTGGCTAAGATAATTGCATGATTGTATGACATATTTACTTATGTGTAATAATTTGTTCTGAAAATTATGAGATGTTTCTAATCATGCAATTTAACTTGTTTTGTAGGAAAGACCGTATACCTTCACCTGCAAAAGAAGGACTACAACATTTGTTCCAGCAACAAAGATATCTATTGAAGATATTGAAGTTCCCAGGATCAGGGATGAAGAAATAAAACAATGCCATGATCCATCGATCATGAAGAATGATGTTTGGGATGCAGTACCAAGACTTGAAGTGGAGTCTCTAGTGACTTCCAAGAGGATCTACAAGATCAAGCATGTTGTAGATGGCAGCATAGAGAAGTATAAAAGTGATGAAATGGAAGATACACCAGATAGATTTCAAGACAACTTTCTTGAATGGTGTAGTTGAAGAAGAAGTATATGTGGAGAAACCACTTTGTTCTGAGGCACATGACAGGGAGTCATATATGTGCAGAAATTGGTAGGATAGACAGCTTTCTATCCAGTTTGGGCTTTACCAAGAATAAAACGGGTGCCAACCTTTACTACAAGGTTGAGGAAGGAAATCCAGTGATACTACTTTTGTATATGGATGACCTGTTTGTAACAGGAGATGATAGATTGATTGCTGACACACAGCAGAAGCTTGCTGCCAAGTTCGAGATGAAGAACTTTTGGTTGATGCACTACTTTCTAAGCATGGAGGTTTGGCAGAGTGCAGATGGAATCTTCCTTGGACAAGGGAAGTATGCAGTAGAGATCCTGAATAGGTTAGGGATGATGGACTGCAAGGCCATGGCCACACCTATGGCATCAAACCTAAAGATTCTGTGTGATGCTTCATCTGAGCCGGTTGACGTCACTGTGTATCGTCAGATGATTGGGTCCTTGATGTACCTGACGAACACGAGACCAGATATTTGCTTTCCGGTGAACACATTGAGCCAGTTCCTAACGGATCCCAGAGGTGTTCACCTGGTTGCTATAAAGCATATTCTGAGGTACCTGAAGGGTACAGTTGATTATGGGCTCAAGTATGAACTGAATCAAAAGTTTCACCTATAGGGTTATGTTGATTCAGATTGGGCAGGAAGTGGTGCAGATAGGAAGAGCACATTTGGGTGTTGCTTCAGTATGGGATCAGGTGTGATCTCTTGGTTTAGCAGGAAGTAATCCTGTGTAGCACTAAGTACAGCCGAAGCAGAGTATGTTGCAGCTTGTTCAGCTAGTTGTGAGGCAGTATGGCTGAGGAAGCTACTGTTTGAGCTATTTGATCTACCATTGGAGGCTACTGGTATCTTTTGTGACAACCAGATTTGTGTGAAGCTGCCTGAGAACCCAGTGTTCCATGATAGGTCGAAACACATAGAGATCAAATATCACTATATCAGGGATATGGTGCAAAGGGGAGCAGTGAAGCTCTTGTATGTTGCGATAGATGAGCAGATTGCAGATGTGTTGACGAAGCCACTAGCCAGAGTGAAGTTTGAGTACTTCAGAGAGAGGCTTGGTGTTCTTCGGATCGATGATACTTCGAGGAAGAAGTGATGGAGACATTTGTTGTAGCCATTCCTAGCATGGTGGAAGGGGGATCCTTCACATGGCTGTGGATGTAAGCACTGGATGATGAGCATCAGGATGACATTTTAGTTTCTGCTCTATATGATCAGTTGGATCATTTATGTATGTACACATCATGTTGGATGTTGGATATGATCAATTGGATCATTTATGTATGTACGCATCATGTTGGATGCTGGATATGATCAGTTGGATCATTGATGTATGTATGCATCATGTTGGATGCTTGGACCATGTATCTGTATATGTATCAGGTGGATACATTGTATGATCAAGTAGATCATGTATGTTGATATGTATCAGGTAGATACATTGTGTGGATCATGTATCTATGTATGTATCAGGTGGATACACTGTGTATGGTGATATGTATCAGGTAGATACTTGGCATCAGGTAGATGCATTGTATGATTAGGATGATCGTGGATGACGAGCTTCTCCAGATGACATGCATCAGGACGATGCAAAGATGATGATCAGGATGATCATGTGTACATCGGGATGATGTATGGCGAGTATTTGGATGATACTCTATGGCCGTGGAGTGGGTTGTGCAGATGAGCATGTCTGGGAGATCCTATAGGTCGGAGTTGTGTACCCATAACAGCCTGGGATGCTCTTTCGAGACATTTCTCTGGGAGGACATATAATAGCGCCCTGGGAGATCCTTCAGGTCGGATTTGTGTACCCGTAACATCCTGGGATGCTCTTTCGAGGTTTTTTCCTATGGCATGTAATTTGCTCCTTGGAGATTTGGATAGGATGAAAAAGGCCTCAGATGCTTCAGCCAGGTTTTTCCATGACCACATGTAATTTGCTCCTAGGAGATCTGGATAGGATGAAAAAGGCCTCAGATGCTTCAGCCAGGTTTTGTGGTGGACCACATTTAATTTGCTCCTGTGAGATCTGGACAGGATGAAAAAGGCCTTAGATGCTTCAGCCAGGTTTTGTGGTGATATCACATGTAATGTGCTCCTTGGAGATCTGACAAGTAGAGCTGTGTGCTCGTAACAGCCTGGGATGCTTCAGCTAGGTTTTGTGATGGGTCACATGTAATGTGCTCCTGGGAGATCCGACAGGTAGAGCTGTGTGCTCGTAGCAGCCTGGGATGCTACCGCCAGGTTTTGTGACGCACGTAATAAGTCCTGAGGATTCCACAGTATGGCCAGTGATGAAGACCTGTAGGTGGTGGGCCTACATCCAGTATGAAAAAGGACTGGCTCTGTAGAACTTCCTATGACAAGTAGAGTAAGAGATTGGTTGAGATAGCAGCAGCAATGACGATGATGATGACGATGCATCATTGACAATGATCCAGAGAAGGAGACTTGTGCTATCATATCTATGTCGAGAAATACCTTCCTAGCTAAGAGGGAGTGTTGATGTATATGTAACTTCGGAATGTATTTCATCCATGTATTTCATTTATATATTATTGTACTCCTATAGAGATGTGTCATTCCTCTATACAGAAGTGTTGTCATGTGTATTGACAACTGTCGCAAGTGTGTTAACTTGTCGATGGGTTATTAGACCACCATGTGTGGGGTTGGCCCTGATTTATGTAATGTATGGTTGATGTACCTAGCTAGACAAGTCGGCCCCATAAGGTCACTAGGAAAACAAATCAAGTATAAATAGAGATCGGGAGATCTCTATTTGGATCACTCAGAAACTCATTCTTCCTTCACTCAGAAAGTGGCGCACATGTGAGGAGGAGGATCATCTGCTACTAGGAGACTATCTTTGTGTATTTGGTTGTACTTTGGTTGAGCTATTGCCCTCTCTACCTCTGAGGAAGTTGTGGGGTTTTTCACCTTAGGGTTTTCCCCATGGAAACTTTGTGTGTCTATTGTCTCTCATGCTTTTGATTCTTGTGATGATTGACATGCTTGTTATGTTTGATATGCATTGATATATTGTACATGTTGTTCTCTCAGTAAAGATCCTAGAGTATTGTGAACTCATGCTCAAAATTTAACAGGGATTTTAGATTTAATACATTCTGATGTATGTGGTCCCATGTCATCCCCTCCATGAGTGGCTTCTTATATTATGTATTTTTCATAGATGATTTTTCTAGGAAGCCTTGGATTTATTTCATGAAGGATAAAAGTGAAACTATTAGCAAATTTAAAGAGTTTATAGCCCTAGTTGAAAATCGGAAAGAAAAGCACATTCGTGCATTAAGGTTTGATAATGGAAGTGAATTTGATTCACATGCATTTAATGAGCTATGTAGTGATGCAAGAATATGTAGACAGTTAACAGTACCATACAACCCTCAGCAAAATGGGGTTACTAAAAGAAATAATATAACCATATGTGAGGTTGCAAAATCCATGATGCATGATCAAGATTTTCCTACCTCATTATGGGAAGAAGCCACCTGTACAACTATCTACATCCAAAATAGAAGCCCGCATTCAAAGATGAGAAGACCCTAGAAGAAATGTTTATCAGTGAGAATCTAGACATCTCACACTTGAGTATCTTTGGGATCCCATAATACATTCATGTACTGAAAGAAAGGAGAACAAAGATGGATCCTTCTAGAAAGAAAGGCACCTTTGTGGGTTATAGTGAGTCATCCAAAGCATACCGAATATATGTATCTAGTTAGAGACACATTGGAGTCAGCTGAGATGTTACCTTCCATGAGAAAGATGCTTTCAAAATATCAAAAGATATTCAATGTGATTCGGAGATGGAGGATCCCGAGTCTGATTCTCCCCCTTTAGAGTTAGAGATGGAGAAACCAGAAGATGCCTCAGATTCTCTAGCTCTTAAAGAACCAGGAGAACTAGTTGAGAGGTCACCTAATGAACCTCTCGCTAAAATAATATATGCTTGGTGCCGATACTTCTTACAAAATGCATAGAAACATGGAGCACCAGCAGTCTCATCCAGAGAGCACAAGCAACCTAACAGATATTTAGGGTATGTTGCATTGATGATTCACATCAGTGATTTAGAACCATCCTCATATGAAGATGTTGTAAAGCAGCAAGTTTGGAAATATGCAATGACCAAAGAGTACAACTCTATAATGATGAATGATGTTTGGGAGCTTGTTCCCAAACCTTATGGGAAGTCCATTGTGACTTCCAGATGGCTTTACAAGATAAAGCATGTTGCAGATGGTAGAATTGAGAATTATAAAGCCATATTCTTTTCCAGATGTTTTTCCTCACTGAAAGAAGGAATCAATTATGATGATACTTTTTCCCATGTGGAAAAGTACACCACAATCCGAGCAACGATTGCACTTGCATCTGTTTTTGGATGGAAACTTAACCAGATGGATGTGAAGATGACCTTCCTCAATGGTCAGATTGAGGAAGAGGTTTATTTTCAATAGCCTAAAGGATTTGTGGTGCATGGGAAGGAGTCCCATGTTTGCAAGCTAAATAAATATCTATATGGGCTTAAGCAATCCCCTAGGGCTTGGTACTCCAGAATTGATAGACACCTTCAAATACTAAGTTTCTGTAAGAGTGAAGCTAATCCAAATTTGTACTTCAAAGTAGTGAAGAACCAACCGTTGATATTGGTTCTATATGTTGATGATTTGTTTCTCACTAGAGAGGAACATATGATTGCTTGGTGCAATAAGTACCTCACCTCAGAGTTTGAGATGAAAGACTTATGTCTAATGCACTACTTTCTTGGCCTTGAGATTTGGCAAAGAAAAGACGAAATTTTTCTATGTCAAGGGAAGTATAGTGTGGATATATTACATAGGTTTGACAAGATAAATTGTAAATCTATGACTACACCGATGGTTTCCAATTTGAGGAAACTTCATGAGTCAAGCTCTAGATCAGATCCAGTAGATCCCATTTTGTATAGACAACTTATAAGCTCGCTAATGTACTTGATACATTCGAGTCCTGATATATGTTATGCTGTGAGCATTCTGAGTCAATTTATGTATTAGCTAAGACACAGACACTGGACAAGTACAAAGCATGTGCTTAGGTAGCTTTGAGTTACAATTTCATATGGACTCAGATATGCCTCCAGTGGAGGAGTCATGTTACTTTATTATACAGACTCAGACTGGGGAGGAAGCATTGTGGGCCATAAGAGCACATCCGGATACTATTATAGCCTAGGATCAGCTATGATGTCATTGTCCAGCAAGAAGCAGGGCTCCATAGCACAGAGCACTACCGAAGAAGAATACATAGTTGTTAGTGTTTCCTTCCAAGAAGTAGTGTAGCTCATAAAGCTACTTGCAAGTTTGTTCGGTGAAAAGATTGAGCCTATAGTTATTAGGTGTGACAATTAGAGTTGCATCAAGCTTTCTGAAAACTGGATGTTTCATGACAAGTCGAAGCACATTGAAATGAAGTATCACTTCATCCGAGACATGGTCTAGAAAGGTACAGTGAAACTTCATGACATTACTACTGATGAGAAGATTGAAGATGTGTTAAGAAATCCTTTGTCAGTGACAAAGTTCAGGTACTTCCAAGACAATCTTGGTATTGCAGAGAATGCCTCCCTCGCTGAGAGGGAGTGTTAAATAAACAACATCAAGATACATTCTCCATACCGATCTTGTGTAGTCAAGATTGATCCTCTTGTATAGAGGTGATCACTTTGATTGCCTTTCGTGTAAAGGTTATTCCTCCCGTATAGAGGTAATTGATCAAAGTAATGATGTTGTGAAGTCTTCTTGGACAAGGCTCCATGCTTGTGTGTGTCAAGTCATTATTATCATGTGAAACTTCTGTATAAAGGTATCCATGAGATGGAACTCCCATATAGTGGTGGACCTTCTGTATAAAGGTCATGATTTGCTTGTTAAAATCATTTAATGGTGTGTGATAAATTATTAACCATGATCACCAGATTTCTATTAATTCTCCTTTAGAGATTGATCACCTCTAAAGTGAATTAGTTTAGCATATGATCATTTGGTATGGAATAATATAATATGATCACAACATTCGATAATTCTTCTTAGTATAATGCATTGTGATGGATAATTAAAGTTAGCACATATTGACCATACAGTAAGAGATAACGAAATAAAATATAAAGCATATAGATCAAGAGAATTTGATGATTGACCATGCAGACACTTCAACTATTTAAAGAGAAATCAAGGTTCATTTAAGTATCAATGCTTCATTGAAAGAATCAGTTAATGATATGCCTCAGTTAACTAAAGAACTTGCAGTGGTCACTTCAAGTAAATCAATGAGCACGATTTCAGTTAACTAAGTGTTAAATAAAAATGACTAGTTAACTAAAGTGTTTTCATTTTAGTTAAACTAAAAGATGACTCTTCAGTTATAGAGAGTTAACTAAGTGAAAACAAAGAAGATCTAGTTAACTAAGTGTTATATCATGACAACACTTTTGTTAAACTAAAAGATGACACGTGAGTTCTGGAACTTGCATGTCGACAATTAAGTTAGCCACCTAACTAAGTGGGTAATATTTCAGTTAAGAGGCGATTTCATCCTAAGTGATAGCTCAGTGAGATAAAGCACTGCATAAGAAGTGGGGAGCACCTCTACATGCAAGATTAATATCCAATTTGAGGGCGAGTTCATCATGAAGTTAGAAGTTAAAAATAAAAGAGAAGAATGTATAATAAATATGCTATATGTGATTTTTGAATCCAATGTGAAGCGAATTCTCTTCTCCATTGAAGTCAAGGCGCTTCTCTTTGTGTAGGGTATTGTTCGTCCTTGTTATTGTTGTGTTGGGAACACATCCGATTGATCTCTCTTCACTATTTCTTTTGTATATTCATCAAGAGTGTTTTTTGATCTCTTGTCTTCCAAAAGCAATCTGCTATGTTGTAAAAGAAAACATTCTCTACTATCCATTATATTATAATGAGAAGAATTGCTAGTTTTTTTGTTCTCATAATTTTGAGGATTTTCCCCAGGGTATATCTTATGTTATGGTTGTATGAATTTCATGGATTGAATTGTCTCATTGATTCAAGTCTCTGCATCTAAAAGAATTAAATATCAAAGCTCAACCAAATTTCAACGATAAGGGGATGAAAAAACATACTCAAATGACAAAAGTTGAAAAGATAAATTCAATTTCCACCTACCATAGAACTGAAATAAAACCCAACAATAGTGAAATAGTAGGACATCATCTGGAAAAAGTAAAACTGGTGTCCAAGATGATAAATATCACGATTAATAGTATGTTCAATATTCTCGTTAACCACCTTTTCCTCAAATTGTAATATTTTTTTAAGACCCACATTACGACCTTTACCAACTTGCATGTATTCATGATGAGTTACATTTCCTTTCCATACTGTAGAATTGAATCCTATAAGTGAAATGATAAAGTTTATATATATCCATGTATCATTTCTTCACATACAATATCCATCCATATGAAAACATGTAACTCAATCAAATATCTAAATGTAAATAATTATCAAGGGAAAATAAAATCATATAATACTTACCTGCAAAAATACCCCTACTTAGGTTGATAGCTTTTGAAGCTTTACTTATCCCACTTCTTTTTAGGTGAAACAATATATCAAATACGCCATATGTCCATATTGAAAGTGCACCCTTAAAGCACAAGAAAGAGGAAATGAGTAAGAAACAAAATATAAACAAATTTTCCTACAAAATCTTGTAGCAGTTAAATGCTACTTATGGTCAATATGAACTACATCTTGTAAATGAAAGGAAAACCCCCATTTCATTAAATATGGACTCATTCCTAGTCTAAATTTGATTTTTAATATGGTTAATCAACATTTCTATGAGGCTTGGTACTATAAAATCATGCCCATTGTTAAACTTTGGTTTTCATTGATGTCAGCTGATTCACTTTTGTTGTCATTGATGTCATTGATGGAAACTGATGTCAAAGATGATTTCAACTAATGTCAAAGAGGATTCAGTATTCTTATTCCAACTTGAAGAAATATAGAAAGGCCACTTCGAAGAAGTATATTCCTATTCCAGTCTGAAAAAAGTATTTGGAAACCACATTGAAGAGGAATATGTGCAAGCAAGATGGCGAAAGGTATGGATGCCAATATGAAGAAGTGTATCCAGAAGTGCATCCAGTATGTTCAGAGGCACATCATGCATATCTAATTTAAGGAAGTACATAAGGAATACATTCAAGTATATGTGGTACATGAGAAGGTCTCAAGTCCATTCATTCAGAGTCGCTCGGATACAAGTTAAAGTGTTGGCCAGACAAAGGTTTGGGAGTGCACAAGGAATTCAAATAGTGTGCAAGCAAGCCAAAGTGTTTATTGGACAAACGTTCAAGTGCACAAGCAGCTTGAAACAAGAAATGGTTGAGAATTTATGCAAATCCTAAAAGTGCGCAAGTATCACTAATCGGAGGATGATTTCAGTTGTTAAAGCGCGTATAAGTACCAATAAGGGTGTGGTGGTAAACGTTATTGTATGCGCAAATTCCACATGCAATGGTACATCAAGGGTGCAAGGCCATGCCGAAAGGGTTAAAGTCCCACTAAGTCAAGGACCATGTATGAGAAAGACCCATAAGAGATGACACATCAGTGTCATAGAACATGACAAGTGGCAGAAGCACAAACCGTGAAGCAAAAGAAGAAGGAAAGCCACAACCAACTTGTGGACATACAACCCTTGCAGGACATGTGTAAATAAGAAGCAAGTTGGAGATTTGAAGTAAGCTTGATGGAAAGGATGAAGAGATAGTAAGCAGAATGCTGGAAGATACAAATTTATATTTGGGGCATCAAGGGCTTGAGGTATCAGAACATCATGATCTAGTGAAGATCTGAGTGTGCACAAGATGAGGAATGAAATAGTTGATGGCACACAGAATGACGATGTAGATCTATGATGATTGCACGAAGACAGAAAGGAAGAATGCAGAGTATGCACAAGTGAATGAGAACCGGATGATAGTATCTTATATAGCATGTAGACAGTCACAGATGTTCTAAGACTATAATCGCAGAGATAGATCTGAAGTATATCAGAAGATGCGCAAATTGAAGAATTTTAACTGATGAATGAGGATTGAGTTGAAGTATGCGAAGTAAATAAGTACATCACATGCGCAAAGACAGAGTAACAACAAAATCAAGTATGTGCGTCATGATGAGGATGATTTGAGACAAGTGCATTAAACCAAAAGGATAAATCATATGATGCACAGTTTGTCACAGATTGTCTAAAGACTGTCGCACCTAAACAGAATGGACATATCATTGACGATGCACAGTTCCATCTGATACTAGTGCGCAAATTCAGAACAACATGTTGTCAGTTGAAGAATGCAGTAGTGCAGTAGAATAATGGAATATTGAACCTTGGAATAGACTGCAGGATATGATGAAGAAGCACACAGTATATGAAGTGCAACATCAGTTGAAGTGAAGTGTTGAAGTTAAAGTGAAGTGGGTAGTGGAATGGAAATTTAGGTGATGTATGCAACACAGTGACAACAATACTATAGCATATAGAAGGTGCGCACAACATAATGAACATCAGAATATCTAAAGTGTGCGTGTATCAGAAGTACTTGAAGGTAATATATTATTTTATATATCTGGGTGGCAGGACGGGGCAAGGAGCAGGGGGTTGTATCCTCCTTCTAGTTAGTGTTGGAAAACTCAGGGAGTTGTATATTCCTTCAGTTCGGTGCATGTAAAACCAGGGGGTTGGTGCCTCCTTCCAGTTGGTGCTGGTAAACAAAGGAATTCATTACTTCCTCAAATGTAATCTTTTCATTATAAAAGAGCATTCTACGGTTTTCTCTCGTTTGGGTTTCCATGTAAAAAATTATGTGTGTTATGTGTTCTTAGTTTTGGTGCATATGTGGATGCATGTTTTATTTAATGGTGGATGCATAATTAAAGATCAATATTAAGTTCATATTAAGCTATTAAAGAAGTAAAAACTGTTCATAACTGTGTTAATATTGATTCACCCCCCCTTTCAATATTAAATAGATTCCAACCCCATTTGAGTTAACTTCCATTTTATACTACCAAACCTCATGGAAATGTTTCTTAACCTGATTAAAAATCCAATTTAGAATAGGAATGAGTCCATATTTAATGAAATGAGGGTTCACATCTAGATTTGATGCTACAAAAGCTTTTGTAGAAGGGACAATCCATACTAGTAAAAGTTGGAGAGAAGTCTATGGCCCATAGAAACAACATAATACCACAAAGTAGTGGTAGGAGTGTAAACGATAAGTGATATAATAAAGACAATATGACCATACCAGTCCTGCATGTTGCAGCGGTAAGTTCCTGTGTTAGCAGGAATTTTATAGAACAAAAAGGTATGTTGTAAAGAAGAAAAGAGCAAGCCAAAAAATTATGTTGCATATCAAAAAGAAAAGGCCAAAAAATTAGGCTTATAGTAGAAAACGTAGGACATACAACATAGAAATAGTGCAAAAAAGATAAGTCATATAGAATGAAAAAGTAGGACATACAACTGAAAATGAAAACAAAAATGCTTACCATATAACAAGCTTTATAGGAGAAGAAAATTGCCAATTTCAAAAAAGAAGTAAAAAATACTTAGAGTTATCAGAATGTTTTCCTTACAATAGATATCCCATTACTTCCTCATTGACAACAAGATCATATAAAACATACACCCAGTAACTGTAATTAAAATACAAGACACATTGCAAGATATGCATAAACAACAATTAGAATTCACTCATAAAATTAAGGATTAGCATATATCCATCCTAAAAACTAAACAAGAATATCATTTGAACATGAATTAACCAACTACAATTTCCTTAGTGAACTAAGAAGGACCCCCCTAAGAGACCTACATGAACATGCATTATTGGAACTCAAGAAGTCGAAGCCCAAGAATAGATCATATAGATGGCTTAGAAAACAAAGGGAAAGGATATTTCCATGCCAAAATCCAAGCTTCCAGGTCGTTCTAGAAAATCAGAGATGAAGTGAAAGCACATGACCCAATATTAAACCAATAAATTGAGGACTATTTCATTATGGAACTTGGATCACTAAATCATACAGGACATTATATATATAAGTTGAAATACAAGTACATTACTCAGAGCTAATTTAACAAACTGAGGAAGTGGTCAGGTCTTTGTGGATCTATAAATCCCATGGCATTTTAGAACATTACACATTGAATCTAAAGTATGAAAGCTAGAGTTGATTTGACAGATGGAGGAGGGATTTTTTCACTTTAGAGCCTATATTTTGATTACTCTAGAGACCATTTATTGAATCCTAAGTATAGAACCCAAATATGACTAAACAAACCAAATAAGAGGATCTTTTCATTGTTAAATTAGTGTTGCATGTCATTATAGAACATCAAAACGTGAACTACAAGTATGTAACCTGATGTTGACTCCACAAATTAGAAAGAGGTTACTATCATCCCAAAACTTGGGTAACCATCATCGCTGAGCAAACTAGGTAATTTGAGTATCTTAAGCATCCCACTCTGAAAGACAAACATATGCATATTTCTACAATTTGGAAAACAAAATCCAGAAATCACAGTGTATAACGAACTAAACAAAAAAAATGAATTTCCACAACACTAGTTCAAAATGAGAGATAAGTGACCAAACGACCAAAAAATTTGTTCATCATAGTTTTTTCAAGGGATAAATGAGCAAAATTGAGAAATTTTAAGTGATCTAACAAAAGATGACCAAGATAAATGACCAATTTGGTCACGGGATAAGAAATAAACTAAAAATGACCAATATAAATGACCAATTTGGTCATGGTATAAGAACTAAACTAAAAATGACTTCATAGCAATTGGTCATTTTTAGTTGTGTCACTCCGACAATGAAAAATTACAATTTTGACAATGTATTTGTACATTTTACTAAATTTTAACACTGCAGATGGACTCATAGACCCCCATAAATGGGGTCTCTAAGTCCATCTGCAGAGTTAAATGTTGTAAATTGTAACATTGTAGATGGAGTCAGAGACATGAGCTAGTGTCGAAACATGACGCCATAGGCGAACGTACTGAATGTTTTTGCAATATCATTTCATTTATACCGTAACATCCAGTTCGATGTGCTTATCATGTCCATATATTATTTCACCATTTTTTCTTTTGTATTATATCGTCAACGGATCCGACAAGTTGCATCATGTGCATCATCATATGTGATTGAGTCAACTCTTGGATATTTTTTATATTTCCGTCTTGGCATTATCTTGTCGTGAATTTGGTCTTATTTTGTTTGGCTCATCATACTGGTCACGTTCATATTTTTTTTTAACAAAACCATCATTTTTTGGCCCTCTCTACAATCTGTTAAAGTTTCGGCAAGTTCATGTATTTTGTATCATGTTAGCTAAAAAATTTCAATTTCACAACCTCCATTAATTCTCCATATGCATCCATTCATCATGGTTCTCCTCGTGCCTAATTTTGGAAAGTTCTAAAGTTCCCCTCTAGTCCCCTCCTTGCAAAAAATCGCCAATATCCTCCATTTTGAAAAGAAAAAAAAATCCTCCCTTTTTGTAAAATTATTTTTAAAAAAGAGTTACCATGATTCTAATATATAATTTTATTATAATATATTTTTAATATATATAAATATATTTTATTATATATTATATAAAAAATTGATTAAATAGATTTTCTTTCATTTTTGTAAAGTTTTAAAGGGCTATTGAAATCCTAAAACATATCGGACCATCTCTGTTTTTTTAGACTGCTTACCTCCTTACACAATGAAGGCATATGTTGCGAGGAGATCAAACTTCCAACCTAGAGAATATCATCACGGCGGTGAAGGCATCTGGATTCTTTTGGTACATTTTTCAGCATTGTTTAGCCAAATCCGGATGAAACCCAAGTTTTTTACTAGGGATTTTAACTCAGGAAGCGCCGAGCAAGGTAAAAAAATGAATCTTTATAAGCACACAAACTGTTGATTAATTTATGTGTTTCAAAATTGGATTTTGAACTATTTCAGATGCCTCAATTGTTTTTTTACTTATAAATAGGGATCACTTCTGCAGCTTTGAATCCTAGATTCTTTGTATTTTAGCTTGCGATGGAAATGTGCTAATGCTAAGTTATTCAGTTGTCTTTGTACAATATGAGGAATTTCCATGGCCTCCTATTGATGATTTTTGTGATTTTTGGACATGTTTATTTTTTAAACTTTTACACTCTAAAGGTTTCACGATATGCTGTTTTTTCTGACAGATTTGTGTTTACAGAGCCATGCCCTTCTAGCGTTGCAGGAGGCTATCGAGGCCTATCTTGTGGGGTTATTTGAGGATACAAAATTGTGCTATTGATGCTAAAATGGTTACTATCACGCCCAATGATATCCAATTGGACAAAAGTATTTGCGGAGAAGGGGATTTGTAGTGGATTTTGTTGCATAAATTGTATCAGGGTGAATATTGTTATCTTTCTCATGTGTTTTGGAGATCTACTCTGATTTAGTTGTTATTTGGGCTATGCAAGTGTGGAATTTTGAAAATTTGGAGTTTATATAACTGAATTGAGCTAAAACCCTATCTTTGGAAGATATTGGGCTATAATATGTGGCCATTGATATGTGATGCTTGTATAATAGGGTTTAATATGTGTGTTTCACGTTCCAAACATCGTTTTTGTTGGAGAAATTTCCTGGCCATTGATAAATGAAAAGTAAACATTTATCTCCCAATAGGTTCTATAAATTCATGTCGACCGATTGATTCCATCCTTTCCATTGTGACTTTGGCAGAGATGGAAGAGTGGATAGACTGGTGAGAGGTACACTTGTGATGGAAGAGGATTTGGAGACGGGATGCTGAATGTGGTGCTTCTTCGAGCTTATAGTTTTTAAATTAAAACTTCACACTCCGAGTCTCTTGGAAATATCTTCTTTATGAAAGTTTTTATTAACGGACCAATTGATATAAGCAACAATAACTAGAGGAGGACTAGTGATAATGGTAGATTGTAAGAATAAAATGGAAGATTTCATGCCCCATCTTTTGTAGGTTGCAATTCAACTGGTATATGCAGGCATGAATATCATCGATATAGTTGCTCTGGAAGATGGTATAAAGAAATTCATATTTCTGACATACAGACAAATTATTGCTACGTTGGCCATTGCTCTCTTGGATTATGTTCTTGAACGGTATCGACTTAAAAACCCATTCCTTTTATTTTGATTTAACGTTTCCATGTTATTTTAAGCACGTCATACTTAACATAGTTTCAAGGACTCGGAAACATAATCAAGCAGAGCCATCTCGATGTTTGTTTGATAAGGTTCATCATGAAATATAATTAATTGCATTTTTTTTCTGTGTTTGAGGGGATGAAGACACAAAATGTAATGATGGTAGGGCCCACGAGTTCAGGGCAGTCCTCAACCAGTGATCCTGTAGAAGTTTGGGTTAATGATGAATCAATACTTTAAAGACTGGAAGATTCGATTTTGATAGACCTGGCCTTAGTCCTATAAGAGTCGTCCCCTCTCAGATCAATAGTATCAAGGAGCCATATCCCTAGATCAGAGCATGGCCAATGACTCTGTTGGGCCTCTCCCAGCCAACAACTAGAGCATATGTATGCATGATATAGTTTTCTATCAATGATATAAGGAGCAAATATCACAGAAAATGAGGGTGATGTTTCCTGTGAATGTGCCTCTCAGAAATTACAACCTGCATATTGATCCAGTTTTGACATGGGACATCTTATTCAGGTAAAGGAGATTAACTTGAGATTCTCTTATGGATATTTTTCTTTAAAGGTGTGTTGGTTCTAACTTCTTTTTGGGTGCACTTGTAATTAATTTGAGTTTACAAATTGATATCCAGGGTGGAGAAATATCTCCCATGGGAGAAATTAAGAGGTTTACAATATTAGTTGGGATAATTTTTTATATAAAGCGTGTAAAATTTGTTTGCAACATTAACCCCAAATTTATTTTAAAAATATATATATATTAACTACATAGCCCAGTCGTATTTTTTGGAGAGAGATTTGAAATTTATTTTAGCCCATAAATCAAAGCGCTATCCTCCCAATTCGCCCAAAATTTCTGTAAAATTAAAGCTCAGTCTTCCCATTCGCCTGGAGTTTCTGTGAAATTCGAGATTGGTCCTCCAATTCGCCAATAATTATTAATTATTTCATGGATTCGCCCCCATTTCATGGAATGCATATTTTCTGATAGTTGTTTCACCCACATTTCATGGAAATAGGGGTTATTGGGAACTATTTTGTTCCTATTTAAGGTAGGTGGAAACATAGTGGAGCTATTTTTTTTATCATCTCATATTATCTTACTCAGCGTCTAGCAGGAGCAACCCTGATTTAGCGTCAAGAAATCGATTAAGGTAATTATTCTGTGTTTTTTCATTTGGGTTCCTTGCATCTCTAATTGGGTGACCATTCTCCAATTAGGTTCTCCGTAACTACACATGGATTGACCCAAAACCATTTACCATTCTCTCTAATTTGGTTTGGTGCAACACTTTTCCTTCTACGCAATCTGTACATTTGGATTCTCTCAAAATCCATTACCCATGTCTCCTCCAATTACCCACGACTTTGAATAATTGACATCATCCTTGAATTTTTATTTTTCAACACATTCCTCATCCCTAGTATGATTCCTAATCCAATATATATTCTTGAATGATTTCAGGAAGTGGATTCAAGTATTTGAAAGTCTATAAGCTTGGATTCTTCATCTCTGCGATTAAGATACATGAAGTTTATAAAATAGGAGTCATCACAAGACTCTGCGAGTTGCATATTTGCATAAAACTTATCCTAGAACTTAGTCTATCCATGAGGTTCACTAGTTACAATCAAGTATTTGAGTTTAACTTAATTTGTTTATGAGGATTACTAGTGTCATTCAAAATTAATTATGTATGGAGAAAAGGTAGACGCATTTTGTAGGCTTAGTGGGTGATGCATAATTATTCAATTTCAAATATGAGAAATTTAGAGATGCAAATATGAAATTTGTAACTACATGTGCATATTTTTTCTATGTTAAAGGATTTTATAGAAGGATACCTGGTCTTGTATCTATATATATCAAGTGCATATGAGATATAGCAATTAAATATGTTTGTGTGAATCAATGTGAAAGATTTTTCTACGTTAAAGTATTTTATAGATGGATCTCTACTATATATATATATGAGAGAGATCAGTTAAATGTGTTTGTGTGAATATATTTTGGTATATATATCAAGGTTCATGAAAGGTCAGTTTAGATGAGCCTATGATATTGTCTTTATATGTATATAAAAATGCATATGAGAGATAATTATATGCCAACATCTTTATATGTATATCAAGGTGGATATGATAGGTTGGATCAGATGAGTATGTTCCAATATCTTCATATATATTGATCAGATGCATCTATTTATCTATGTTTTTACATCTGTGCAATATTCAGGACCACCCACGTCACCATGAAGAAATAGACAAAGAGATCCTCAATGTTAAGGAAACCCTACACATTACTGATAAACATTTACATAAACTGGATAGGAGAAGGGCATATCCTCATGGCCAAGGAATTTTCATCTCTGGTTCAATCCCAATGAAGTTTTCCACAAAATGAGTTTTCTCAGGGCTCCAACTTACATAATCTAATCCTAGTTTTTGAGTAAAAGACTTCATAGTTCTTTCCTGCATTGCATTTTTAAAACGAATTTCCATGTTGGTCTATGATAAGTTCTATTTGGATGATATTGCACTATAAAAGTACAGAAGAATAATTTTATCTACATATCCATTGAGGCCACTTTGGGTATATGTGAGATGCCTCCTCCTGGGCTACTGAAAATGGAAAATACAAGGCAGACTATAGGGCACTTTGTTGTTGAAGTATCCAAGTTTATTCTGAGTAGATGCATTGATTTAGAGTCTACATTCTTACCTGTGTTCTCTAATTCTGTAATTTAAATTAGAACACGAGGCCCAACTAGCCAAGAAAGGAGAAGGATGAAGTAGATCCAGGAAAAACTATTTGGTATAAAAAAATGCAAGGACCATGACCACTATCAAGATTGTTCTCAAAATAAATTATTTTAATTACCTAAAAGTTCTGAATATCCAATTCAATCTCTGTTTATTGTGGCATTAAGTGCTTTTGTATGTGTATAATTTTGTTCCAATCTTTGTATATTATGGCAATGAGTGCTCTTGTATGTGTGTGATTTTGAAATCAGTGTTTTGAATCCATTTGGTGAAGCAATCAAATCACATAGAATCTAAAAGCGGAATACTTCATCAAAATTTGGTTGAGATCATCATTTTCCTTATTGTCCGTCATAGTTGAAATTCATAAAATTTGTCCATGATATGCTCAAGTAATGTAAGTTTGGTCCTTTTGTAAAGACAAATATAGTGGCAATTTCTATTTTAACTATAATTATTTTCCGGAGTAGGCAAAACACACAAATAGATTAAAAAAAATATTGTTCAAAAGGTAGTTCAAGATAAATCTGTACTGTTCTGGAGGGCACCAAATGCATTTGTGAAATCAAAATATGTATATTGTAATGTCCCTAAAGCTGTAAAAATTTAAATTAACGAAAAATAACTAGAAGGCTTATTAACATAATGAAAGAAAATGCATGGTTTATATTTCTACTCATGGCTTCGGTATGATGTATCTAATGTGGTTGGTTTTACTTTGATGGTTTTGCGGAAGCGATGTAATGGAAACTATAACTTTATGAACCACTTTGTTTTTAATGGTAATTAACTCTGTTTGATCGATCAGCCTAGAACTTGGTGGACATTCAAAGGTATTTATCTTTGCCTCTTCAATTATAAGGGTTGGCTTTAAATGTTGCCACTAAGTGTTCACTTGAACTCTTAATGTTTTAGTTTGATATTAATGTGTCATTGTAACTTATGGATCATTTAATGCTTGAGGGGATGGTCCTGTAGCAGTGGGTCAGACTTACTTATCTTACATGCTAAAGTCTATTTCATCATTGTTTTGTAGGTAATGTTTGAAGACCTCTTAAGATCTACTTCCCTAGGTTTTTATATCTATGCCGTAGGAGTTTATTAAATGGTTTTGACCCATAAAAAGATTGTAAGACTTGCAAATCCTTGAATGGGGCTCCAACTATACGAAGTGGGTTATAGCGCTTTTAATGATTAGCCAAATGATATGGGGCCAGCTGTAAAGAGTATACCCTAAGGGTTTTGACCTGCTGCATAATCGTATTGTTTGTTTGGAGGGGGGAAGAAGATCCATACTCTTATGGTGTTTGGAGGCGCCCATGGCAGGGCTTGTCCTGCTATGAACCAGCCAGCGTAGCCATCGTGAGGTAGCTCCTGTACCAAATCTTGCTTATAATACTTTCATATCCTTCCCTTCAAGCCGAAGTTTGCGTGTTGGTTTGTTTTTTCCCTGTGATGTAAGAGATTGGGAAATGTTTTAACTTCTGGGTGTTTAATGAAATGTTTAGGTGTGGGGAAAGATAAGCGTGGCCAGAAATCGTGGCATGCTCTGTAATGTAATAATCCCCAGCATTATTTTGTAGCATGTAAGGTGTTTTTGAGATAGAGGGAGCTCTTTGGGAGACTTTTAATTAATGGGAATGCCCTTTTAATTGACCTCTGTAAAATTCGTGGTTTGCATTTTATTACTACGGTGAGTCTATGTTTAGGCTCTGCGTATTATTTTAATTCTACATCCTGAAGGCATTGGATGTATGAAATTACAGTATGTTAAAACGTTTGTACTTTGGGTGATTTTGATAAGCCCCAGGGTTTGATATTTTTAAGAGAGACACCCTCAGCTATCCTCTATCGTTATCGACGATATAATGGGACTTGTCCCAAGAGAAAACTCTATATAGGATTTCTAAGTTTAACTTTAAAGTTTAACCTATGTATTTATCTTTTGTTGCCTGTCTAAGTTATAACTATGGTAACGAATCTCACTCTAGATTAAGAGTTAAAATGTTTTGCTTTTCGTAAGAAATTTAAAGGTCAAAACTCTGACTGGATGCTATGCTTGTCATGCTTCTGTGGATGAAATCGATTTTTGTTTCTATTAATGGAAAAGGGATTTTTACTGCTTTTGAAAACTAATGCTTCCTATGCTTGAGTTAGTTCGTTGAGGATGAAACTTTACTGTGTGAAATCGTTTTAATGCAGTGATAGGGCAAGCGTAGGAAGGTTTCTTATTTTAATGATTCTAGTGTGGCTCAATTCCCCAGCCCTAGTGTTGGCATTGAACTCGTTTTCCTTAATTGTGTGTACTGCGTTTACGGCTGTAATATCTATGTGACAAGGAAGAGATCCACGCTTTATCGAGATCCCTGTAATGAAGTTTTTTTTATGATAGAGAGCAGGGGATTTGATCCTGAGACTTAGTGGTTAAATTCTAAATTATGGAAATAATGCTAGATGAAATGATTTAGCCTCTGTAAGGCGACATTTAGATAAATGTATGGTAGTTGATTTATAATCTCTAGAATGATGGCTGAGTTCTTTTACTGCATTTAAATATGGTTTTAAAAACCCCCAGGAAACTCTACTTTAGAAGCTTAGTTTATTAAATAAAGATATGTATGTGTAGGCTTTTAATATTTAAATTAAGCATAGGATGAATTCGTATGTGTTGGGAAGAATTCCTACGCCTATACTAGGCAGCGATTTTGGTTAAGAAATTTTATTTTAAGGTAGTTGGTACAGCATAATGGTTTAAGCGATCTATGTTGAGAAATGGAACTAAATATTTTAAACAAAAGATTTAGTACAGCCTACGTTTAAATTAAACTTTAAGCTTGGGACTAATACAAATGAATCGATCTCCTTCGATCTCCTTTTAGGAGATGATTCAGCTGCAAACATATTTTAATTTAAATTTGTTTAAGATTTTTCTGTGCTACTTCGGTTTTAGCTAGGGTTTGAAATATTTAAACAAGAATTTTTATCTTTTGAAATAAAGAGAATAACCCAGGAGAGCCAATTCCATAGGCCCTTGCTCTCATTAACCACTGCTACTAGGTTATTGTGAAAAGAACTGACAGAATTGAATTTCTAGTTTTAACATCCTAAAATAAATTGAAAAGAACATAGGAGTATCTCATACCTAATCAGTGCAGCTTGATCCTCCTACTAGTACAGACCTGCACACCTTCAAACACTAGTTACGGAAAATAATTATGTATTGACCTAGCGGACCTGTAGAAATATTTGAACCGAATGACGTTTGGACTACCACGTTCCTCCCAACCTTGACCCCGAACCGTTCCCTGTTCACTAATGGATCCCCCCGAGCTAGTTCCAACACGCAATAGGACAAGTAGAGGACCTAGGGCAGACTGTTGATGATAAGTCAAATCTTGGAAAATAATAGGCTCCTTTAGTTCTGTGGGAAGTTCTCTTCTCTTCCCATAAGATAATGATAGAAGAAAAGACAATCCTCTTTTGGGAATTGTCCTTCTTTATATAGGTGAGTTTGTTTGGAATATAGCTATTGCATTTAAATAATAATATCTCAGTCTTTTTTAATTCTAAAATGAATTATAATATTTATAAAAGATATTTTACTAATTACTCATTCCTAGTTTATCTATGACTTTTATTTTGTTACAACTAGATGTATCTTTAAGTTAGATCATAATCTTTCCTTTAAGTATAATAATAATATAAGAAATATCTTATGCATACCTTTTTATGCATACTATTTATATAGGTGAGCTTTCTTTTATAAATAACCAATCTGATTATTTAATAATTAAATATCATAATAACTCCTTGATTTAATTAAATATCATAATAACTCTTTGATTTAATTAATTGAATATCATAATACTCTTGATAAATATTTAAATACAAGGTCCAACTCTTTGGACAGGGTCTTTTGGTAAGCTTGGATAGTTGGCTAGGTTAGGTGACTCTAGGTCCCTCTTACATGTTGGATTCCCTCGTTTAACATGGTAGTTCCCGCAGTCCTTAATTAGAGATAAAAATGATTCGTTTAACCAATTAAATAAATGTGATGAATGGTAGTGATATTCAGAGTCTTCTCGACTCAACACTTTCAAGATCAAGTAACCCCGAGTGCTCTTGAGAGCTTTGGCTCAACACTCTCACATGGACGTTATGCTAGTGAAATTCTAGAGCATCCCGCTCAACACTAGTACTAGAATGTGTTTGTGAAGCACATCTAGAGATACAAATGGCCTCGGATCTGGTATTCATTATCGAGTTTGGAGTGCTCCAGGGTTTATGGCCAACACTCTATGTACATCAGGGCTTACGCCCAGTACATAATAAAATCCTCTATGTACATCGGGACTTATGCCCAGTACATAGGCCATCCATGTGTTCCAGAGTCCATGCTCACACATCATAAAATTCAATCGTGTATATCATAACTCTGCACAGTATGTAACACAAATTATCTCAGTATATTTAGGGTTTGTACCCAAATCTCATAATAAAACATAAGTCAAATACATTGAGGCTTTCTGCCTAGTATATAATAATAGCCTGCATCAGTCAGGGCCCATGCTCAAATATGCATATCTATAAAAGAATGAATCATGTGCATTGGGGCTTACGCCTGGTATAACAAAATATATCATATGTGTTTGGGGCTTACGCCCAATATATAGCATCAAAATAGTCAGTCAAAATTCGGGATATTACATATATTTAGTTGAATTTTAGTGTATTTGCAGTCAAAATTTGTAATTGCAGGTAGAGATGTAAAATTATGGCAAAGATGTTTAAATCTATTAAGATTTATAAATATAGATAACACTTAAACTTACAGAGTAGTTGAAACTTCTTTATATCAGAATATATGTGTTGGGGAGTTTGTACTTTGAACAACTCTTGATATTTTTCTCTCGAACGTCTCATATCTAATTATATTTATTTAATTGTATGTTCTTATCTAGATCATGGCTTTTAAAAATATGGCGAATCCATATCAGGATCCATATATGTATATGTATCCTTGTAACTTAGTTATTTTTCCCATCGATGTTTTTGTAATATCCCAACTTTTTGACTAACTATGTTATGATGTCATGTCGGGTTACAGCCCTAGTATATGTGATTTATGATGTTTGACATAGCATTAGTATGTTTGATTTATTTCCTTTATGAGTTGATGTATTGGGCATGGACCCTGATTTGTTTCCTTGTTGAATATATGCGAGGCAGGAAAGCCGAATGAATAAACTATGTTGTATTTCGAGAAATGATTACAAAATTATGATATACTGAGATTTCCTCTTTTGTTACATTATACTGTGCAGAGCATGATTTACATGGTTGATTATTTAGTGTGTTGAGCATGGACTCAGGAACACACAAAAGACCTATATACTGGGCCTAAGCCCCGATGTATTTAGAGAATTCGATTTCGTACTGGGCCTAAGCCCCGATGTACGTTGAGTGTTGGGCATGAGCCCTGGAGCACTCCAAGCTTGAAAGAAATGATTACCAGATCCGAGGACAATTAAACATCCTAGATGTGCCTCACAACCACATTCTAGCTCTAGTGTTGAGCTAAGGCTCTGGATTTGCACTAACGTAACGCCCATGTGAGAGTTTTGAGTTGAAAGGCTCTGAAGAGCACTCGGGGTTACTACATCTCAAATGTTGATTCGAAGAGGACTCTGAATAGCACTTGCGAGGCTTATCACAACTATTTTCGACTTGATCAAATAGATCTTATTATCATCATCTACTGCGGGAACTACCATGTTAAAACGAGGGATCTGACATGCAAAAGGAGAGACTAGAGGTGCCTTACCAGCTTGCCTAAACCATCCAAAGAAGTGGATCCTACCCTTAAAAAGAATTTAAAAGAAGTATCATGTGAACCAAGTGCTTAAAAAGCCCCAAAGCTAAATACTATTATCAAAGAGCTTTTAAGAATAATATGGTTATTATTTATTCTTATGTATATATATATATTTATGCATAAGTGGGCTGCCACTTTTTACCAAATGTTATCTATTATTATTTAAAGGTGGAATTATAACTATGGCATTATTATTTTATTAAAAAGATTACAGATCAATACACTTAGTTAAAAACAAATGAGAAGTCCTAGTCCCAAATTTATTAGCAGTTAATTAAACAAATAATATTTCTTTCATATAAATTTAAATTGTTTTAAAGAAACCAGAAAATTCCAATTGTCATCTTTCAAGATGTTCCTACTTAAGGAGGACAGACCCCAAAGATTGGGGGATGATCATCTTTTCCTTTTGGTATTATTGTTCCAAGAAGAACTCTCTTCCCAGAAGTGAACTCTGTTCATAATTTTTACATATCTGAACCAGCTATCACCTAAGGCCTCTACTTCTCGGTTTGCATGTCAGAACCAGCTCGGGGGGATTCCTACTAAACCAGGAACGGTGGTAGAATCATGGTTCGGAGGAACGTGGTAGTCCCAAGGTCATCTGTTCCAAGTTTCAGGTCAACTAAGAGTCAGTAGTTTTTTTAGTAATGAGTTGGCTGAGTGTGTAGGGTATTATCAGCAGGGTATTACCAGTAGGGACAGGCTACACGAATTAGTAGGTATGCGAGTTCCTAGAGAAATCTTCTCATTAAATGATATTTTGTTTGTAAATGCATTGTAAGAAAATAGTATAGATCGTTATATCAGTTGTAAATTTCAGATTCACCACGAATATATAGGCAAACGTATGTAAAAAAATTTCAAGTATGGGTTCATCAAGCATTGCATAAATTCTTTAAAATCTAGTTACACATACTCTTCCTCAGCTTGAAATAGATTATTTTTCCAGTTAAAGAAATGATACGTTTATCTCCTATTGAAATCGTTTTGACTTTCTATTTAGTAGAAATTATTAGTCATCTTATTTAAACCATGTAGAATTCATTATTCAGTTATTTTTTCCCTTTAAGCCAAATACAGTTTCTACAGGAGTCTAGAAAAAGAGACATTTCTGTAAATCATGAACCACACACACACTTGTATTTGCAGTTAGCGATTCAATGTATTTTCACATATATACCTACAGGATCAAACGTCACCCAGCAAGTGAAAATCGTAGAGCAGGACACAATTTTATCGAACCCCTAGTTACTTTATTGATCAACGATTGAACCCCAGCGAGACCACCTAAAGGCTTTCGAATTTCTTTTAAATCAAAGACTACAGCAAACAAGCCAACCCAAAATTTCTTTAACCACCGGCAGTAAGGTTCCAATTCAAGACCAAATTCTATTTCCCATTCTCTGTCGATCTATTTCAGTTTCCCTATCAAAACACATGTATACCATATTTTAAACAAACCATTAGAAAGACTGAGACCTTCTTTTATTTTATTTTCAACATACAGACATACGATATCTACCTACAAGAAAACATTCTTTAATACACAATTAGCAAACTCTGGAAGGGAGCAAAGAACAAAACCCATAATCGCATTATAGCTACGTTACCAAATAAGAAAACAACGAAGTAAGTTAAAGTCTTCATCATCATACCATTCAACACATCACATTTCACCATGACTGAAAGGAACAAATAAACCCAGTATGGGCGCAGCTCATAAAATGGTTATACATCGATACAGTTCGGGAGAAAAAACCCCAGCGTGCAAACTCTTTCAATTTATACAAATACAGAGTATACGGAAGTTCACCATTACATTTCATTATGGACTATTCCCGAATCTTGCCCACAAACAAAACATAAATCATAGGGCTTAGACCAACAGAGATTGAAACCCTTGAAATCATTTCAACTATGCCAGGTCTTATTTCAACCATACTACACTCATAAACTTCGTTAAGCCAGGAAGCTACATTGAAACCCCATCTTGTCTGGGCCAACCAATAGGCGACTATTAGACCTCCCCAAATCGAATCAGTAAGCCTATGGCTTACGGGGGTCTCACCCAAAAACAACCAGGACAAATGCATACACACAACGATAGAGCTGCAGAAGATAGGGCTAGAAGAAGGGAAGCCAAACTCACCATTTTTGCGCCTCCTCGAATCCTTGTAGCTCCCTTACTAGAGCATTTTCTTTCTACCTATCACAAACGATACACAAAATAGGTTAGCAACCTTATTGTATCTCATACAGTAGAAGCAGGATAAAATCATCAGTAGTGGAGAAGAAATCACTCATTACCTGGGTAGAGCAGGGTCGATGTACGCCATATACGAGCTTAACATTTAACCAACAGACTGACCACGAGCAGAGCTCGGGTCAGTACTCAACATAGTAACCATATCCATGAAGTGCAGAACCAAAATGGTGGATAAGTCGAATGCTGGAGTGATGGGCAAAAGCCCCAAATAGTTTCCCCAAAACCCTCATGTCAAGCTGTCTTCCACACTCAATTAAAGTGCATTAATGATACACCAAACTCATCTTAGTGGAGGCGAAATGTTTTGGAAACAAGTCTATATTGCAGTCATGGAGTCAACCCTGTTACAAATTCAAAGGGTTCGATTATTTCTTACACTAAGCCCATAGGCATAACCTTTGAAACAATACACCTTCCTTTAGTTCACCATAAGCCAATAGTCATGAACCCTATCATGGGTAGTCTTTCATAATATTAATTCCGCATGGTAGTGGGATCACCACCCGTCTCTAACACCATAGCAATTACATGGGACTTAGTACCAGTAGTGATCGGAGTGCCAAACATTAGAGTTAAAACTCGCCTATATACTTCACCTGTAAAACACGAAGATAATACAGGACGTTAGCAATATCCTAAGTGAGTCCCGCAACCATTACTCTTACCCATACCTCCCGGCAGTCCTGCCGAGGTTTGTAATTACCCTTCCCGGGGTATTATAATAAACCACTAAGGAAATAACATATGTCAACAAGCAGCTCAAGGTGCAATAGATAATCACAATTAAAAACATTGATATTTAAAAACAGTAAAAAGTATTATGAAATTTACATTTTCAACAAATAAGTGCAATCATATCATTTCCACATCACTTCCGCAACAACTTAAATTTACCCATAAGATTTAACCTTGTAAACTAGCAATCTTAGACTAACAAGTATTTTCGTGCAATCATGTATGTTTTAATGATGTTAGATTTATGAATGAATCTTTTACTGTAAATTGACGAATATTGCAGACAGGGAAAAATTTTAAATTTTTGATATTTTTGGGACATTACAAGTGGTATCAGAGCAAGCTACAAACACAAAGTGACCTATTGGGTTCACTACCAAACACAGCTGCAAATATAGGAAAGTGTTTAAAATGTTGTATTATGTTTTTACAAAAATATATGACTAACAGATTTTTTTTGGAACTTAGCAGCAGCAGCAGCAACAACAAATACTTATATAAATTCTAGGTACAGGTAGCAGCAAGAAAATGAATGTAGAGCAAGGTAGCAGGGTATGAGGCAATCTAGATTCCCCACCACGAGAGCAAGAAATTGTGGTGGAGCTCAACTCAAATTTGGAAAATTCCATGCAGCAGCTACATGCAGAATTCCAGAGTTTCAGGGATGAGAATATGCAAGAAAGAAGGGAACAACGGGCTATAAATGAAGCCTTACTCCAAATCCTAACAAGGGCAAAACCCCATGGACATCCTACTCTATCTGTCAACTCTCTTGACACCAAGAAAGCAACAAATGACAAAATAGAAGGTCAAGTAGAACATAAATCAGAACCATTGGAAGAGGACTGTAAGAGCTCTTCCAATGACAACAGTTCTCCACCTCCTTGCAAGAAAAGGAGGAAGAATGATGACAACTTACAAGGTGAGTTCAAAATGATAAGAGCCCCAACTTATGACGAGGAAGTAAACTCAGGAGAAAAGGTTGAAGAATGGTTGTTAGGGATGAACAAATACTTTAAGGTTCATAATTACTCCAGCGAGATGCAAGCCCAACTAACCATATACAACTTAAATGGAAAAGCTACCAGATGGTGGCGGGACTTAAAACACACTAAGGGACAAGAGCTGCGAGACATAGGCTGGGACACTTTCAACAGAATATTTCAGGACAAATATATGTCTGAAATATTCTTCGACAAGAAGATAAAAGAATTTCATGAGCTGAAAATGGGTTCCCTGACTATGGAAGCTTTCATAAATCGATTCTTAGACTTGTTGCACTATGTGCCTTATATTAAGGACAAGAAGGTGAAAATCCAACATTTATTGGGTGGGATGCCACCAAAATTTAGAGAGAAGATAGAATTCGACATGCCCAAAACCCTTGACATAACCCTACATAAGGCCAGGCTGTGCTATGAGCACGGGCAGCCAAGGAATGACAACGTCAACAGAAATAGAGACAGATTTAGGACTTTCTCAGACAACCGCAGACCGGGTTTTAGACCCCCACCTTTTCGGAAACATAAAAATAGTTTCCCACCCAAAAGGGGTTTCAACCAACCTCAAGCTCGACCTAATGCACCCCCACCACCAGCCAACAGGCCAGCCTTCAACAAAGGGGAAAAGACAATCCCACCAACTGTTTCTTGTTGGAAATTCCAGGGACCACATTACTACAAAGAGTGCCCCAACAAAACAGATGGGACTTTACACAACATCCAGGCAGAGCCTACAGTGGGAGACATGGAAAAGACACTTAGGATTTATGCCGCCCTTGATGGCCGGCAGGCAGATCATCAAGCCACCATGGTAGAAATTGAGGGTAAGATATCTAACCATATCATTTCAGTTTTAATAGACCCCAGTGCTTGCCGGAGCTACATCTCTCCTAGAATAGTAGAGTTTTGCAAATTAAATCGAGAAAGTCACAAAGCACCATGGATGGTACAATTAGCCACCGGTACCAAACGGAAGGTCTCCGAACTAGTTAAGAGTTGTGAGATAGATTTGAACGGCTTTTTAACTAAGTTAGATTTGAACATCTTACCACTAGGATCTTATGACTTAATAATAGGCATGGATTGGTTGGAAGGACATCACCTTGTTAGATTGCTTAAATAAGTCAATCCTATGCACAGATAGTCAAGGAAACCAAAGAACCATCCAGGGTATACCTAAGGAAGTATCAGTACGGCAGATATTGAGATTGCAAGCAAAGAAATGCTTAAGAAAGGGTTGTAAACTATTTGCAATCCACCTTCAATCAATAGAAGCCGATAGGGAACAAAAGATCGAGGATTTCCCGATACTAGTAGAATTCAGAGACGTGTTTCCTGAGGAGATACCCGGGTTACCACCCAAGCGGGACTTAGACTTTTCCATAGAGCTAACCCCCGGATCAGTACCTGTCTCTAGGACCCCGTACCATATGAGCACACCCAAACTGGTAGAACTCAAGATACAATTACAAGAACTTATAAACAAGGGTTACATTCGACCGAGTGTGTCTCCCTAGGGAGTACCAATCCTCTTTGTTAAAAAGAAGGACGGAACGATGCGTATGTGCATCGATTACCGCCAACTCAACAAGTTAACCATCAAGAACCATTATCCACTCCCTAGGATTGATGACTTGTTTGACCAAGTCGGAGGAGCAAAAATCTTCTCGAAGATCGACCTGCGATCCGGATATCACCAAGTGAGAATACGTGACGAGGACATCAGTAAGACCACATTTCATACTCGATATGGCCACTACGAGTTTGTAGTAATGCCTTTTGGTCTGACGAATGCACCCGCAAACTTCATGTGCATGATGAACAATGTTTTCAGCAAATACCTTGACAAGTTTGTTTTAGTCTTCATAGATGATATCCTGATCTATTCCAAGAATGAGGAAGAACATGAGGAACACCTCTGAATAGTCCTATGGATACTACGAGAACATCAGCTATATGCAAAATTTAGCAAGTGTGATTTCTATAAACCTCAGATACAGTACTTAGGGCACATCATTTCCAAGAAGGGAATGGCAGTTGATCCCAAAAAGATCAAAGCTATCGAAGAATGGCCCACACCCACATGTGTTTTCGACATACGATCATTCCTAGGTTTAGCCGGTTATTATCGAAAGTTCATTGAGAACTTCTCTCGGATCGCTTGCCCCATGACCGCCTTACAGAAGAAAACCAGTAAGTTCATCTGGACAGACAAGTGTGAAGAAAGTTTTCAAAAGTTAAAACAACTTCTGGTCAGCGCATCGATACTAAGAATTGTCGACCCCAATGGGGACTTCGTAGTTTGCACCGACGCAAGCAACGAAGGACTTGGTGGAGTCCTTATGCAGGATGAGTTTTCCATCTGCTACGAGTCAAAGAAGTTAAAGGAACATGAGAAAAACTATCCTACTCATGACCTCGAATTAGCCGCCATTATCCACGCGCTAAAGATGTGGAGACATTACCTCATGGGTAAGAAATTCCTACTAAAGACGGATAACATGAGTCTAAAGTATCTATTCGACCAACCAGACCTGAACGCTAGATAGTCCAGGTGGTTAGCCTTTCTTAGCGAGTATCACTTTGAACTAAAACACATCAAGGGGAAAGAAAACAAGATCGTCGACGCCTTAAGTCGACGACCTCATATGTTATATGAGGTAACCGAAAGTCGGATGGACTCCGACTTACATGGCATAATTAGAACGACATGCCAAAATGATAGGTTCTATGTCGAGATCCTTAAAAAGATTCAGGAATATAGGCTTTTTCAGCAACAGAAATAATACAAGATAGATGAATCAGGATTGTTATGGTCAAAAGAGAGACTTTACATCCCCGAGGGAGGAGACATTAGACCTAACATACTCACCGAATTCCATCGGAGTCCCTATTTGGGACACCCCGGATATCAAAAGATGATTTCAGCCGTAAAGAAACACTACTTTTGGCCTAAACTGAAAGCTGACATAGCATTATTCATCGCGAAATGTCAGGAATGCCAGTTGGTCAAAGCAGAACACCAACATCCCTCCAGTCTACTTGAACCGTTACCCATTCCGGAATGGAAGTGGGAGGTAATAAGTATGGACTTCATTACGGGTCTACCCAAGAGTAAGAAACAAAATGACTCCATCTTCGTAGTAGTAGACAAGCTATCGAAAGGCGCACATTTTATACCAGTGAAATCTACCTACAAGGCAGTTCACATTACAGAAATCTTCCTAAAGGAGATTTTCCGGTTACATGGGATACCCAAAGCAATTATCTCGGATCGAGACACAAAGTTCACTAGTAACTTTTGGAGAGCATTGTTCTCCGGATTAGAAACGAAACTACAGTTTAGTACCGCATACCACCCCCAAACCGACGGACAGACGGAACGAGTAAACCAAATCTTAGAAGACATGCTAAGAATGTATGTCATGAACAACCCCACTAAGTGGGAAGACTACTTACACCTTGCGGAGTTTGCATACAACAACGGGTATCAAACCTCAGCCAAAATGAGTCCCTTCGAGGTACTCTACGATCGAAAGTGTCGAACCCCCGTCACCTGGGATAGCCCGGTGGACGGGCTTATGCTAGGGCCAGACTTACTAAAAGACTTGGAACAACTAGTCTCCAAAGTGCAACTGAATTTAAAAGAAGCACAAGACTGCCAAAAGAGTTACACAGACAAGAAAAGAAAGGACAAGGACTACCAAATCGGTGAACATGTCTTCCTAAGAATAAAAGCGAAACAAAGCTCCTTAAGTTTGGGACGTTGCAGTAAACTAGCCCCAAGGTTTTGTGGACCTTTTGAAATACTGGGCAAGAAGGGCCCAGTAGCATATGAGTCATCCCTACCAGCACACATAAAAGTTCATAATGTTTTTCATGCTTCCTTATTAAAGAAATATGTATACGATACTAAACATGTTATTGATTGGTCCTTATTACAGGTGGAGCCCGAAGGGGAGTTCACGCCAGAACCACTCCACATTCTGGACAAGAGAGAGGTCCAGCTTAGGAGGAGGACCATTACTTAGCTGAAAGTGCAATGGAGGCACTTTGGACCAGATGAGGCCACTTGGGAGAATGAGGCTACGATGAGAGAGGCATACCCCGCCTTGTTTCATGATCTCATTCCTAGTCCCTAGAAACAACGAGACGGTTTTGTTCTAAGGGGGGGAGGATGTAATATCTCAACTTTTTGACTAACTATGTTATGATGTCATGTCGAGTTACAGCCCCAGTGTATGTCATTTATTATGTTTGACATAGCATTAGTATGTTTGATTTATTTCCTTTATGAGTTGATGTATTGGGCATGGACCCTGATTTGTTTCCTTGTTGAATATATGCGGGGCAGGAAAGCCGAGTGAATAAACTATGTTGTATTTCGAGAAATGATTACAAAATTATGATATACTGAGATTTCCTCTTTTGTTACATTATACTGTGCAGAGCATGATTTACATGGTTGATTAGTTAGTGTGTTGAGCATGGACTCAGGAACACACAAAAGACCTATATACTGGGCCTAAGCCCTGATGTATTTAGAGAATTCGATTTCGTACTGGGCCTATGCCCCGATGTACGTTGAGTGTTGGGCATGAGCCCTAGAGCACTCCAAGCTTGAAAGAAATGATTACCGGATCCGAGGACAATTAAACATCCTAGATGTGCCTCACAACCATATTCTAGCTCTAGTGTTGAGCAGAGGCTCTGGATTTGCACTAGCGTAATGCCCATGTGAGAGTGTTGAGTTGAAAGGCTCTGAAGAGTACTCGGGGTTACAACATCTCAAGTGTTGAGTCGAAGAGGACTTTGAATAGCACTTGCGAGGCTTATCAGAACTATTTTCGACTTGATCAAATAAATCTTATTATCATCATCTACTGCGGGAACTACCATTTTAAAACGAGGGATCTGACATGCAAAGGGAGAGACTAGAGGTGCCTTACCAGCTTGCTGAAACCGTCCAAAGAAGTGGAACCTACCCTTAAAAAGAATTTAAAAGAAGTATCATGTGAACCAAGTGCTTAAAAATCCCAAAAGCTAAATACTATTATCAAAGAGCTTTTAAGAATAATATGGTTATTAAATATTCTTATGTATATATATATATATATATATATATATATATGCATAAGTGGGCTGCCACTTTTTACCAAATGTTATCTATTATTATTTAAAGGTGGAATTATAACTATGGCATTATTATTTTATTAAAAAGATTACAGATCAATACACTTAGTTAAAAACAAGTGAGAAGTCCTAGTCCCAAATTTATTAGCAGTTAATTAAACAAATAATATTTCTTTTATATATAATTTAAATTGTTTTAAAGAAACCAGAAAATTCCAATTGTCATCTTTCAAGATGTTCCTACTTAAGGAGGACAGACCCCAAAGATTGGGGGATGATCATCTTTTCCTTTTGGTATTATTGTGCCAAGAAGAAATCTCTTCCCAGAAGTGAACTCTGTTCATAATTTTTACAGATTTGAACCAGCTATCACCTAAGGCCTCTACTTCTCGGTTTGCATGCCAGAACCAGCTCGGGGGGATTCCTACTAAACCAGGAACGGTTGTAGAATCATGGTTGGGAGGAACATGGTAGTCCCAAGGACATCTATTCCAAGTTTCAGGTCAGCTAAGAGTCGGTAGTTTTTTCAGTAACGAGTTGGCTGAGTGTGTAGGGTATTATCAGCAGGGACAGGCTACACGAATTAGTAGGTATGCGAGTTCCTAGAGAAATCTTCTCATTAAATTATATTTTGTTCATAAATGCATTGTAAGAAAATAGTATAGATCATTATATCCGTTGTAAATTTCAGATTCACCCCGAATCTATAGGAAAACGTGTCTCAAAAAATTTCAAGTATGGGTTCATCAAGCATTGCATAAATTCTTTAAAATCTAGTTACACATACTCTTCCTCAGCTTGAAATAGATTATTTTTCCGCTTAAGAAATGATGCGTTTATCTCCTACTGAAATCGATTTGACTTTCTATTTAGTAGAAAATATTAGTCATCTTATTTAAACCATGTAGAATTCGTTATTCAGATATTTTTTCCCTTTAATCCAAATACAGTTTCTACAGGAGTCTAGAAAAAGAGACGTTTTTGTAAATCATGAACCACACACACACTTGTATTTGCACTTAGCGATTCAATGTATTTTCACATATATACCTACAGGATCAAATGTCACCCAACAAGTGAAAATCGTAGAGCAGAACACAATTTTATCGAAACCCTAGTTACTTTATTGATCAACGATTGAACCCTAGCGAGACCACCTATAGGCTTTTGAATTTCTTTTAAATCAAAGACTACAACAAACAAGCCAACCAAGAATTTCTTTAACCACCGGTAGCAAGGTTCCAATTCAAGACCAAATTCTATTGCCCATTCTCTGTCGATCTATTTTAGTTTCCCTATCAAACCACATGTATACCATATTTTAAACAAACCATTAGACAACCTGAGACCTTCTTTTATTTTCTTTTCAACATACAGACATACGATAGCTACCTACAGGAAAACATTCTTTAATACACAATTAGCAATCTCCGGAAGGGAGCAAAGAACAAAACCCATAATCTCATTATAGCTACGTTACCAAATAAGAAAACAATGAATTAAGTTAAAGTCTTCATCATCATACCATTCAACACATCACATTTCACCATGACCGAAAGGAACAAATAAACCCAGTATGAGCGTAGCTCATAAAATGGTTATACATCGATATAGTTCGGGAGCAAAAACCCCAGCGTGCAAACTCTTTTAATTTATACAAATACAGAGTACGCCATATACGAGCTTAACATTTAACCAACAGACTGACCACGAGCAGAGCTCGGGTCAGTACTCAACATAGTAACCATATCCACGAAGTGTAGAACCAAAATGATGGATAAGTCGAATTCTGGAGTGATGGGCAAAAGCCCCAAATCGTTTCCCCAAAACCCTCATGTCAAGCTGTCTTCCACACTCAATTAAAGTGCATTAATGATACACCAAACTCATCTTAGTGGAGGAGAAATGTTTTGGCAACAAGTCTATAGTGGAGTCATGGAGTCAACCCTATTACAAATTCAAAGGGTTCGATTATTTCTTACACTAAGCCCATAGGCATAACCTTTGAAACAATACACCTTCCTTTAGTTCATCATAAGCCAATAGTCATGAACCCTATCATGGGTAGTCTTTCATAATATTAATTCCCCATGGTAGTGGGATCACCACCCGTCTCTAACACCATAGAAATTACATGGGACTTAGTACCAGCAGTGATCGGAGTGCCAAACATTAGAGGCAAAACTCGCCTATATACTTCACCTGTAAAACACGAAGATAATATAGGACCTTAGCAAGATGCTAAGTGAGTCCCGCAACCATTACTCTTACCCATACCTCTCGGCAGTCCTGCCGAGGTCTGTAATTACCCTTCCCGGGGTATTATAATAAACCACTAAGGAGATAACATGCATCAACAAGCAGCTCAAGGTGCAATAGATAATCACAATTAAAAACATTGATTCTTAAAAACAGTAAAAAGTATTATAACATTTACATTTTCAACAAATAAGTGCAATCATATCATTTCCACATCGCTTCCGCAACAACTTAAATTTACCCATAAGATTTGACCTTGTAAACTAGCAGTCTTAGACTAACAAGTACTTTCATGCAATCATGTATGTTTTAATGATGCTAGTTTTATGAATGAATCTTTTACTGTAAATTGACGAATATTGCAGATAGGGAAAAATTTTAAATTTTTGATATTTTTGGGACATTACAGTTTTGTGTCAACCTTCTTGATTGCTCTCTCCTGAACTTAGAGAAATGTTGTTTCATATTGTTGAGCACATTCGCCTGCAGATGAAATGTTTGTTTCACATTTTGGCATTTTCACATGGATATTATGTATATACATGCCAGTAACATCTGATGGGGCCATCTCCAGAAGTTTTTTATGTATCGAGAAATTTAATGCTCAAGCTTGCTTGAAGCCAATATTTTAGCTTAAAAAATGCTACACAAGTTACTTGCTCACATATCATGCATGCATGTACAAATGTCCATTCTATTAATATATCACTTTACTTTTTTTGATGAGATACTTCTTTTTTGAAACAATAGTAGGTTCACATTCACTTTTATGTGTGCCCTACTTCATAATATCTTTTGTAGCATCATGCTTTTTTAATCTTCTCAACATATGTAGTATATGCCATCAGATATAGAAGTTTATATCATAGTTAATTTTTATTTCTATCTTTGTGCAGATTGCAGCTTGCTGAGTGCCTTAAAACTATTATTAATGTAGACTATCCATAGTATTGGCCTTCCATTCTTATATGGGTCAAAATTAATTTGCAAGGTCAACAAGTATATGGTGCTTTATCTTTGCTAAAAATTATTTCAAGGAAGTATGAGTAAGTATTATGCTGCAATACAACATATTGTTCTATATTTCATAGTTACCTTCCATTCTTTATACTAAACTAATTAAAGGTTTCTCAGCATGTTAAGTATTTGTCTCAAGTATCTATATAGTGTATATATACTCTTACTTTGTGTATGTCAAGGTTCAAGTGAGAGGATGAGAAAACTCCTATATATCTTATCATTGATGAGGATTTCCCACCTTTACTTAACATTTTCAACCACCTTGTTCAAATTCCAAGCCCTACAATAGAGATAGAAGAGTTGATCAAGATCATCTGCAAAATATTCTAGTCATCCATATATGTATGGAAGATTTTACTTTCAACACCCATAAAGACTTTTTCTATATTTATATCTAAATATAGCTTATCTGATTTGGATGTTGAATTAAGGTTGATGACATTACTATGCAGCTAGAGGTCCCTAAGAAATTATTTGATACCAATGTATTCAATGATTGGATGGTCCTATTTTTAGCTATGCTAGAAAGGCCAGTTCCTCCCGAGGGACAACCAACTGACCCAGAACAACGAAAGTATTGGGAATGGTGGAAAGCAAAGAAGTGGACTGTGCATACCATGAACCGCTTGTACACTGGGAGAGTTGAGGGAGTAAAATTAAGATTATTTTACTGTATGCAATTAGTTACATGGATTTAAAGTTGTCATTGGACATATATAATGTGAGTTCACAGCTTTTGGTCTTTAACATAAATCCTTCTTATGATTCCTAGCTTGTATTGATTCCCAGGATTTGTGGTAGTAATTCATTTAGAGGATCTAGGGGCACTTTTTATGAAAGATATAGATTAGATAATGGCATCACAATGAGTATTTACTAAAAAATTCTAATTTTATCATTATATTTTGGTCGCAATCTAAAGGTATCTGATAAAAATGTAATCATCAGCTGTCAATAGATGTCTCAATTTTTCTTGTTCATGAGGCCAAATCATGCTATATCACTATGGTTATTGTGTTGCAGATTTGGAGACCCAAAGCTTCTAAAACCATAAAACAAGCCTTGTGCTCAGATGTTTCAGAAGCATTATGCAGGGAATATTTTAGAGTGTCATTTGAATATGTTGAATGTCATTCGACGGGGTGGCTGCCTTCCAGATAGGGTGACCAATCTTGTCCTTCAATATTTGAGTAGCAGGTAGGTCTTTCAAAAATTTACATTTGTATAAATGATCTCTTATTGGAAGCTTGTCACTATCCAAGTTGCATTTTATATATAAACATTTTTTCTTTTCCTAAAACTTTAAATTTGTGATATGTTGCATTAAGTTCTTTTTCTCTTGTATTATTTTATCAATTTCAAAGGGTAAAGTTCAGGAATATGTAAGGCTTGAGGAATTTCTCATGATTGGAATTGTTTCTTTTAATGGTGCTTTAGTTGATGATAAGTTCCAACAATTGGAGAAGATTGTTGTGCATTGTGTCCAAATTTTGTGAGATTTATTTGCACATTAAATTATGTTGTTCATTGGAAAACATGATTCTATTTGATTGGAAGGAACACAATATTTCCAGCTAAAACAAAAGGAGGGTAACTAAATCCCCCCAATCGTACCTCACAGTGAGGGAAATATATCCACCTTTAGTTTGTACTACAATTGAGCACTAGATACTACTAAAACAATAGTGTGACCTAGAAACAAATAGAGGGAAATTAATCATGCATAGCTGATAATAATTACACATATACTGGAAATAAACTATGGTCCATGGTTCAATGCTTTCCACATAACCAACCAACCACTAGAACAAAATATTACCAAATTGTAAATTTAATTGGTAGAGTTGTATTCCTCATCCAACCTCTTCACCACTGTGGTCTGAGGGTGGATCGTGTCACATACCCCAATTTTGTAAAAATTATGTAATTTTTTATTATATTCCTAAGACATTATGTTAAATTTAATGCTAAGTAGGAATTGATGACTCAACAGAGTCACTAGAAATGGAATGTAATTCAGAATATTTTATTATTAATAAATAAATTATGGAGACAACAGCATGGGAGAGCTGTTAAAAAGAGGTTACTGGTCAAACTGGTGGATGGAACTAGGTGGAAAGGAAAAAGGACAAGTGGCAGCATCCTCAAACACTTCCTAAGTTGCAGGTGGCAACTTCCCTATATTTGGGGTCATGATTCCCCAAGAAAGTGGACTCAGAGCAGGTGGCTCATTAATGACAGATAACCCAACAAAGACCTAGGAAATCTTTTAAATAGTACTCAATGAACAGAGCTGGGGGCTCGAATTGGTTCTGGAGGGAGAATTCATTCAGGTGAATGTTATTCAGGAATCCCATTGAGGAAGAGGGAATTATACAGTAAGGGAGTTGTTTGAGAGGATTGCTGCAGTAACTTGGTTCCAATATAGCTTATTTTGGCTGAGAGAATTTACTTTGCTGCACTTAGTTCCAGCCAGGGAGACCAGATCAAGCTCAGGGGTCCTGAGAAGTTGTTTTCTAGGCACTCTCCAGGAGTTGGTAGGGAGGAACTGCCTCCCATTGCTGTTGTTGTCCACGGAAACAGGTTCTGCCATTGATTTCATTATGTTTATTAAGTATGAATGGATGTATGATGAGTTTAGTTTCTTTATGTCTGAGGAGTAAGTAGTTTAATAAAGTTAGCATCTCTGAATATCAGTAGAAGAATTGTTAAGAGTTACTGTGTTTTCAGCATTCCTTAGTATCATTATTACATTACTGATAAGGTATCTTTAATACTTTCCATACAATACTAATATTTAAAGCAATAGTTATTATGGTAATTATAATCCTAGTTTAATTATGATGTTTGAATAGAGAAGTAAGGGTTACATATAAAATATTTATGCTCTGTGTGTACAAAATTTAATAAACAGTCATAGGAGACAACAGTAAATATAACCATAAAAATTACATTAATTATCTCATGGTCGACAGTCCTTACAGGAGATTTTGTAGTCACAGATAGGATCTTTATATCAGGGTACAAAACCCTAGTCAGAAGATAACCAGTCTTAACCTATTAATTAAATCATTACACAAACCCTAATAAAAATTTAACCAGTCCTTTCATAGCAACTAAATCATTGTGCAAAACCCTAACAAAAATTTTATCATAAGAAATTTATCATTTTTAAATAACCTAGTCACTGTTTTAGAAACAAAGGAACAGCAGAATAATAGTTAGCTCAATATCGAGCTTAAACACAATAGTAATATCGTTCACTTGTTTCTCAACTACCAACAGAAGCATATTCATAACAACAGAATAAGCAACTAAACAAAAATCGCGACCGTGGAGTTCGATTTGAACCCTATCATTCCAGTTTCTACAACAAGAAATTACCAGCAGAGAAATAACCTAGTTATTAACTTTATAACAGAAGAAACAAACAGAACAGTATTCTAGCTCATTGTCGAGCTTCACTATCATAATCATATCTTTCACTTGGTTCTCAATTTACCAACAGAGTCATAATCGCAATAATGGAACAAGCATTTAAACTACACTTCAACTGTAAAATTGGGTAGAACCATAACAGACCAGTATGTACGAGTAAAAGTAATGCTGATAATGAAAACAATGCTTCCACTTACAGTCGTATCATAAATATAAGGGGTTATACAACTAGTTTCATTTGTCCCTGGACAAAGCCAAAACAAAATGCACGCTAAACGAACTCAAAAATACAGGAGAAAGTTATATTAAGTCGTATTATAAAACCCTGGGTGAAAACCCTAAGTAAAATTTAAGAGCCCAGTATTAAATCCTTGAGGCCGTAACCTCATCTACAGAAGAGCTTACAACCTTTGTCTTCTTCCTTTCTATACATTAATTCTTCTGTAGCAAACCCTATCTACCAAAAGCAAGAAGAATAAATTACAATAATTGACCGAAGCCATAACATCTCTTTCGCAACACAGAGTAACCTATTTTAAAGAACTCGTTAAAACCAACAGTTCAAAGTTTGAAAGGAGGCGAGGGACCCCGGAGTCACCTCACACCAACCAAAAACCCTAACCACCCTAACAACTAGCAAGGATGAAAAGCCATGGTGAAACCAGGCTTACCAGGTAAGAGCCAAGCGCCGAGGGTTGAGTCTTTTACACCTTCAGGAGTAGCCAGGACCTGCATAGGACAGAATCGAATTAGTTACAAATTTTATTCTTAAAAACAAAACACATTCTTTTAAACTGGAAAACGACGAAGCAATTTTTATAGCTTACCAGCGAATTGAAAGAGGTTGCAAACACAGTAAATGGCCTGATAGCCACGAGTTGATTAAGTGAAAAACCCCACCCTGGTCACCAAAAGAACGAGGTGGAAAAATCAAAGGATACCTTCCACGATGGGAGCCATGACAAAAGCAAGTCGAACGATACCCTCATGCCATGACCAGACCAGTAAAGGAAGCAAAGGGATAAACCCTAGATTTTTAACACACTTATAGCTGTCAACATCCAAATCTAAAGGCTCCCAAACGATAAAATGGACAAGCAAGAAGAACTGTAGCAGCCTGAAGCTGCTACCAACTGTGCCTCAGCAATACTTGGACCAGGAGGGTTCACAGAGCGACCGAGCCCGAAGGCGAGGGAAAAAAAATGACAAGGTAGGGTTAGGTCAACTGTTTTATATCACCAAACGTATGGCTCATGAATAACCACGTAGCATTTTTAATTTTTCCCATGCAGTGGGTCGACACTCCAAAGTTCCACAATGAGATACCAATTATTTGTTATTCAATTAAAATCATAGCGTGGGCAAACTAAAATCATAGCAGGGATATTCCAATATGGTAATGAACCATAGTTTAAACTTGCCAATTACTCCATGTTAAAACAATGCTTTCGAACTTCGCATATGTGAACAATAACACTTTGCCCTACAATCAATAAAATCATGCAATTGTCAATAATGTTCAAGTTTACGATGAGATTCTCATCATTATTGATAAATAAAAACCATAGCATGAGTAAATAGAATTATTGCATGGTTATCCATAGTGATTGCAATGCCATAGTTCACATGTCATCCTTTTAACAATCAAAACATTGGATTGATGCCTTTAAATCTTGCATAATGTTTAATGAAATCTTGCCTTACGTTCCATTTATACTATGCATTATATTAACGTTCAAAATCAAGTCTTACAGTGTTTAAAATATGGAGGATTTGATTTCTTTATCTATAAAAATCCTAAGGATATAGGTATCAAGTAAGTTAGATGTTGTTCATAGAACTTACCACGATATTGCCATCCCCCTATTTCTCATGTGACAAGACATAGATTATTTCGTTAAGCCTGTAAGATAATGTAATGATATTAGGGTTTAACTGTTACAATTCCACTACTAATTGTTGTTGTTATAGCTTTGCACAGATGGTTAAGACTTGTCATTTATTCATTTTGGGACTTTAGCTGGTGGAATTCAAGCTTTACAACTCATAAAAATTGGACTGAGGATACCCTAGTCCTTGCTACTTCTAGGTACAATATATAGGGAATCTCTTAACCGTCTCAGGATCCTAGTGATATAGATAAGAAAAATATACTTTTGCTATCCTTAATACCAACGAGTTTAATCAATTATGATAATTGAGGACTATTTCGATAAGTGCTTATAGATTTTATTTAAGTGTTATTTATGGAAACAAAAGTAGATTCCAAACAATGCAAACCCTTAAATAATAATAGAAGACATGTATTGACAGGTAATCCTTGAAATTGCTGAAGGTAAGAAAAGTACAAACATAGTGATATTATTAACTCCCAATCCTTTGCAATTAGAGTATAAATCAAAACATATTCAGAATTTGAACTTGGCATAATGCAGGAAGAGTTCTACCTTTAAGAGGCTTGATAAACCTGGTTAGCATGTTTATACTTCTACTTGATGTTTTGGTACAGATTTAAAATACTTTAAATATTAAATTGTAGTGACCCGAACATTACCTGTATATCTGTAAGAGCAAGAAAATCTGTTGCATTAGCTCGGAAGCTAAGTAAGCCTAGTCTGTTATGGCAATTCCCCCTTGTGGTTGCAAAACAGAAAACAATCAGTAACTGTAAAGAAAACTCATATTAAAATTGAAGTATAACAAAAGATCCTTGAGACACATTTATGATTACATAAGCTAATCAAACAGATAAATGACTGCATTTAATCATATTACATGTTATTTAAAAAAAAAAAAAAAAAAATCGGAAAATTGGGGTTTTGACAGATCGTGTAGCTACTTTTAACCCAGTTTTGGAATCAATTATTGTTTAGAAAATCAATATACCAGATCTGTCAAGTCTCAAGACTACAACAAGATTTTCCTTGTGATACCAAATATATCCCAGCTTGGGTTATGATCCCACTCATTACATAGTAGTTGATAGTTTAACTAATACATATTCTGCCATAACTATTGTACTATTGTTTATTATTGGAAAGAACTTGGTTATTATATAGTTTGCATACTTTTTTTAGCTAAATTTTCCCGGGACAAACCCCCTATCACTTCCCTTATTTTTGAGGATGGTACCCTAGGTAAACCCTATATTCTTCAGGACAAAAAGCCAATCGAAAATAGGGCTCAAAGCCATTACGTATATTCATTATGTGCTCAATATATCACACTCCACCCTAGGGCCCACAACCACTCAGACTAGACCCTGACATACTTTAGTTTGCATACCATATGTATGGTATTGATTGCATGCCATGGTAGTTTCCATAGATGACTCTGGTGCCTTTGCAGGTTGTTTTTTGTTTGCTTCAACTACTTGAATTTGCATTCATTTGGCATATGTTTTTCATGTTTTAGCATTGGGAGTCAACATTTCTATTAGGAGTTGTTTTGTTTACTTTGGTTCAATCTATTTATTTTTTGTATGATTCTTAAACTTTCTATAAGTGTATCAAATGATTTATGGATGATCCTATATCTGTATCAGGAGTAGAAAATCAAATTATATTATTTGTGATGTTTTATCGTGCTAAACTAATATATTGAGATCCTTTTTTGACAAGATGTTTTGGGTTCTTTTAATCATATCTCAAAAAAAAGTACTAGACAGAAAGGCCTTAATGACAAGTATAAATTATAATGCACAAGCATAAAGTCTAACCATTCTGGGCATTCACTAGTATGCATTGTTGTATTGTGGTTTGCTTCTGTGGAGGATAATGCAACAGTTGGGTTTCTTCTTACTAGTCAATTGAACTGTGGGTCCATCCTATATGAGTAATTTATATATTATCTTTCATCCATGCAACCTCTCCAATTTGGCTAAGTGTACCCAGCCAACATGATATTCTTACTATGCACATTTAAGATGACAGTGAATTGTTTTATTCTTCCTCATAAAAAATATAATTTATGTTTGAGTTGAAATGAAATTACATTTTGCATATGCTTATATAATTCAAGTAGATATTGTATATATATTAGGGTTAGCCACTTAATTATTATACCACCGTTTTCTTAGGATTAGCCATTTAATCTATTATGATTGTTTGTTGGTATCTTAGCAATGAAACTAACCTTCAAGGAACTTGTTTAAAACCTCTATTTGGCCATTTGTTTGTAGATGATAGGTAGAGCGCATAGTTAATTGGGTGTTATAGAGATTGATTGCTCTTTCTAGAAATCACTGGTGAATTTAGGATACTTTTCAAATACAATCACCTTAGGAAATTCATGGAGGGAAACATTTGCAATTTGGCTAGATTTGGCATTGGATTGATGGCATCTTTTCAACAATAACCAAGATGGAATCTTTTCCTTCGGATTTAAGAAATCTTGTAATATGAGATAATAAGATAATATACAATTATGTAATTAATATCGAAGGAATTGATCACAAATAGTTTAATCATTAATGAGATGTCAAGGGTGCTAGCTCAATGGAAGAGCACCTGCCATATGGGAAGAAGGTTGGTGGTTCGATTACTCCATAACCTATTTACAAAAATCAGTGAATATTCACATATAAAATGACTAAAAATGACTAAATTAGTGACCAAAAAATGAGATATAAGTGACCAAAAAATGAGAGATAAGCGACCAAAATTCACATATAAACGACCAAATGGTAGTTTTGGCAGATAATTTATGGTCTCTTATCAGGTGACAAAAAATGTGGTCAAATTAGTTTGGTCATTTATAGCTTTTCTTGTGCTCATTAATTTGGTCGTATATTTGGTCATTAATTGTGACAATTAATGACCAATTAATGACCAATAATATGACCAAATTAATGACCACAAGACAAGCTATAAATGACCAAACTAAATATGACCACATTTTTTGTCGTATGATAAGAGACCGGAAATTAGCCACCAGTGATCGCCAAATCAAAAGCGGTCATTTATATGCATATTTCGGTCATTTGTTTGGTCACTTATCTCTCATTTTGTACTACTGAAATGAAACTTAGATTACCGTGTCATTTAAAAAATCAGAAATGTCACACACAACACACAACAACAACAACAACAACAACAACAAATGAAGGGATTCAATTGGGAGACCACTTGGGATGGCTATGCTTTATGGTGTAGCTCACTAGGTTTTTGGTTTTTGCAGGTTCTCCCTAGCGTCAATGGAAGAAATATACGACCATCTAGTCAACTACTTAGATGAATCTGGCTAGAGTGACACTATTTTTTGTTGGGATGATGAAGTCAAATCATCCATAGAGAATTCGAGGTGGATGTGTGGGTCCGGAATTGGGTGGGGGTATGATTCATAGGTTAGTCACTAGAAGGGGATGACAAATGATAGTATGTTCACATGTTTCGGTTCATTTTTGCATCAGGGTAGGCGAGATTCATTGAATCTAAGCACAAGTCAATCCATGATGGAAGAAGCTACTTGTGGCTTCAATTTAGGATCTCTCTCATGTGGGTGGTTGGAGGCTATCATTCTCATGCTTGGGATGAAAAAAGCATCCTTGGAAGGTACAAGAACCAACCCCTCTTTCATGTCTGTGCATGCAGATCATTCAAAGGCCTTTTTTTTCCATAATGTCGTCGATCATGAGTCTTGTACTCCCCAAAAGGGCATTGGAGATAAATCTTCGAAGGCAACATTGGGAGCAAATTCGCTGCACTCTATTATTGAACCCAAAGGGGGTGCAATTTCGTCACACTCTATTTCTAATCCCAAAGGGGGGGGTTATTGGAAAAGGCCTGAAGTTGGAGGAATTGAAAGCTAACTCATTTTAGAATACTAGGGGTGAAGTGGTGAAGAAGAGGAAAAAATTTATGTTTAATAAAGGGCCTGAGATGGAGTCGGGGGTCAGGAGAGATATGATGGAGATTCTGTGATTTTCTAGCTAGATGCTTACCAAAAAAATTTGTCGTATGAGGATCCCTGAAGGTGTGGTGAATAAATGGGTTTAAACAGCTTGGGGGCAGGTGATGGAGGAGCTATTTGAGGTGCTTTTCCTTGCAAGGGGTTGGATTAGGTTTGACTTTAAATATCAGGAGGCAGAAAATTGTATTCATCATTGAGTGTGGATGAACGGATCTTACCCCCTATCCCTTAAGCCTTGGAACCCATTATTTGATTCCAGGATGAATTCTATGGGATCATTCTCGATTTGGGTTAAGATTTCGTGTCTTCCTTTGTAGTTCTAGTCTCAAGAGGGACCCAAGTAAATTGGAGATTCTATCGGGAATTTTGTGGATGTGGACGCAGATTTATTCCACTCTTAGCGTCGATCTGCAGAGAGGATTTTAGTGGATATTGAGGAAAGGAAATGATTATATGAATCCATTGATCTAGTGGAGGGGGATTGTATATTCAGACAATAGCTGGACTATATGATTGTTCCATTTAGGTGTGCTTGATGTAACCTATATGGCCACGTGGTGATAGACTGTGCACTTAATTTTAGAAAGAATATATGGACCAATAAGGAAGTGCTTTATGGGGACGATAGTATGACTTGTTACATAAATGAGATAGACAATATGTAGGGTTGTATTAGCAAGGTGATGAATAAGGTGGTGCAGGGAGAGGAAGTCATTCATGATGAAATTTTGCTGACTAAGGAAGTTCTTTCAGAGAAGAAAGAAAATGTAAGCCCTCATTTCATGAAAGGGATGGATTTGTCTAGTAGGAAGCTTGAAAACTTTGTGAAAATCTGTTTGAATAGTGGAGACATCAATAATCCCAAGGAAGCGGAGGATAAGGAATTTATGGAGCAACCTGGAGAAATAAAGACAAGTATCGAGAAGATCCCTTCCTGATTCCATCTTTCGCGTGGGCATGATGGAGGCACATTGGAGGGTGGCCAAATTATTAGGCTAGACATCGTATAATTCCTAGGATTCGCCTCTTAAGTCTTTGTCATCTTTGAAGGCGAGAAGTGTTTCGGGGACTAGCTCAAGGCGTCCCTATTTTATTCGCTTAAGTTTAAAAGGTGTATCTTTTTCAAGGGGTTGGAGATTTTGATCAATCTGGATCGCATTCCATCCAAAGCAGGAAGAAAATCAAAGATGTTTCTTTCTAAATACTTATCGAAGAGGGAGATCTCTCAAGGCAGTTAAATGAAAATTTTAGAGGTTCTTAGAGCAGTACAACCCCAGTAGGGGTTTCCTCAATGAATCTCCCCTCCATTAATATTTAGGTCCTAGAGGGAAGGCCAAGATAAATTCCCTCAAGCACCTGATGGAGGTAGAAATACCAGACATTTTGATGCTTCAAGAAAAGATGTTGAAGGGTTCGGTAGCGGTTTCTATTCTCGAGAAGGATTTTTTTTATATGTTTTTTATGTCACTGGATGCAGTTGGTAGGTATGGGGGTCTGATAGCTGGGGTGGAAAGGAAGGTGTAGGTTTTCAACTCTTTTTCCAGTAGTCTTGTATTAGGTGTTGTGGTGCATTGCGCTGAATTGGATAGATGTTTTCTTATTCTCAATATTTATGGTCCTCATGAAAACAAATTGGAATTTTGGACCTGCCTTCTATCGTAGGACTATGTGAAGGCGGATAATGTGGTAGCAGGGGAAGACCTGAATCTACCTCTCGCGACAAACAATATTTGCGGGGAGGTGGTATGGGAGGACCCCTTAGGGCCATCCCTATGGGATTTATTTGATTGATGTGCATGGATGGACATTAAGCCAACAATTATCAAGCCTACGTGGTGCAACAAGCGGGTTGGTGCTTAAGGTATCTCTGAAGGACTTGACCACTTCTTTTTAAATTTAAATCTTGCTTTCGGTTGATAGTTGTATATATCTTGGGTTGGGCATGTTATTTTCTCAAATCATTTTGCTTCCTTTCTCAAGTTTGGTATGTCGAAAGGTAAACCTGGCTCGCCTTTTAAGTACAATTCCGACTGGGACAAACTCCCGCAATTTCAATATTTAATCCTGAATAATTGGAGGCATATCATAGAGGGAAATGGATATGCCTTATCTCAGATGGTAGAAAACTTGAGAGCATTAAAGAACCTCATGGTGAACTGGAGTACCTCAAGGAAGAGGGAGCATGAAGCTTGTCTAATGGAGATAAATTTTAAACTAGGTTGCTTGTACAACATAGACCCTATTATTTTCTCCTTGGAGGAAGTTAAGAAGGAGATAGTCGACCTTGATAAAGAGAAGCAACAGTTTCTCAAGGATGTAGAGGTAGAATAGAGGTTGAAAAGTAGAGAACTTTGGCTTCAACCAGGGGATTAGAACAAAAACTTTATTCAGAAAATGGCGGCCCATAGAAAGAACTACAATTCCATATGGGAATTGAAGGATGAGGGTGGTCATTCTATCAGAGGTTTCAATAATTTGTCGAAGCTCGATTTCAATCATTTTAAGTCTATTTATTCTGAGCTTGAGCATTAGGATATGATGGGAATGTTAAAAGTCATTGAGAAAATTCCTATTCTACTCACCAAGGAGGAAAATGAGAAGCTATACATGGAAATTATAATGGAATAACTCAAGAGTTTTCTAAATGATTCCAACGAGATAAAAGTCTGGGACCAAATGGTTGGACACCAAAGTTTTCTTGGACTTTTTTTACACTATTGGGGCTGATCTCCTTAAGATGGTGGAGAAGGTTCAAAAATATGGCATCATCCCTGCATATTTAAACTCAAACTTCCTAGATTTGATTCCAAAGAAATACAAGCGTGATTCTTTTAGGGACTTTAGGTGAATTTCTTTGTGCAATGGTGCTTATAAGATAATGGCCAAAATCCTAAGGTCAGACTGAAGATTTTTCTCTTCTAATATGTCTCCATAGAACAATTTGGTTTCCTTCAGGGTAGGTTAATCCATGAGGTAGTGGGCTCATCCCAAGAATGACTTCGTACCATTAAATCTTGGAATCTCGGGATGGCTGCTTTGAAACTATACCTCTCTAAATCCTATGATAAGGCCTTTTGGTTATTCTTGAGATTAGTTCTTATGCATATAGGTTTTAGTTTGGAACTTAATAATCAGATAATGAGATGTGTTACATCTCCCCATTTTGCAATTCTTATAAATGGTGCAGGGTCAAATTAAGTCTACAAGAGGTCTGAGGTAATGATGCCCCCTCTCCCCCTACCTTTTTTCTGCTAGTTATGGATGGTCTCAGACGTAGGATATTGAATGCTGATAGGGGAATAAGAAAACTTACGGGAGTCTCTTTTAATGGTAGAGAAAATTTGACTCATTTAAAGTTTGTGGATGATATCCTCATGTTCTACATTTATTCTTAGTTGGAATGCCAGAGATTGGAAGAAAATTTGTATCTATTCTATCGGGCTACAAGAATGGAGATTAGCTCAGAAAAGTATGCCATTTATCTATTGGATAATCATATGGAGGATAGAATATTCTGGAGGAGTTTTTTCCCCTTTTCCTTTAAAATAATGGAGGAAGGTATCCAGTACCTTGGGTTCTCTCTAAAAACCAATACCAAAGAGAAGAGGGACTAGCGTTGTTTGGTGGATCGAATTGAAGACATAATAAATTTTTAGTGTAATCAATGGTTTCCAAGGGGAGGTAGATTGGTGCTAGTTAAGTCAGTGTTAGCGGCAATCCCTATTTACTGGCACCTCTTGGAATCCATCCCTGTTTCAATTCTCAATTCTATCAGGAAAATTTGTTTCAATTTTCTTTGGAGACATAGTTTGGATTATCAAGGGTTCCATCTAATGAAGTGGAATTCGTTGGAGGAACCTAAGTAGCAAGGAGGGTGGGGAATGAAGAACATTATACTGTTCAATAAAGCTCTGGATGCAAACTCCTTATGGAACTTCTTGATAAAAGACAATTTGTGGAAGAACATCCTGATTTCCAAATATATAGCACCTACTTCTATTATAGAATCGATCAGAGGAAGGAATAGGAAATGGAGACCTGATTCTAATCATTGGAAAGCCCTTTCGAATGCCTTCTAGTAGCTATCTCGTTATCTTGCTTGGAAATTTGGGAATGGGAAATCCATTCGATTTGGGCGTGATTCTATCCTTGGAATGCTAGAGGGTTCCTGCCTTAGTCCTAGTATAGTGGCTTATTTATAGGAGAGAGGACTGTCTACTATAAACAAGATAGCCATCTCAGTAAGGCCGTCTCTTTAGAAACAAGGGTGGATTTAGGGGAGGAGCTTGGGATAAGGAGGGAGTTGAAGAATGAATGAGACCTTTTTAGAGATAAGATCAATAAGTCCATGTTTGCACCCCAACAACCCCCCTAAAATTATTAGGAAATTTTAGTGATTGCCATTCGAAAATTTGGAGAACTCTACTTGCAATTTGTTTTTATTTTCTCTTGCTTGATTTTAGAATGGTTTCAGAATCTGCTTTCTTGAATTTTTGGCTTTTCCCATTATGAGTTCTTTAGGCTTTCTTTCAATAAATAAGGATTAGATGGTTTGACTTCCTTGCGTCATTTCATACCTCTTGGTTTCCTTTTATCTCTATTTTAAAGATGGAATAATTACTTTAGGCTTACTTTCAATAAATAAGGATTAAGGATTAGATGGTTTGACTTCCTTGTTGATACCTCTTGGTTTCCTTTTATTTCTATTTTAAAAATAAAATTAATTATTGAAAAAACAAATTAATGCATACTTCATTGAAATTAAATTGTTCTTTTAATATCATTTCATAAAATTATATTTATATAATTGTGAATTTAATATATATATTATAATAAAAGAACTTTACTCTAACTCATTTTTTTAAAAGTTCATTTATCATTTTATTAAAAACGTTCACAATTATTTTGCATTGCACCCAGGCTTCAAATTTGAAGCCTTCAGGGCCCTTCAGAGGCCATTTTACACATCATAGAAGGCCACTTCAAATTTTACCATGCAAAAAAAAATTAATTTCATGGTAAGCCTTTCAATAATTAAATTAACCACTACTGTTTAAAATTGCAACAGAAGGGTAGCTTCAAATTTCACCTATCAACAGTTTTCAGTGGGAAATTGGGAATGCGGCTACTAGCTAGGTGACTTGGGAGTGGGACTCAGTTACTCTCCAATATACATGTGTTCGATCATCCATGGATCATGGACCATTGGGCCTCTAGAATATCATTGACCAACTTACATGGATGGGCTTACACTGAGCAACCCATGGCTTGAACGTTTCCAAGTTCTCGTGTTTGTAGCAAGCGCTTTATACATGTTTAACACATTTAATGGCATCAACAAATTTATTAAACCTAGTTGGTGGTTCATACATGTTGCTGGCAGCGGGCTTACCAAGTTACCAGTTATCACATACCTATTCGTGAATGCGGACTCCGTGAGTTAATTGAGTATTCAATGTATAATATATTATGTTAATGTGCCCTTGCGAATTTGGTATTTCAGACAAAATCCACAATCCAGAAACTTCTTGTAATGTTGCAAGTTGTTGCTCCAACCCGTGGCCCCTACCTATAGCCCTGTGTTTTCTTTGTTGTATCAAGTTAGTCCTACTGTCTACGGCTCCTAGCCTTACACCCTATGTTTTCTTTGTTGTATCAAGTCAATCCTACAGCTCCCGAGTCCCACCTTGTGTTTTCTTTGTTGTATCGAGTCAATGCTCTAATTCCATGCTTCCATGGCTCCGACCATCAATATATAATATTACAGGAATACAAACAAGCTTTTTATTATACCCCTACTCCACTGTGGTTGAGATACTTCCAAGTTCCACCTACCCTATCTCCTCCAGTCCTCCAAGAGAGTTTGCGAAGCGAAGTTGGCATTGCCATCCTGCCATAAACATATTTAAAGAAATTTGTTTTCTTTGAGGAGCTCAACTTCAAGGATGACTAGATTGCTGGCATCCTATGAATTTACAGGTATGTACATCATTGTATCCATTCATGATCCCATCAATGATTTAAAAATTTTGTTATTTGATTAAAATTCTGTAACTTCAAAGTTCAAACACAATATTATTATTTGAATGAAATTTTGTTACTTCAAATGGGCCTTGAAGGCTTCAAATTTGAAGCCTAGACCCGAGAGTGGGTTTGTCACAAATCTCCGTTAGAGGCTGTTTAGAACGACATTTATCAATTCCCAATTGTAGCAACAACAAGAATTGCTTATTTCTTCATATGTCCTGTGTATACGCATATATATGATTCCATGTGCTCCTTGCCTTTCCCTATTTTCCATTGTTGCCCGATCGAAGCTCTTGAGAAATTAGCTACCCTTTAACTTTCGTGAAAAGGCGGGGACAAGGAAGACCATTGTTTTCACTCTGAAACCGAGTGCTTCCCCGTTCAGCTGCCACTCGACACGGTTGCATCCCTATGGGAGACAAGTGTGTGTAATGCGCCCCCCAACTTTACCAAATAGCCCGGGGATTTGGGGAAGTTCCCACTCTGCCAACCTCCATGCATCTAGTTAATGAGTCAGATCAAGAATCCATACTTTGTATCTAAAACTGTATTACATGAGCTATTTTCCCCAATTCCTCAGTCATCGAATCGACACCTTCCTCTATTACATGGTTTAAGATTCTTGGTAATTATTAATATGAAGACCACCCATGCTACTACACTTACAATCCGCGTTCGACTGTATGAACTGGGACAAAAATGTTTTTATAATCTTGATTTTTAGAATGACAGTGCTACTTTACCTTCTGATTTCGTTGCCCTTATCGGTTGGTCTAGAAAAAAACATGAACTTTAACCATATAACAAGAACTTCAACCATCTATGCATCTCCTCTCTACTTGGTCTACCTACATTTTACTTATGCTTCACAACCCATCCTCTACTCCATCATACCATAGATTTAGTATGTATAACAATATCTCGGGGCAGGGGGGGGGGAGGGGGAGCTATAAAGAAGAAGCATACAGGGTCCATAATTACCTATTCATGAGAACAAAAGTTGCCTGGAGTCGGATAGTTCTCTTTGCTCAATTTGGGAAACTGCTAAGATGGAAAAGGTGGCATAGTGGCCTAGAGACTGAGCTGCTAGATCGGGGCGAAATATGGTTGTGTTATATGACATATATAATGTTCAGTGCTGCTATATCCACTGCAAAATAAAGCCTCTCGACTTTACTACATTAGTAAACATTGAAATTTTGATATACTATTACATTTTTAAATGAAAAGAATAACTTATTTTTACATGGCAGCATTAAAGGATTCAATACCTCATAGCCCTTCAAAGTGAAATGGGACCCCACCCTTCAAATTTGATCCCTGATTGCACCTCACCATTATCCTTACGAGTATAAAGATAATAGGTTCCAAATAACACATACCAAAAAACAAGGCATTTCTATGTTCAAATCCTTCAATATAATGTATTTGCAATATTATTAAAAGAATCATGGACTCGTTTTCCAAAGATGGAGTATGTGATTTATATTTTAATGGGTGAACCAAACAAAAAAAATCAAAACATTATCATCTTTTCTGTATTGAACGTGTCTGTAGGTTAGCATACTAAAATATATTATTTTCGAGGAAATTGCTTTTTATATATATATATATATAACTTTCATCACATTTTTGTTGTCATTGGTTGGCACGCAAATCAATTCATGTTTATTATTATTGGTTATGTTTTGGTGAGAGACAAAAGGAGATCGTATTACTGTCTTCAAACATACATTATGGACTGACATCTGAATGCCTTCTTTCATTTGGATTTATTGAATTTGAACATCGGAAATATAATTCAAACTTTTTATTTAATATTACATTTTATAAAAAGGTTTGACATGTCTTTTGTTTTGTTTATTAACAATATGGGAGAGCGGTTCTTTGTATGAAATAATCTTAAAAGAAAAAAGAAAAAAAACAAGAGATCATACAGAAGGATATCTTTCATTCGATCGTGTCTCCTTCACCTCATGAGATCATGGTTGCGGATTCATGGGACAAAGAAAAAATAGATTACGGTGTTAATATGAGCTATTTTTGTATTGATTTTGAGAAAGGATTTACAAGTAGTAAAGTTTTGCTTATTGAAATGCCAGTTTGAAGAGGAGAAGGGATTATATGTTCTTTCTCGTCGTGGTCTTTTAGTTGTGGAAAGTTGTATTTATTATGATTTCTTGGCAGGATCCGACCAGCCTAATCTAAGGTTCTGGAATATTTTTCCCCATTAGACTAGACTTCTTTTTTGTTGCGTATTTTTAGTGGGGCTCCATTTGTACAAGGCGGCTTTATATACTTGTTGTATATCCTCTGTTTATTTTCTTCCTTTCATTGTCTATTTCTGGACTTGGGGGTTGGTTTTGAGGATTGGTATATCCTGTGTCTTTGTACTTTGGCTTTTCGGGTCTTTGGCTAAGTGGCTTGTCCATTGAGTGGATTGTTTCTTTGGTTCTTTGTCTGCTTGTCACTTTGGCGTTGGCCTCTCTATGGTTCCTTTGGAGGTGTGTTTTTCTCACTCATGTTTTGAGGCCTCGTAATTTCTGTAACCTATATATATTTCTAATATAAAGTATAGTACTTTTTTTATGTAAAAAATAAAGAAATATGTAGCAGAAGATAAATGAATATTGCCATGTTGATGTCACTGAAATGTTATTCACAACGATTTTATATATATGCAAACTGTTTCATTTTTAAAAAAATAGTCTAAATATTCTACGTTTTCAATTTTTTCTGAGCAAAATTTCTATCTAATTTTGTTCGTATTATGATTGGAAGTCTTTAAAAAATATTAGAATCACATGTATTAGCTATGAAAATTACTTAATTTCGGTGCCATTAGAGTATTTGAGGGTGTTGAATTTATTTATGAATTCAAAAATACAATTTAAACACATAGAAATTTGGATTTTACCAAAAAAATAATTACCAAATTCCGATCAAAACCCACCACATAAAATAAATAAACTATTCCAATAAAAAGTTTACAACTCTTAACCATATAAATTGCTATGTTGATGTGTTCAAATCTCAAGAAATAATTTAAAAAGAGACATCAACATTAGTGTTATCATGTGTCATTGGAATTCTTATTCACAATGTATCTATATATGCAAACCATTTCATTCTTCGAAAAATATGAACTTGTATAAATGTGAACATTTTTAAAAAGAATATTCATTGCGAGAGAAACATCACTATCCCCATTGGAGTATGTGGACAATGTGTACGTACCTACTCGCACACCTATTAAATACACAATGTTGGCAATAATATGTGGGATAGTGAATGAATGCATCCAACGTTTACCGAAAATTGAGGTTCTTCAACGAATAGGAATGATGTAATGAGATCTTTATCTTTTAATATTGATGTTCAAGTTAATTACCCACTTTAACAATCACATGTTAACTAACTACAAGAGAACTAAGGAGTTCAATACATGATCTTATAATCTTTACTTACGCAAACTTTAACTCTATTTGAACATCTTGCTTAAAATTAAACGTCACATTCCAAACACCTTGGAACACACATAATGTTATTGACTCTATGTCCTTGAAAGAATTCCAAAATATTGGCATGCACAAAGTATTTTGCAAAGGCATAAAGTAAATTAGGTAAGTCATTGAAGGAATGGTGGTTTATTCTTAAAGATTTATATTTTGCATCTTAATCCTTGAACATTGCTTTACAAATATTTACTAAGCAACTTGCATACATAAACGGAAAATTATTTGGAGATTAAATTGCCAAATTGAGTGTTATAATAAATGAATTCATCTTTTATGTGTATAAATAGAGGGGATGTCTAAAAAAATTGTCAATTTTGTTTGTTTGGTGATTTTTTTTATTAGAATTTAACGATTTTTTGAATTTTGTGTTATTTAAATTGTGTTTATGAATGTATAAATGGATTCAACGTCTTCAAATACCCTCAAAGCATTCAGATTATGCAGTTATTTTGATTTTTTTTAATTAATAAATTCTATCAAAATTATGCATAAAAATGCTATAGTAAAAAAGCGAAATAATCAAAACATTTAAGTTATACGTACAAATAAATAATCCTCATATAAAGCCAAAAACTCACACTCATATAACACAAAAACCCAACACAAATAAATAATCCTCATATAAAACCAACAGCTCACACACCTATAACACAAAAACCCAACTTGTAACATTGGATTTCATCCAATAGTATATTAACATAATTCTTAGAATTCCTTAAATGATTTTGCTATAAATGAACATGTTAGGAAGAACAACTAATTTGATTATCAAGAGACATGTTATCGAGGATAGAGAATTTATCACATGTCATCAAGGATAATTTTCTTAGATTTAGATTATTAACTTTATTTATGAAAATTAAGTGAAAAATTCTAACACATTTGTTTTGAAAAATATCTCCCAAAAAATGGTTATCTAACTCTTACAAGTTATAAATGAATCAAATTGTTGAATTAATTTTTTTCTCGGACACATTTGGTAAATGGACACCGTCATTAACATCAATTCGTGTTCTTGATGTGATGAAACTTCATCTCTAGGCAATGATAGAAAGTCATACGAATAGTTTACTTGGTGTATAATGTGGATATAAGAAGTGATCTTATACCGTGGATCTAAGAAGTAATCTTATAGACATCAAACCTTACAACCATAATAATCAAGACTTTGACAAACCTTTTGAAGCCTCGTAAATCCAAACACACTAGAGTCATGTGTTATGACATCTTTCCCTAATTCTAGCCAATGTTTTTGGTTTGTAACAAATGCATAAGAGGAATGGCCACATGAATTTCAACTATTTCGAGCTCAAAGAAAACTTTTTACATGATTGAGATGAAGAAATATAAAATCAGGGATCCCATTTCTTGAGGTGTATTTCTTTTTTTAAATTTAAACTCAAGAAATTTGATCTTTCTTAACTGGGTTTAAGTCTTAAGTTTTTATTTTATAAACAAACATCTATTTTTTAATTACTTTTCATAATATTTTATTTTATGAACCAACATGGATTTTTTTAAATACTTTCCATAATTTTTTATTTTATGAGTCGACATGAATTTTTTTAATTATTTTGTTAGTAACAAATGTTTCATCACAAACGTTACAACATCTCCCCTATAGTGGGTTGTAGAGCACCTCATTTCACTTGGTGCAATAAATGGATGGTTTCTTGGTAATTTGTGATGGATGGTTTCTATGTTTTTTGGTTTGTAAACAAATTTTAATGTTCACACTTAGCATATTTGGAAGAAAATCTATAATGAGATTGCACATTACAATGTTATTGGATTTTTAAGTATATTTTTATGTTATTAATTGATTTAACAAATTTGTGGGTGCCTACATGAAGTTGGTACACAATTCAATTGTAAGAGCAACACACGAGCATTAAAATTGTAAAAAATCATGTGCATTCACAAAAATGTGTGTGAATTCTTTTTATGGAGGTTCGACAACTGCCAAACCCCCACACATGATGGACAATGTGGAAAAGAATGCACGCACGTTTCTATAATGTGCATGTGTTGTTGTCAATATTAAAAACTGCTCTATTATTTTTCCCATAACTTTCTACCCATGCATCAATTTTTGGAGTTCTTTAGATCATTGGAAAGGTATTGAAGAGATCCACATCATTATGCTATGATAATTTTATGTTTCTACATATATAATTTCATATTTTCAAAATAATATAAATTAAATGTTCATGGATCTCATTTTCCTTGTTCTTCATCTGATGTTGTCACCATCCATTGTGGCAATGCGAGCACGTCTTGGTGATGGCCAAAACCTCCATGTCCCCACCAGACATTGTCTCCAAGAGAGAGGGGGTTAGGGGAAGAGAGAGAGAGAGAGAGAGAGAGAGAGAGAGAGATGAGGGGGTGGTTAGTGGGAGGGAGATGGAGATTATGAGAGATAGAGAGAGAGAGCAGAGGGGGGGTTAGTGGAAAGAGAAGGAGAGAGGGGCGGGGGGGGGGGTGTAGGGGTAGGGGGAGTAGGAGGGGTGTTAGATTGAGAGATTGTGAGTTAGAGAGAGAGAGAGAGAGAGAGAGCAGGGGGTATTATTTGGTTGGGGGGAGGCAGAGGGGTGGAGGTTAGGGGTAGGTGGAGGAGTATGGGAGAGAGAGAGAGAGAGAGAGAGAGAGAGAGAGAGGGAAGGGGTTAGTAAGGGTTAGGGAGAGATAGAGAGAGGGGGGGTTTAGTGGTAGGGGAAGGAATAGGGGAAAAGAGAGAGAGAGAGAGAGAGAGAGAGAGAGTAAGAGGGGAAGTGATTAGGGTTAGGAGTAGGAGGGGGGTTGGGGGAGCAAAAGAGATAGAGATTAAGGGGTTCGGGGTTTTGGAAGGAGGAGGGTAGTTAGAGAGAATGGAGGGTATATATAGAGAGATGGGGGGTAATTAAGGGTAGGAGGAGGAGGGGTGTTGGGGTAGGGAAAGAGATAGGTATCATGGGAGTTATGGGTTTTGGAGGATGAGGGAAGTTAGAGAGAAGAGGTGTAGAGAGAGAGAGAGATGGGGGTTATTATGGATAATGGAAAAGAGGGGGTTTAGGGGAGAGAAAGAGATAGAGATTGGGGGTTTTGGGAGGAGGAGGGTAGTTAGAGATAAGGGAGGGAGGGAGAGAGAGAGAGAGAGAGAGAGAGAGAGATGGGGGATGGTTAGTGGTAGGGGGGAGGGGGTTTCAAAGAGACAGATGGAGAGAGAGAGAGAGAGAGAGGGTGGTTAGTGGTAGGGGGAGGGGGGATAGGAGAGATAGAGAGATAGAGGGGGATTTAGGGTTCAGGGGAGTAGGGGAGACAGATAGAGAGAGAGAGACAGAGAGAGAGAGAGGTGGAAGGTTAGTGTCTTAGGGAGTGAGAGGGGGGAGGGGTGGTTAGTGGTAGGAGTAGGAGAGAGAGCGAGAGAGCAAGAGAGAGGAGGGGGGTTAGAGAGAGAGAGAGGGAGGGGGTGTTACGGTGTTGAGGGGGGAAAGAGAGAGGGGTGGGGGAGTGGTGGAGGTAGAGGAGTAGGGGAGATGGAGAGAGAGAGAGTGATAAAGGGGCTTGGGAGAGGAGGGGAGAGAGAGAGAGGGAGGAGAGTGGTTGGTGGTAGGAGAAGGAGTAGGGGTGCGAGTGAGAGAGAGAGTGGGGGGTGTTAAGGGGTTCGGGGAGAGAGAGAGAGGGGGGGGGTTGGGGTAGGGTGAGAGAGAGGGGGGAAGGGGATTGGGGTAGAGAGAGAGAGAGAGAGATGAGGGGGTTAGTGGTAGGGAGGAGGGGGATTAGGAGAGACATATAAAGAAGGGGGGTTAGGGATAAGGGAAGTATGAGAGAGAGAGGGGGGTGGGGGTAGGGATATCAGGATGAGGAGTAATGGGGTTAGGGGTAGGAGAGAGAGAGAGAGAGGTGGGGGTGATTACGGGTAGTGAGAGAGAGAGAGAGATGGGTGTTGGCTAGTGGTAGGTGGAGGGGGATTAGGATAGATAGAGATGGGAGTTAGGGGTAGGAGGATCAGGAGAGAGAGGGAGGGTTGGGGGTAGAGAGAGAGGGCTTGATAGGGTGATTATGGGTAGGGGGTGGAGAGCGATGGAGCGGGTGAGAGAGAGAGAGAGAGAGAGAGAGGTAGGTTAGAGGTGGTGCAGGGAGAGAGAAAGAGTGGGGATGGGGTTAGGAGTATGGGTACGAAGGTAGAGAGGGAGACAAAAGGGAGGGGTTAGTGGTGGGGGGAGGAGAGGGGTTATAGAAAGAGAGGGAGATAGAGCCAAGGGATTAGAGATGAAGGGGGTTAGGTACAAAGGGAGAGAGGCGGGGTTAGGGAGAGAGAGATAGGGGGTTAGAGAGGTAGGGTGTTAGAGACGAAGGGATGGAAAGGGGGGATTAGGGAAAGATAGATCTGGGCAGTGAGACATGGGAGGTAGCGTTGGAGTGACTAATTGGGAGAGGGATAGATATAACGAGTAGGGTGGTAGACATGGATGGGGATATTTTGGGAGGGATATACTAGGAAATGGTGCAACGGAGAGAGAGGGGCACATGGGATTCACTCAGCAAGCCTCTCACATAACACATGCAATCGTGGGATATTAAAGAATACCCTTACTTTCTGTAAGTATTGACTCAAACTCTTTTTTTGAAACCTTCTCCCAGTACCTAAAGCCTCACCCCTGCCCCTTTTTATACTCCAATCCTTATAAACACCTCTAATTTATAAACCCTAACCCCTCATCCCCCCCAATACTTGCAATACCTCATCCCCCCAATACTTGCAATACCTCATCCCCCCTCAATACTTGCAATATATTGGCCTAATTTTTGACAATTTTAAAACACACATTAAGAACTCATGTGCTAGGATATTGGTAAAAAAGTGAATCCCTCGTGCAGAGGAGTAGGGTGTGAGAGATAGATAAGGATAGATGTAGAAGGGATAGATTGGGAAGTGGTGGGAGGGAGACAGATGGGTAGGTTGTGAGAGATAGATAGGAATATATGTAGAGAAAGGGGAAAATATAATGCACACACATTTTTGTTTTAGTAATGCATGCACATTATTAAAATAAAAGCATGCACGTGTTTTTATTAAAATAAAATGCGCTTGCGTTATTAAAGTAAAAATGCACGCACGTTATTAAAATAAAAGCGTGCACGCATTATTAAAATAAAACATGTGCGCATTTTTATTAAAATAAAAATGTGTACACGTTATTAAAATAAGAATGTGCACGCATTATTTTTGGAATTATAATTCGCATGGATTAATAACGTGTTTGTGTTTTTAATTTAAAAAAATGATTGGATTTACTTTTTCCATCTATGTGGTAGATTAGTTGTCCGCTTTGGTTTTAGGTTCGGATTCCCAAACCTATTTGTTCAGCTTGCAAATAACAAAACACATCATTTATTTCATTTCCCTATTTTTTAAGCTTGAATCTACATATGCTCTATGAGTTTGTTGCTAACGAAATTGCACACACTTATAGAAACCTATGTGTAGATTCCAAACATATATTTTTTGAGGAAGACGATATTGTTTTATATTGTTTTATTTATTTTTATTTCGTTATATGTGAGATTTAAAAAAACATATGTTTCTTATTTTCATTGTAACTTTTAATTGGTTCACCTATTTTGTAAACAAAAAAGAACCTTATGTACAGATGAAGACCATGAAGACATGCAAACTCAAGAAAAAGTTCATTGATTGATGCTCCCCCTTCTCATTCCAGGGATTCAATGCCATACAAGAACCCCTGTTATCTAGAACTCTACAATTTTTTTTTTTTAAATTGATTGTTTACATACCAAACCCATGGCCTAATGTTAACATATGCACTATGTTTTAGAGAAAAAGTAACATATCAATCTTAACATCACACCATTTTCTTGGAATTGTACTAATTTTCCATAAATAAAAGTTATATATGTGGAAAATAACTTAATTATTTACATTTCATCTTTTTATACCTTATTTTAAAATATTATACCTCTAATATTTATTTTTAGTAATTACATTATATAAATTTATATATATATTATATCTTGAAAATTTATAGTAATATTTATGAAGTGTAAGAAGTTAGTGAGTAATTAGCATACATAATATGAAGAAATTTTAAATAGAAAAATGTAAAAAGTAAAAATAAAAATAAAAAATAAAAAAAATTACATGAGAAGATGCAACCTAAAGATGTGTTGTTTACATAACAAAGTTGATATAGAATATACAACCCATTCTTCAAAACAAATAAAATAGCTTAGGTTTAAAATATAAAAAATATTCATTAGATATTTTGGAAATTTTTGTTTTACAAATTGATTTAGTTTTATTAAAAAATTAATATATAAACATTGTAAGGTAATTCTTTTTTTCTTTTATTAGATTAGGAACTACCTTATTATAACATATCTTCAATAGTTAAAATTACCTTGCAATGTAAGTATCTATTGTTCCACATGGGATATCATATCAAAATCAGTCTTTAAAGGGAAAAATCAATCACATTTAAGTAATTAATGAAAAACAACCAAGTGAATACTACTACCTTTCATGGTAAAAGTTTGTATATATAATAATATATATTATGCAACTTAGAAAATTTCCTTTTTAAGTTTTTAGTAAAGATTAGGGAATGTAGAATAACTATGTTAACAATATATATAAATTTATGTATTACATAGGTTTATTAATCAAGAATTTTTATGTAAAAATATAAAATAAAATAAAATTAATAATAAAATGTTTTTATTTTAATTATGTGGAAATTAATATTAAATTTTCATTTAAATATTAATATTAAAATTTCATCTAATTTATAAACTATTTCATTAATAATATAAGTTTTGGTAAATAGTGTTGCAAACTAATTTAATTTTTGAAAATAAGTTAAGTGCTACAAAGTGTATATTATCCATATAATTTAAAAGATTCTTCTTCTTCAATTTCAAATGTAATATATAAATCCTATAACAAAAATAAAAAATTGAAACATAAATCAAACTTCAATAAACATTGAAATGCATACAAATCCAAAACAAGTGTAATCTATCACAATAATTTTAAAAATTAGAAATTCAAAATGGAAATATAAGTAAATTTTTAATTCTCATAAACCATTGTGTTGTGATGTTAAGCTTCTAAATTGTTATTTTTAAAATGTGTAAGAAAAATCCATTTGAAATTAAATATAAGATATCTATGAAGCTTCAAAACTATTTGTAAAATAAAGTATTAAAATTAGGTATGAAAAAATTGTTTGGAAAATAATGTTTTAAATTTGAGTTTGAAAATGCTATGTTGATTTTAATAACAAATCATAAAAAATATTATTAAAAAGTTTAAATTATCACTAATTAATTTAATAATTTATTAGTTCTTTTTAAAATGTGTAGAAATTCCATTTGAAATTAAATATAAGGTATGCATGAAGCCTCAAAATTATTTGAAAAGTAAAGTATTAAAATTTGGCAAAAAGTTCAAATTATCACTAATTAGTTTAATAATTTATTAGTCTTTTTAAAATGTGTAGAAAAGCCATTTGAAATTAAATATAAGGTATGCATGAAGCCTCAAAACTATTTATATTAAAATTCGGCATGGAAAAACTGTTGAAATTAAATATAAGGTATGCATGAAGCATTAAAACTATTTGTAAAATAAAGTATTAAAATTCAGCATGAAAAAACTGTTTGGAAAATAATGTTTTAAATTTGAGTATGAAAATGCTATGTTGATTTTAATAACAAATCATAAAAAAATATTACTAAAAAGTTCAAATTATCACTAATTAAATTAATAATTTATTAGTCATTTTTAAAATGTGTAGAAATATCCATTTGAAATTAAATATAAGGTATGCATGAAGCCTCAAAACTATTTGTAAAATAAAATATTAAAATTCGGTATGAAAAAACTCTTTAGAAAATAATGTTTTAAATTTGAGTATAAAAATTTTATGTTGATTTTAATAACAAATCATAAAAAAATATTACTGAAAAAGTTCAAATTATCACTAATTAATTTAATAATTTTTAAAATATGTAGAAAAATCCATTTGAAATTAAATATAAGGTATGAATGAAGCCTCAAAACTATTTGTAAAATAAAGTATTAAAATTCGGCATGAAAAAACTGTTTAGAAAACAATGTTTTAAATTTGAGTATGAAAATGGTATGTTGATTTTAATAATAAATCATAAAAAAATATAATTGAAAAACTTAAAATTATCATTAATTAATTTATTAATTTAATCATTATTGTCTCATAAGCCCAGACAGGCTTCATGTGTTTCCATTGGGATCATTGCTGGTATAGCACGTGTATGGGAGCTGACATCTACGAGGCTTATAATTCATATTTGTTACATGTATCAAGACGCGTTTATAAATACATGTCATTTATACTTGTTCTTTTAAAATAGATTATTATAACTATAAATCGTTTTGTAGGTTCAACCTTGTCTCATTTGAGATGCTAAGTTGTATTTTTTTCGAATAAATCGTTTTGCAGGTAGATTAAACAACCCAAAGTATTATGATCGGTTTGGGAGAGGTCAATTCGATACCTTGACCCAAATCTTGCATTCCGATATCGACTTTTGGAGTTCTTTGGTTGATAACTAGTATTATGAGAGAGAAGGAGTGTTTATCTCTAATATTGTATGTACAAGGAGACTTAGTAACACATCATTGAGATTAAAATAGGCTTAGCAGTATGCTCACATTAGTACAACAATGATCATGATACATTTTATCGCATATGTGATGTTAAATGATCATGATACATTTTATCGCATATGTGATGTTATGTTTAAACCTGGGGTATTGTAACTCTACCATTCAAAGTTAACTTGGCAATGATGATAGTTGATCAAAGGTGTACAATCTTTTCATGATCAAATACTCTTCCTGCATTATATATTCCATTTCCCAAGTAGACTCTTGAGGGTTGTAATGGGTCTATTGGACTTTTACCTATCCGATGACTCTGTTCCTGAGTATCTTGCTTCCGCGATCCAATATGCAAAGTGGTTGAACCTGTATTTCTCCTTCGGGTTCCACGAGAAGAACAAACCAATCAAGCACATAATTATTATCATAAAAATACTTATTCAGTAATGAAACATGAAATACATTGTGTATTTTGATTGTGGGAGGTTGTAAATTCCCTCTCTTTACCCCTACCTTTTGTAATTAAAAATATAAATGATGTACAAGTTTATGGTGAGGAGCTCAAGGCCAAGCCCCACGAGTAAAATTTCTAAGATTTGTTATTTTATAAGTCATAATGGTTGACTATAGACTTAGGAGATTGATGGCATGACACAACTTAACGATGGCGCATGAATCCACTAAGGGAGAGGGAGAGATCATTAGGCTAAGAAGCCATGAAATTTTAGGATGTCGATGATGAATGTCATCTTGGTGCCCATAGACACTTGAAGGAAAAAAATGGGTTACTAAATGTCTTAAGTGTAGTCTTGGTTTATGTTAAATGTTAACTGTCAGTCCTAGGCAGGATTACAGAGACGTTATTATCCACCACAGGTTAATAACAATATCCTATGACGTATGTGTTAGTACAAAACTAACTATTATGAAATGACTTCTAGTTAGACTAAGTGATCACCCTCTTATAAATAATTATCTTAGCTATGACAAATACCACTAGCAATTAAAATGGATAAAGGAACTAATATATTCTTCAAAAAAAATCCTCCTTGTGTACAAGATAGACAAGATGTCACAGCCATTAACAATATCATTACACTTAAAATAATCAAATGAGTAAAAATGCTAAACAAATCATTTATATACATAAGAAGAGTTATGTTAGAAAATATGTAGATATCAACCCTACTACACTCATTACTTCTTTATATAGATATATTATATTAGTATTTCATACTAAAACTTAAAGTTATATATTATTATGTTGTTTATTTGAGTGAATAAACAAATATTATGATATGAAAAGAAAGTTAATAAAAAAAGGCGGTAATTCTCCTAGAGGGAGGGGGATTGATCCCATCCTTAGAATAAGAATTTAATGCATTATTTCCAAATTTTAAATAATGCGACATGTTCTCCATGTATCGAAAGAGAAGAAGGAGTTCCTCCTTAATGAGAACGGGCACAACCGTCGAGGACTAGACTTGAGGGAAATCTTCAAAACCGCCATTTGCCATTGTTTGAAGTATCGACTTCAAAATGGCATGGATAGCCTTTTCAGGTTGGGAGGAATCCATGATGTTGATGTATTTGTAACTTTGGAAGATATTCTTCTATATATTACATTTGTACTTTATTGTATCCCCAATGGAGATGTTTTATTCCTCCGATTGGAAGTGTCGTCATTTGTATTTGCAAGTGTCGCAAGTATTATTGTAAGTGTCGCAACTTATATTTGATGGGTTATTAGACCACCTTGTTGGGGTCGGCCCTGTATGAGTTGTGTGGGTGAAAGGGTTATTCGACCACCCTAATGGGGTTGGCTTAGTCAGTATTATGTTATGTGTTTAAGTTGGGGCCGACCTAGATGAGTAAAGGTCAAGTGAAAGTAAAAGTATAAATAGAGAGTGTGACTTTCTCATTTGAGACATTCTATTATTCACTCTCTTCGCATTAGTGAGAGAAGAGGAGGATGCGCACAAGTGGAGGAGGAGGATCATGCTGCTGAAGATATCTATCTCTTGGGTTTGATCATGGTGATCCTTGTATTTATGCTTATTTTATCTCTGAGGAAGTTCCGGGGTTTTTCACCTTCTTGGTTTTCCCCGGTTAAATGTTTTGTGTCTCTTGTCCCTTGTCTCTTATGCTTGATATGCTATACATGTTGTTCTTTCAGTTAAAATCCTAGATCAGAATGAATTAAATTCTGAAAAACCAACGTGGTATCAGAGCTAGCGTGAAGGAAGGCATGGTATGGCATTTATGAGACTTGTTGCACTTGCGACAAATTGGAATCTAGTGCTTGATATAGCAAACACTAGTCATCATAGCACTTTCCCTATAATCCATTTTGGCGAAGGTACAGGATCTGAAAATTTTACAGGTCATAGATAACATCCCCATGTACCTTGTATCCCAAGAACAACATCTAATTCGCTATACTTTGTGATTTATGATCCGTACAAGTTAGGGTTTCTGCATCTTCCAGATCTCAGTCATAAATAGGTGACCTAGGAAAAAAGGTCACAACTTGGTCTAGGAAGCTCCAAATGAAATTTCGTAAAATGTTACACGTAGGGAACGGAATTTAATTTCACAGGTCTGCTTTTAAGATGCCGAAGTTGAACCAGTGACACGTGGAATTCCGTACAAGTTCGCTCTCCTGTTTTATCCCATAAACAGGTCACGTTGCGACACTTGGCATAACTCTCTCTAAGAGAATCCAATTGAGGTCAGACCTATGGGGTTGGAAATATGATAGGTCAGGCTACAACAATACGAAGTTTCAGACCCTGTGGATTCGTAATTTCAGATATGCATAAAAAACAATCAGGTGAATATTTCTGTCAAAACAGAATTGGATTGTGAGAATGTTCATTCTTGGTTTGTCATTGCTGCAGGAATTTAAGGCTTCGGAGAAAGTTGGAATTCTTGGAATCGAAGACCACAGCTGGATGATCCTCATCAAAATCAAAATTTAGAGACCAATATCAAATTTTTTGGTTGGGCAGACGATCGGGCTTGATCAAACCCTAGTTCGGGAGTTTGATTGGAAAGGTGGAAAATTAGGGCTTCTGCAAAAGTTGGAATTTTTGAAATCTATGACCATGGCTGGAAGCTCCTTTGAAAAATTGAAGTTTAGAGCATTGGATCGAACTTTTTGGTTGGGAAGAAGGGTGGGATTTACCAAACCCCAGTTTGGGATCCTGTCTAGAAGATCGAGAAGTTTCAAAGTCAATTTTGAGGGGTCAAATTTTGGATTTTTCAAAATTGAAGTATACCAGCTTGATCAGCTCAGCAAGCCACATCTTTCCATCCATTCAGAAGTTTGAAATTCAAAATTTGAATTTTTAGGGTTTCTCTAACAAACCCTAATCCAGCTCTAGATCTAGTTTCAGCAAAACAAAGTGGATTGGGTTGATCCTAGAAAAGAATGAATTGGACACCTGCATAAGTGAAGAAGTTCCAGTTCCAGAGGGAGATGAGGCTGAGGCTTTACATACGAAGGCTACAAGCAATCTCGACAGGTATGACTTGAAGAGATATAGGTATGTTTTGAAATTTGTTCATGATAAGGTTAATTATTTGTTTGTCTTCATATTATTGAGGTTAGTACAATCTTGATTAATCTTAGACTTATCTCATCACCCTAGTAAAACTATGAATGCATGTGAATGATAGAAGACATTCATTGATTAGGGTTATGACACTTATGATTGTACTAATGCACTATGGTGTTGTATGAGGTTGATGTTGTCCGCTAACATGAAAGGTACATCAGGAAAGACAAATCAAGTTCTAGATCAAGAACATATGGCCATCGTGGCATGAAGACAAAGAATCATTCATAGCCATTATAGAAGCTCTACTTACGAGGTAGGTATATTTTGGTTCTACAATGGTTAACTTATGAGTTATGCAGGTTACTAGCATATATCATTGAAGAGAACAAGAAGACATTGTTTGGGTATGTTAGACATAACTAGCAAACATGATAACCAGGTATGTTTTTCCTATATCAAGTTAGAATCCTACCTCGTGTTAGGATCTTACACTTTTGGATAATTATTCTTGAAGTTAGAAGTTTAAGTAATCAAGGTTTTATGCATATTATGTTTCTTACTTTGATTGATGATATGACTAACTAGAAGAGTCCTATGGTCAAATAAGAATATGCATTAGTAAAAGAAATCTCCCCTGAAACCTTGAATACTAACGCATATTACCTATGTATGAAATGATCATGACCATACATATTTAAGATTATTTAGAATCATAATGTTTTGATATTATTGACATTATACTAATGTATGTATGGTTATGTATGAGATCTTGAGGATAACAGAATAGGTGACACTAGTGCACACTTAATCATGCATAGTGGTCCAGGATGGATATAAGTTCAAAGAAAGATAATCCAAGAAGCAAAGATCAAGAGGGAGCACACTCTAGTTGTTCCTGCAAGGAAGCAAAGATCAAGCGACTTCATGTAAATTTTCATGTACATACTTATGTTCCTAGATTTAGGATATGTATTATGCATATTAGAAAAGTTGCATTAATGAACAAGATAGTACTACTAATATGCAAGTAATGGGTAAGTGGATTATGGCACTGTACAACATTCCATTGCTACTTATCTAGAATGAAACCTCTTTGCTGACATGTTGGGAGTTGTGCACACTCTTAACAATGTTCTGGTAGAGATGGAAGGCATCTATAAAGTTATGGAATATGGATAAATGTTGTATTGAAGCATTGGCTAAGATAATTGCATGACTGTATGACATGCATTCTTATGTGTAAAAATTTGTTTTTGAAAAACTATGAGAAGTTTCTAATCATGCAATTGAATTTGACTTGTAGGAAAGATCGTGTACAATCACATACAAAAGAAGGACTACAACATTTGTCCAAGCAACGAAGTTCAAGAAAACTATCTATTGAAGATATTGAAGAATCGTGAAGAATGCCATGATCGAGGAATACCAGTCGATCATAAAGAATGATGTCTGGGATGTGGTCTTGAGACCAGAAGGGAAGTCTGTTGTGACTTCCAAGTGGATCTATAAGATCAAGCATGTTGTGCATGGTAGCATAGAGAAATACAAGGTGAGGGTTGTACCCCGTGGCTTCTCCCAGAAAGAGAGAATAGATAGGAAGAGCACTTCAAGGTGCTGCTTCAGTATGGGATCAGGTGTGATCTCTTGGTTTAGCAGGAAGCAATCCTGCATAGCACTGAGTACAGTCGAAGCAGAGTATGTCGTAGCTTGTTCGGTCAGTTGTAAGGTAGTATGGCTTAGGAAGATACTGTCTGAGTTATTTGATCTCCCATTGGATGCTATCTGTATCTTCTGTGACAACCAGAGTTGTGTGAAGTTGTTAGAGAACCCGATGTTCCATGACAGGTCGAAGCACATCAAGATCAAATATCACTATATCAGGGATATTGTACAGAGAGGAGTAGTGAAGCTCCTGTATGTTCCGACAGATGAGCAGATTGCAAATGTATTGACGAAACCACTAGCCAGAGTGAAGTTTGAGTACTTCAAAGAGAGGCTTGGTGTTCTTAAGATTGAAGACACTTCGAGGAAGAAGTGATGGGACACATTTGCAAGAGCCATTCCAAGCATGGTGATAGGAGGATCCTTCCGTGGCTGTGGATGTAAGCATTGTGTGATGAGCATCAGGATGATGCTCCAGTTCCTGCTTTGTATATGCATCAGGATGATGCAGTGACAATGATCAGGATGATCATGTGTGATGAGTATCAGGATGATACTTTGGATGATATGCATCAGGACGATGCATTGACAATGATCAAGATGATCATGTGTGATGATTATTAGGATGATACTCTAGATGATATGCATCAGGATGATGCAGTGACGATGATCATGATTATCATGTGTGATGAGTATCAAGATCATACTCTGGATGATATGCATCAGGATGATGCAGTGATGATGATCAAGATGATCATGTGTGATGAGTATCTGGATGATACTTTGGATGATATGCATCAGGACGATGCGGTGATGATGATCAGGATGATCATGTGTGATGAGTATCAGGATGATACTCTGCATGGTATGCATGAAGACGATGCAGTGACGATGATCAGGATGATCATGTGTGATGAGTATCAGGATGATACTCTGGATGATATGCATCTGGACGATGCTATGATGATGATCAGGACGATGTATGGTGAGTATCAGGTTGATACTCTGTGGCCGTGGACAGGTTGTGCAGCTCAGCATGTAAGTTGACTTGGGAGATCTTTCCGGTCATGCTGTGACACAAAAACGATCATGGGATACTCTTTTGAGGCATTGATCTGGGAGGACATGTAACTAGACCTAGGAGATCTTGCCGGTCGTGCTGTGGCACATAAAGGATCCTGGGATACTCTTTCAAGGCTTTGTCCTATGGCATATAATAGCACCCTGGGAGATCTGATAGGTTGAGCAGTATGCTAGTAATCAGTCCTCGGATGATCTTTCGAGGTTTTGCCATGACCACATGTAACTAGACCTGGGAGATCTGATAGATTGAGCAGTACGCTCGTAATCAGTCCTGGGATGCTCTTTCGAGGCTTTGTGGTGTCCACATGTAAGTAGACCTGGGAGATCTTGTCAGTCGTGCTTCGACACATAAAGGATCCTCGGATACTCTTTCAAGGCATTGTGGTGGGGGTCACATGTAAGTTAACCTGGGAGATCTTGTCGGTCATGCTTCGACACATAAAGGATCCTGGGATACTCTTTTGAGGCATTGTGATGCATGTATTAAATCCTGAGGGTTCCACACTATGGCCAGTGTTGATGAAGACCTATAGGTGGTGGGCCTACATCCAGCATGAAAAAGGGTTGGCTCTGTAGAACTTCCTATGACGAGAAGAATTATGAGATAGCCCAGTGATCAAGATGTCGAGTACAGCAACATTGATGATGATGATGCTCCGTGATCCAGTGATGATGATCCAGCTCCAGTATTGAAGACTTGTGCCAATATGTATTGATGACCTGTGTCAAGAGAATACCTTCCTAGTTAAGAGGGAGTGTTGATGTATTTGTAACTTCGGAAGATATTCTTCTATTTATTACATTTGTACTTTATTGTATCCCCAACAGAGATGTTTTATTCCTCCGATTGGAAGTGTCGTCATTTGTATTTGCAAGTGTCGCAAGTATTATTGTAAGTGCTGCAACTTATATTTGGTGGGTTATTAGACCACCTTGTTGGGGTCAGCCCTATATGAGTTGTGTGGGTCAAAGGGTTATTAGACCACCCTAGTGGGGTCAGCCGAGTTAGTATTATGTTATGTGGCTAAGTTGGGGCCGACCTAGTTGAGTAAAGGTCAACTGAAAGTAAAAGTATAAATAGAGAGTGTGACTCTCTCATTTGACACATTCTATTATTCACTCTCTTCGCATTAGTGAGAGAAGTGGAGGAGGAGGATCATGCTGCTGAAGATATCTATCTCTTGGGTTTGATCATGGTGATCCTTGTATTGATGGTTATTCTATCTCTAAGGAAGTTGTGGGGTTTTTCACCTTCTTAGTTTTCCCCGGTGAAATGTTTTGTGTCTCTTGTCTCTTATGCTTGATATGCTGTCCATGTTGTTCTTTCAGTTAAGATCCTAGATCAGAATGAATTAAATTCTGAAAAACTAACAAACGAGGAGGTGGAACAGTCCATGTACAGCCGATTGTAGTGAAAATATTCATCTTCGTCATGCTTTTAAAACATAATTCCAGTCCGTCCACTGCTGAATTGCATGAAATAACCACTATTCTCACCCAGCCACAAGAAAAGAAAGAACAATTAGTTGATGCTTCGAGCTCCCCCCTGAAGAGATCCATGCTAGTAAGCATGGGAGAGCTAAGATAACCATGACAAGGTGCAAGCCAAGGAGACCAAGATTTTCCTCATAATTCAATCGTTAATCCTATGGCATTTTGTCTTCTATGACCTTTGTGACTTGTTTCATCAAGAGATTCATAAGGTTTTGTGAGATCATATTTCTCACCATCTCCCCACAGAGGATAAAATTCCTCGCCATGAGTTGCAAACTTGGCTAATTCCTCCGCTGAGATATGAGAGAGGATTTTCTTCGAATACTTTAAAAGGACCTATCCCAATGTCATCCTAGGGGCTTAAAACAAGCCCTAAAATGTTTGGCACAAAACTCTCACAAGCGACTTCGACTTCAATCAAGAAGTATAGTAACAAAATGCATACGGGAAGGTATTTTGATTCTGGTGGTGGCTATAAACTCGTTGAAGAATGTAACATTCACCTTCAAAGTCATAGCTGGCAAAGTTTGAACATGGATTTCTATTAGGAGCGTTGGCTGGGGCGATGGGACACCTGGTTCCCATGCTCTTGCAACACAAATTTTAGTCGACACGACGAGAACAATACATGCATTTATTGAACTATGGGAAATGATTTTATGATTTTAATTAGATTTTATCATTATTATCTCATAAGCCAAGACAGGCTTCAGATTTTTCCGTTGGGATCATTGCTGGTATAGCACGTATATGGCAGCTAACATCTACGAGGATTTTAACTCATATTTGTTACTGCATGTACCAAGACGAGTTTATAAATACATGTAATTTATACTTACATTCTTTTAAGATAGATTATTATAACTACTTTAAATCATTTTCTAGGTTCAACCTTTTCTCATTTGAGATACTAAGTTGTATTTTTTCGAATAAATCGTTTTGCAGGTAGATTAAACAACCAAATTTATTATGATCGGTTTGGGAGAGGTCAATTCGATACCTTGACCCAAATCTTGCATTCTGAAATCGACTGTAGGGGTTCTTTGGATGATAAATAGTATTATGTGAGAGGAGTGTTTAACTATAATATTGTATGTACAAGGAGACTTAGTAACACATCAATGAGCTTACAATAGGCTTAGCAGTATGCTCACAGTAGTACAACATTTATCATGATACATTATATCGCATATGTGATGGTATGTTTAAACCTGGGGTATTGTAACTCTACAATTCAAGGTTAACCTGGCAAGGATGATAGTTGATCAGAGGTGCACAATCTTTTCATGATCAGATGGTATGTTTAAACCTGGGGTATTGTAACTCTACAATTCAAGGTTAACCTGGCAAGGATGATAGTTGATCAGAGGTGCACAATCTTTTCATGATCAGGTAGAAAGACAATAGAAAACAACCGACAGAACATGTTAAGGTCCCAAAATAGTTTTAGAAGGAATATAAGAAAGTTCAAAAGTCTATGCTTAAAATGTTATACTACTCGTGAGCTTAACCACGCTGCAAGAAAATCCTAGTAATGATAGTGTAACAACTCAATGGTCCAAGTTCTTGTACTGGAGTCGATGAATAAAACTCACAATCATCATAATCTTCGTCAGTGGTATTTCTATGAGGTGCCTTTTTGAAACTTTAATTTTGTTCCTTAAGCACATTAAAAAGTAGTGAGATATTCTTATTTTATCAAATGATTGACAATTTGAGAGTGGTTTACAATTTCTTATGGTTATTATTAGTTTCTTCTCTATAGAAATCGATTTGGGCGATTGTATTAATTTCTGCACATTTTTCAAAAAGTTTTAAGCAAAGTTTTATAAGTAATATTCCATTTTGATCAATGAACAATTTGCTACCCTTATTTGACCTCTTATAAAGACACAAGCTAGTTTTCATCTGTTATTTTCTATGTTCTCCGTGACTTAGTGATTGCATTTTAATGTTTATTGGTCATATCAAGGCCACTACAAACATGTTTTTCATTGACACGATCTTGACTGCATGCACCTCGGTGGGCTGTAGAAGTGGAGGTGCATGCCATGCTCCACCTAGAAGTCGTGGTCTATCTTTCTGCAATTTTTTCATTTAACAATGAGCAGCAAATCTCAGATTTCGCATCAGGATAGGGGGATGAATCCTTGGGATTTCTGAAAGAAAAATCAAACATCAAGAACCTCCCAGCAGGATGCTGCATAAATCGTTCCTTGGATGATCGGGGAAAGCGAAATGAACATAGCCTACTAGAAATGCAATGGGAAACACATGACCAGGAACTGGCCTTAGCAAGAACGCATTCCTCAACACGCTTTTTACATATTCTAGGAATCTGATCGGACGACGATAATTCTGTCGAATTCTCTTTGCATCATCAGCAGGAACATGAAAAGAACGACAATTTTACTGGTAGTTGATGGGGGATATAGCTCCGTCCTCTGCAAGCTATCAGAGGCCGTGGTGATAGTTTTGGAGGTGTCGAATCCATCGAAACCGACTGAAGAAGGCCTCGTGAAGCAGCCCTACCCGCAACTTTCTTTCGTCATGAGACGGAGCGACAGCTCCAGCGTGGCTATCGCCGGTGGTGTATTTTTCCGTTTTGCAACGGAAAAAAGAGCTTCTAAAAAATCTTTACTCGGTGGGGTGCTGGCTGGGCCGGGTCCAGTTCAGGGAAACGTAGCTCTGCATCAAGAAATCGATGGGAAAAGAGTATGTGTTGAAATTGATTGCGAAGCGGAAGCTGGCGACATAGGAGGATGTGGAGGACGCCAACAAGTGATTCAGATAATGCACCATTTGTACGGGAACCTCAACGTGGTGACCATCAATGGTTCCTATGAGGACATAAATTCTATGAAACTCGTCATGGAGCTCTATGACGGTGGCGATATTTTCGACCGTATCGTCAAGAGGGGACACTTCAGCGAGCACAAGGCCGCGGATTTGACTAGGACGATCGTCGGCGTTGTGGAGGCCTGCCACTCTCTAGGAGTCATGCACTGGGACTTGAAGCTAGAGAATTTCTTGTTTTATAACAAGAGCGAGGATTCCCCCCTCAAGAGCATCGATTTTGGGTTATCCATTTTCTTCAAACCATGTTGGTTGGTTGTTTTCTAAGCACCCATTTCATCCATACATCATTTCCACCAAAGTTCAATTTATAAAAAAATCCATCTAAACCCGTGTCTTATATGCACCAGGATGTTGAAGCTCCAGTTCGATACCTGCAAATCTAGGTACTTTGACAGTGCTTAATTATTTAGACCTCTCGAACAATATTCTCACCGAGTCGATTCTTAGCTCAGGAATCTGGCATTGAATACCTTCAATGTCTTGGATAATCATTTTTCTGGTGCAATTCCTTCAACGTTTGCGAGTCCGGTGTATGAAAAGAGTTTGGGAGAATCTTGAGTTGTGTAGCCGGGAGGCCTTTTTAACTACATGAAATGGTATTGGTTGCTTCATTGCTTATTTTCCTTTTTCCATTGAGAATTTCATATTAAATTCTAGATTGTAACATGCCATGTTATTTCAACATGCAATACAACTGCCACGTTACAACAACCTTCATATATTAGAGGGAGCACTGCCTTCTTCAAACTCATTATAAAACAGACCTATCCATTGAAATTCGAAGAGAGTTTTATATCTTGGAGCAAAATGGCATTTGTGGCGTCACTGAACACATGAACTAACAATCATGCGTTTGGCATGATTAATTTTGGCCAAGTTACAATCAAATAATATGTAAGTACACTAATAACTTTGACATTTTTTAAAATCACATCCTGTGCAAAATTTATGTTTAAATGAACAATTCAATAATGCTTTGGAGTATAACTCATAAGGTTTCCCATAGTCCTAAGTACTTTGTTAGATGCCGAAGTTGTGGTTATATTAATTCATTAGGTTTTGGCTAGGATTAGTCTAATTTTATGTTTAAATTTGGATCTATGTTAAAAAATTTCCATATAATTTAGGCTCGATGCAATGTCGATTGGATTTTGAGAGTATTTTTCCTCATACCTTCAAACACAAGTCACTTGGATTAAAATATTAAATGAGATTCACTGCTAACATCCATCTCTCCCAACACCCCAAAGTGGTAAATTGTGTCACTTTATGCCTCTCAATTCCATTTGTCACTTTGCTAGTTCATTGGTTCTTGTAAGTTTTTAACTTTATGGTGACCAAATTCTGCTAATGGTTTTAACTTCTAATGGTACCCTTGTTCAATGCCATGGCTGATTTTGTAGATATTTGAATTCTCATTTGTTCTTAGTTCAATTTTCCTAAGATTGTATATTTTCCCTTCATCTGATTCACCTATTCCATTCATCACAAATGCAGTTTAAGAACTTATCTTTGAGGTATTTTTTTTCAAACCATTGGCTTGCTAAGGATGCAAGACTATTGATTTTTTTGTTAAAAACTGTGCGACGATAATTTAATTAATACGTGCATTGGATATGATTGCATACTTTGACTGCATATATACATATCGGATTCAATTTCATCTATGAAATCTTGTGAGATTCAAGCTTAATCTAGTCTTTATCAAATTGGATCTGCCCTTAGTTGGGTATTGCACTATGTGAAATAGGTTGGGTCCTTCTATTCAAGTTATTGTCAGCGTTGAAACTTGTGAGGGCCAACAACTAAAAAATAACATATCTTCTTTGTCCCATGTCATTGGCACCTAGTAGTAGAGTAGTATGCCAAAAGTCCTTAATTGGCACTAGTTGTTTTCTTTAGTGTTCATATTCTTGTAAATGGTTGGAAATATATTTCAGAAATTATTTTCTATTACATGATAAATTTGGGTCCAACTTAGGAAAAAAATCCCAGGGAAGCTTGAAAGATGGAGATTCCCTACTTGTTAAAAATGAAATTGGTCAAGGTTTTCTTGGAATTCACAAGGCTTATTAGGCAATCATGTGCAAAAATTTAGCCCTTACAAGTCCATATTACATAACACTTCAACTCCATTGTTTTCATGCCTTAAAAGAAGATCTTACAAACAATTTCCATAATCCAGGTTTTGAAGCTATAATTATAACTCTGTGATTACATATTTTGATTGCACATATATACATATAGGATTCAATTTCATCTACAAAATCTTGTGAGATTCAAGCTTAGTCTAGTCTTTATCAAATTGGATATGCCCTTAGTTGGGTATTGCACTATGTGAAATAGGTTGGGTCCTACTGTTCAAGTTCTTGTTAGTGTTGAAACTTGTGAGGGCCAACAACTAAAAAATAAAATATCTTCTCTATCCCGTGTCATTGGCACCTAGTAGTATAGTAGTATGCCAAAAGTCCTTAATTGGCACTAGTTGTTTTCTTCAGTGGTCATAGTCTTGTAGATGGTTGGAAATATATTTCAGAAATTATTTTCTATTACATGATAAATTTGGGTCCAACTTAGGAAAAAATCCTAGGGAAGCTTGAAAGCTAGAGATTCTCTACTAGTTGAGAATGAAATTGGTTACAGTTTTCTTGGAATTCGCAATGCTAATTAGGAAATCTTGTGCAAAAATTTATCCCTTACAATTCCATATTACATAACACTTCAACTCCATTGTTTTCATTCCTTAAAAGAATATCTTAGAAACAATTTCCATAATATGGGTTCTGAAGCTACAATTCTAAATTTGACTATAGAATTTATAACCAAACATGGAATTCGTCAGAATGAAGGGACATCTGATTCTCAAAAGTTGTATACATTAGAAGCAACTTTCTAGGGAACTTTATCCTTCCAAGAAATATTATAGTCATCGAGGGGAACTTGCTTTTCCTTTCCAATCTTATATGGCAATGTTTGCAGTCTTTGAAGATTCTGATGTAGGATAAGTATATGATAGTTGAGCATATCCTTTTGTCTTTTTCCTGAGTTGTTATTGATGGTTTCAACATGTGCAGCTAACTAGGAATGTTATCTTCATCAGTCCCAAACTCTAGAATTTCCCAGATAGTTACACTTGATGACTATGTCTCTCTCATTCTTGATACAATAAAATTTTACCTCTTAAAATGTTGTTCAGGCGGATTTGATAACATCTTCTTAGATTGTGCATTATTATTCTGCAACTCCTAAAAGCAATAGAAATACCAAATAACATTCTTTATAAGGATATGGCACCTTCCACTTATCATATGATGCAACTGTGTTCTTCCCATATGAAGGTGTCATACTATTGAATTCAAGTCATTTTGAATTGATCATGAAATGAAGTGTAACAAATAGTGATACTTAACAAAAGACATCAACCCTTTGAGATGAATCAGTCTCTAAATACATTCTACAAATGTTCATATTTTATATTCCCATATTAAGGTTATTCCTTGGAAGGCTGGGTGGGATTGGAGCAAACATCTAAAGCAAAAATAAAGGCCATTATAGTGAAGGATAAATTCAAGATGAAGTATGATTACAGTGAGATCAATGTCATATTCCATATATAATTTCTACATAACTATTTGAATTAGAAACAATATTCTTTGGAGTGTGTCAAAATGTGATAAAATTGTGAACAAAATCAAACTGGTGAAACAATCCTACTATCCTACAAACATTGAGAGCTTAACTTTAATGAAAAGGGATGCCAGAATATGTCTTATCAAATATTGATCAAAGGGTAGTGTCATATGTATTAAGAATTGATTAGAAGCCATTAAACTCCAAAATTCCAATACTGAAGGTGCATTAAAAAATATGCCATTCAAATTATGAAAAAAACCTGAAAATCAAAAGTAAATAGATTATTACAATCCCAATTATTAGTGGTTGTTATTTTTGTCTTCTACAGTAGTATACTTTAAGCCAATACAATCCTATATGAGACTGCAATGGTTGAAAACATTGCAAACCGACTTTTCCTTTATTTTCTTAGATACACATTCACTTTCTTCAGTTTGTAACACAAGGGTGGGTGATAGATTCCTTTCTCTTTGACATTTCAATTACTGGAACAAATTGCATTCTTGCTATGCACATGATAGAAGCAATCAAAGGTCTAATTTGTAGTTTCAACTATAATATGTGTGCATTCAATTAATGGCATATTTTCCTGCTAGGGTGATTCATCTTCTAGAATCCATGTTGAATTAAAATAGTCAGAATGTTTCTATAAGTCCTGCCTATTTTGGTTTTCCACAATGTTGGTCAACATTCTCGAATCTACAATTATGGAATATGTTCTGGATTTTGGAGCTTTAGAAACAAAAGAAAGGAAGGTTTCAACTACTCAGAACCTTAAATAACCATCTAAATCAAACGATATCCATTGGGATTTGGTCAAAGATATAGTTATCTTTCTTAATTCAACAATGCATTTTCAAAAAAGAGGGCCAGTCTGCCAGAAAGTCGGCATTTTGGATTACTCCCACTAGGGAGATTGAACTTCAAACATGAGTTCACCATTTCATAGAGACCATCTAATATGGTTTGATTAGCATATAAGGGACAATATAATGTCATTTGAGATTGCACAGTCACTTGATTTCCTCTATTGAGTTTGTGGGAGAGACTTTCTTCCCTTTTGTGCATGGGAGAGAAACTAACCTATGCGTGAGTGATGAGACCGAGCTTGTGAAGCATTTTCCTCATTTTACTATGCATGGGTGTTCCTTGTATAGACCTATTCATGTATGTTTGAATAGTATCGTGCAATATTTGTTACATTCCTATATTTCTAATAATACAAGGTGCCTCTTTTCTTCTCTATTTGTAATTGGATAATTCCAAAGGGATTGCATCGATTCATTTCTCAGAACATTGTTAATGAACCATGCAATCCCTTCGGAATCTTACCATACAAGGAAGTATTTTCACTATTTATTTCATTTGAATTTATGATGAACAACATAATGTGTTGGTTATTTAGGCATTTTGAAGCTCGGATAGCTCGGTTATTCCTGGGCAAGGTACATCTTCAACTACTTCACTATATCGTCTTTACTTAATAATTTGATCTTGCACAACTTTTCCATTGGTAATAGCATTAGCACAATTCCATATTCACTCAAACATATTAAGCATATAGAGAGACATAAAAGAACTCTACGTATAAAGTGTGAAGTGTTGCAAAATCTCCCCAGGGATTATTGAACACCTGAATCCGCTCATCGCAATCAAACTCTATGATAAGTTTATATTTTAGAACATGTAGTGATCCTATTCCCGTCAATGAGAGGTATTGCTACTCGACTTGAGTTTTTTTAGTTGTGACCTGTGTTTTTATGTTATTCCGTTTGTCTGGTCACAATTTTGGTAAGGTCTGAAAAAATATAGTGCCCATGATTTCTTAAATGATGAAAGTCAAGTATGTTGAATTTTTTTAAAGGAATATCAAGGGATCAGTTCTCTTCGGTACCTAAAAGAATACATAAAAGCAATTATAAGATTTGGTTAAAGATGGAACTAAGATTGATATCACAATCCCATAATATTCATATAGTAGTAAGCTTTTAAATTGAGTAGTATTCATAAATACTTAATTTTTGAAATTTTTTATTTTTAAATTATTTTATAATATTGAAAAATACTAGAAAAATTTTGCATACACTAAGAGAAATTAAGTCTACCTTTGAAGTAATAAGAAATTTCATTCATGAAATTGCAAACATGAGAAAATATTTATTTTATGGATACGTAGATGATAGTTGAAAGCATCCTCACTATCCATCACTCATGTTCTACACAATCCACCTATTAGGAACCCATGTCAACCCTTATATTTACTTTGTTAGTATATTGTTGTTGGATGCATATGCTTTGTAAGTCATCCCGTAGTATTTGTTGATCCATAGGTTGTATTATTGTTGTTGGACGCATATGCTTTATAAGTCGTCCCGTAGTAATTGTTGATCCATATTTTGTATTGGCCCATGGTTTGTATTGACACATGGTATTGACCCATGGTATTGGCACCTAGACTTAGTATATAAGTTTGTGTTGAGACCAATGAAGGTACTGTGAAGTTATTTGTATTAAGCTTCCTCAAAGGAGGTTGCCCCCTCGAAGTGGCCTGCAATCAATATAAAAGTGATTTTGAGTTCTGTTATTTCTGCTATTTTATGTGTTTTCATTAATTAATCAATGCAAGTTCTTCACATCTGGTATCAGAGCACTTTCTTGGGCTCGCTGGGTGAAATTTCTGCCAATTTTTTTTTTCGCATCTGTCGCAGCTTCGGATCTGGGAATAATCCCTATCCACTTAACTGTGGGAAGTACTTGGGCATAAGCCCTAAAACTCATTGTGAGGAGTACCACAGGAACTTCAAAGTAGCTAGCCCATTGAGAGGACCTGCCAATGAAAAGGGTAGTGACCCCTACCTAATTGACTAGTTCCCACCAGTGAAGTAAACCAAGAGTTGTCGTTTGTGGCAAAGCGATTATTAGTTTTACCTGAGCTGTGGAGTGAGGGGTACTGCCCCAATACACAAGCCGTCAGACAACATTGGTGGCTGAGTGAATCTCCTGAACTGATAGGAAGCCGCACATACTTGGGGTGCATATCTATTTTCAGTTGAACTATTGCTGAGCACTTCCGCGTCGTTTCAGCTCCATTCCGAGCCATTTCAGATCCATTCTGAGTCGTTTCAGATCCAGCCATTTCAGATCCATTCTGATAGTCGTTCCAGATCCAGCCATTCCAGATCTATTCTGAAATTCATTTCAATTCCAGTCATTTTTTATTCATTCAGTGTTGTTTCAGATCCATCTGTCGCCGATCGCTTCCACACCGTTGTAGATCTATCTGTTTCCGATCCCTTCCACACTGTTGCAGATCTATTCTTGAAAATAATAATAATAATAATAATAATTCCATTTTTTCTCCATATCTCCCTTTTTTTAACTCCATTTCCATTGAAACTTCCCAGACACCCCTGCAATCCCATTCTGCATATTTCATTCCTGAAGACCCTATCCCAAATTATACTTACCAAAGCCAGGAATCTCACATTTGTCTATTTTTAGGGTTTGCCATAACTTATTCAATTTTCACCCACTTACCTCCAAATTTTGCCACCATGTTCATTCCCTATTTCTGCTTCTTTCTCCCTCTTTGACAAATTTTCTCATTCTTTCACCCCACTTCTGAAATCCCCATTTTTTGCTTCCCTATCCATTAGAAAGTGTCCAAAACCTTGTCAAACCCCAATTACCCATCCAAGTTTTTCCCAAATCCAAATTTTCCTTTACTCAATAAGCTTTTGTTTGTGTTTTTCTATCCATCCCCCCCCCAAAGAAAAAAAAAATCCTGGTTATGGTTGTCACCCACGTAGGAGCAAAAACCATGGAGGAAGCACTTGCAGCCATCCAAACCAAACTCCAAGATCTTGATGAAAAATTTCTCAGCCTCCATCTTCAGCATTCATCCATGAACAATAACCAACAACAAGAATCTTCTGCAGCCAATGGGTTCTCTTCTTCCAACACTTTCCGTGGTTCGAAGCTTGAATTTCCTCGCTTCAATGGTACTAATCCAACTAGACGGATCTATCGTGCAGAACAGTATTTCAGTCTGCATAATACTTTTGATGTCCAAAAAGTTCCACTTGCATCCTTTCATTTGGAATAGGAAGCCCTTCAATGGTATTGTTGGTACATCAAGGCTCGTGACGAGACAAAATGGACAGATTTTTGCCAACTCCTTTTGCAACGATTTGGTCCTAGTGCTTTTGATGACTTCACTAGAGCACTCACTAAACTTCGTCAAATTGGCACTATGAGAGAGTATTAGACAGAATTTGAGAAACTAACCAACCACACAGAAGGATTGTCTGATGACTTCTACAGGAGTTGTTTTATCAGTGGTCTTAAGGATGAAATCCACCCAGAGGTCAAAATGTTCTGTCCCAACACAATGATGGAAGCCTTGGGGTTGGATAAGTTGGCAGAAGACAAGATTGCCACCCAACAATGCTCCAAACCCACTTTTGTTCCCTTCCGAAATATGGGTTCTCAACGACCTCCCATCCTGCCAGCTCCTCGACCAACTCCTATCAATCATTTGTCCGAAACAGAGATGTAGGCATGCAGAGAAAAAGGGATTTGGTATAATTGTGATGAAAAATTCACTCGGGGACATAGATGTGTTCAACAAAAGCTCTATCTCTTGGATGTGGATTCTCCACCTGCCTCTGAAGTTGGTGAAGAAGCTCCAGATACACCAGATGATCAAGTCAACATTCAGGAGCCACCTATTGACTTCCCATCTCAGGAAGACCACCCAAAGATATCTCTCCATGATTTATCCGACGTCACCACCCCCCAAACAATGCGGGTCAGGGGTTACTTCAAGAAGCTTCCTCTTACAATAATCATTGATTCTGGTAGCCCTCATAACTTCATTGACCCTTGGATTGCCAAACATGCTGATTTTTTTGTCCATCCTTGCTCCAACTTTGAAGTCATGGTTGCCAATGGCGGAACCTTACCTTGCAAGGGAAATTGTCATAATGTGCATATCTCTCTAGAAGATTATAACCTACGCTCTTACATGTTTGCCTTGTCCTTAGGCAGATGTGATGTGGTTTTGGGCGTTCAATGGTTACGCATACTTGGCCCCATCTTATGGGATTTTTCTGAACTTTGGATGCAGTTTTTAGTCAATGGGACACAACACAAATTTATGGGCTTACAATCAGGGTCTCTCCGCATCATCAGTTCACATTGCTTGGAAAATATCCTTAAGAATAATTCACATGGTGTCATCACGCAACTCCATTCCATCCAAATGCACCCACCAACAGTATCCACTAATTCCTTGGATAGATATACAGGTGCCTTTGTTGCACCAGGGGGCTTGCCACCTTCAAGAGACCCTTCCGGTAAGCATTCAGCTGCATCGACATCTCAGTAGGAAATGATGGCTATTTTTCTTACAGTACAGAAGTGGCAGCCATCCCTACTAGGAAATTATTTATGCATCAAGACTGATCTCCAGAGTCTAGAACATTTTCTGGAACAATGGGTCTCCTCACCAGCACACCGAAAATGGGTTATCCAACTCATGGGTTATGACTATGCGATCACTTACAAGAAGTGTAAGGATAATATGGTGGAAGATGATCCTTCTCGCCAATTTGATGACCCAGTTTCTCTTACAACTATTTCTCTGCTTGTTCCAAATTGGTTGCAATATGTTCAACAGGGCTATCTCTTCTATGAAATCCATGCTTCTTCATTGGCAGGGCACTTTGGGTTCCTCAAAACCTATGACCAGAAAAAATGTAACTTCTTTTGGAAGGGACTGAAAATGAAAATTCACCAGATGGTGGTTGAGTGTGATACTTGCTAGGTCAACAAGGGTGAAACAACACTCCTTTCGGGACTGCTCAAACCCTTTCCCATCCTTACACAGATGTGGACAACTATTTCTATGGATTTCCTAGAAGCGCTCCATTGGTACAATACCACATCTAAGAGGACACCATATGAAGCAGTTTATGGATAGGCACTGGCAGTTCTTCTTCCATACACGCTCAGAAGCCTTCCAGTTCAGGAAATTGACTCGGTTCTTCGAAACCGCGATCAGATTCTTCTCATTCTACAAGAAAATCTTCACATGGAAAGAATTTGACTGAAACAACAAGCCCATCAACACCGTTCTGAGTGCACTTTTCACGCAGCTGATATGGTCCTTGTTCGTCTACAGCCTTCCAAGCAGTCCTCCCTGAACCTCAAAAGGCATCAGTGGGCTGGAATGCAACCCGAGGATTGTATAGGGTAACCACTCCTTCATATTATGCATCAATTTCCACATCTAAATCTTTGAGGACAAAGATTTTTCTAAGGGAGAGGGAATGTTAGGAACCCATGTCAACCCTTCTATTTACTTTGTTAGTATATTGCTGTTGGATGCATATGCTTTGTAAGTCGTCCCGTAGTATTTGTTGATCCATAGTTTGTATTATTGTTGTTGGACGCATATGCTTTGTAAGTCATCCCGTAGTAATTGTTGATCCATATTTTGTATTGGCCCATGGTTTGTATTGACACATGGTATTGACCCATGGTATTGGCACCTAGACTTAGTATATAAGTTTGTGTTGAGACCAATGAAGGTACCGTGAAGTTATTTGTATTGAGCTTGCTCAAAGGAGGTTGCCCCCTCGAAGTGGCCTATGATCAATATAAAAGTGATTATGAGTTCTGTTATTTCTGCTATTTCGTGTGTTTTCATTATATAATTATTGCAGGTTCTTCACACCACCTCTCAAAATTAAACTTTTGGTATGTTGTTCCATCTATCAATCATATTCTTTGTGCATACACTCTGGCCCATTCTCAAATGAAAACGGGATGGACAACAAGGCTACCACTTTATAGACACTTGGTGCCCATGCATTTTGGATATAGGTTTCAATTGAAACTAGATTAACACGCACATAGGGTTATAAGAAACTGGCACACAATAAGACCATAAGTTGCATCAGGCAATAATAGAGCAATGCACATACTGAAATCGATGCTTAACACTATTTGTTATCTTTTTTAGAGGGAAAAGACATAAGTGATGAGGAAGGAAAAGATCTCCATAGAGTTGCGTTAAATAATTTAAGAGTAGATTGAACTATAATTATTGTTCAAAGCAGCAAAAAAACCAAAAACAAATTCAGCATAAACGGTATTCTTTAGCAATCTCAGTCGTGCCTCACCTCGGTATGAAGATTAATCCATTGATTATTTGACTTAATTGGAATAGAAGTTGACATAAATCAAGTTTATATGATACAAATGGATTGTATCACATAGCAAATTTCTATTCAATACTTGAAAGAATACAAAAAAGCAATTATAAGATTTGGTTAAAGATGGAACCAAGATTGATATCACAGTCCCATAATATGACTTGGCAGGGACTTGAAGCTTTGCTTTAATTTCTCTTGTTATATATATAAGCATATACTCTTAATCTAGAATAGTTGGCAATTACTCTACTATCTTGCCTTCACCAAATATCTCAACAATGATGTAGAAGAGACTTTAATCATGCCTTCACCAATTGTCTTCATTGTCACCTTTGGTATTTATTTTAGGTATCTATTTAAAACTTTAAATTTGTTCTTTACCATTCGCACCATAAAAAGTAGTGAGATATTATTATTGTTGTAACGTCCCCCTCACCCAATCCAACCATTGGGAGGGGACGTTGGCAAATCCTGGGCTCTAAAAATTTGCCCCAATGCATAATACGATTTTCAATAATAAACAGTGTGTGCAGAAACTTAATAAACATGCAGAGTGGAATTTAAAATATGCCCACACACATCTAGAAAGAAAAGGCAAGTGTAAACATTACAGGCATCAATTAAAACTGTTCAGATTCAAATACATGAGAGTACTTATCTTTATTCAACGCAGATCCAAGCAACTGGCTGTGTAAGAGCACTTTTCCACCCAATCATAGGCACTCCATCCAACATATACTCTTTCTACTGGGAGGCCACCCCCAAGATGGGCTATGAGTCCACTAGGGAGAAGGAAGCACCTACCGGATTCTATCTCTCATCCACAATCTGCTCTGCTCTCTATCTTCTAATTCGAATTCCTAGGTTTAATACACAGTGTGGTAAAAATGGTCGTCAACAACAATGGAATAAATCTACGTGGAGTAGCAGCTTGCATGAGAGAAAATGAGAATGGAATAATGATAATAAAAAGAATGTTAACTCTAAGGATATGTGGTGAGGATGAAAATACAACTGACATGGCTTCTGACCATAGAAGAAATAGGACTACTGACAACTAACATAACTGTCACAAAAGTGCAATCAACCCCATGCTTCAATAACTACATGAGGTGACTTTTTCCCACCAACCACACACATGCATTAATGATTGGAAAAAAGGTAAAAAAAGGAGATAATTGGATTATTCCCATCACATGACAAAATTTTGGGTGAGTTCTAAGGTTGACACTTGGAAGCATAGGATTTGGTTTCCCATAGGCCCCCTTCCTCTTCCCCTCTGGTGGAATCATAGCCCCTTTGGTGCTCTTTACACAACCATTGCTGGACCATTTTATTATTTATGCACATAATATTTACATATACTCTAAATCGGCATAAAATCCAACCAAATAGTCCAAATAACATCATACATGCCTATCCATTCACTAGTCGGGCCTTGGCCTTGAGCTCCACACTAGGAATTCACACTGGCATATTACAGCATTTACATTTTTAATGTAATGGGGTCAAAATCGGAATATTACAATTGTTCTGTGAAATGTGTGACAACATTACCATGTCATGTTTTATAATTTCCTTAGGGTAACTATATATTGGTAAACCTGAAGAATAATTGGATTAAATCTTTTTAGATATATTTTAGTTTGTTGTTTATTATTACATTTTTCTTAAACATTTAAAATCAAATAATAATCTGATCCAACTAGTAGATAAGTTTCGCTTTTTTTATGGCCACCATGATCAATGTTGTTCAATGAACAATCTATGGTATACAATCAACACAATATAGATTGTTCTATGAAAAAACAAGTATATTATTAAATGCCATGTATGTTTGTAAATGTTAAGTCCTTGAAGTGCTAGCATTCTGATTATTGCATTGAGAGGAGCGAGGTTCACTACAACCCAGTATGGGGGAGATGTTGTAACGTTAGTTCCTAACAAAATAATTAAAAAATAAAATAAAAAATTCATGTCCACTCATAAAATAAAAAAGAAACAAATGGTAATGTTCTGGATTATGGAGCTTAAGAAACAAAAGAAAGGAAGGTTTTAACTACTCAGAACCTTAAATAGCCATCTAAATCAAACGATATCCATTGGGATTTGGTCAAAGATACAATTATCTTGCTTAATTCAACAATGCGTTTTCAAAAGAGAGGGCCAGTCTTCCAAACAACCGACATTGTGGATTACTCCCACCAAGGAGGTTGAACTTCCAACATGAGTTCACCATTTCATAGATACCATCTAATATGGTTTGATTAACATACAAGGGACAATATACTATCATTTGAGATTACACAGTCACTTGATTTCCTCTATTGAGTTTGTGGGAGTTATCTTCTTCCCTTTTGTGCATTGGAGAGAAACTAACCTATGTGTGGGTGATGACACCAAGCTTGTGAAGCATTTTCCTCATTTTACTATGCATGGGTGTTCTTTGTATAGACCTATTCATGTAGGTTTGAATAGTATTGTGCAATATTTGTTACATTCTTGTATTGCTAACAATACAAGGTGCCTCTTTTCTTCTCTATTTGCAATTGGATAATTCCAAAGGGATTGCATCGATTCATTACTCAGAGCATTGTTAATGAATCATGCAATCCCTTCAGAATCTTCCCATAGAAGGAATTATGTTCACTATTTATTTCATTTGAATTTATGATGAACATAATATGTTGGTTATTTAAGCATTTTGAAGCTCGGTTAACTCGGTTATTCTTGGGTGAGGTACAACTTCAACTACTTTACTATATTGTCTTTACTTAATAATTCGATCTTGCACAACTTTTCCATCGATAATAGCGTCAGCACAATTCCATCTTCACTTGAACATATTAAGCATCTAGAGAGACATAAAATAACTCTATGTATAAAGTGTGAAGTGTTGCAAAATATCCCCAGGGGTTATTGAACACCCGACTCCTCTCATCGCAATCAATCTCTATGATATGTTTATATTTTAGAACATGTAGCGATCCTATTCCCGTCAATGAGAGGTATTGCTACTCGACTGATTTTTTTTAGTTGTGACCTATGTGTTTTTGTGATTCCCTTTGTCTGGTCACAATTTTAGTAAGGTCTGAAAAAATATAGTGCCCATGATTTCTTAAATATTGAAAGTCAAGTATTTGATTTTTTTTAAAGGAATATCAAGGGATGAGTTCTCTTCAGTACCTAAAAGAATACATAAAAGCAATTATAAGATTTGGTTAAAGATGGAACCAAGATTGATATCACAATCCCATAATATTCATATAGTAGTAAGCTTTTTAATTCAGTAATATTGGTAAATACTTAATTTTTGAAATTTTTTATTTTTAAATGATTTTATAATATTGAAAAATGCTGGAAAAAATTTGCATACACCAAGAGAAATTAAGTCTACCTTTGAAGTAATAAGAAATTTCATTCATGAAATTGCAAACATGAGAAAATATTTATTTTATGGATAAGTAGATGATGGTTGAAAGCATCCTTCCCATCCATCTCTTGTGTTCTACACAATCCACCTCTCAACATTAAACTTTTGGTATGTTGTTCCATCTGTCAATCATATTCTTTGTCCAGACACTCTCGCCCATTCTCAAATGCAAATGGGATGGACGACAAGGCTACCACTGTCTAGACACTTGGTGGCCATGCATTTTGGAGATAGGTTTCAATTGAAACTAGACCAGCGTAGATCCATCTCAAACCCGGATATATCAAGCACCGAGAGGGATCCAATTTCTTGAGGTGAAATTTTTTTTGTTTTATCTTAAATTTTTTACGCATTAAGAAAAAAATTACCCCTCAAGAAATTGGATCCCTCTCTTTTAATTTTTTAATTATTTTTTATTTTTATTTTTGATAAGTTATAAGCGAACATGAAATTTTTAATTACTTTTGATTTTTTATAAGTTATGAGCCAACATGGAAAGGTAACATGACAAACATGACAAATGTGACAAATGTTACAACATCTCCCCCATACTAGGTTGTAATGTAACGTGACAAACATGACAAATGTGATAAACGTTACAACATCTCCCCCATACTGGGTTGTAACGTAACGTGACAAACGTGACAAATGTGACATGTGACATCCGTTACGGGATCTCCCCCATACTACAAACGTGACAAATGTGACATGTGGCATCCGTTACGGGATCTCCCCCATACTACAAACGTGACAAATGTGACATGTGACATGTGACATCCGTTACAGGATCTCCCCCATACTATTAATTTTTACATTTTATTACTTTTGAAAGTGTTACATGTGACATGTGACATGGGACATCCGTTACAGGATCTCCCCCATACTGGGTTGTAAGCACCTAGTGCAATTAATATGTGGATAGGGTTATAAGAAACTAGCAGACAATAAGACCATAAGTTACATTAGTCAATAATAAAGCAATGCACATATTGAAATAGATGCTTAACACTAATTGTTATCTCTTTTTTTAGAGAAAAGACATAAGTGATGAGGAAGGCAGAAATCTCCATAGAGTTGTGTTAAATAATTTAAGAGTTGATTGAACTATAATTATTGTTCAAAGCAATAGAAAAACCAAAACAAAAATTCAACATAAACAGTATTCTTTAGCAACCTCAGTCGTGGTTAACCTCGGGATGAAGATTAATCCATTGATTATTTGACTAGTGACTTGGAAGAGATTTTGAGGTAAATCGAGTTTATATGATACAAATGGATTGTATCACATAGCAAATTTCTCTTTAGTACTTGAAAGAATACAAAAACCAATTATAAATTTAGTCAAAGCTGGAACCAAAATTGATATCACAATTCCATAATATGACTTGGCACGGACTCGAAGTTTTGCTGCAAATGTTCGAAATCTTTTTGACTAAAACCCTGCGCCGTGCTAGTGAAATATATACAAATTTTTACCGTACTCAATTAAAAGACGAATATGTTTCTCTTAATTCAAAGTCTGGCTTCACAAAAACACAAAATCCAGAAATCCACAAAAATAAAACCTACCTACATAAAGCGGAAAAATACATAGATGGTCGTCCTAAAGAACACACCGCTGGTAACGGTAAGTCCAAATATCAGCTAACCCGCCGAATCTACTACAAACAGTAAGCAGTAAACCAAACTATATATTAACATCCAACCTATGAAAATTGTAATCGACTTTATAACGGAGGTGATATAACTCAATAGATTAGATGGTGAGGGAGGCGTGGCTTAATTGCGGCCTTCAGTGGAACCGCTTTCGACAGCGTAAGGGCACTCGCTTCACTCATATCTACTCCTTCAATTCCGTGTGGAATGTTCCAATCGAAACTCTGCAACAGTTTCCCCACAGTGAACATGAGCATGCGAATGGCCAGCAACATGCCCGGGCAGGCCCTCCTCCCATACCCAAATGGCATATATTTGAAATCATGGCCACTCATGTCTGGGCTCGAACTCTTCATAAACCTTTCCGGTTCGAATTCCAGAGGGCGCTCCCACTCAGCGGGGTCTCTGTGAATAGCCCACACGTTCACAAAAAGCTGCGTGTGCGCCGGCACATAATACCCTCCAACTGTGCACGCTTCCTTCGCCACGTGAGGAAGGAGCAGAGGCCCTGCGGGATAAAGACGAAGAGTCTCTTTCACGATCGCCTCCAAATATTTCAAGCTGGGGAGATCCGACTCATCTAAGACGCGCTTTCTTCCAACAACGACGTCCAGCTCTTCCTGTGCCCTCTCCAGCATTTTCGGGTGTTGCAGCAGCGATGCCATTGCCCATTCCGTTGTGCCGGCCGACGTATCAATTGCGGCGAGTAGCACGCTCTGCGAAATAAGAGACATCTCAAGTTACATTCCCACTTTGACATAATGAAAAGTAACCCCCCATATCATGAGAGAAACTAGCTAAAATTGCCCTTAAAATCGAAAGGAAAAGGGACACATACCGCAATGGTGGCCTTGACGATGGTATCGTCGCTGCAAAAATCTTGCGCTTTATCCACTAAATTTAAGAGAACATCTATCAGACACTCATCATTCTTCTTCTTAGTACTAAGACGGTACTTATCTATCGCTCTCTGCAGAATCTCATCCCTCCGCTTGCTATACTTTTTCATTGCCCCCTCGCAGCCCTGGAGATCCATCCATCTGAGAAAGGGAATATAATCCCCAACATTAAATGCTCGCATTAGCTTGAAATGGGTGTTGATCATCTCCTTAAGCTCTTCCACCTCTTCCGCGTTGCCCATGTAGCTTTTGTCAGGTAAGATTGATCCCACAAAAATATCAAATACGAGATCAACCATCATCGATCTCACGTCCACGATAGCCGAATCCTCGTCTTTAATTCCCATCTGTAACAAGCCACGCACCAACTTGGACACCTCCTCCCTTCGAATATGTTGAGACGACTCCACCCTGGAAGGAGATAGAAGCTGCGATGTGCAGATCCTGCGAAGGTTTCGACACCGGCGATCATATGGATCGAGGCCAAGCATCCTACAATCGTAGCCCAAATGCTCAGATCCGGAGAAACGTGGCCTGGAGGCAAAGTTCAGGTCGTGGGTAGTGAGACATTCCCTGGCTAGCTCAGAGGAGGTTACTACCAAGACCTTGCAGGAGCCGAGTTGGAGGAGAATGATATGGCCATAGCGCCGAGCAAGATCGTAAAGCGTCTGATGAAGAGGTCGATTCGCGTCCAACAGATGGAGGTGGCCAATAATTGGCCAGGCGAGAGGCCCTGGAGGCAAGCAGCCACGCTTATGCTTATGAAAAGATAACCATATAACGTAGAGAATTATTAGGAGCAGAGTGATGCCGGCAATGGCAAAATCCACCATGGTCACCATTAGACCACCTTCGTCTAAACTGGGTATTCTCCACATTCGAACTGCAGAGAGAGAATATATTACTTAGAATTCATAAGATATGATAAGGATACCAAAAGCCAGATAATGGCTGCCTAAAAGTCAATGCTAAAAGTCTGTGGTCAAACTGGGTTTTCTGAATCTTCGATATACCGAATGTAAGCGGGAAGTATGTGGAAAAACACAGCGTTATGAGATTAGTTTACGAAAGAGCTAAGAAATCGTTGGTATGTACGACGAATTTTCTGTTATGATTGAAATATTACGAAGGGTAAAATGAACTTTGGCCATCGAAAGTGGACACGAACGCAAATCCCATCGTAATTCAATAACCAACCGACAGTTTTTGATTAAAACACGAGTGGGACATCTAAATATATTTAAAAATTGACAGCGTTTGATTGAAAAAGTTAGAATACTTATTTAAATCAAAATTTAGTTTAATATAAAAATTAATAAATGATTTAAATCAAAATTATTTTAATACATATATTTAAAAATTGACAGCGTTTGATTGAAAAAGTTAGAATATTTATTTAAATCAAAATTTAGTTTAATATAAAAATTAATAATTTATTTAAATCAAAATTATTTTAATACAAAAATTAGAATCCAATGTTTAAAAGTCAAGATTGAAAAAATATGTTTAATGTAAAGCCAGATTAATACAGCCTTAAACATTAACATGAAAGCAATTGAAGTTTAACATCTAAATATTTTTAAAAATTGACAGCATTTGATTCGAACACGCTTCGCACATCTAAATATTTTATATAAAGTGTTGCTTGTAAGTCAATAATAGTGCTCACCATGAACCCCTCACCATGAACCACGCGGGGACACAGTGCAATGGACACCCGTGAAGAAGATTCGATTCTCATAAAAAAGCCTACTTTTAAGTAAGACAAGTAAGCACCGTTTACGTTATTGCTCTTAATACCATATTAATAGTGTTCTAAAAGTCGGAGTCTTTTTTATTTTATTTTTTTTTATCAATTTTATTTTGAATTGGAGATATGGTTGTTGAGGTTGTATAATTTAAATATATATTGGAATTGGAGATAGGGTTGTTGACATTGTATAATTAAAGTATATATTAAAAGATGTTGGATATATTTTGAAAAAAAAAAAACTATAATTGGATTAAATATTATCTTATAAAGTTTATTAATTTACAATTAATTATAACTTTTTATCTTTTTATCACTTGAGTTGATTTAATGGATTTTATTTTGTATATTAATATTACTTTTAATCAATAAATAAATATTCATTACAAAATTATTATTAAAAATAATTAAAGATAATGTAATTTTATATAACTATTCATCATTATTAGTCCGTGGCTCGTAGAGACTATGTGTTCCATGTTTATCTATTAATTGGTATTAATATTCTGCCTTTTATAAAGTTATGTTAAAATTTGTATTTAGTAATATTTTTTGAAAAAATTGTATTGACTTTTTATATGTTCAGAGATCTTGAATTGATTATTTTTATCATTGCCATGATTAAAAATAATTAAGAAAAAATGAAAAATAAACTTACCTTAACTTAACCTTGGTAAAAAAAAAAATATTATTGATTTGATTGAAGCCCAGGGTGCCAAGAGAGTGCCAAGTGACGCGTGTGTTGTACTAGCTTCGGTGCACGCATTACATTTACTGCATTTACGTCTTATGCGTTGAAGCTTCGGCCGCTTGAAGCTTTGGCTATCCCACAACCCAAAATACAGCAGGGGAGAGGCGAGAGCAGAAGGAATATGATACCTGAGCTAAAGGTGAGGCTCTGGGATTCGATCTGAGGTTGGTGTGACTGTGAATCAAAACCTCAAAAACATATAAGATGGAGTACAAAAACGTATTAATGTAGGCCTCGACATGGGACTTCGAATCCGATTGGATGTCGGCCTCACCACAGGATGCTCTCGGAGCTTTCAAAAATGGGCGCCCAGATTTGAGAGATCAACTTTGTAGGCCGAGTCCAGCTGGGTCATCCCCACTGTGCGATTCCAGTCCTGCTTGGTCTGTATTCCAGCGCAAAGGTCTGGGCTCAAAACAAACTTAGATGTATTCTGGAAATAGCTTGCCACCAAGTCTGGTGAGAGAGCTAGAGAGTCTAGCTGTTGTTGAAATAGCTCGAAACAGGAGACAACAGAGGCAATACTGGGAAGCTTGAATATGGATGAATCTCTCAAATACTGAGCTAATCCTATGCCAAGCAAGCCCCGCAATGTCTGGCAGTAGTTGGATTTATTAATCAGCGATTGACAGGAAGATTTGTCCCAAGGAAATTGACGGACATAATCAAGATCCATTGGACATACCGTATCAGAGCCCAACACCCAACTCAACAACAACAGTAGTAGCAGGATATTCTTCATCTTCAGTTTAATTATTTCTTGATAAGCACTGCTATGTTTCCAGTTTCCAGCCATTATAAAAACTGGGGCTGGGTATATATCAAATCAATGCAATGCACCGACTAACAGTATGCCTCGCAATTTCCAAACTGCATATGTCTGTAATGAATGGAATCTTGATCCAAGATACCTAAATATCAAGTGCCACAAGGTTTTGAAATGTCGACGCATTTACAAGGGCCTCCAATAGGATTAGTGCTCAAAGGATTCCCTCTGCTTTTAAGGTATTTTTAACACTAATGTTGCATATCGAATATCTAATTGTCAAAGTAAATGGTTGGGTGAATAGATGAGTACACGTAATTTAAATTGAAATGTTTAGTAATATTCAGAAGTCAAGTAATATTAATAATACTTAGATTAACTAACATTGAATAGATATACATTAACTCATTTATGTAAATCAATAAGTGTTTAATAACATTAAAGGTAATTATTAATTAATTAATATTTTTTTTTATATTCATATTTTTATTTTTGATGTTCAAAATAATTTAATAGTATCTTCAAAATTATTAACATATGCATATGTATTATTAAATAATATTTTGAAATTTATTATCATGGACACATGTATTGCATTATTATGTAGAAACAAAATTTGGTGACTTTGTAATAATTTACGTTTTGTAAAGGTATTTAAGTAAAGTGGATACTTCTAGATTGCACTTAATTTATACAAAATACACCCAACTTTGCTCCTTATGAGAATTCTATCGATTTCCAGTGTGAGAATCTATTTAATGCTTTCCTATTTAAGATCACAGGTTACCTTATTAGTTATCTACTTCTGAAATCCACATTTCTAAAGTTGTTTGTTAACTGTTTGACTTTCGTGATTTATGTTTGACTTTCATGATTTATCTATTGCTGTAATTGAATATGGAATCCTGGACTTAATGCAATTTCTATATTTCAAGCATCATTCAAGAATACATCATAATACTGTTTAATTTTTATATTATTTCATTTGTAATTTTCTCTATTATTGACCACTTGATCTCCAAATCTTCTTTCAAAAAGCAAGTCATCTTCCAACCTATTTAAGCTATGGGGCTGACAAATCTGTTCTTCTCGATGAACCTCTTCATCTTGTTCTCCACTTTCCATATTTGAAAATTGAATTTCTCTTTACATGTTTGAAGGTCTTAGTCTATTATATTAGCACTTGATTTGAAATAATCATAGCATATTGTGGAAATGTTTAAAGTTGAAAACAATGGATCTCAACACTTGACTTTTCTTGCAGTCAGCTGGTGGTGCAGATGTCAACCAGAAGCTTCTTTGGGGTTATGCAACAACTGTTGCTGCCCGAGAAGGCCATCCTCACTCATTAGGCCTCCCCCTGAAAGCAGGGGCATCTCAACCAGCGCGCGAGGATGCTCTACTGGAAGCATGTCGCTATGACTAGGCCAAAGCTGTTGAATTATTAATCATCTTAGAAATGATCAAGCATGAAGCAGCTGCACATGCATTGGTGTATGATAGCTGCTAAGGTTTTGTGGAGATTGTTTCTATTTTAATCAAGGCATGCTCAATTTTCAAGAAATTTTCTGCTCTTTTATAAATGGCTACATCTTCACAAAGCAAACATAATCTAAATAGGGAGGCCTTCACTGTTTATATGTAATTAATAATATGGTATGGTTTAAGTTTTATGCAAAAGTTAATTAGATCACTTTATGCAATGGAAATAGATTTTCTAAATTTGAGACAAATGCATGGCTAACAAAACAACATGACAATGATCATATATTTTTTATTATGTTATTGGACATTAGATATTTGACATCCTATTCTATTGTTGTTGGTTGTTTTCAGAATGGAGTGGATGTAAATTCATGGGATAGGGTACTGTTGTGTTATGCGAAGCCAACTTTACATGCAAATGTGGACTGCACACACTTGATTGCTGCTATTGTAAGTCGACAAGCTCCTATTGTCAAGTATTTGTTGGAGGTGATTACTTTGTCACTACTGGGTTGAATTTTAATAGCAATGCCACTATCAATATATTCTTATTAGAAGTTGAGATATTATGAATTTTCCAGATCATAGGATTTACAATCTTAATAACATTGCATGGCTTTTTTCTCCTGAAATAAAAAATGCTATGTTGTTATAGCACATCTCTTGCTTTCATCTACCTAATATATTTTTTATTGCAAAAAGCAGGCAAGTGCTAAGACAGATTGTAAAGTTAGCCTTGGAGTTTGGTGAAGAGTTACGTGTTGGGGCATGTCTAGCATAACCATATAATGAAGCATCGTGTGTTGTTGAGTGCTATGAAGCAAACGGAGAAATCCTAAAAATGTTGCTTGAATACACATGCCGTGAGCATCGAGGGAAACACTTATTTGTCATGCAGTTCTTTGCCGCAACTCAGGGGCAGTTGGTGCACTTTTAGATGTTGGTGTGAATGCTGAGTTTTGTGTAAGGACAAAGAACATACATGAATTCCACCCTCTTCACATGGCTACTAGAATGGGCTATCATATTATTACTAGCAACAACCACATTAATAATATTAATGTGTCTGAATATGCCAATAGGCGTAAATGGGACACATACTATAGGAAAAAAATTAATATAAAAAGTATGTGCCCAATTTACGCCTATCGGTGTATTAGACACATTAATATTATTAATGTGTTTGTTGCTAGTAATGTGTGTGCACATACAGATATCTCCGAAATATTAATAGAATAATATTGTTTAATAATTTTAATGAAATACATAATTTAATTGTTTGATTAATAACACTGTTTAATTAAACAATATTACTATTTTATAATAATAAATTAAACATAATAATTATAAAATAATTTAATTCATATTATAGTTATTTAGTTAATAATAATATTAGTTAATTAGTTAATTAATGATTATTTAATTAAAAATATTAATAGATTAATATTATTTAATGGTTTTAATGAAATCTAATTGTTTGATTAATAATATTGTTTAATTAAACAATATTATTAATTAAAAAATACTATTACTTTATAATAAGTAATTAAACAAAATAATTATAAAATAATTTAGTGACTGATAATATTAATTAATTAATTAATTAATATGGTTAATTAATTAATAATAATATTAATTGATTAAATAATTAATAATATATTAAATAATTATTTGTTATTTAAGTAATTAATTATTATATTATAATTAATTAATATTATCGATTTATTAATATTGGAGATATGTGTAATATTCTTATATATTTTGGAGATATTTATTAACATTATGATATATTTGACACGTTACGATTTTTTTTTATAATAATTTTTAATAAAATAAAATAATTTAATTATTTGTAATAATATAATATATTACAAAAAAATATTATTTAATTATATTTTAGTAAATAAAATTAATAAATGATGAAACATAGAACATATTAAAAAATATAATAATTACTTAATTAAATAAATAATAATATCATTTTTAAATATAATGATAATACTTTTAACTATATTATATTATATTATTCTGTCATAAAATAATAATCAAAGTTTTAATAAAATAATATTGCTTAATTCAAAATATTATTGTTTGACTATAATATAATTATATTATAGTATATATACTTGATAGATAGAGATATTAAATAGATTATAATTTAATTAAATATGATATTTAAATAGATTAATATTATTTAATGATTTTAATGAAATCCATATTTTAATTGTTTGATTAATAATATTGTTTAATTAAATAATATTATTAATTAAACACTACTATTATTTTATAATAAGTAATTAAACAAAATAATTATAAAATAAGTTAGTGAATGATAGTATTAATTAATTAATATTGTTATTTAGTTAATAATAATATTAATTAATTAAATAATTCATAATAAAACTACTATTTAATTATATTTTAGTAAATAGAATTAATAAACGATAAAATTAATAATTATAATTTAATTAAATATGATATTAATTAATTATAATATAATAATTAATTAAAAAATAATTTCATTAAATTATAGTATTACATTATAATTTAATTAAAACAATTAATATAGGTTGATGATAAATAAGAGTATAAAAATAATGATGAAAAATATTATAACAATATAATATATTATCCTCGGATGTGAGCGCCACCACTACACCTGGGTGACATGTGTTGGAGGTTCCTTGGTATGGGAGCCCACGACGTGGCACCACACATTACATGCATTAACCCGCGTGGATGCATTCCTCCTCTCGTTGTTAATAGCACATTCAAGAAGCTTCATCTGGATGTACCCTCACTCGCTAGCTAGACGTGCTCACAATGTGACATAAACCTTGATGAACGTCAAATTTCACATTGTGAATATATTGTATCTAACCCTTGATGAATTCCACAATGCAACATAACCCTTCATAAACATCACAATGCGACATAAACCTTGATGAACGCCACAATGCAACATAACCCTTGATAAACATCACAATGTGACACAAACCTTAATGAGCGTCAAATTTCACATTTTGAATATCCCGCATCTTGGGTTGTGTCGGCATATGTGTCACATATTGAGCATCGCCACAATGCGACATAACCCTTAATGAGCGCCACGATGCAACATAACCCTTGATAAACATCACAATGTGACATAAACCTTGATGAACGTCAAATTTCAAATTGTGAATATGTCGCATCTAACTCTTGATGAATGCCACAATGCAACCTAACCCTTGATAAACATCACAATGTGACATAAACCTTGCTCAACATCAAACTTCACATCTTAGACATTGTTGCAATGCAACATAACCCTTGATGAACGCCACAATGGAACATAAGCCTTGATAAACATCACAATGCGACACAAACCTTAATGAATGTCAAATTTCACATTGTGAATATGTCACATCTTGGGTTGTGTTGGCATATGTGTCACATGTTGGGCATTGTCGCAATGGGACATAACTCTTGACCAATGCCACAATGCAATGTAACCCTTGATAAAAATCACAATGCGACATAAACCTTGATGAACATCAAATTTCACATTGTGAATATGCCTCATCTAACCCTTGATGAATGCCACAATGCAACATAACCCTTGATAAACATCAAAATGCGACATAAACATTGATGACGGTCAAATTTCACATCTTGGGCATTGTTGCAATGTGACATAACCCTTGATGAACACCACAATGCAACATAAGCCTTGATAAACATCACAATGCGACACAAACCTTGATGAACATCAAATTTCACATCTTGGGCATTGTCGCAATGCAAAATAACCCTTGGTGAAAGCCATGATGCAACATAAGTATTCATAAACATCACAATGTGACATAAAACTTAATGAACATCAAATTTCACATCTTGGGCATTATCGCATTGCGACGTAACCCTTGATGAACGCCATAATGCAACATAAGCCTTGATAAACATCACAATGCAACATAAACCTTGACGAATGTCAAATTTTAGATCTTGGGCATTGTTGCAATGCGACATAACCCTTGATGAATGCCACAATGCAACATAAGCCTTGATAAACATCACAATGCGACATAAACCTTAATGAACATCAAATTTCACATCTTGGGCATTGTTGCAATGCAACATAACCCTTGATGAATGTCACATCTTGGGTTGTGTCGGCATATGTGTCACATAAGGAGCATTATTGCAATGCAACATAACCCTTGATGAATGCCACGATGCAATGTAGCCCATGATAAACATCACAATGTGACATAAACCTTAATGAACGTCAAATTTCACATTGTGAATATGTTGCATCTAACCCTTGATGAATGCCACAATGCAACATAACCCTTGATAAACATTACAATGTGACATAAACCTTGCTCAACGTCAAATTTCACATCTTGGGCATTGTCGCAATGCGACATAACCCTTGTTGAATGTCACATCTTGGGTTGTGTCAGCATATGTGTCACATATTAAGCATTATCGTAATGCGACATAACCCTTGATGAATGCCACGATGCAATGTAATCCTTGATAAGCATCACAATGTGACATAAACCTTGATGAATACCACGATGTAATTTAACCCTTGATAAACATCACAATGTGACATAAACCTTGATAAACGTCAAATTGCACATTGGAATATGTCGCATCTAACCCTTAATGAATGCCACAATGCAACATATCCCTTGATAAACATCACAATGCGACATAAACCTTGCTCAATGTCAAATTTCACATCTCGGGCATTGTCGCAATGCGACATAACCCTTGATGAATGCCACAATGCAACATAAGCCTTGATAAACATCACAATGCGACACAAACCTTATTGAACATCAAATTTCACATTGTGAATGTGTCGCATCTTGGGTTGTGTCGGGATATGTGTCACATATTGGGCATTGTCGCAATGCGACATAATCCTTGATGAACACCACAATGCAACGTAACCATTGATAAACATCACAATGCGACATAAACCTTGATGAGCGTCAAATTTCACATTGTGAATATGTCACATCTAACCCTTGATGAATGCCACAATGCAACATAACCCTTGATAAACATCAAAATGCGACATAAACCTTGATGAACGTCAAATTTCACATCTTGGTCATTGTCACAATCTGACATAACCCTTGATGAATGCCACAATGCAACATAAGCCTTGATAAACATCACAATGTGACATAAACCTTGATGAACATCAAATTCACATCTTGGGCATTGTCGCAATGCCACATAACCCTTGATGAATGTCACATCTTGGGTTGTGTTAGCATATGTGTCAGATATTGAGCATTGTCACAATGCGACATAACCCTTAATAAACGCCACGATGCAATGTAACCCTTGATAAACATCACAATGTGGCATAAACCTTGATGAATGTCAAATTTCACATTGTGAATATGTCGCATCTAATGCTTGATTAATGCTATAATGCAACATAACCCTCGATAAACATCACAATGCGACATAAACCTTGCTCAACGTCAAATTTCACATCTTTGACATTGTCACAATGCAACATAACCCTTGATGAACGCCACAATGCAACATAATTAACCTTGAGAAACATCATAATGCAACACAAACCTTAATGAACGTCAAATTTCACATTGTGAATATGTCGCATCTTGGGTTGTGTCAGCATATGTGTCACATATTGGGAATTATCACAATGTGACATAATCCTTGATGAACGCCACAATGCAACGTAACCCTTGATAAACATCACAATGCGACATAAAGCTTGATGAAAGTCAAATTTCACATTGTGAATATGCCGCATCTAACCCTTGATTAATGCCACAATGCAACATAATCCTTGGTAAACATCACAATGCAACATAAACCTTGATGAACGTCAAATTTCACATCTTGGTCATTGTCGCAATCCGACATAACCCTTGATGAACACCACAATGCAACATAAGCCTTGATAAACATCACAATGCGACATAAACCTTGATGAACATCAAATTTCACATCTTGGGCATTGTTGCAATGCGACATAACCCTTGATGAATGCCACAATGCAATGTAAGCCTTGATAAACATCACAATGCGACATAAACCTTGATGAACATCAAATTTCACATCTTGAGCATTGTCGCAATGCGACATAACCCTTGATGAACGGCACAATGCAACATAAGCCTTGATAAACATCATAATGCAACACAAACCTTAATGAACGTCAAATTTCACATTGAGAATATGTCGCATCTTGGGTTGTGTCGGTATATGTGTCACATATTAGGCATTATCGCAATGCGACCTAACCCTTGATGAATGCCAAAATGCAACGTAACCCTTGATAAACATCACAATGCGACATAAACCTTAATGAACGTCAAATGGTAGAAATTGAAGGTTATGGGACCATTTTTGGAATTAATGAATACTATTTTAGTAAGATTTAAAGTAGAGAGGTTAGTGTTTAAGGATGATGATTACATATTAGTTTAATAATGTATTATGGTTGCCACTGTGATTGCATCTAAACCTTGATGAATGCGATAATGCCACATAACCCTTGATAAACATCACAATGCGACATAAACCTTGCTCAACGTGAAATTTTACATCTTGGGCATTGTCGCAATGCGACATAACCCTTTTTGAACGCCACAATGCAACGCAACCCTTGATAAACATCACAATGCAACATAAACCTTGATGAACATGAAATTTCACATTGTGAATATGCCGCATCTAACCCTTGGTGAATGCCACAATGCAACATAACCCTTGATAAACATCACAATGCGACATAAACCTTGATGAACGTCAAATTTCACATCTTGGTCATTGTCGCAACTCGACATAACCCTTCATGAACGCCACAATGCAACATAAGCCTTGATAAACATCACATGCGACATAAACCTTGATGAACATCAAATTTCACATCTTGGGCATTGTCGCAGTGCGACATAACCCTTGATGAACGCCACAATGCAACATAAACATTGATAAAGATCACAATGCGACACAAACCTTAATGAACGTCAAGTTTCACATTGTGAATATGTCACATCTTGGGTTGTGTCAGCATATGTGTCACATATTGGGCATTGTCGCAATGCGACATAACCCTTGATGAACGCCACAATGCAACATAACCCTTGATAAACATCACAATGCAACATATACCTTGATGAACGTCAAATGGCACATTGTGAATGGTTGGCCATGTTTGACTTTGGTTTACCATTGTTTTCTTTTGCTGACCATTGTTGACCTATTGAACCATAGTTGGCTATGGTTGACATTTCTAAGATAAGATTTGTCAACATTATTATCATCATTATTTAAATTATATGTGACATATCAATATATTCTAATGTATAAAATTAACTTTCAAAACTTTTACCAAATCATATCCATATTCACATTTATAACAATATTAAAATTATATATTAATATTACTTTACTATTATCTATTAGTTATGAACTATTTTAATTCAATGTGAAATTTGACGTTCATTAAGGTTTGTGGCGCATTATGATGTTTATCAAGGCTTATGTTGCATTGTGGCGTTCATCAAGGGTTATGTCGCATTGCGACAATGTTCAAGATGTGAAATTTGACATTGAGCAAGGTTTATGTCGTATTGTGATGTTTATAAAGGGTTATGTTGCATTGTGGCATTCATTAAGGGTTAGATGCGATCACGACAACAACCATAATACATTATTAAACTAATATGTAATCATGATGGTTGGGTCTAGGAAATGCCCCTTTTTGGCCATCCTTATTACAACATTTTGCCCTGATTTCATCCTACTTTCATAAGCTATATCTATGTATTTCTCCAGATCAATCAATGATATTGACATGTATAATTCGTTATTGCTTTATTTATTTTATGCCTAAGATTGTTAAAGATTTTGGATCTTAGTCCTTGGTTTATGCTGATCTGTGTGATTTCATTTAGTCAAGGTCTAAAGCACAGGTGTATCAACCAAGTGGCGCCAGCTGTTACTCTTCAAAGCACCAACTCCTCATAACTCTAAGGGATAGTGCATTCATCCATGAGAATCTGTAATAGACTTCCACTAAAACAGAACCTAGCTGTGACAGCCAGATTGCATTCCAGACGGCCAAATCCATTGATCCATTGATTGCTGGAGTAACAACTCCTTCATGAGTAACAACCTGGTTTAATGCGGCTGTAACAGTTAGCTATAACTCTGCAGCATGAAGATCATAGATCTTCATTGTTGCACGAGTTTAGTGGATTGTGATCTGTACTTCCAATGTATAAATATGCAAAGGCTCTCGTAGCCTAGGGTTGGACAATTACCATTTTACATAAGCTGTAACAGAGCACTGATACTGTCAATTTCATCATTAATATGAGAACAGAGTTCTTCATTTCTGTGTCTTAATTTGTTGTGATTCTCAGCGTCTCTGTTAGAAGGACAGGGCCCGCATTCTCACAGAGATAGCCAGTTTAAGTAGGTAGGGTAATTTAGCTTTCCTTCTGTTGTGTGGTGTGGAATTATTGCAGATGTTACTGGTAGCTGCAACAGAGAATTAGCTTTCCTTTTGGTAGTTCATAATTGCATTTTGAATAACTGTAGCAGATTGGTGTGACAGTCGACTATGTAGGATAATTCAGTTAATGCATGTGTGTTTGAATCAGCTGTAACAGCCAAGCTCAATTCCAATATCTTTCAATTGTTTATGCTTTCTAGGATTTCCAGTAATTATTAGTTAGAGTCCAAGCTTAGATTCTGGTTGCTGTCGTATCTTCAATTGATTTAAAGTAGGCAGATTATGATTGAGTAACACTAACTGCTGGATGGATCATTTTGGTAAAGATCAATTATTGTAGTTTGATAATCATAGGATTTAACTTCTTGCAAAAGCAATCTGGTTTATTTCTATTCTTAATTTTATAAATACTGGGTGATTTCTGTAGGAAGGTAGTTTCAATCAAATCCTTAGATGTGTGAATTAGCTTAGTCTGCTTTTTGGAGTGAGTTTGGCTGGATAGATTGGTAGGATCATTATCTACATTTAGTAAATCAACTGCTTGACATGTTTATGTACAAATTATGCTCATTACAATTCAAATAAAAAACCTTCCTGGGTTTGACAATTTATATTGACTATCCTGTGTGTTAGCTTTAATTAACTGACATATAGGGTGACCAACATTTTGGTGCCGTTGCCGGGGATGGTAATAAATAGACAGAGTTAGTAGTTGGTTTCATTTGGTTTTATTTTAGTTCAATTATTTACAGCATGCATGAATACAAGAAAAAAAAATCGGGAACCCCCTTTGAATAGTAACATTGCAGGTGGAAGAGGTCGAGGTTGTAATGCAGGTCAGGGAAGACACACATACATTGATGAGATAATTGCTAGAGCTGATTCTTCCACTAGACCACCGCAAAACTCTATAGGCAAGGGTAATTCTGTTCCTCCCAATCTTGAACATTTAGCATCCACAGTGGAGAATACAACAAGACCTTCAACTCCTATTGCAGAAAGTAAACCTCTTGAAGATAAGGGAAGCGTTGTAGGTGCACCAGATAGAGAGGAGATCTATCATATCGACGAAACCAGAGTTATTAAAGAGGTGTGGTTGCAGACTCGCCGAATAGTAGAGGAAGAGAGAAGGTGAGAAGAAGAGAGGAGAAGAGAGGAAGAAGCTAAATCAGAGGAAGAACGCATAAAGGAAGCTGTTGAATTTTGGACTAGAACCATGGCTGGTAGAGAACAGGAGGGCGAGAATGAACATGGGAGTAACCGAGAAGAAGAAGGAGAAAATAATCATACTGGTAATACTGTGGCTACATTAGAATTCCCTATCCTCCAGATACCTAGAGCAACTCCTATGCAAAACATCTCACCATCAGTTCTCCTGAATTTTCATGGTAAGTCCCCTGAGGATCCTGATGAGTTTCTTTTTGAGTTTGATATCCTCTGCCGCAGCTATGATTACACCTCTAGTGCTCAGAAACTGAAGTTATTCCCAGCCACCTTGAAAGGAAATGCTCTGCGCTGGTTCATGAGTCTGGGTCGTGAGACCATTACTACTTGGGACCAAATGAAAAATACCTTCCTTTCTAAGTACCAAGAATATTGCAGAACTAGGGATAGAAAAGAGGAGTCGTTTAAAATGGTTCAGAAGGATGAAGAAAGTTTGGAAGACTTTGTGGAAAGATTGCTATATAATTTATAGAGATTTGGTCATGCTGAGATTGGAAAGGATGTGCTCAAGATCATCTTACTAAGGGGAATTAGAGAAGACTGCCTTGATATGTTAAATCTGCTGGGAAAAGGGGATATATCGAAGGAACCTTTCAAAAAGATTATTGAATTATGTCGAAGGTACTCCAGCGGATCCTCTAGAACCAGCAAATGAGACAAAGACCAAGACCAGAATGTCCTCACTAGGACTTAGAAGTCAGCTAGTGGAGGGGCCACTCGAGCAGAAATAGGCAACTTACTGGAGAATTTTAAAACAAACATGATGAGCTCCATTTCCTCAGAGTTAGATGTCATGAGAGCAAAGCAGAAGCAAGTGGTAGAAGATCTTACACTTGGTGTATTCTGTCCTAGATGTAGGAAAAAGCACCCACTGAAGGAATGCCCATTGGACAAAGCAGAGGTATGTAGGATAGGTGAAATCAAGCATGATACTAAGGAATGTCCTTCTGTACCTAAGATCAAATCAGTCCTACAGGCATCTATTCCAGATGTGGAGTCAGCATACTTCATGGCATAGAAGAAACCATGGCAGCCTCGAAACCAAGGTATTAATCTAGAACCAACATTTTTTTCTGAATAATATGAATGGAATGAACAATATGCATAATATGAATACACAATTCCCTTCACATTATTCTAACAACCAGTGGCATCCATCTCAGAATCCAATGCAAAATCCTAATTCATGGACACCATGGTCACAGCAGTCAAACCATCCTCCTTGGAATTCCAACTGGAGAAATTCTTACCAAGGAAATAACTTTTCCCATCACCAGATTTAGTATCAACAGTACCCTCCTTAACAGTATCAGCACCAACAGTATCAGCAACCACAGGTCCCTTTCCAAAACAATGCCGCACCTATGAATGCACCACTTCGACCATAGCTACCTGCACAACCTAACGCGAACCTAAACAATAAAGCAGTCCATTAATTTGAGACTGCCAACATGCCTGCGTATTCCATCACTCAGATTCCCTGCAATGATATACAATTACGATCAGAGAGGGTGGTGGAACCTATTATCACTGAGGATGTTTCATCCCTAGCGATTGAAATTGGAGTAAATCAGCACTATGAGAACATGGTTAATTCAGCAAGCCCCATTATTGAGGGTGCTGATACTCCTACTGAAATAGTAGCTGAAACTCAGAAAGTAACACACGATTTCTCATAGCCTACACAGTTAATAGCCTACACAGTTAAATAGAGAACCACCATACCCTGAACGATTGACCCTATAGAAAATAGTGGAACAACCCCGATTTGATCTCGTGGGAGAGTTGAAAAATTTGTATGTTAAAATTACACTGTTACAGGCCCTCCATGATGTGCCCATTTATGCCAAGACTGTTAAATATTTATGTGTCAAGAAACCAGGAAGAAAGCCTAGGGACCCCCCACTATCCACGTGCTGGGAAAGCTATTAGAATTAATAATGGGGAAGGCCCCTATGGCAAAATATGATGACCCTGGGAACCCGACTGTTACAGTTCACATAGGGAACACACAAATTCCAAATGTATTGGTGGATTTAGGCGCAACTATTAACGTTATTACGATAGAAATTGTGAAGAAATTGGGACTCACTAATATTCGGCCAACCCCTACTGTTTTGGAAGTTGTTGATAGATCAACGATTAAGCCTGAAGGGATCCTAGATGACCTTGTGATCTTAGTCGACTCGTGGGAATACCCTGCGGATTCTTGGTGTTACAGCCAAAATCCCAGTTGGGGGGACACCCACTGATCCTGGGAAGACCGTGGTTGGCCATAGCAGATGCCTGTATCAGCTGTCGGTCAGGATCTATGACCATTTCAGATAGAACTGAGATCAAGAGCCTAACCCTGTACCCTCTAGATCGACCAAACACAAAAGCTGAGACTCCATTATGGGAAGATTTGGAGGAGGAAGAGGCTGTGCATCCATTACTAACCATAGGGATAGCATTAACGTTTAAAGATGAAACAGAGGATGATGCCATTAATAGTTTCATCAGCGAGCCCACGTCATTCAATAAAAATTTCTATCAGATCTTGGACAATACTCTAGCTGCAACAAAACAAGAAAATCTTACAGAAGAAACTCTAATCGGTGATGACAGTATAATCCCAGTACTTGAGAATTCGAAGAGTGTTATAGTATAAATTGGGCCAAGAAGAACATTGAATATCAATCCTAATCTGGCACCCATGACCGATCACATTTATATTAAGAGCGACTCCAGCCCTATATGTCAACCACAACGAAGGATGAACCTGAACCTAAGAGACATAGTGAAAGAAGAAATCCAAAAACTTTTGGAAGCAGGATTCATATACCCAATTTCAAACAGTGAGTGGGTTTCTCCACTTGTGATTGTGCCAAAGAAGAATGGGAAATGGAGGGTCTACGTGGATTACATAGAATCGAACAAAGCAATGTAGAAGGACCATTTCCCGTTACATTTCATCGATCGGGTCCTTGATACCTTGTCTGGGAAAAAGTATTTCTCCTTTCTGGATGGCTTTAGTGGCTATAACCAGATCCCGATTGCTCCAGAATATTAGGACAAAACCACTTTCACCTGCCACTAGGGAACTTTTTCCTACCGAGTACTTCCTTTTGGGTTGTGCAACGCACCAGTTACATTTCAGAGAGCAGTGATTGGAATCTTTTCAGAAATGGTGAATGATTGCATGGAAATTTTTATGGATGACTTTACTCCATATGGTGATAGTTATGAAGAAGCATTGAAGAACATAGAAAAGGTCTTGAAATGATGTGAACAAAGCCAGCTCTCTTTGAGCACTGAAAAGTGCCACATGATGATGAGTGAGGGCATAGTGCTAGGGCACTTCATCTCTTATGATGGTATCCAGGTAGATCCATAAAAAATTAAGGTAATTGAAAACATACCAACTCCTAGAACTCAGAAGGATGTATGTAGCTTCTTGGGGCATGCTGGTTATTACAGAAGGTTCATAGAAAACTTTTTCAAACTAGCTTCTCCTTTGTTCACTCTGTTGATGAAGGATGCACAGTTCGTCTCAAATGATGCATGCCAAATAGCGTTTACTGAGCTAAAGAGAAGGCTGTCTACAACACCCATCTTATGAGGGCACAATTGGGCTTTGCCTTTTCACATTTCTTCAGATGCTTCAGATAATTCCATTGGAGCAGTTTTGGGACAGCAGGAAGGTAATGCTCCTTATGCTATTTACTACATTAGTAAAAATTTGTCTCCGGCTAAACCGAATTATACTGTCACAGAAAAGGAATTTCTTGCCATTGTTTATGCCATCAACAAATTTAGACATTATATTACTGGATATTCTACTTTTGTGCACACCGATCATTCTGCTATCAAGTATTTAATGAATAAACCAATCACGAATGCTAGAGTTACTAGATGGCTATTACTGTTACAGGAATTTGATATCACAATTATTGATAGACCAGGAAAGGAGAATGTTGTTGCAGATTTTTTATCTTGACTTACTAATAGTGATGACAATTTACCAGTCGAAGATTCCTTCCCTGACAAACATTTGTTTGCAGTATCAGCTCATTCCCCATGGTATGCATATATTGCTAACTTTTTGGCTACAGGTAAGCTCCCAGCACATCCGTCAGAGAGAGAAAAAAGGAAGATCATACAACAGAGTGCCAGGTACTGCTGGATTGACGACCATCTTTTCTACATAGGTCTTGATTTAGAGATCAGAAGATGTGTTAGAGAAGATGAAATCTTTAGTATTCTTAAAGATTTCCATGATTAGCCCTGAGGGGGACATTTTGCTAACAAATGGAGAGGTCATAAAGTTTTGAGAATGGGCTATTTCTGGCCCACATTGTTTAGGGATGCAAAGAAGTATGTTCAGGCATGTGATAGCTGCCAAAGGATGGGCCAACCCAACAGATTAGATGAGATGCCTTTGCAGCCACAGCTTGTGGTTGAACCATATGATAGGTGGGCTCTAGATTTTGTAGGGCCTATCAACCCTCCCTCAAAGCAGAAAGTTCACATCTTGGTTTGCACAGATTACATGACCAAATAGGTAGAAGTTGTATCCTTGGTTAAGGCTAATGATCAGGCTATGATTGATTTCCTATATGAAGAGATTTTTACTCGGTTTAGAGTACCTAAGGAAATGATTACAGATGGTGGACCACCATTTGTGTCTCACAAGCTGGAAGCACTGTTATAGAAATTTCATATTCAACATAGAATAACCTCTCCATATCATCCACAGGCCAATGGCCAAGTGGAGAGCACAAACAAGGTTATCGAGGCTATTCTGACAAAAACAGTGAAGAGCCATCATAAAGATTAGGCTGAAAGGATCCCAGAGGAACTATGGGCCTATCGTACTATGTGGCGTAACACCACTGGTTTTCCCCATATGATTTAGTGTATGGTAAGAACGTTGTTTCTCCAATCGAATTTGAAATCAGAACCTTGAAAACAGCTATGGAAGCAAACCTGGATTTATCAGAGGCACAAAGGAACCGACTGAATTAGCTTAATGAATTGGATGAGAAGCACACAACTGCAGTACATCATACAACTTTAATCCAACAATAGCGCTCTAAGTGGCATGATCAATTTATAAAGAAGAAAGTCTTCCAAGAGGGGGACTGGGCCCTGTTGTATGATTCACAGTTTAAGAGGGACTTTAAAGGAAAATTGTGCACTAGTTGGTTGGGCCCCTATCAGATAGATCGGATATTTGATAATGGAACAGTCCGGTTGATCACCATTGATGAAAAAAAAGTACCATTATTCGCAAAATGGTCATCAGCTGCGACTGTATCACAAGCTGATTTGAAGGGAAGCTTTTGTTTCACATGTTGCAGGTGATCCAGACTATCAACTAACACTGGGACAGGGATTTTTCTCAACCCCTGTCAATTTTTAAGAACTGTAATATCCACGTGATTTGTACATAAATAATCCATTTGTTTTTTTTTTCATTTTGTATTTTATCTGTTTTTTTTCATTTTGCATTTGATTGGGTTTGTTTGAAGAATTCTATGCAGGAACTAATTGGAGGAATAACAGTCATGACTGGGCTAGACGACTGTGGGAACCTTGCATTTGTTCCTAATCTAATAAAGCTCTTTTTAAGAAGATGGATGATTCCTTATCTTTCAGCAGTCAGCTGAAATTTTGCCTGTTACTTCATATCGTGTAGCTGCGACTCCTTATCTTGCTCATTCTTACTATTTAAGCGGCTGCGACTCCACTATTCCTGACCAATTCTCCAAATGCAGCAGCTGCGACTCCGCTATCCTTGACTATTCTTACTATTTCAGCAACTGCGACTCCTTATCTTGCTCATTCTTACTGTTTCAGCCGCTGCGACTCCGCTATTCTTGACCAATCCGCCAAATGCAGCAGCTGTGACTCCGCTATCCTTGACTATTCCACCAAATGCAATAGCTGTGACTCCGCTATCCCTGACTATTCCTCCAAATACAGCAACTGCGACTCTGCTATCCTTTACTATTCCGCTAAACCCTGCAGCTGCGACTCCACTATTCTTGACTATTCTATTAAACCCAGCAGCTACGACTCCTCTATTTTTTACTATTTCTCTAAACCCAGCAGCTGCGACTCCTCTATTCTTGACTATTCTACTAAATCCAACAACTGCAACTCTGTTATTTCCACTTCATTTCCGCTCCTTCCATACAGCTGCGACTCCGCCAATTTTTGCTTATTTTTCTAAGTCTAGTAGCTGTGACTTCGCTAGTTTGTTTGCTCTCCAATTGATGATGCCAATAATGATTCAATTAGGCATCGGTTTTGTTGCTCGCTCCACAAGATCCAATTAGGGTTTTCCATGAAGGAAAATTTTGGGTGTCTTGAGTAGCTATTAGCCCAGGTGGTGGTGGCCACATCACTTCAGCACATGTGCATTCATACTCACGAGGATGACGGCCGACTGTAATGATTGGTCCATGGATCAAACTCATAAACACAAAGGTACAGATCGCATCTTTTACATGTTTTGGCAGAAAATTAAATACGGTAATAACGATTATGTACTATCGTAACCCTCAATTAATGAAACCATATGAATTAACCTCTCGGGATTATGTCAAGGTCATGATTGTATTTATTTCCCATCACCTTACCCGATTTGCACCTGTTACTCCAATTCTTTCAACTTCCATGTCTATACTGGAAATTGTTGCATTCATTCTGAACTTTGAGGAGGGATTAATATGGGAAACCCAGTCTGACATGAGCCTGTAAATACAGAAGCTGTACGTGCCAATGCAGAAGTTCTTAATATTTTAACAGCAGCATGTTGGATGGCATACTTTGAACGGTTGAATAGTTTCCACACAGAAACCGCATTGCAATTTGCCCTCAACCTAAATGATACTCACTTCGAGGTCAGGGGACTACGTGTGGATGTGACAGAAGAAATCATAGCCGAGGTTATTGGCTTACCCCTAGTTGGGAAGAAGTTATTTGGATGGAAGGCACATATTGCAAATGCGGCGAGGGAATTTTTAGCAGTTGGAGAGAAGGTTATTCCAAAGCATCGTGGGCTGGAATTGGCATCTTTACCACCACCCTAGAATCAAGTGGAAATCTTTGTGAAAAGATACATCTCTTGTGAAGGCAGGTACCAAATTGTTTCCTTCTCTGGACTTCCCTTATTGTCTCATTTACGCCATGGCAATTTGGTGAATATACCATTTTATCTGCTTAAAGCCCTACAAACTATGGCTGGATATGCAAGAACCGCCCAACATCTAGTTTCCTCCCCTACTAATCATGGCCTAATTAAATTATTAGTCCTAAGAGCCATTGCAAATTGTAATTTAACCTGGGAATAATTTCTGGCTGGAGATAGGCCAATCATACAACCTATATTAGAAATGGAGGGTGTTGGTGAATATAGTGAGGACCGGCATTCCTCAAATTCAGTTGGGGGGGAGGCTGGAGCATTAGAAAACCAGACCAGTGACGAAGAGGAAGTAAACAAGGGATAAGCAGCATCAATAGAAAACCCTGTTGCTGAGAAAATTGTGATGGGAACCATGGAGTAGGCGGCAGAAAAATCAGAAGCTGTAAATGTAGAAGAAGATACTCAAATAAAAGAAGCAAAAACTGGAGCAGCTGTTGAAGCTGTGACAGTAGAAGCTGCAATTGCGGAAACGGGAATTCAGGAGGAAGGATACCAGATAGGAATAGTAGAAGAAGGGACTATGGAAATTTTGGAGGTTGTGTCCTCTCCGGAGATAAGGGGGACCATTATTAAAGAAGAAAAGACCGAGGAAAAGACCCCTGTGTCAAAGAAACAGAGAGTAGGATTAGGAAACAGGGGTCAGACACCCACTGCAGCAAAGAAAAGGAAAATCAGAACTGTCAAAGCACCAGTAGCAATAGGCAGTGAGGAACACCCAGTGGGAATGGTGAGGAAAAGAAGGAGTCGATTGGCTGTAGCAGTAGAAGCAGCAGCAGCAGAAGCAGCTGCAATAGCAGCAAAGGTAGCACAGACAACAGAAGAAGTAGAGATAGTGGATGCAATTGGGGGTAATATTGAAGTGCCTTTAGCAGAGACAGCAGGAGCAGTTAGAGAAAATAGTGAGTCACCTATGGTAGAGAAAGCACCTGTAACAGGGGTAGATATAGGGATTCCCATTTTGAACCCCAATTCATCTGCTGCTATGCAGGAACCTTCCATAGAAGAACCTCAAATTAAAAATCTCCTGCATGAAAATGAATTATTAAAGGAGGATGTGCAGTATTGCGAAATGAGCTAGAGAGATGGAAGGGAGTAGTTGGAAAACAAGCAGAGAAGAATTTGAACACATTAGCAAATGCTGCAAACTTATTAGAAAATTCATCTTTTGCATTTGAAAATGAGAAGTATGGAGAGACTGTTTGTCCAGAGTGTGGAGATATATTTTTTGCAGCAGGACACAGAGTTGTTGTGTTGGGAGTTACATCACAGAAGCATGTACAGATAGAGGAGGTGGAAGAAGGAATGCCCGAAATCGAATTGATGGGGGAAAATGAGCCAATAATTGAAGAGATCCCTGGTTCGAATTTAGGAGATGAAACAGTATAGTCCCAGCCATTAGGGGACACCGAGCTTCTTCAGGACCAGTCTCATCAGTCAGAGAGACTTGATATAACCTAGAAACAATCTCAGCAGTTCAAAGAAATTGAAGAACAAGGGACTGTTACACAAGAACCAACACCCTTGAAAATATTTAGTGAGGCTGCAACTCAGACAGCAACATTTGATATCAATGACCAAGAAGAAAACACTATTACACAAGAACTAGTGTTTCCAAAATAATTTTCTACAGTTGCAACACAAACTGAGATGGTTGAGATTGAAATGGAGAAGGAGGATGCTGTCACACAAGAACTAGCAATCCTAAGAATATTGGCTGAGACTGTAACACAGACTGAGGAGGCTAAGGTTGATATGGAAATAAAGAATGCTGTTACACAAGAACCAACATCCCCGAAATCCATGGCTGAGACTGCACCATAGGCACAGACCACTGCCACTCCAATAGAGGATGAAACTGTTACAGTGCCAAACCAAAACAAGGAAGTCATTTATCTTGACTCTGATGATGAAAAGGAGATACAAGATACAAGATTTCAAAGGCTGGAAAAGAGGATTCTCTGGTTAAATCTCGAGTTGGATAAATGGCTCAAGTGGATTGATCAGTTCAGGACAGGTATGATCTCTCTCCAAGAACATAGGAATGTCATTAAGGGGCTGAGAGAAAAGTGGGTTGAGGAGTTATTCTTGCAGAAACTCCGGTGGGAGAAACTTCAAGAAAAATTGGAAAGATTGAAGAAACTTAAGTCCTTGCAGTAAGAAAGAGACAAAATGTATACTCTTTCCTTAGAATTGTTGAGTTGCAGGGCTCCATCCCCCTCTTACCCAGTCTTTCTCCATGAGCAAACAACTTTATTTCAATTAAGGGCTCTTAAGGAAGGGAGATCATTTGATTTGGGAACAACTACTCAGTTTTTGGAGAATTTTCTGAAGAGTGATTTTGAGGATCAACATTTGTTATGTGAATTGTATTTACATGACAGGGCTTGTTATATTGAATCTCCATCTAATCCATTACCTTGTCTAGGGGATGTTCAGCTGAGGGCATTTGCCTCCTTTGTCATTAACCATGTAAGATGGCGAGATGCTTTCCAAACCATCCTCAGGAATGAGGAGAATTCTACTCTCCGGATTAGGGGGGAACCTCAGGATCCAAAAGCATTCATAGAAAATCATGCTGAATCTCTCAGGGTTCCTTCAATTGCCCAATACTTTGAAATCTTGCGAGATAAAATCCTTACCACATGTGTCCCAATGATTCTTAATATGCAGCACGATGCCTTGGAAGGTAGTGAATACAGATGGTTGTACTCTTCCTCATCTCTGAAGGAAATGGATCCATATGGCTTTGAAACTTTCAGGCAAGCTTTGACAAGGATTCCTAGATATGTGCAGTGCATGAAAAAGTGTGGGTCCTAGTGGATTGGCTTAAGATTCAAATTCCCTCTCATATGGTTGCCTATGAGTCCTTACAGAAACAGCTATGCTTTGACAGTAGAAGAAGAAGAGTTGTGGTGGGAGCATTGGATATCCTGCTATGGGTTTGTGCCTCTAGGGGAGACACCAAAACTTGCCTATAATCTTACAAATCTCCACAGATTCAACTCAGACTAAGATTCGGACTAGGGGAGGTTGTTGCATGAGGACATGCAATCGGATAGTTGGGTCTAGGAAATGCCCTTTTTGGCCATCCTTATTACATCATTTTGCCTTGATTTCATCCTACTTTCATAACCTATATCCATGTCTTTCTCCAGATCAATCAATGATATTGATAGGTATAATTCGTTATTGCTTTATTTATTTTATGCCTAATATTGTTAAAGATTCTGGATCTTAGTCCTTGGTTTATGCTGATCTGTGTGATTTCATTTGGTCAAGGTCTAAAGCACAGGTGTATCAGCCAAGTGGCACCAGCGGTTACTATTCAAAGCACCAACTCCTCATAACTCTAAGGGACAGCGTATTCATCCATGAGAATCTGTAACAGACTTCCATTGAAACATAACCCAACTATGACAGCCAGATTGCATTCCAGACTGCCAAATCCATTGATCCATTGATTGCTGGAGTAACAACTCCTTCATGAGTAACAACGTTGTTTAATGTGGTTGTAATAGTTAGTTGTAACTCTGCAGCATGAAGATCATAGATCTTAATTGCTGCATGAGTTTAGTGGATCATGATCTGTACTTCCAATGTATAAATATGCAAAGGCTCTCGTAGCTTGGGGTGGGACAATTACCATTTTACATAAGCTGTAACAGAGCACTGATACTGTCAATTTCATCATTAATATGAGAGTAGAGTTCTTCATTTCTGTGTCTTAATTTGTTGTGATTCTTGGTGTATCTGTTAGAAGGATAGGGCTCGCCTTCTCACAGAGATAGACGGTTTAAGTAGGTAGGGTAATTTAGCTTTCTTCTATTGTGTAGTGTGGAATTATTGCAGATGTTACTAGTAGCTGCAATAGAGAATTAGCTTTCCTTTTGGTAGTTCATCATTGCATTTTGAATAGCTATAACAAATTGGTGTTACAGCCAACTGTGTAGGATAATTCGATTAATGCATGTGTGTTTGAATTAGCTGTAATAGCCAAGCTCAATTCCAATATCTTTCAGTTGTTTATGCTTTCTAGGATTTCCAGTAATTATCAGTTAGAGTCCAAGCTTAGATTCTGGTTGCTGTCATATCTTCAATTGATTTAAAGTAGGAAGATTATGATTGAGTAACAGTAGTTGCTGGATGGATCATTTTGGTAAAGATCAATTATTGTAGTTTGATAATCATAGGATTTAACTTCTTGCAAAATCAATCTGGTTTATTTCTATTCTTAATTTTATAACTACTGGGTGATTTCTGTAGGAAGGTAGTTTCAATCAAATCCTTAGATGTGTGAATTAGCTTAGTCTGCTTTTTGGAGTGAGTTTGGCTGGATAGATTGGTAGGATCATTATCTACATTTAGTAAATCAACTGCTTGACATGTTTATGCACAAATTATGCTCATTACCATTGAAATAAAATACCTCCCTGGGTTTGACAATTTATATTGAATATCCTGTGTGTTAGCTTTAATTAACTGACATATAGGGTGACCAACAATGATCCTTAAACACTAATCTCTGTACTTTAAATCTTACTAAAATAGTATTCCTTAATTAAAAAAAAAGTCCCATAACCTTCAATTTTTACAATGGTTATAATTTTTACAATCATGTTAAACTACTATATTCAAACATATCTACTTAAATTAATTTGAGTTAGTACTCCTAAGAAAGTTAACCATGTTGTTAATTAGCAATATAAAATTTAAATTTTAATCAAATATAATTTTGAATATATTAATAGTAATGGGAAAGTTGTCTAAAAGATGCTTAAAATTAAATAAAAGTATGAAAACTTATGAATTTTTAAAGTTTTTAATTTGATTTTAAAAATAGTAGTTGTTGTTTTGTTTTTATATTTATATTTATTAAAATTATGTTTCAATATTTTGAATATTTAAAATAAATAATAGTTTATTAAATAATATTATTAAAAATTTACATTATCGTTTTTTAATAATCATATAAAAGAAGAATTACCTTTTTAATGATTATATAAAAAAAATTTAATAATCATTTGAAATATAAGTGATTGTTAAAAAAATGTTTAAGTAATAATATTTGTATTATTAGCAAATTGTGTAGATATAAACTGTATATACCACTTTAATCAAGGAAAGACAATTTCAAATTCAAAAAGATAAGAATAGAATTTATACACTCTACAAGAAAAATATACACTAGTAATCGTCAATTAGCTTCGATTGAAGCTTATGCATAAATAGAATCATACTTTATGCAAAAGAGGCTATTAATTTTTCACTTCAAGAAATAAATATATGGGACTTAGGGCCTCATCATTCCATAAATAGAAACCATAGTTATCATTTATGAATAGATATTTTATAAATAAAGAAATGGGTGCAATTGCCCTTATTACAAACTATATACTGTGAAAATAAGTTCATATCCAAGATCTATTCAAGAAATTACACTCTCTCATAAGAAAAATTTCACACAACTAGTCAAAGACACAAAAGTTATGCACAAGAGTAGATTTCTATATTAACTTCTCATGATAAAAATACACTAACCAACCATATGAAAGTAATAGGATGCTGTTAAATAACATTGCATCAGCAATTCGAATGGATAAAGATGCCAAAAGAATCATCTCTTCCTCAGACTTGCCAAAAATGCCCATCCCCCCTAGGTGGCAAGTTGACTTTCCAAATCTACCCAAAAGCTCACGAATTGCCTAAATTGTGATTGAAGGTGATGTATGATGGAAAAAAATGCCAAATACGAATTTTGGAAGGAAAACTCATTAAGAAAAGTCTTGGGTAAAAAACAAGTTTCCTAGGTAGACTAGCTTTTCCCCATAGGGTAAAAAGCACTAAAACTCAGAAAATGTGCCTTTCCTAGCTAAATCTTATCCATAATCTTTTAGGAAAGCGCCCAAGTGGCCTATATGGCTTGTGGTCCACACCTTGGATTTATTTGAGCCTCCCATGTTGCCGTGTGGTCAACATAATGGCAATTTCCTAGTCTTTACATAGAATTAACCAATAAATGATTAATTAATGCATCTTATGTAATTAAATGACATGTAGGAAGACTTAATTATTCCAAACCCCCCCCATAAGTCTGACTTATATGGTATAAATATCATAAAATAAAATACTAAGGGCCCAGTAACAAGACTTGGTCACCCTGTACAATACTGCCGGTCCACAAAAACAATGATAGAAGGAAAACCTAATGGGAAAAACCTCCCCTCAAAACATGGACATATCAAAATTGAAAGGTTGCTGATCAACCCTTCACTCCACCAGATGTTCAGCCATCCCAAGTAGTGATCTATGATAGCTAAATGTCTTCTCTGTGAAAGCCTTGGTGAAGATATCTGCAGTTTGCTCACCTGTGGGGCAATACTGCAAATCTATGATCTGGTCATACACTAGGCCTCTAATGTAGTCTATATGAATCTATATGTGCTTGGTCCTCTGCCTCTGTACTGGATCACATGAAACTCTGCCTCTGTACTGGATCACATGAAACTCTAATGACACTCTGGTTGTCACAATAAATGACAGTAGGAGTACTGAAAGAAATCTCAAACTCAGACAAAATCCCCTGCAACTAAACACACTGCGTAGCAGCATTCACTGCTCCTCTGTACTCTACCTCCACTAAAGATAGTGCTATGGAATTCTGTTTCTTGCTGGACCAAAAAATAGGGCCACTTCCAAGCATGAATACAAATCATGATGTGGATTTCCTGTCAAGGTTATCACCATCCCAATCTGAATCTGTGAAGCCCAAGAGATCTAGGCTCGAATCTACAACATAGTGAATCCCATCACTCTTTGTGCCCTGCACATAATGAATGATTCTTTTTGCAGCCCTCCAATGTAGCTCACATGGATGCTCCATGTATCTTGATGCCACACTCACAGCATAAGCAATATCTGGTCGAGTGTGTGTCAAGTAGAGCAAGCTGCCAATCAACTATCTATATAAAGTGTTGTCAAACAATGGTGTAGATTCTGCATCTTCTAGTCTAACTCTAGAAAGGAATGGAGTCTTAGAAGGCTTGCAATCAGCCATCTTAAACTTCTTTAACAGATTAGAGGCATACTTTGACTGATATACCTTGGTTCCATCTTTTGTTTGAGAAATCTCAAGCCCCAAAAATTGCTTAAGAATTCCCAAGTCACTCATGGAGAATGCTTGGTGCATGGTTTCCTTCAATGATGCTATTTGTTCAGTGCTATCACCTGTGATCAGCAAATCATCAACATACGACACTATTAACATTATAAAACCATCAGCAAGCTTCATATAGACATTTGGGCCAGATTTACACCGAACATAAGATTGTGATAGCAGGAAACTGTCCATCTTTGCATACCAAGCCCTGGGGGCTTGCTTAAGTCCATACAAAGATTTTTTCAACCTGCAAACAAGGTTTGGATCTGATGTGTACCCCTGTGGATGCTGCATATATATTCCTTCTTCAAGCTCCCCATGGAGGAAAGCACTTTTCACATCCATGTGATGTACTTCCCATCGCTTGGAAGCTGCCACTGCCAAAACTAGTCTAATGGAGTCTTTCTGCTCCACCGGTGCAAATGTTTCATTATAATTAAGTCCTTGGACCTGAGAATACCCCTTTTCTACCAGCCTTGATTTGTATTTAATGGCTGTAATATCCACTACACATTTGGTCTTATAAATCCACTTGCATCTCACCAACTTTCTGCCTGTGGGGAGCTTGACTAGCTCCCAAGTTTCATTCTTCTGCAATGATTGAAACTCCTCATCCATAGCAATATGCCATCTTGGATCATGTGAGGCTTCCTCATATGTTTGTGGATCAAAACTTATCATCATATAGAATCTCTCAGAAAGATAAGGATCATTCACATTGAGAGCAGTCTCAAACTGTGATCTAGTCCTTCTTTGGTCCCGAGGATTGCCTGCTAGTTCACTTGCTGATTGCAAAGTTTTTGCAGCCCACATAGGCCTTGTAGGTAAGTTAGAATCTGCAATAAAATGATCCTCATCATCAGAAATATCAGAATCAAAAACATTAAGAACATCACTTACTTCTTCATCAGGTGGTGGTGAAGATGGTTCTCCAATTTCAGTGCTCTGAGAGGGCTCTTCCTCAAACTGCACACTTCTTTCGATGAATGCTTTATGAGTGGTCATGTTCAGAAACTTGTAACCTTTGGAGTCCTTTGAATATCCAACAAATAAACATGGTTCGATTTGGGGCTGCAATGCCCTGCTCTTCTCAATTGGAATCATAGCGTAAGCCTTTGAGCCAAAAATCCTGAAATGAGAGATGTCAGGTTTGTGACTTGTCCAAGCCTCGAAAGGAGTGATACCTTTGAGAGATTTGTGTGGAACTCTATTCTAAATGTAAGTGACACAATTTATTGCCTCAGACGATAGCTTGGGAGACAATGCCTTTTCCTCAAGCATACAAGTGGCCATCTCCTTTAGAGACCTATTTTTCCTCTCAACAACCCCATTCTGCTGAGGTATATATCAAACTGTGTGTTGCATTTGAATGCCTAAAGAGGCACAAAATTGCTGAAAATATGATTTCACATATTCACCACCATTGTTAGATCTTATAACTTTAATATGCCTACCAAACTGGTTCTCAACCGAGGCTTTGAATAGCTTAAACAACCCCAAAACTTAAGACTTTAACTTGATGAAATAAATCCAACAATACCTGCTGAAGTCATCTATGAATGTGAGGATGTATTTTGCATGATTCAAGGACTCATGAGGGAATGGACCTGATATATCAGTATGAATAAGGTCTAATGGTGTAGTGGTTCTCTCAGAATTGGATCTCTCTTACTTATGCTCAGGGTGTTTACCTAGGATGCAAGATTGATAGACACCTTTGGAAAACTTGATATTGGGCAGCCCTATAACCATCTCTTTCTCATGAAGTTGGGAAAGGTATTTGTAGTTTAGGTGGTCAAATATTTCATGCCATAGCTTGCTGCACTCATTGGCATGGGTTAACAGAGAAGAATGTGAGGGGTTTGGCACAAAATGAGAAAACTTGTAAATTATAGAACAATGATCAACAGTACCAAATGCAATAATTTTTTCTATTCAAATTTCTGCTATCTCAACATCATTAGGGGTAAAGGTTATTCTCTTGGGCAACCCTGTATGGGTCATCTGATAGACTGACAATAGGTTTGTAGCAAGTCCAGGGACATATAAAACATTATTAAATGACCCAAACTTGAGATCTATGCTACCTTTTCCTTTGCTAGAAGTTTCAGAATTGTCTCCCAATACAATATTTGGACCATTGGAAGAGTCAAGTGAAGTGAAAAAATTACTTGTAGATACCATGTGTCTTGATGCACCGGAATCAATAATGAATGAAGAAGATTTTGAAGTGCTGGCCATCAATGCATGAACTCTCTCTTTATCATCGGAATTTTGTCCTCCATCCTTCCTCCTTGCGCTCTCTGGAAGAGGAATGTTGGCTTTCTCCAAGAGTGAAGTCAATTGGTCAATGGTTTTCTTCATGCAAGAGATTTCAAGAGAAAATCCCTTTCTACAATAATTGCACTTTGTCCTCTCATTCTTCTTGTTCGGAGTCTTCTTGAAGTTGGATGTATCTCCATTTGAAATCTACTTGTCTTTCCTCTCACCGGTGGGCTTCTTAAAATTGCCCTTCTTCTTGCCTTTCAAACCCCTTGAATCTACAACATTCAGGCAGTTGTCTTTGGATGGATTTTTAATGGCTCCCATGAAGACCAATTTGTCTTGTTCTTGTGTCAAAGACTCCATGAATTCTGAAAGTGTCGGGCTCTTCCAATTTTTAATTGCTTTTCGGGTGGAATGGAAGGTCGAGACAAAGATTGAATAGTTGGGGCCAAGCTTGGAGAGAATGGCCAAGACTAATTGCTCATATTTCTTGTCAATACGACATTGCTTCAGCTGCAATACAAGAGATTTAAATTTGGAGAAAAAATCCTATAAATTATCAAAATTTTGGGGACTCAAAGAGACTAGCTCGTTATCCAATTGGTGGCCTCTCAATTCATCGGTTTTCCCGAACAATTCTTGAATTTTCAGCCATACTTCATTAGGTGAAGTGAGGCAATCAAGATGAAATAGAATCTCTCTGGATGTAGTGAGACATAGCATCCCATAGGATTCATCCCTTCGATTGTTTCATTTCGATTTCTCTACTGCTGAGGTTGGCTCAACTTCAGTTGCCATGGTCACCCTGTAGATCCCTTTGCTCCTCAGTAGAATCTCCATTTGTTCCTTCCAATAAAAATAATTTAAGGGAGTGAGGATGATATGCTGTGTATGATCCATTGCTTCTCTGAAATAAACTTATGGACTGATTTTATAACACTTCTGGATTCCAAAATGCGCCCCGTAGAGAATAGAATTCACCCGGTGAATTGATCAATGTGCCATTCCTGAGACTGTTGGATCCTGCAAGACAATCAAATATGATAGGAATATCTTGATAGCTCTAATACCATGTGAAAATCAGTTCACATCCAAGATCTATTCAAGAAATTACACTCTCTCATAAGAAAAATCTCGCACAACTAGTCAAAGACACAAAAATCATGCACAAGAGTAGATTTCTGTATTAAATTCTCATGATAAAAATACATCATCCAACCATATGAAATTAATATGGTTCTATTAAATAAAATTACATCAGTAATTTGAATGGCTAAAGATGCCAAAAGAATCATCTATTCATCAGACTTGCTAAAAATGCCCATCCCCCCTAGGTGGCAAGTTGACTTTCGAAATCTGCCCAAAAGCTCACCAATTGCATAAATTGTGATCTAAAGGTGATGTATGATGGAAAAAAATTCCAAATACAAAGTTTGGAAGGAAAAATCATTAAGGAAAGTCTTGGGTGTAAAAAACAAGTTTCCTAGGTAGACTAGCTTTTCCCCATAGAGTAAAAAGCAGTAAAAAGAACTAAAACTCAGAAAATGCGCCTTTCCTAGCTAAATCTTATCCATAATATTTTAAGAAAGCACCCAAGTGGCCTAGATGGCTTGTGGTCCACATCTTGGATGTATCTGAGCCTCCCATGTTGCCTTGTGGTCCACACAATGGCAATTTCCTAGTCTTTACATAGAATTAACCAATAAATGATTAATTAATGCATCTTATGTAATTAAATGACATGTAGGAAGACTTAATTATTCCAACATATACACATATTAAGAATTAAAATTTTATAATACTTACAGACTCAAGGATTTAAGTGTATGATTGCATACACATTAAAGATATAGGTTTTACAAATAGATGTCAAGTATAAAATATATATATGTTTTTTTTGGGGGTGTATAACTCCCTATTTTTTAATATAAAAATGGTACTTTTCCAAATGCTTCAGTTTATTTAATTTAGATAGACAAAACCGTTCTGTGTGGACGTGTCTTGTTGGAGTTGTATTAAGGGCTCATCTCCATTTAAGTTAAGTTGAAACTTGAAAGTAGGGCTCGGCAAAAATACATTTCTTAAAGTTAGATTTGGCCTTCATTAAGGGCTCGAATTATCATATCCATGACATGAAATTTTTTCCTTTATATCTACTATCCATGAGTCATATTAATGTTTGAAATCCAAACTCTATTTCGAATTATTATATCCATATGAAAAGCAGCCAATGTTTTCAATCATATAGTAAGTAGCGGAGCATTCTCGCATCCATATGAAAAGCGGGCAGTGTTTTCAATCATAATTTCCATTCTAACCTGTGGGGTCAAATTGGTGACAATATGGACTATTGTCCTCTCACTATCACATCCATACGAATATATATATATATATAGTTTGATGATATAATTCAAATCAATTACTTGTATCATAATTTGTATTCTCACAAATTTGTATGTATATTACATATACTAATCCGAAATATCACCAGAGTTTCCATTGGCAGTCTAAAGATGGCATCTGCTACTATCATGAGAATGAAGTCGATGAAGGTGATATTGGCCCTCACTGTAGTGGCGATGATGAGTAATTTTTGTTATTCTGTTTCTGCACAATAGGGAGTCGCATCCATCATAAGTGAAGGTGTTTTCAATCAATTTCTGAAGCACATAAACAACAACGTATTCCCGGCGAAAGGATTCTACAACTACATCTCCTTCATTGCGGCTACTAATAGTTTCCCAGACTTCCTCAACACCGACGATCTCGACACACACAAAAGAGAGCTCGCGGATTTCTTTGGTCAAACCTCGCCAGAAACCACAGGTAAAGATTTTTGTTCTGAATCAACCTTTACTTGATTTAAAATAATATAAACTAATCGCGAACATACTACAAGAAAAATAAAAAATACGATGAACCTTCCCCATAGAAAGGCCATCGAGAAACTTTTCTATGTGTTGGTCGGTGATTGAACTCTTATGTTGGCCGTATATATTTGGGTCTAGCAGCATGCAAGCATCATAGTAGTCTGGAATAAAGATCCTCTTTCTCGCAACAGCCTGCATCAACGTTTACTTGATTTAAAGTGATATAAACTAATCGTGAATAGACTACAAGAAAAAGAAAAAATCCGACGAACCTACCCCACAGAAAGGCCATCGAGAAACTGCGCGTGCTAAACCCTGCAAAAATGTTGGCCCCAATTCCTCTTCCTTCTCCCTCTCCCTCCTCACGAGGACTACGAGATGATGACCCTGGCCCAACTGATTATGAGGGCTGGTTGTGTCGGCAATAGGTATGAGTTGGAGAGGCTCGTTACCATCATTATACCACCAGTGGATTGCTCCTTCAAATATCGCTATTACGTCTCCTGTCTTCACTCGCCTCACCTTCTGACTTCAGTCCTCTTCTTCCTCTTCTTCCCGTCGTCTCTCTAATCTGCGGCCTGACCGCCCTCGAAAGGAAGAATTCTCTCTGAAAGTCTCCGGACACTCTTGGAAAACAAGACCAATTCTTCCCTCACCTGCACAGATAATAGGTATTAAAAAATTCGCCCACATGAGGAGCCAGTTTGTTAGCAACTAATTAAATTTAGTTGAATCCGCAGGGAGGGGCCGCCGCCACGCTGCTCAACCACTTCCACGCACCATTACAACAGATGGCACCAACACAACCATGATCACACTCCCCTTTGAGTGTAACTACTCGGACGTTGTTTAGGGTTAACACAATTCATTACCCTTAACCAAATACGACGACCATCTAATGCATCTAGGATGTACATTTGTTTCACCCTGGTGAATCTTGATGATCCGCTCTTCCAAGTCCATCCCCCCAAAATCTCAGATATAAACGCCTAACGACATAATAAAACAGTTCATAGAGCATAAATGTGATCTAAATGCAAGAACATAAACTAGTGAAACTGCATTCATGCTATGTGCAAGGGCTAATCATCAAGAATGTTTCATGGAGCTACTGGTTGCAAGAGCCGATATTGGGCTAGTAAATATGGCAGGAAAGAATCCAGTAAGCATAGCAGAAGAAAGTGGTTTTGTTTCTTCTATCCATCAAATTATTTGGGATACACTAAAGGCAGGATAGAGAATAAATTCAAGTGATCTCCAAGTATTCTCTCCTCTTCATTTTGCGGTCAGATTTGGTGATACGGTAGTTCTTCAGAAACTTCTACAACAGTCTGACGTATATATGAATGAGCAGGATAGGTATGGATATTCTGCTGCAATGATTGGTGCAATAGAGGGTCGTATTGAAGTTTTCAAAGTTCCTGTTTTTGCTGGAGCCGATTTGAGCTTGACCAATAATAAGGGTGAAACAACCATAGTCCTCTCAGAAGTCCACGGATGCAAAGACGTTATTGAGAGGGTTCTGCTGGATGTTGTTCTAGCAAATGTATTGAAGAAAGAGGAGTTGAAATCCCTCCATTATGCAACTCAGAGAGGCAGTGTAGAGGCACTAGGGAAAATTTTGAAAATAGATTGTGCAGTCAATGCCCTTGATGAGGATGGTTACACTCCTCTGATGCTTGCTGCAAGGGAGGGCCATGCAGATGCTTGTAAAATACTACTTCTCAGAGGATCTGACTATTGTCTAGTAAATCACAGAGGTGAGATGGCTTTGGCACTTGCTGGGAGAAATAACTTGTCAAGAGTTGGTGAAGGTGTCATATTGGATCATCTTGCACGGAATATGGTTTTTTCCGGTGAAGAACTTTGCAAGCACACTAGGAAAGGTAAAGGTGCTCCTCATATGGAGATGGTTCGAATGCTTAAATTGGGATTGCTAACATGGGGCAAATCCAGCAGAAGAAATTTATTTGCAAAGAAGCAGGTGTGGGACCAAGTGTTACATTCTGTAAAAATCGTTGCAAAGGTGATGCAGGTAAACCGATGATATTTAGAATTGTCACTGTTAAGGGAAGAGAGGTTCATTTTGAAGCTGTAAGTGCTGGAAATGTAGAGCTTTGGGTACGTGGAATCAATCCGATTGCCAAAGAAATGACTACTTTGAATGGAAATGCAGTGAGGAAATGAAATCCTCCAGGGAGGTAAATGTGGTCTTTGTTTATTCATTTGGAACGAAACTCATCCAGCCTATAAATGAAAATCCATGGTGGAAATTAACTGAAAATGGTTGCTTTCTCATGCCGTCCTCACACAAATGACATGATACTGATTCTCAACCATACAAAAGCCTTAAGAGGTTTAAGTGAGTATTGTAAATGTAGTCCTAGCCTTGCTTTGAATTAAGATTGCACATGCAGCTGAGCATTCTCAACTACCAATGCAGTTAATTATGGAGGTCTCTTTTACGTTGAAAATTCTGTATCCCCACATTTTGGATGTCATGAAAGGTGCTCAATATACTATCATTTAGAGTGGAATGTAAAAAAAGCATGAAGATAGATAGGTTGATAGATATGAATATCGATAGGCCAATAGATATATTAGTTGGTCCAAGCCTCTAGAACTATTTAACTGTCTATTGTGTATTAAGTGGTCAATTTTGGAGTTAAGTACAGAACCTCTGAAATGACCTTTTAGACATCTTGAAAAATATATAGGTTGCAACTTCTATCAGGCAGCACTGAAAATGTCTATACAAAATTTCAGAAAAGTAAATACATTTCACATGAAATTACATACTACTTAAGTTTGATGTAATTAGTTCTTCTTGTATGAGATGTTTACCTTTTTGGAATTTTGCATTGGCAAGAATTGCCATTACTAAGTGATCAGAAACTTGACATGAACCTTGATTTGACATAGCACTTGTAGAATTGGAGTTTTTGAGGCTAAACAGCTCAATGTGTAGCATATTCTTCTAATGTAAGCACTTGGAGATGGTTCCTTGCATGTCTTTTTTGTGTTATACTGTGTGCACCGTGATGAACCAAAGTAATAGGACATTTTGTTTGTACAGCTAAATGCATGTTTTAAAATGACTCATGAAATTTTACAATTCCAGTATATTGCTTTTACATTTTGTTTATAAGTTCTAAATTTTATTTGTTGAAAGTTTGGGATGCCTTTCTCCGGCTATCAAAATGATAATCCAAGTTTAATTGCAAAATTAAAATTATAAGTTTGGTCTTGGATACATGATCAAATCATGTTACTGTACATAGACAGCTGTTAAGCTTAAATGGGCTAATACTTATCTTCCAGGTTGGTATACTTATCTGTCAAGTTGGTGCACCTTATTTTCCCGGTTGGCATACCATCAAATTATGAACTGGGATTCTCCGAGTTTGTTATGAATAGTAAATACTGGCAATCTCCTGTATTTCAAGTACTTAATAGTATATAGATTCAGATTCCTGCTATTCTATTATCTGTTTCTTGCATTGAGGGTCATTTGCGATCCAGGTTAAACCCGTAATTTTACATTGTATCAGACTGGGCTCTATTTTCTCCAGCGTTCCACCAAGTTTCCAGGACCCGGGAGTGTGGGAGTGCAGAAACACATGAGGGATGTGTAGAGACACCCTGAAATTTTAAGGAAATTCATGGGGGATAGGGAGACGTTGGGGTCCCTAGCATAGGGGGGGCATCTCTAAAATTATAAAGCTTCATGTAAAGAGAATCATTCTTGATCACTCACAAAATTTTAAATCATAATTGAAATACATTGATTCAGATTCATCATTCTAAATAGTACTAAGTAAAATTTAAATATTAAATAATAGAGAATATGGAGAATCATAAGAAGGGCTATGCATAACAAAATGACAAATGAAATACATTTCAGATTCATCATTCTAAATAGTACTAAGTAAAATTTAAATGCTAAAAAGTAGATATTGGAGTCTGAAAAAGTAAATTAAAATAACTAAAAAATAGAAGAGTGACCTGTCAAAGACTCTTGATGTCATCAGTATCTAGAGTCAAAAGTTCAACTGAAAACCAACAATGGATAATGAAAACTGAAAATAAAGTTGCTAACAGAAATCAACATCAAATAAGCATCAAGGAGACTGTTCCATGGACTGGTCCTCTACATCCATGTGCTGCATGAAGTATGTGTAAAATGAAATTAGGTTTAGTTTTATTTAGTTTTAAAAATTTTGTATTTTTTTTTATTATAATTTTTCGGAAAAAATTGGTGGGGTATGCCGAGGTATCCTATGTTTTGGGCAGGGGAAGTCCCTATTTTGCAAAATGCATTCTGCACATTGGCAAATCATTTCATTGTGCATTTCGCCAAGTTCCCCAAAATGGGGGCATGGAAAAATGTTTCACCAGGAGCCTCCTTGTCCTGGGGGCATGCCCCTGGCCCTATGGAACATGTTCTTGTGGAACACTGCTTTTATCTGCTCCCTAGTTTTGGAATTGAAGATCACATCATTTTTATTTGCTTCAGTCTTGACCGTTCCTTTGATTTGAAGATCTGCATGGTGTCTCTAACCTAGATTTCTACATGGTATCGATCTTGTTAGACTAGTTATTTAAGTTATGAGAATGCATATAACAACACCCACGCAGTAAATTTTCTACTGGTCTATGCCATTATTATCTAAGGCAGGCCCATGATTGTACAACTTAGCACATGTCAATTTTCAAATGGGATGAGAGATGTGATAGACCTTCAACCATCCAACAACTTATGGTTTTGTAGACTTTAGGGTTGTTGACTTAAACTATGATTAAGGTTTATACAGTGCTCATGTGTTGGTAGACACAATAATGAAGGTATCCACCACCTATCAAGAGGCGGGGCACTATTTTACACTGTGAGGCATTTAACCATCCGGTCTGAATTAACAACCATGGTGGCTCAACCACTTAACAATGGCTTCCTTGCGGGAGCATGCTGACCACATTTTTGAGGAATTGAATCTTGGGTTCCCATCACAACGCTCTACGTTAACCCACCTGGTTGACCTTTCGTGGCTGTTGGAAGAAGATAATAAATCTCATGGCCATAAATCTAGCTGCTTTAATCTGTATGCCAGCAATGTCTCTTGCACTTTTTTGGCTTTTAGTTTACTGTTTCGTTCGCTACTTTATAATTTGTTGATATCAACAGCAAATATAATCAATGGAAATTGGATTGTAAAGCTTGCTCTGCATTCATATGGCTCTTGCAGGTAGTTTGATTTCACATTCCGGAGATTTCATTTAGATTTCATTGTGTGCTGCTTGGGAATGATGTCACCTGATAAAATCTTTGATGAGGGTCATCCATACTTCTAACTGACTATTTTCAGCACTCTAGGTGTTTCTAACTTACAAGGAAGCAATGCCCCATAATTTTCTACCTTAATACACACTATTGGAGATGTTGAATATTTAAAATGGGAAAGAGTTTTAATGGTTACATTTAACACTAGTATTTCTGCAAACTATTGGTAAGAATTCTGCCCATTTTCCCTTTGAGAATGCATTTGATGTTGTTCAATAATTTTTTTTTGACAATTCCCTGAACATTTGAAACTCTATTGGCTTGTAATATTATATTGTTTTTTGCTTTTATTTAATGGTTGTAATATTAGTAACTTTTTCTTATATTTAAAAATATAAACTATTTATCTAACAAAATATTTTATTTAAAATAGACTCAAATATTTATAAATATAAATATGAAGTGCAATACTAATATTAATTCAAATAACACTTTAATATAAAAAAAAATTGGATACCCCTCGGAAACTATAATGCTAACATAACTAACAATTATAAAATATAAATCAACCATAAAAAAAATTAACAAATTTTTTATGATAGAAGGTTAATAAAAAATAACAAAAGTAAAATTACATTAAACATAGTTGTAATAATAATATTTAAAATCTGTTGGGAAAAATAATAATATTTAAAAATTATTTTAAACTTGAAATATAATTGTCCATGCATTTATGAGTATTATTTTTAATAAACACATCATAACTAGCTTCATAGGAAATTTTTTATTTAATTTTATAGATATACTTTAATATAGGTAACTTTAAGTAACTAACATTTTTACGATCAATTATTCAACTCTTTTTCACTCAGGGATTATCACTTGTGCAAATGCTTTAATATGGATTGAGTTGTTTACAGTCATGGGCCATCAGCGGATCTGTTCTCTTTTTTGTTTTTTAATATGAACGTGGTTGTCCACTTGCTCGGTCATCACTTGGGGACAATTTCGTTTTTTGAAGTTATGTAGATTATGTATGTAAATGCTCTATAGTCGATGCATCTAAGGGTTATATTAGAAAGTTTGATGTTGGTTGTTTTTATAAAATTCCCTTTGTAGGAACATTACTAGTTTTTTTTATGTTTCTGCTATATCATGATACCTTATCCGTGGACATGAGATGTTTTGTAATTCATTTTTTTATTCTATAATAACATATCAACTCTAGTCACTATGTTCTTTCAGAGAACATGTAGAAAACTAAAACCGTCATTGATGCATAATCCGTGGATGTTCTTTTTGAGAATTTCTCAATATCAAGGATATTTTTGGTTCACTACTATTAGATCTCAAATTCCAATTGACTTGAATGTCTTTCTACAGTACCCCTTTACTCTATGTTCTTAGACTTTTTTATATTTTGGCTTTTCAATTGAATATTTTGTTTCTTTTAAGCTCAATAACTTTGCTTTGTTTTTTTATAAACAATAATTCAGAATATTTAGTATTTATTTGTGCATTAAATCCTCTATGATAGAGAGCCATTTCTTTGTATTTTTTTAATAAACAACAATCCATAATCTTTAGTATTTATTTCTGCATTAAATCCTTTAAGGGAGGAAGTTACTGTTTTGCTGTTTTCCTGCAATAAATACTTTAGGAAAGGTAACCATTGCTTATCTTTTTGTTATTTTCAATAAACATCAATTAATAATATTTAGTATTTATTTATGCCTTATATCTTTTAAGGAAGGGACTAAGCTGCAGCTCTTGTTTATTGTAAATTCCAATAAAGAAATAATGTTTATGACAAAATTATCATTAAAAAATAATTATTCATCATTATTATTTATTGTAAATTCCAATAAAGAAATAATATTTATTACAAAATTATTATTCAAAAATAATTAAAGAGGGTGTATTTTTATTTTATTAAAATTATAAAATGCACGATATAAATGGCTTAAATTGAAATTTAATTATTTAATTGAAATTCTTTTTATAGATTTTAATAAATGGCCTCCTTGATGGATATCAATGTCAATAAAATGTTTTCAATAATGGATATGAGTATGAGGGACTTGGACATGGTCTAGGAAGGATGCCTATACACTTCTAATGCTGGCTTGCATTACATTGACTAAACTAAACACACACCATTTTTTTAAACATATTTATAAATTAATCACATGCATAAATACATTATGCAAAATTTTGGGAAAGCATAAGCCTATTATAATACCCATAACATAATTATAACATGTCTTTTATGATACCCATAACATTTGTGTATTAGTTTCAATAACTACTAGTGAGTTTCAGCAGGGGAGTTTCAACAACATGCTACACATGTGTAACAACAACGACTCGTGAGTTTCAACAACTATTGGTAAGTTTCAATAGCTACTAGTGAGTTCCAGCAGCTATTGGTGAATTTCAAAACGTGAGTTTCAACAGCTGCTGACAAGTTTCAACACCTACTGGCGAGTTCCAGTTCCAGCAGCTACTAGTGAGTTTCAACAACATGTTATATGTGTGTAACAACAATGTGAGTTTCAGTAGCTACTGGTAAGTTTCAATAGCTACTGGCGAGTTCCAGCAGCTACTGGAGGAGCATGCTATAGGCGTGTAACAATAACTATTTCAGCACTCCATTATTTAGTTCAAAACTTTTACTTAATCTAAAATTCAATTTGAAACAAGCTTGCTAATTTGATTAACAAACTTTAAATTTGATAAACCAAAATCCTTCCAATTTTGGCTTAAACTTCGAGACTAATAATATGAAATTGTATCATTAAATGACAAGGCTTAGTAAATAACACTTTCTTCTATAAATTTTCATTAATCATGAAGACTTAAACTTCATAAATTTTATTTTAAAATAAATTCATTCTTAAAAATGGAAAAACATCCTCCCACGTTATCATATCCTTTCATGACTTTAACTACCAAAGCATATTCTTAAATAAACAAATTATCATAGTAGTTTTGTTTCTTTAAATAAACCAATCCATGGTTTTTGTAAACCATACAACCAATTCATGGGTTTTCTCTAATTAACTAAATCATCTCTTTTAAATACAAATAACAAACCAATTCTTAAAAATGTTAATGCAATTTACACATAACCAACCCATGGTATTTTAAACTATACAAACCAATTCAAAACAATGTAAACAGAGAATGTAAACAAGATATTTCCTTCGTATTTTTCTAAATGTACCTAAGGAAATACAAACAGGTAAAACCAGAAATTACCAACAATTTCCAGAATTTGTTAAACCATTTGACTACAAGAAACTTATTATCAGAATTTAATTCAATTCTAAAAATTCTAACTTATGGTTACTAAATTATGACGAAATAAATTAAACGCATCAACTCCATTAAGATGCATAATATAAAATTTTAATAGCTAGTTATTATTTACTGTCAAGTAAATTTTAGCATCTGGTTAATTGATAATAAGCTTAAAAATAGAGTTTAGGGCGGTTGGGTTGAAGAAATAATTATTCACAATGAATTAGACTTACCCAGAAATATTAATACATTTAAATTTCATTTGCACCTGAATTATAATTATTATGCATAGAAATGACACAAACAAAATTTTTGGAAGCATACTTGCATAGAACATAATACAAATTCAAAACCAAGAAATATCACCATTAAATTCTCTCAAACTATCATTTAACAGCGAAATTAGTAGATATTAGAATTCTGCATATACTTATCTAGAATCTGTACTCAAACGGGAAGCTGAGTGCATGCGAGCCACACTCCACCCAACCATAGAACTTTTCCAGCATGTATTATTTCATATCCCAAGTCCACCCTTGAGCCGAGATCCATACATTAACCAGAGGTAACTCACCAACCCCCTCAACTCAGTCATAGGGACAAAGTAGAAATAACTGGGAAGTATGAATAAATTACAACTAGGCACAAACAAAACAATAATTTTTAAACCAATTCCATTCCAATTTCGCAATTAATCCACCAGAGCTCCTTCACAGACACACAGTGATACACTTCACTGCAAGCGTCGGAATTCCACTTGGGGTGTCATGCGCAAATTGTCAAATGACTGGTCAATTCAACCAAAGGGCTACAATGCTCTAGTACAGGTTGTAAAACAACACTTTCTTCCACCTCTGTGAATTCAAATACACACAGTGATATTCTTCACTACAAGTGTCTGAATTTCACTGAAGGATTTAACCACCACAATATATTCCCATGAAATTGTATCAACAAGCAACAATTATCAACAAGAAAATTGGGAATAGCCACTAATTTCCCTCAAACAGTACGAATAACCAATTTTTCTTCCCAGTCTCACATTCAGGTTTTTCCTTTCTCAATGCTCTCCCCCTTTCCACTTGTTTTCCTTAATACTTCATGGAAAATGAGTTCCCTCTTTGGGTACCCACGTGGCTATCCCAAAGGAACCATGTTACCCTCTCCCATAATTTCAATTAACAATGTAATTAAAATTAATTAAGTTCTCCCAAAGTTTTAAATTAATAATATTTAATTATTAAACACTCTCCCATTTGAGTTTTGCTTAGTAACATGGGTTTTGGGATTTTAACATAAGGTTTAGAAAAGACCTGATCAAGGAGACAAGGTACACGGGTAAACCTTACCCCCTCACCAACCATGGTTAATATCTGGATCTCTTCTTCAGCGTTTTGCTCACTACACAACTAGCTGGAAATTTTATATTAAAATAATAAACATGCTATTTACATACTTCATAGAAAAAATGTTTAGAATGTAGTATCAGTTATAATATCTGAGCCATGGGTATTACAATTCCCCTCCCCTAATAATTTACACCGTCCTCAGTGTTTACCATTGTATCAAAAATATACATATACATAATTACTGCAGGAATATTTACGTTATTTATATACACATTTCAAAATAGATGCATATATTCTTCCTGCATTATATCTTCCATTTCCCAAGTAGACTCCTCAGGGTTGTAATAGGTCCATTGGAATTTTACTTGTCTGATGACTCTGTTCCTGAGTATATTTCTTTTGTGATCCAATATGGAAAGTGGTTGAACCTGTATTTCCCCTTCAGGTTCCACCTGAAGAACAAACCAATCAAGCACATGATTATTATCATTGAACATACTTTTTTCAGTAATGAAACATGAAATACATTGTGTATTTTGACCATGGGAGGTTGTAACATGCCTCTCTTTACCCCTACCTTTTGTAATAAAAAGTATAAATGATGTACTAGTTTATGGTGAGGAGCTCAAGGCCAATGCGCCACCAATAAACTTTGTAAGATTTTTTTATTTTACAAGTCATAATGGTTGACTATAGACTTAGGATATTAAGGGCATGACTCAACTTAACGATGGGGCATGAATCCACTAGGGGAGAGGGAGAGATCAATAGGATAAGAAGCCATGAAATTTTAGGATGTTGATGATGAATGTCATCTTGGTGCCCGTAGACACTTGAAGGAAAACAATGGGTTACTAAAAGTCTTAAGTGTAGTCTTGGGTTATGTTAAATGTTAATTGTCAGTCCTAGGTAGGATTGCAGAGATGTTATTATCCACCGCAGGATAATAACAAGATCCTATGACCTATGTGTTAGTACAAAACTAACAATTATGAAATGACTTCTAGTTAGACTAAGTGATCACCCTCTTATAAATAATTATCTTAGCTACAGTGGATACCACTAGCAATTAAAATGGATAAAGGAACTAATATATTCTTAAAAAAAAATCCTCCTTGTGTACAAGATAGATGAGGTGTCAGAGTTATTAAGGATATCATTACACTAATCAAATGAGTAAAAATGCTAAACAAATCATTTATATACATAAGAAGAGTTATGTAGATATCAACCCTACTACACTCATTACTTCTTTTTATATATATATATATATATATATATATATATATATATATATTAGTATTTCATACTAAAACTTAAAGTTATATATTATTATGTTGTTTATTTGAGTGAATAAACAAGGATTATGATATGAAAAGAAAGTTCATAAAAAAAGGCGGCGGTAATTCTCCTAGAGGGAGGGAGATCGATCCCATCCTTAGAATAGGAATTTAATGCATTCTTTCCAAAATATTGAACAATGTGACATGTTCTCCATGTATAGAAAGAGAAGGAGTTCCTCCTCAATGAGAACGGGTGCAACCGTCAAGGACTAGACTTGAGGGAAATCTTCAAAACTACCACTTGGCATTGTTTGAAGTATCGACTTCCAAATGGCATGGATAAAATTCTGAGGTTGGGAAGACTCCACGAGGAGGAGGCACAATCTAAATGCTTATTTATAGATGATCACAGTCAGTAGAGACCAGTTCGCCCACTGTGGAGTCTGCATTATTGTTCTCTGCATATTGAGAGAGGTGATCTCTGCTTTAGAGAGATGGTGATCTCTACATCAAGGGAGAGCATTCCCAGCTCCACGACTGGCAGAGGAGGTGCATTACCAAGGAGGATAACTTCTGCCTTTAAATCGCATGAGAGGAGGGAGGACATAGGCCAACACCTCGATGGAAACTGATGTTCATGTCAAGTAAAGGGGACAATCTCTCTTTAAGTTACAGGTTTTCCTCACTTGTGCCTTAACTTAATTATTTGTTTCTTTATGGATCTATTTTATTAATATTGTAATGTAAGAGAGCACTCCTCATAACAGGATGCAGTTCTGTTTAAATTTCCCTAAATATAAATGTCGATTGTTGCTTGTGGGAGTCAAGAGGGAGTTCATATGTGAAGGATGCAAGTTCCATTTGATCTCCTTGTTATTGCTTGAGGATTGGGTACTACCATAACATACTTTACCTTTGATAAATTATATATATTTATATATATAAATATTGATCACCTAAGGAAAATCCCCAAGCTCAGCGTGAGGGTTGGGTGCTATCATGCCTTACCCGTGTTGATAAATTATATTTACTTTATCATTTAATACGTTTCCGAGCTCATTGTGAGTCTTGTGAGGGCGCGTAGCCCGATAAACATACAAAACTATTTATAATTATTACTCTATTTTCCTAGATCCTCAGAGCTTACTAAGGGCATAACTCTTCTGAAAAACACGACCTTACATTTTTCCCGCGAGCGAATGCGCCGCCATGAATGTACCGGGATTAAATCACCCTAAAAGTTGTATATATATATTCATACATTTCTGGGTGGAATCACTTAGGAAACAATGATCTATGGGCTTAAGCACTGCTGGATAGAATCGCTTAGAAAACAACGATCTATACCTTCATACACATATGGTTGAAATAACTATATTATTGTGCTTAGTTGTGAAGGGACCTGATCCCAAATCCATCAACACAAACTTATAGATCTGTCTATTAATAAAAATATATATATTTGTATATACATTAACTTATCACAACCATAAAGAAATTAAATATCTACTCTCTCTCTCTTTATATATAGAGAGAGAGAATGTGGGCTATTTATTATATGTTTACATTTATTTCATTTAGGAGTTGGATGAATCTTAAAAGTATCGACCCTATTCGTTAAATTAACTGCCATTTTTTTATTTTCTAAGTTATTGTGAGGTGGGGCGATCTCCATGTGGATAATTGACCATCTGCACTTTATGATGGACTATGTATTGATATAATTCATGGACGGGTGCATTTGCAAAATATTATAATATCTTTTTGCTCAGAGATAGCAAAGGCGCAGTATTTGGTTCATGGAAAATTGAAGTGTTATATAGTATATATACATATATATTGGAAGAAGCCATCGTATGGTTTTTTTGTGTTATTTATCCAATCATAAGTTTGAGGAGACTAAAATATGTAACATTATGTTATGTATAGGTTAGAAAGGGGTGCTATCCTTAGTACAAATTTTGAAATACATTTATTGGGTGTAAATAATTGAGAAGGGATAAACTTGATGCCTTTGAGTAATCTCCACGAGTTTGTTAATGCGAGGTAGGAAGTATAAGATTAGTCTTAGTTCTTAAGAAAAATGGAAATAGTAAGGTTCTAGGATAACATAAATATCTACCCTAGTGGTATCATTTCCAGCTCGGGGGTGATCTCTTGGTGGAAAAAATATACACTAGACAGAGTCGATGGATGGGAGGAAAGTTCTAGTCAAACCTTCAATTGCCTACAGTCAACCAAGTCTATTTGTCTTAGATAAGTAATCTTTAACTATTTTGGTGTTATAGTGAAATTGTTGCCAAGTTCTTTGAAATATATATTCTAATTTTATTGATTAGACATGATTTCGTATATATACTCATACATCTATCTATAAGTCTAAATGTTTATTGTAGATTTGTGATGAGTATTATAAACCTACGGTTATGAGCAAGGTTGAGCTTATTCTTGAAATTATGAGTTATTTCTTAGCCCTTGAAGGTACAATAATATTTCATGAGTTTTTACTTATGTTTTATTAACCTTTCTTTTTGATAAGTATTACCAGCTACAAGGATACTATGATTAGTGTGAGGACTTAATAATTGTTCAAACTAATGTTTTGTTTTACATCAGCCTTCTTAATGGAATTATTGTCATATCATATAGATGAGTTTATATTTATGTGATGAGCAAAGCCTTTATGGTTCATTCTCATATATGGATATTTTGTGCTTTTAAATTAATTTATATAGCACAAATACATTGTGAGATTTTATCCTATCTTTTCTTATGGAAATTCATAACTAGAAGATATGACATTGCTAGATTTACTCATAGGTGTTATTCATTGACACCAAAATATATTGAAATGTTGATCAATTGTCCTGGAGATAGGGATATTGTAAAGGACTTATTCCCTTCGATTCATGAGTTATCTTAAAGCATTTTCATATATGGTGAGAAATAAATTATACTATGTGAACTTAATTTCCAATGGGTTAACATATCTCTAACCTTGATTGGGAAAGCAAGGATTATAGATAAGAGAGGTATGTTATGGTCCATAATAGATGAATGTAAATGGTAAAGACACATAATCATATTAGAAGGATTGTATTGAAGGGGCATGATCTCCAAGTAGTTCGGGACTCTTAATGTATCCTATGATAAAACTTCAATTGAAAGGTTTTACATATTCATTGCATAAAGGTTTAAATTTGATGATAATGATGTTAGCCCTTATAGATATTGTTTATAAATCGTAGGCATCAATGTATATTGTGATTGTTGTCTTATTCATAAAATGCTTAGTGATTATCCAAATAACTTATGAATAAAACGGTTTATTGCGATAAAGGTTTCTCACATGCCTATAAGTTAGATGACTATGATTGAATGGTTACACACATTTTGTACATCATGGTAATTATCAGGTGATGACTCTCAAGTTAAATGGGTTCACCTGGATTCCAATGAAGAATATTTGACTATGATGACTAATGATATTAAGGCTAATATCATTGTTTGTTGGATGAAAGATATGAAAGGAAAAAAAAATTACTTCCCATTTCCTCAAATATGTATCGATGATTTCTAGTACATTACAGAGGTAGTGCTATATCGTAAGCTATTGATCCAACTCTACATAGGACCTCAAATGTGCCACATAATATGGAGGCTAGTTTCTTGTATTTTCCCAACCGCAAAGAACTTTTATTGCCTCTAAATTTTAGGAACACCATGTCCCCAACTTGGAATTCTCTATGAGTTCTTCTTTTATATGCGTAACTCTTTTGATGGTCTTGTGAGATCTTTAAATTGTGTTTTATCTTTACTACTTGTCGCTCGATATCTTGAAGCATTTCAGGCCCAATGATTAACCTGTCTATTGGTTTGTCCCAATTGATTGGAACATTACATTTTCTACCATATAAAGCTTCAAAAAAACTCATTCCCAAAGATACTTGATATCCATTATTATAAGTGAATTCAACCAGATACAAATACTCTTCCCATTTTCTTGGTTTGTCCATGACATATATCCTAAGCATGTCTTCAATAACTTGATTTACACGTTCAATTTTCCCATTAGTTTGGGGATGATAAGATGTGCTAAAATTAAGCTTAGTCCCAAACTCCTTCAATAAGCCTTTCCAAACATTAGAGGTAAATTTCAAATCTCAATCCGACAGAATGGTTTTTGGAATGCCATGCAACCTACCAACTTCTTTCATATAAATTCATGCAATTTTAGCTGTCTTGAAAGATGATTGAACCGTAATAAAATGGGATGATTTGGTTAACTCATCAACCATTACCATGATAGAATCATGTTTCCTAGTGGTTCTTGGGAAACCTGTAATAAAATCAATAGTTACTATGTCCCATTTCCACTCTAGAATAGAGAAAGGATGAAGCAAACCAGCTGGATATTGATGCTTCGCCTTGACTTTTTAACATTCTAAACAATGTGCAATGCAATTCACCACTTCCTTTTTCATGTTTGGCCAATAATGATTTTTCTTTACTACTGTTAGATTTTTATGGTATCTAGGATGCCTTGCATATGGTACATTATGCATTTCACTCATTATTATTTTCTTAAACTCTTCATTATCATATACATAAATTCTATATTTAAAGTGAAGAATACCACCCTCTGTCCATGCATAATTGTAGAACTTTAACGATTTATTTCCTTCTTGCAATGCTGTCGTCGCCTATAGATAAATTTTGTCATTTTTGAATGCTTCATGCAATCTGATTTGAAGTTCAGAATTCCAAGTACTGATGGCTAAAACATGCATCGAATGAACCCTTATGCTGAGTGCATCTGCTACTCGATTTTCATTGCATTTTAAATACTTGATTTCAAAACTGAACTCACTTAAGAATTCGATCCATCTTGCTTGCCGGGTATTTAGCTGAGGCTAATCAAATAAATAATTTAAATTTTTGTGATTAGTTCTTAACTCAAACTTCATTCCGAGAAGATAGTGCCTCCACATGAGAATTTTGTGAACAATGAATTCTAGCTCTAATTCATGAGTAGGATAGTTTTTCTCATGCTCCTTTAACTTCCGTGACTCATAGAAAATCAGATGTCCTTCCTGCATTATAACTCAATTGAGTCCTTCAAGTGATGCATTGGTACATGCCAAATACTCTTTATCCAGGTCTGAAATTTTCAATATAGGCGTGCATGTGAGCAATTCCTTTAGAATTTTGTAACTGTTTCCATATTTTTTACTCCAGATGAAAGGTACACCTTTCTTTCGCAAAGATGTAATCTGATGGGTTATTTTCAAGAAATATTTTATAAAATTTTTGTAATAACCAACCACTCCCATGAATGATATTGCCTCATAAACATTGCGAGGAGCAGGGCATTGCATAGCATGCTTTACTTTAACTAGGTCCATTTCCACACCTCTTCAGAGATGATATGGCCCAAGTATAACAACTGTCTCTGGTAGAAAGTGCATTTGCTGAGCTTGGCATACAATTGATTTTCTCTCAATATTTGCAAAGTAATTATCCTGATATGTTCTTCATGCTCCTCCTCGGTTTTGGAATATATAAGTATATCATCCAAAAATACTATAATGAAATTATCCAAAAAATACGTGAATATAACATTCATTAAACACATGAATGTAGCGAGAGCATTCATCAAACAAAAAGGAAGCACCATGAACTCGTAATGCCCATATTTGGTTCTAAAGTCGGTTTTACTGATGTCTTCATCTTTAATGCGTATTTGGTGATATCTGTATCTCAAATATACCTTAGAAAATATTCGCGCACCTCTCAACAGATAAAAAAGATCACAATTCTTGGTAGAGGGTACATATTCTTAATTATGGCCTTGTTTAACTGCATGTAGTCCACACACAATCTAAGTGTGCCATCTTTCTTTCTTACAAAAACAACTGGAGCACCCCAAGGTGATATACTAAGTCATATATACCCCTTCTTAAGTAACTCCTCAAGTTGCATTTGCATTTCTTTTAACAGTGGAGTACCCATTCTATATGAAGCTTTTGGTGTTGGCACAACTCCAGGAACCAAATCGATTGTGAAGTCGATATCCCTCTTGGGTGGTAACCCGAGAACTTCTTGAAATACATCTTCAACTTCTTTCAGCACTAGATATTTGTATTGTCCCTAAAACAACAAAAAATTAAAAATTTTCCCGTACGGCTAACATCGTCTATTCACATAAATATTTAACAAATTAACTTCAGTACTAGGAAATGAATATAAGACTCATCAACACAATGAGAATACATGGTTTATGAAAATTGGTTTATGATTCACTGTTTGATTTAATTGGATGCGATCGTCTTCTATTTTATGGTTCTGCGGAAACGATGTAATGTCATGGTTTACAAATGAACCTCAACTGAATAATAATTTTAGTCTGATTGATCAGTTTAGTACTTGTAGAAAACTTAATGGTATTTATGTGTGCATCTTGATTATAGTTAAAAAGTATGTATGCTTTGAATTTCTAAAGTGTTGAAATCCTTATGTCATTAGTTCAGGATTTATGGATTGTATGAAGAGAGTAATAATACTTTGAAGTTTAAGTTTGAGATAGTTGAGTTACTGGCCGGGTTGCCGAGAGGCAAGAGGAAGGTGGTGATGTTCCCTGGGATTACTTAGCAAAAAATTTCTAAAGCATCAATCAAAACTTGTTTTGCAGGTGTAGTAAATAAAGACCCTACACTAACTTCCTAAGCTCTCCTACATAACAACAACCTAAACTTATGAAATAGCAATGGATAAAAGGAAACTTTAGGTTAAATGCTATGTATTAAAAGAATGGAATTTTGAACAATATCACGACCCTAACTATAGAGACGGATAAAGTATTACAGTGCTGGTGGGGGTCATTGTAGCATTGAATGCTACCCATGTGATATTCACATGTTTGCTTTCCAGCTGGATGAGGGTTATACCCTTGGCCCTAGAGACCAATTTGTTCATTTCATGGTTTTGGATTTGGATGGAAGCCTCACGCTTGTTCTCTGGTTAGATGGAGATATATGCTTTGACCTGAGCTTCTCATGGTCATCGTTTTCACTGGTACCCTGCGTAGATGTGGAAAGTTCTGTTTCAAAGATGAGGTAAGGCTCTTTGTAAATCATGGGTTTCATTAATACTGGTTGCTGTAAGTTGTATTCGTAACTATGATAATTCGTTTCTCTTTTGTCTCCTTGCTGGTGGGGTTTTGTAGGTAAGACTAGTCTTTGCGTTTTCGGTATTTTTACTAGGGAGATGAAGAAAGGGGAAAACATTAGACTGGTAAGCCCAGGACTCTTTCATGGCTCTTTCTCTCCCTATAGCAGCAAAGGAAAACATGCTTGAAAGTCCTACCGTTTTGGTTTTAACTTTGTAATGATGAAGTCCTTCAGGCTTTTAGTTTCTGGGTGAAGCTTTGGTCAAGCTCTAGTTTAGTTGGCATAGATGAAGGCGACTGTGGGTTTTTAAGTTTGGATCTCTTCGGCTAAAGGGAATGCTGACCTTGGTTTGTAATTTATTCTAAATATTGAAAATGAAACAATGGTGAATTTATCTGAAGGGATAAACCTTTATATGATTTTGTTTAGTGTTGTAGGTTACGTTTTCTTCTCTATGGTTTTTGAATGGGAAATGGAACTGGGTAATTTTAAAGCCTAACAGGCTCTCATACACAGCGTTGGGGTTTAATGATATTTTGGTGATGTATTCATAACTCTGTCTAGCATGATTCCCCAGCTAAAATAAAATGTTTCTTATGTCTTCAATCGTGCTTTGCTGGTTTGAAAGGCTTCTATTAGTTTCCTTTGTTTTCCAGTTTCATAAGCATGTGTTTTAGTTAGCTACGTTTTTGACATCGTGACTCTGTTTGAAACGAGTTCTTAAATTGGAATAGAATGTATTTTGTTTTTAATTTATACTTCTTTATTTTTAAAGTGGAAACACATACTGCTCTGTGATTTTAGGCATTTCTTTTTTATTAAGAGGGTGATGGCTCTGTGTTTTATTCCAGTCTGTTTGATAAATATTTTAATGCTTATGTAAAAAGATGCTGAGAGCGTTAGCTCTGTCACTACATGCGTGTGTTTTTGGGATGGTTCTGTCTGGTTTACAAAACTAAAGCTTGTAATTTGTGAGGGCATAGAATGCCTCTGTAATCACTTTGATCATTAAAAGGATGGAAAGATTTAACGAAATAATAATTATGCAAGCCCTAACTCGATTTCTTTAATTCATTTTATGGTTTTGATTAAAGAGGTCTGAGTTTATTCCCATGCTGTATCGTTTTGATCTCTGTGGGAAAATAAAAAGTTTTCCCAACCGATGGTTTAAAGGCTTGATTTTAATTGATGGATACTCTTGGTGCTAGTTCGAGTTTTAGTCTTTTTAATTAATAAAAATACTAGTTGGATACTTGTGCCTCCTTCAAGTTTTGTTGTACTTCGGTAACTAGATGCTCCAAGTCCTTTAGTAAATATGGACCCAACATAAGTATCTCTACCGGACTATCCCAGGTCACCGGTGTCCTACACTTTCTTCCATAGAGTACCTCGAAGGGACTCATCTTGGCAAAGATATGGTATTTGTTGTTGTAAGCAAACTCTGTGAGGTGCAGATAATCCTCCCATTTCATGGGTTTGTTCATAACATACATCCTAAGCATATCCTCAAGGATTTGGTTCACTCGTTCCATATATCCATCGGTTTGCGGGTGGTATGCGATACTGAAGTGTAGTTGTGTCTCCAAACCGGAGAATAATGACCTCCAAAAGTTACTAGTGAACTTTGGGTCTTGATCTGAAATGATTGCCTTGGGTATCCCATGCAATCAGAAGATCTCTTTTAGGAAGATGTCTGTGATGTGAATAGATTTGTATGTAGACTTCATTGGTATAAAGTGTGCTGCTTTTGATAACTTGTCTACTACTGCAACGATGGAGTCATTCTGTCTCTTACTCTTGGGTAAACTAGTGATGAAATCCATACTGATGACCTCCCACTTCCACTCTGGAATGGGTAATGGTTGCAGTAATCCTGAAGGGTGCTGGTGTTCTACTTTAACCAGTTGGTACTCTTGGCACTTAGCGATGAATAAGGCTATGTTGGCTTTCAACTTAGGGCAGAAAAAGTGTTTCTTTATTGCCGATATCATATTTTGATATACCGAATGTCCTGAGTAGGGATTTTGATGGAACTCTGTGAGGATGTTAGGTCTAGTGTCTCCGCTCTCTAGAACATAAAGTCTCTCTTTCGACCATAGGAGTCCCGACTCGTCTATATTATATTCTTTTTTTGTTGGAATAACCTATCCTCTTGGATATTTTTAAGGATCTCGACATAGAATCGGTCATTCCTACATGTCGTTCTAATCATGTCATGCAAGTCTGAGTCAGTTTGAATTACTGTCACCTCATATAACATATGATCCTGTCAACTTAAAGCATCGTCAATTTTGTTCTCCTTTCCTTTTATGTGCTTTAGCTCAAAGTGGCTCTCACTAAGGAAGGCTAACCACCTAGCTTTCCTAGCATTTAGGTCAGGTTGGTCAAACAAGTACTTCAAACTCATGTTGTCCGTATTCAATAGGAACTTCTTTCCCATAAGGTAATTCCTCCACATCTTCAAGGCATGGGTGATGGCGGCTAGTTCAAGATCGTGCGTGGGATAGTTTTGTTCGTGCTCCTTCAACTTTCTTGACTTGTAGAAGATGGCGAATTCATTTTGCATAACGAATTCACCGAGTACTTCTTTGTTTGCATCTGTGCAAACAGCAAAGTCCCCATTAGGGTTGGCAATCTGTAAAATCGGTGTGCTCGTCAAAAGTTGTTTTAGTTTATGGAAGCTTTCTTCACACTTGTTTGTCCAAAGAAACATTTTTTCCTTTTTCTGCAAGGCAGTCATAGGACAAGCAATCCGTGATAAGTTCTCAATGAAATTCCGGTAGTATCCGACTAACCCTAAGAATGATCTTATATCGGTCACGCAAGTGGGTGTAGGCCATTCCTCTATGGCTTTAATCTTTTCGGGGTCGACTGCTATCTCTTTCTCAAAAATGATGTGACCAAGGTACTGTATCTATGGTTTGTAGAAATCACACTTGCTAAACTTAGCGTAAAGTTGGTGTTCTCGTAATACTTGTAACACTATTCAGAGATGTTCTTCGTGTTCTTCTTCACTTTTGGAGTAGATCAAAATGTCGTCGATGGAGACTAGTATGAACTTGTCTAGGTATTTACTAAATATGTTGTTCATCATGCACATAAAGTTTGCGGGTGCATTCGCCAATCCGAAAGGCATTACCAAAAACTCGTAATTACCGTATCGAGTTCAAAAGGCGGTCTTACTGATGTCTTCGTCACGGATTCTTACTTGGTGGTATCCGGATCGTAGGTCGATATTCGAGAATATCTTTGCTCCTTCGACTTGATCAAACAAGTCATCGATTCTAGGGAGTGGGTAACGGTTCTTGATGGTCAACTTGTTGAGTTGATGGTAATCGATGCACATCCGCATAGTCCTGTCCTTCTTTTTGACAAAGAGTATCGGTGCTCCCCAAGGAGACACACTTGGTTGGATGTATCCTTTCTCGATCAAATCTTGTAAGTACAGCTTGAGCTCCACCAATTCTGGTGGACTCATGCGGTAAGGGGATTTAGAAACTGGTACTGACCTGGGTGTCAATTCTATAGAAAATTCTAAGTCTCGTTTGGGTAATAATCTCGGTATTTCCTCGGAAAACACATCCTTGAACTCTGCAATAACTGGGAAGTCTTCGATCTTTTGTTCCACATCGGCCTCTAGTATTTGAATGTTGACTAGAAAGAGTTTACATCCCTTTCTTACATACTTCTTTGCCTCTAAGGAAGATATCTGTCTTACAGAAACTTTCTTAGGTATAACTTGGATCTTTCTTTGATTCCCTTGGTTATCCGTTCATAATATTGACTTGTTCAAGAAGTCAAGCAGTGCATGATGTTCTTCCAACCAATGCATGCCTATAAGTATGTCGTAAGAACCTAGTGTAGGATATTTAAATCCACCTTAGTTCAGAACCCGTTCAAATCTATCTCACAAACTTTAACTAGTTTGGAGACTTTTCATTTGGTACCAGTGGCTAGTTGTACCAACCATGGTTTCTCGTGACTCTCTCGGTTTAACTTAAAAGTATCGACTATCTTAGGGGAGACATAGCTTCGGCATGCACCGAGGTTTATCAAAACTGAAATAGCTGTGTTTGAGATCTTACCCTCAATTTTGACCATAGTGGCCTGGTGATGTGCTTGTCGGCCATTAAGTGCGGCATAAATCCTTGGTGTTCTTTCCATGTCCCCTACTGTTGGGTCTTCTTGTATGTTGTGTAGAACCCCGTCCATCTTGTTGGGACAATCTCGGAAATAGTGGGGCCCTTGGCATTTCCAGCAAGTAATGGTTGGTGGAGCAGCTTTTGCTCCCTTGTTAAAAGTTGGTTTGTTAGCATGTGGTGCGGGTACATTTGGTCGTGCAGGGGGGTCAGTTGAAACCTCTGTTGGGTGGGAAACTATTGTTTTGTTTCTGGGAAGTTGGTGGTCTAAAACCTGGTCTTCGGTTGTCTGAAAAGGTTCTGAATCTATGTTTATTTCTGTTTATGTTATCATTCCTTGGTTGTCCATGTTCATAACAGAGTTTAGATTTGTGTAAAGTCATGTCCAAAGTTTTAGGCATGTCAAACTCAATCTTCTCTTGAAAATTGGGAGGTAGGCATCCTAAGAATTGTTGTATCTTGACTTTTCCATCCCTTATATAAGGAACATAATGTAATAGATCCAGAAATCGGTTGATGAAGGCTTCCATAGTTAGGGATCCCATCTTCAGTTCATGAGATTCTTTGATCTTTTTGTCAAAGAATCTTTCGGACATGTATTTTTCTTGAAACAATTTCCTGAAGGCACTCCATCTAATGTCTATTACTTTGTGCCCTTTGGTATGCTTTAGGTCTCTCCACCATCTAGCTGCTTTTCCATTTAGGTTGTAGATGGCTAGTCTGGCTTTCATCTCGCTGGAATAATTGTGGACTTTAAAATACTTGTTCATTCCTAACAGCCACTCCTCAACTTTATCCCTAGTATTTATCTCTCCATCGTAAGTGGGAGATTTAATTTTTTGGAACTCTCCTTGTAAACTGTCATCACTTTTCCTCCTTTTTTTGCAAGGGAATGGTGAACCATCATCATTGGAAGAGCTCTTACAATCCTCTTCCATGAAATTAGGTATGTGCTCTTCATACTCACCATATTTAGCTCTGATGGATCTTTTTGTGTGACAGTTGTTTTCTTTGGATATGTTAGCAGAATATGTGGACTGTCCCTGGGTTCTTTCCCCTATTAAGATCTGAAGCAAAGCTTCATTTATAGCCTGTTATTCTCCTCTTTCCTGCATATTGTCATCTCTGAAACTCTGGAATTATGCTTGTAGGTTCTGCATTGATTTCATTAGATCTGATTTCAATTCCACCGTGATCTCTTGCTCTCATGGTGTATATTTCAAGTTTCCATGTATATTGCTGTCGTTTTCTATATTCATCATTTAGGTTGTATTTGTACCTGCAATGTTTCATCAATTTGTAAGAACAAAAATCTATTAGTTTATATAAAGAAATTTATAAGTAGATGTTTCGAAGTATATGTATCTGCAATAGATGTTCTTAGTAATTAGCCCAATAGGTCACTTAGTATTGTAGTTGGGCTCTGATATCACTTGTAATGTCCCTAAAACAACAAAAATTTAAAAAAATTTCCGTACGGCTAACATCGTCTATTCAAGTAAATATTTAACAAATTAACTTCAGTACTAGGAAATAAATATAAGACTCATCGACACAATGAGAATACATGGTTTATGAAATTGGTTTATGATTCACTGTTTGATTTAATTGGATGTGATCGTATTCTATTTTATGGTTCTATGGAAGCAATGTAATGTCATGGTTTACAAATGAACCTCAACTGAATAATAATTTTAGTCTGATTGATCAGTTTAGTACTTGTAGAAAACTTAATGGTATTTATGTGTGCATCTTGATTATAGTTGAAAAGTATGTATGCTTTGAATTTCTAAAGTGTTGAAATCCTTATGTAATTAGTTTAGGATTTATGGATTGTATGAAGAGAGTAAGAATACATTGAATTTTAAGTTTGAGTTAGTTGAGTTACTGGCAGGGCTGACGAGGGGCAAGAGGAAGGTGGTGATCTTCCCTGGGCTTACTTAGCAAAATTTGCTAAAGCATCAATCGAAACTTGTTTTCCAGGTGTAGTAAATAAAGACCCTACACTAACTTCCTAAGCTTGCCTACCTAGCAACAACCTAAACTTATGAAATCGAAATGGATAAAAGGAAACTTTAGGTTAAATGTTATGTATTAAAAGAATGAAATTTTGAACAATATCATGACCCTAACTATAGATATGGATAAAGTATTACAGTGCTGGTGGGGGTCATTGTAGCATTGAATGCTACCCATGTGATATTCACATGCTTTCTTGCTAGCTGGATGAGGGTTATACCCTTGGGCCTAGAAACCAGTTTGCTCATTTCATGGTTTTGGAGTTGGACGGAAGCCTCACGCTTGTGCTCTGGTTAGATGGAGCTCTACGCTTTGACCTGAGCTACGCTCATGGTCAGTGTATTCATTGGTACCCTACACACATGTGGAATGTTTTGTTTCAACAATGAGGTAAGGCTCTTTGTAAATCATGGGTTTCATTAATACTGGTTGCTATAAGTTGTATTCATAACTATTCTAATTCGTTGCTCTTTTGTCTCCTTGCTGGTGGGGTTTTGCAAGTAAGACTAGTCTCTCCGTTTTGGGTATTTTTACTGGGTCGAGGAAGAAAGGGGAAAACGTTAACCTTGGAAGCCCATGGCTCTTTCTCTCCCTGTCGCAGCAAAGGAAAACATGCTTGAAAGTCCTATCGTTTTGGTTTTAACTTTGTAATGATGAAGTCCTTCGGGATTTTAATTTCTGGGTGAAGCTTTGGTCAAGCTCTACTTTAGTTGGCATAGATGAAGTCGACTGTAGGTTTTTAAGTTTGGATCTCTTTGGCTTAAGGGCATGCTGGCCTTCATTTGTAATTTATTCTAAATGTTGAAAAGGAAACAATGGTGAATTTAGCCGAAGGGATAAATGTTTATATGATTTTGTTTAGTGTTGTAGGTTACGTTTTCTTCTCTATGGTTTTTGAATGGGAAATGGAACTGGGTAATTTTAAAGCCTAACAGGATCTTATACACAGCGTTGGGGTTTATTGAGATTTTGGTGATGTATTCATAACTCTGTATAGCATGATTCCCCAGCAAAATAATTTTTTTCTTATGTCTTGAATCATGCTTTGTTGGTTTCCTTTGTTTTCCTTTGGTTTCCTTGGTTTCCTCTGTTACTTTCCTTTGTTTTCTGGTTTCGTACGCACATGTTTTAGTTAGCTATGTTTGTGAAATCGTGACTCTGTATGAAACGAGTTCTTAAATTGGAATAGAATGTATTTTGTTTTTAATTTATACTTCATTATTTTTAAAGTGGAAATGCATACAGCTCTGTGATTTTAGGCATTTCTTTTTTATTAACAGGGTGATGGCTCTGTGTTTTATTCCAGTGTGTTTGATAGCTCTTTTAATGCTTATGTAAAAAGATGTTGAGAGTGTTAGCTCTGTCACTGCATGCGTTTGTTTTTGGGATGGTTTTGTTCGGTTTATAGAACTAAATCTTGTAATTCGTGAGGGCATAGAATTCCTCTATCATCACTTTGATCATTAAAAGGATGGAAAGATTTAACGAAATAATAATTATGCAAGTCCTAATTCGGTTTCTTTAATTCATTTTCTAGTTTTGTTTAAAGAGGTCTGAGTTTATTCCCATGCTTTATCGTTTTGATCTTTGTGGGAAAATAAAAAATTTTCCCAACTGATGGTTTAAAGGCTTGATTTTAATTGATGGATACTCTTGGTGCTAGTTCGAGTTTTAGTCTTTTCAATTAATAAAATTAAATGTTGAGTTTAAATGCGTTTTCGTAGGGTTTCGTGGATCCTTGGGAGATCCCTGTTTGCATTTAATTACTAAATATTTTAAAGTCTATACTCTTTAAAATCTTAGCCCTACACTTCTTAAATCTAAATGTTGGTGTGAAAGTTTAAAAATGCAATTCAGTGCAAAAAGGTGGAATACAGTATAAAAATAATTCTTAAATTCTAGGAAGATTTTTAATGGTGGATTCTATTTACATGGAGATCTAGCACATGCTAGTACAGCTAGCCCTACTAGATCTTGGCACTCATATTTAAGATAGGGTTTAGTATTGAATAAAGTTTTTAAACAGAAACATAGAAATGGACTAAGATAATTTAATGTTTCACCCTGGAATCCCATCCCATTCAGCCCTTGCTCCATAAAACGTAATCATATTATAACTACAGAAACGAAAGTTATGTACAATACTTTTAAATTTAAATCCTAATTTATTCAGTTGTAAAATAAAATGTAGTTTCATACCTGATTCATGTAGCTTGCCTTTCCTTTGAAGAGCCTGCACACTCAAACACTAGTTAATGGAAGCAAAATATTTTTAGATGACCTGTAACTTTGGACCAAATAACTTTGGAACTACCACGTTCCTCCCAACCATGACCCTTAGAACCGTTCCTAGTTCTAACTGGATCCCTCTGAGCTGGTTCCAACATGCACTAGGAAAATAGAGGACGTAGGGAAGACTGCTGACAATGATCAGATCTTGGAAATAATAAGCTCCTTCAATTCTGTGGGACAATTCTTTTCTCTTACCATAAGAGAATGATAGAAAGAAAAGAAGACCCCTCACTTTGGGGATTGTCCTTCTTTATATAGGTGAACTTTTGGAAATATAGCTATTGAGTTAATAATAATATTTCTAATACCAACTTCAATTTTTATTTTAAATTTGTTTATAATATATCTAAAAGATATTTTAACTAATTACTCACTCCTAGTTTATCTAGGACTTTTAACTTCTTTCTTTATTACTTTATTTTAGAGGAACTTTTATAATCTATATACTTGGTTACAACTATGTGTTTCTATAAGTTAGATCACAATCTTTCCTTTATATATAATAGTACTATAAATAAATATCTTATGCATACTATTTATAGATAAGTGAGACTTCTTTTATAAATAATCAATCTGATTATTTAATTAATTAAATAGCATAATAACTCTTTGATAATTATTTAATACAAGGTCCAATTCTTTGGACAAGGTCTTTTTGTAGGTTTGGATAGTCGACTAGGTTAGGTAACTCTAGGTCCCTCTTACATTTTGGATTCCCTCGTTTAACATGGTAGTTTCCGCAGTCCTTGATGAGAGATAGAAATGATTCATTTAACCAATTAAATAATTGTGATGAATAGTAGTGCTATTCAGAGTCTTCTTGACTCAACACTTTTAAGATCAAGTAACCCTGAGTGCTCTTCAGAGCTTTGGCTCAATACTCTCACATGGGCAATTTGCTAGTACAATTCCAGAGCATCCTGCTCAACACTAGTACTAGAATGTGTTTGTGAAGCACATCTAGACATACAAATGACCTCGGATCCAGTACTTATTATCAAGCTTGGAGTGCTCCAAAATTTGCAAAATTTTATTGTTTCCAATTTGCAAATCTTTCAAAGTTTGCACAACATCCATGGTCCCTGTCCCACTTTGGTGACCATTGGATTTGTTACCTTGTACTTATCCACTGACATCTTCAACAAAATTAGACAATACATGATCCTCTGGCATCTCTTTAATTCTGTTTGCCTATCTTTATTGACAATCTACAAATTAAATGGCTGAAAATTCCTGTGTAACACTAGCAATTTGAGCCAACGATGATTGCTAGTTTCAAAGATCAATTTCATCATATCTTCTTATACATGTATATATCTCTTTTTAAGAAATTAAGTTTGATCCCATAGGTTCGAGAGATGCATCTTGTGCTTTGATACCAACTTGTAACGCCCTCTTGCATTACATTGACTAAACTAAACAAACACCATTTTTTTAAACATATTTATAAATTAATCACATGCATAAATACATTATGCACACTTTTGTAGAATCATAATCCTATTATGACACCCATAAAATAATTATAACCTGTCTTTTATGAGACCCATAACATGTATGTATTATTTTCAATAACTACTAGTTAGTTTCAGCAGCTACTGGTGAGTTTGAACAACATGCTGCATGTGTGTAACAAAAACTACTGGTTAATATCAACAACTACTGGTGAGTTTCAGCAACACGCTACAGGTGTGTAGCAAAAACTACTGGTGAGTTTCAGCAGGTACTAGTGAGTTCCAACAGCTATTGGCAAGTTTCAGCAGCTACTGGCGAGTTTCAACATCATGATATAGGTGTGTAGCAACAACTATTGTTTCAGAAGTCCATTATTTAGTTCAATTTTTTTACTTAATCTAAAATTCAATTTGAAACAAGTTTGCTAACTTTCTTAACAAAAATAAAATTTGATAAACCAAAATAGTTCCAATTTTCGCTTAAACTTAGAGATTAATAATATGAAATTGTATCATTAAATGACAAGGCTTAGTGAATAACACTTTCAGCCGTTTCTATAAATATTTATTAATCATGAAGACTTAAACTTCATAAATTTTCTTTTTAAATAAATTCATTCTTTAAAATGGAAAAAACATCTTCCCACGTTATCATATTCTTTCATGATTTTAACTACCAAAGCACATTCTTATATAAACAAATTATAACAGTAGTTCTATTTATTTAAATAAATCAATCCATGGTTTTTGTAAACCATACAACCAGTTCATGGTTTTTCTTTAATTAACTAAATGATCTCTTTAAAACAAAATGTAATGACCCTTTTTCAAAATTTTATTAAAATGCCAATTTTTCCATTTTTTCCCCAATTTTGACCTTCGACTAGTTTTACTGTTTTGACCTCCAAATCAACCCAAATGCTCCCAAATCCTCTATAGGAGTGTATGAATGGTATTTAGACTGAATATTAGGGATTTTTTATGGCCCTCCAAATACTGCTGCAAACTTGATTTGTATTCTGATCAATATATGTAATTTTGACTAGAAATTTGTGCATCAAATCCCCCGGGGTAACACTGCAAATGGCCTTCCAAATGCCTCCAAACTCCCACGAATTTATGAACAGAGGCATATAATGTGTTAAGTATGTTATTAAGGTCTCATATGCACCATTAATTGATTTTTACTACTGTTCTAACTCTCTCACATTCAACAGCAAAAACCCCCAATTCGACCCTCGGGGAAATGACACTATTTCACCTCTCAATACAAACAAACTAAGTAAAAATGATTCAAATGCTCAAGTACAGTAAATGAAACTTGTATAATATATTCATGGCAGTATATTAATCAAAAATATATCATAGAATCATCCATCCATTCGAAATAATCAACCTTATAGTGTCATACATCAAGGCATTGGGGAAATGGACATTGTTTGCTCATTAATCAATAATTTTGCATACAGTCAATGGGTATTTCAACCTGAGAGTCTCTTAATATTAATAATAGAAGATATGAAGCTATTACAATCATAAAATTATCATATGAAGCTCTCCCAATGAGTGCAAGATCTCACCCAAAGCGCAATCCCTCAAGGAACCTGAATATGCCTTCAAAATTGGAAATGGTGGAGAGAAAGTGGTGCACTAAACCAGACCATGAAACTTCCTGTAGCTGCTACCTGCAAATAAAACTCCATTAAAGCACCATGAAAGACCTGAGTGGCCTCTCCAAACACCAACTTGGACGGGAATCTTTCACCCTCGAAATTGGTTAAGGCAAGAAACTAGTCATCCACTAATTCTCTCTTCACAAATGCAATTTTTCTCAAATCATCAAAATCCATTCTCATACTTGATTTCTACATTTTATAACCAACATTAGCCTTCAAGGGGTCGAAATCCTCTCAATAGATTCAATAAATTTCCATTTAGAAAATATTCCTCATTTGCCACTTGTCTCCTACTTCCAACCTTCCATCTTCTCCCAAATTCAAATTTGAGTCTCTTTAGCTTCCCCCAACTCCATGAGCGCCTTCCCTGAGCCTGTTTTTGGGGCTGACATGTCATAATGGTCAGGTGTAAGAATTCAGGTTTGAATTTTGTCATAAATGTCATAGAGGCTTCATTATTGTTGTCATAAAACTACGGAATCTAGCCCAAGTGTCCACTAGTCTCCAATTTGACTCTTCCTCTCCCATGGAGGTTACTATTCCATCCCATTTAGACCTAATATTCTCAATTCCATGTGTTATGACTTACCAACTCACCCAAGAGTGTTCACCTTCCCATGAATTCAAATTGGCAAGAGAGAGCTACCATGTGTCATTGAAAAATCAAGCTAGTGTGGGTCCGACCACCTCCATATGTCTCCAAAACCACTTGCCACTTATAATTTCTCTTGAATTTATTTATTCACCATGTTTATTAAATGCTTGAACCCTTCTAATGTCTAAATATCATTTATTGGCTTCCTTATCACCATCCCACATGTGCCCATCCAACCTAGGAAACTAGTAGGATTGATGGGATTGTCTTACTATGCACTTATTTGAATGGGGGCATTACAGTCCTCCCCACCCAAGATTGCTTGTCTTCAAGCAATTTCAAATTTGGATGCTGCAAAATCTTCTCCTCTTCCCATGTGGCATCTTCATTTGGTAAGTCCTTCCATTGCACTAAATATTCTTTGATGATTCTACTCCTCAACCTTCTTTCCCGTGTCTTCAAAATCTTTTCCGGAACAAGTGTGAGTTGACCTTCATCATCCAAAGGAAGAAGTATTTCTAAAGTGATGATTTTCTGACCAAGAGCTTTCTTGAGACAAGAAACATGAAATACATTGTGGATTTTACTCCCTTCCGGAAGTTCTAGTTCATATGCTACTTCTCCAACCTTTCGCACTACCTTGTATGGCCCATAGTACCTTGGTTTTAATTTTTCTGCTCCATTCTGTTTGAGAGATGTTTGTTTATAAGGCTGCAACCTTAAATATACTAAATCATTTACTTGAAAGGTTCTTTCTTCTCTATGCCTATCAGCATATTGTTTTTGCTGATTTTGAGCAACCTACAAATTGTCTTTCAAGAGCTTTAAAATTTCTTGGCTCTCTTCCACCCAATCTTTAGCCTTTGGGGCTATACTATCACCAAATTTAATGTCAGCAGATGTAAGTGCATCATAACCATATAATGATTTGAAAGGATACATTCCTATTGACATATGATAAGTGGTGTTGTAGCAAAACTCACCCAAGTGTAACCATTTTGCCCATGCTTTTTGCTACCCTCCCACATAGTTTCTTAAGTATCCTTCCAACCATTGGTTTTCCCTCTCTGTTTGTCCATCAGTTTGTGGATGATAACTGGTACTTGGATTCAATTGAGTGCCTACCAATCTAAAAAGTTCTTGCCAAAAAGCACCCATGAATCTACTATCTCTATCATTGACAATGCTCTTGGGGAGCCCATGCAAACTGAAGATTTATTTGAAAAAAATATCAGCCACTTGTGCAGCACTAAAAGATGAAATAATAACAAATAAATGAGCAAATTTTGTCAACCTATCAACTACCACATAGATGCAATCCTTACCCAAGGATTTAGGCAATCCGGTGATGAAATCCATGGAAATACTGTCCCATTTTTGCTCCGGGATGGGCAATGGTTGTAATAGGCCGGCCGGACATGTAATTTCTGATTTGTTTTATTGACATGCTTTACATTCATCCACATACTTCTGAACATCTTCCTTCATCCCCTTCCAAAAAAATATTTGCCTCAACTGTCTATAAGTTTTGAAGATCCCCGGATGGCCCGCTAGTGGGGAATCATGTGCTTCTTGCAAAATTCGGTACTTGAGCTTGGAGTTATGAACTAAATAAATTCTTCCCTTATAATATATCAGCCCATTCAAAATCCTATAATTATCATCCCCTTTGACTCCATCCAACACATCACAAGCAAATTTGTCTTTGGCATATTCAACTAGTAGCATGTTTTTCCAATCCCTGGAAATATCCATGAGAGAAAAAGAAGGCCTTCTTGACAAAGCATCAGCTACTATATTATTCTTTCCTTTGACATATTCAATATCAAAATGATAATCTTGAATCTTGCTTACCCACTTTTGTTTCCTTTCATTTAGATCTTTTTGGGTGAGAAAGTGTCTTAGACTATTGTGGTCAGTTTTCACCACAAACTTGCTGGCCACCAAGTATTGTCTGAATTTGGCCAATGCATGCATAATGGCCAGCATTTCTTTATCATAGATGGAGTAAACTTTTTCATGAGGCTGCAACTTTCTGCTCTCAAAGGCTATGGGATGTTGGCCTTGCTTTAGGACAGCCCCTATTCCTCCACCTGAAGCATCACATTCCACAACAAAAGGTTTAGTAAAATTAGGAAGTGCAAGTATGGGACAACTACTCATTACCTCTTTCATTTTTTGGAAGGCCTTTTTAGCCTCTTCATCCCACTTGAAAGCATCCTTCTTAGTCAAATCAGTGAGTGGAGAAGTCAACTTGGACAACCCCTTCACAAATTTTCTGTAGTAGGTGCATATGCCAATAAAGCCTCTCAATTTGGTAATATTTTTTGGTGATGGCCATTCCAAGATAGCCCTGATTTTTTTCATGTGTACCTTCACTCCTTCTTTCCCAATAATGTGCCCAAGATATAGTAATTCTTTCATCCCAAACTCACATTTTGATAACTTAGCAAATAAGGACTCTTCTTGCAAGATTTTCAACGCAATCTGTAACTGCTGCAAATACTCTTCCCATGTTTTACTTTAAATGAGAATATCATCAAATAAAACCAAAACAAACCTTCTTAGTTGCTTGCAAAATATCCTATTCATACATGCTTGAAAGGTGTCTAGAGCATTAGTTAACCCAAAAGGCATGACAAGAAATTCAAAGTGGCCAAAATGACATCGAAAAGCGATCTTTTGTACATATTCATCTTTCATTTGAATTTGGTGATACCCTGATCTAAGGTCAATTTTTCAGAAGTATTTGGCCCCATGTAGCTCATCCATGAGCTCATCAATCCTAGGAATAGGATACCTATTCTTGATAGTCTTTTTGTTCAAGGCTCTAAAATCTATGCACATTCTCAATGTTCCATGTTTTTTCTTCACTAGCACTACTGAAGAAGCATAAGGGTTAGAGCTTGGTCTAATGAGTCCCAACTCTAGGAGTTCTTGGATATCTTTTTCAATCTCATCTCTGAACTTTTTAGGATGTCTATAAGGTGGTATCTAAATGGGTGAAGTACCCTCCTCCAAAATAATATTGTGCTCAAACCTCCTATCCAGTGGCCTACCATGTGGAAGGTCTCTAAAAACCTTTTCATATTTTTGCAAAAGTCTCTCTATCTCCTTTGGGTGTTTGACAATATTTATAGTTGGCTCGGGAGATGTAATATGACATTCAGCACCCATTCTATATCCCCATGCCTCAATATAGATCTCATACTATTGCCATTCACTACTTGATTTGGATAAGTGTGTTGCCCTCTCACAATTCTTTGTACTCCTTTTGAATCTTGAAATTTCATTTCGGGAATTTGATAATTTACTGTATGATCTTCTATTGAATACAACCATTTCACTCCCAAAACCACATTAGTATCAGCAACATCAACCACATAAAAACTATCAACAAAAGTATATTTACCTATGGTGACTTGCAGCTTTGGAACCCATGTTTTGCATTGCATTGTGTTGTGACCGGGATTAACAACTGTGAAGCCATCAAATGGTTCAATAGGTATCTTTCTTTTATCTACCATTTCTGCATCAATGAAGTTATGAGTGGCTCCTCCATCTACCAAAACTGAAGTTCTTTGTCCTTGTACCATACCTTTGCATCAGATAGTATGATAGCGAGGTACTGCTGAAAGCACTGCCATTCTTGCTTTGTCCGGTGAAGGCTGATTTTCTTCTTGTATTTCCTCTTCTACTATTGTCTCATATGCCTCTTCTTGATCTGAAATATGTCCATCTTCATCCATGCCCCCATCATACCCCTCATTATCAGAAAATACTTCTATGTATTGAGCCTTTCTTTTGGTACATTTGTGCCCCGGTGTCCATGGTTGGAAGCATGTGAAGCACAGTTTCTTTTTTATAAGTTCATCCCTGTTTAGTCCCTCTTTTTTATTCCTCTCAAATGCCTTTCTTTGCCAAGGTTTCTTATCATATCCATCCCTTTTCCAAGGTTTCTTTTCAAATTTGTAGCTAGGTTTAGGAGGAAATCTCGTTCTAGGAAGCACATTTTGGAGATCCCTAGTCAAGCTCATTGCATCTTTTAATGTAGTTGGCTTGTGGGCTTTGACCAAACCTCTTAAGGGTTCATCCAAACCTTCAATGAATAGAAATACTAATCTTCCCATAGATACATTAGCCACCTTGACTGATAATTTTTCAAAGTCCAACATATATTCAGTAGGGGACCCAGTTTGCTTCAATTGAGCTAGTTCTTTGAAGGGCAATTCTGGATCTTTTTGTTCAAATCTTTCTAGTACCCTGTCAACAAATTATCCATATGTTTTAACCTGATTATGACCCAAGGTTTTCATCCCATGAAACCACCATTCATTGGCATCTCCTTCCAAATGCAAAATGGCCATTTTTAATGCATCCTCTTCCAACATAGGATTCAGCTGAAAATATACATCCAATTTTTGCACCCAAGTGTTAGCAGAATTTTGAGGAGAACCATCAAAAGTAGGAAGTAACATTTTTCCAATAGCACTATTTAATTCTTTTTTTTGGAATGTACTCCTATTGTCTCCCTTCCTTTTAATCTTTTGCATAGCATCAATGTAGTCATTGAGTGGTACACCTCTTTTACACTCTTCATTCAAATCATTCCAATCATTTACTAGTTTCTTGTAATCCAATTCAAGATTGGGCTCTTCTTTGGGTGTGAGAAATTTGGGTGCAATATGCCTTTGTGTGCTTTGAAATTCATCAGGTCTATTATGAGGTCCTATACTTGAGAAAATATGCTCATTCCCTTTCACCTTTTCCCGTGAGTGTGAACCACTATTATCTCCTATCATCCCTTTGCTTTGAAGCTGGCTAATCAACAATTTGAATCCTTGCAACAATATGTCACCTATCCTATCCACGTTTGTTGAAATTTTATAGAAACATGGGTCTAAGGTTGCAATAAGTTCCTCCTTATATCTTGCTCTGCCCTCCTCCTCTCTACCCATGATTTCAGTAAAAGACTTCTCTTCTTCTACTACCTCTTCTTCAACAAAAATATTTTCAACTACTGGTTCAAGGGGTGGTGGATTATTCTTCTGACTTCTTGTTAAGACCATCAGGTGCCAAGAACATGCTCTAATACCACTTGTAATGACCATTTTTCAAAATTTTATTAAAATGCCAATTTTTCCACTTTTTCCCCAATTTCGACCTTTGACTAGTTTTACTGTTTTGACCTCCAAATAAACCCAAATGCTCCCAAATATTCTGTAGGAGTGTATGAATGGTATTTATACTTGAATATTAGGTTTAGGGATTTTTTATGGCCCTCCAAATACTTCTGTAAACTTGATTTGTATTCTGATCAATATATGTAATTTTGACTAGAAATTTTTGCATCAAATCCCCCGGGGTAACACTGCAAATGGCCTTCCAAATGCCTCCAAAATCCCACGAATTTATGAAAATAGGTATGTAATGTGTTAATTATGTGATTAAGGTCTCATATGAACCATTAATTGATTTTTACTACTGTTCTAACTCTCTCACATTCAACAACAAAACCCCCCAATTCGACCCTTGGGGAAATGACACTATTTCACCTCTCAATACAAACAAACTGAGTAAAAATGCTTCAAATGCTCAAGTACAATACATGAAACTTGTATAATATATTCATGGAATTATATGAATCACAAATATACTAGATAATCATCCATCCATTTGAAATAATCAACCTTATAGTGTCATACATCAAAGCATTGGGGAAATGGACATTGTTTGCTCATTAATCAATAATTTTGCATACAGTCAATGGGTATTTCGACTTGAGAGTCTCTGAATATGAATAACAGAGGATATGAAGCTATTATGATCAGAAAAATATCATATGAAGCTATCCAAATGAGTGCAAGATCTCACCCAAAGCGCAATCCCTCAAAGAGCCCGAATATGCCTTCAAAATTGGAAATGGTGGAGAGAAAGTGATGCACTAAACCAAACCATGAAACTTCCTATAGATTATACCTGCAAATAAAAATCCATTAAAGCACGATGAAAGACCTGAGTGGCCTCTCCAAATACCAACTTGGATGGGAATCTTTCACCCTCAAAATTGGCTAAGGCAAGAAACTAGTCATCCACTAGTTCTCTCTTCACAAATGCAATTTTTCTCAAATCATCAAAATCCATTCTCATACTGGATTTCTACATTTTCTAACCAACATTATCCTTCAAGGGGTCAAAATCCTCTCAATAGATTCAATAAATTTCCATTTAAAAAATAATCCTCATTTTCCACTTGTCTCCTAGTTCCAACCTTCCATCTTCTCCAAAATTTGAATTTGAGTCTCTTTAGCTTCCCCCAACTCCATGAGAGACTTCCTTGAGCCTAGTTTTGGGGCTGACATGTCATAATGGTTAGGTGTAAGAAGTCAGGTCTGAATTTTGTCACAGATGCTTCATTATTGTTGTCATAAAACTAGGGAATCTAGCCCAAATGTCCACTAGTCTCCAATTTGACTCTTCCTCTCCCATGGAGGTTACTATTCCATCCCATTTCAACCTAAGATGGTCAATTCCATGTGTTATGACTTCCCAACTCACCCAAGAGTGTTCACTTTCCCATGAATTCGAATTGGCAAGAGAGAGCTGCCATGTGTCATTGAAAAATCAAGCTAGTGTGGGTCCCACCACCTCCATATGTCTCCAAAATCAATTGCCACCTAGAATTTCTCTTGAATTTATTTATTCACGATATTTATTAAATGCTTGAACCCTTCTAATGTCTAAATATCATTTATTAGCTTCCTTATTACCATCCCACATGTGCCCATCCAACCTAGGAAACTAGTAGGATTGATGGGATGGTCTTACTATGCACTTATTTGAATGGGGACATTACACAAAAATAACAAACCAATTATTAAAAATACCAATTGGTGAAATTGGCATGGAATTGGTTTAAAAACAGACACATAGTGATACACTTCACTGTAAGTGTCGGAATTCCACTCAGGGTTTCATTCACAAATTTTCAAATGACTGGTCAATTCAACCAAAGGCCTACAATGGCAGTACAGGTTGTAAAATATAGTTTTCTTCCATCTCTATGAATTCAATGATACACAGTGATATTATTCACTACAAGTGTCTGCATTTCACTCAAGGATTTTTCCACCACAATAGATTCCCAGGAAGCTGTATCAGTAAGCAGTGTTGGCATGGGACAGACCCACTAGAAGTGCGGAAGCCGACAGATGCGAAAGGGTCATCCCGTAGAAAAAGGACCTTTCGCCACGTTTTGAGGAAATATAAGAAGTATTAGATTAGTTGAGTTGGTCATGTGGACCAGATTGTAATAAGAGATAAACATATAAATAGAACAAGATTGTAAGCCTAAGGGCAGCTAAGTTTTGGAGATTAATGCGATCTTTTGGATTCTGTTGTATTTGCGATAGGAATGACTAGACTATTCTCTCTGAGGTTTGTTCCACAGATGTTAATGAATGAAGATGTTTGGTTATGAATTATGTTGTTATATAATGATGGGTTATTTAAATACTTTCTGTTGATTTGTGTTGATACACTTTGTTGGTTAAACGTGAATGTGCAGTTAAATATGCTTTGAAATATATATGTGAATGATGAATTAAGTAGACTGTGGTAAATATTGTGATCTCTGGAAAAATGTCCACATATCTTCTCCACAACTGCGGAAGCTTGGTTCCTACAGCACCCTTATTCACTTCAGGTGAGACCTTGTCTGCATCGCAGACGTTGCTGGAAAGGTATCCCCTTTTCGGGCCAGTGCGTAAGGGATGTTGGTATTTGTTGACGACAGTATGAACCCCTGTCGAGAAGAGTTTGTGTCAACAAGCAACATTTATCAGAAAGCAAATTGGGAATAGCCATTAATTTCCCTCAGACAGTTCGAATAACCAATTTGTCTTCCCAGTCTCACATTCATGTTTTTCCTTTTGCATCACTCTCCCCCTTTCCACCATTTTTCCTCAATGCTTCATGAAAAGTGAGTGTCCTCTTTGGGTTCCCACGTGGCTATCCTCAAGGAAGCACGTTACCCTCTCCCATAATTTCAATTAACAACTTAATCAAAATTAATTAAGTTATCCCAATGTTTTAAATTAATAATATTTAATTATTAAACACTCCCCCATTTGAGTTTGTCTTAGGAACATGGGTTTTATGATTTTAACATAAGGTTTACAAAACAAAATATCAAGGAGACAAGGTACACGGGTAAAACTTACCCCTTCACCAACCTTCGTTAATATCTGGATCTCCTCTTCAGCGTTTTGCTCACCATGCATCCAACTCGAAATTATTAAAATAATAAACATGCTATGTACATCATAGCAAAAATGTTTAGAATGCAGTATCAGTTATAATATCTGAGCCAGGGGTATTAAACCTTATGTATTAAATGAATCTTCTACGAATGTCAAACTAATAAGAACACCTCAAACCATCAACATGACATCTAAATGGTATTCTTATAATACTCATGTGTGGATATCAATATAATTAGGTGGTTTTGATCACTAGTGATGGGTCTAGGGTTCCTTGGAATGGTCTAGGGAAGATACTCAAGTTGTATACACTAAAAAAATATTTTAGGAATCCAAGTCAATGATGCATCGAACCACCACGCATGACCTCTCACGAGGATCCTTGGAAATATAATAGGGATATGGGGGGCAGGGACTAGGAGGATTTAGGCATTAGGTATGGGTCTTGGGGACCTTAACATGAACAAGGTTGGATCCTTAATCCTTTGGAACTAAAGGAATCCTATAAGGATATAGGGTCAAAAAATACACCTCAAACCACTACACAAGACCTCTTGGGGGTAGTCTTAGCCAAAAAGTGGGCATATTGGTGCAATGAGGAGGTTCTGACCACTGAACATGGATTTTAAGGCCTTGGATATGGTTAAGGGAGGAAAACCAAGCCTTAGGTATTAAATGAATATCATACCTGATCTCTTGATGGTATCTTTGGTTTCCAAGTAAGGATATGGGCACCATCAAGTATTTTGAAAACTATTATATGTTTCAGAGTGATAACCATGATTGGTGGAGGAAGCTTAAGAATTAGAAACTATAGGAAACTTCTAGGGTTTAACTTCCATGAATGACACCTTGAACCATGAGAGAGGACATGTTGAGGATTTATTTGACCTTCGAGTGGGGATATGTACACCATTAGGGATACTTGAGTAATCAATATGGATCTTGGAAAATAACCATGGTTGGGGATAGAAACTCAAGCCGTTATCCCTAGAGGATGCTTCTAGGAATTCAAGGCTAAGAACAACAAACTAAACCACAATAAAGGGCATTTTGAGTCTATCCTTATCCTCTAACTGGGGGTATAAATTGGTGTCATTATGATATTTTAGTACTATGTCTAGGTTTTAGGGATTTCAACATGATCGAAGGAAGAAGCCCAATCCTTTGAACCCAAAAGAAACTTCTAAGCATCCAGAGTAAAGAATGATACATCAAACCACCACACATGAACTCGTAAGGCCATACTTTTCTTTTGACTGGGGATATCGATGGCATTAATATTTTTTAGCATGAAGTATGGGTTTTATGGCCCTATACATGATTGAGAGAGGAAACTTTGGACTTAGGTAATGGAAGAATATTCTAGGAATTCAAGGCCAAGAATGATGCCTCGAACAACTACATATTGCATCCCAAGGGTGTCCTTGGCATATTATGGTGAATTTTGGTGATTGTGAATAGTAGGTATGGGTCTCAAAGCCTTGGACATTATCGATAAAGGAGTCCATTGCATTAGTCCCTAATGGAAGCTTTAAGACATCGAGGGCCACGAATAATGCCTTGAAGCACCACACATGATATTTTGAGGGTACATATGGTGTCTAAGAAAGGATTTCAACTCCTTCAAGAGGTTTTGAGCACTAGATATGATTCTTGGGACCTCGACATGGTCAAGGGAGGAATCCCAAGTCTTAACCACTAAAGTAAGTTGTTATCCATCTAGGGCCAAGCATGATGGCTCAAACCACCATGCATGACCTCATAAGGATATCCTTATTATACAAGTGGGGATACTGAGGATAGTACTAGGTGTGAGTCTTAGTGTTGTAGGCATGATTATGATAAAAAGATTGAGCCTCAGGACCTAAAGGAATATTCTAGGCATCCAATACAAAGAACGACACCTCAAAGCATCACATATGACCTTTGGAGGGTGTCTCTAGCTTCAAGTGGGGATATTTATGTCATCATGAGTATTTGAGTTCTAGGTATGGGTCTTATGGACCTAGACATGATTAGGGGAAAACAACTTGGGAATTAGGTAGTAAGGGAATATTTTAGGAGTCCAAAGAAATAAGTGATTCCTCAAAGCACCACATGTAACATCTTGCGGGTATCCTTGGTTTTCAAGTGGGGATATGGAATCCATTAGGAGGTTATGAGCACTACGTATTGGTTTTGGGGGATTGGACATGGTTGAGGGAGGAAGCCAATGCATTAATCAATAAATTAAGTTTCAAGGCATCTAGATCCAATAACGATGCCTTGTACCACAACAAGACCACCAAAAATTATCCTTCAACCTTATATTTCATATATTATATTTTATTTCATTTAGGCACGCATAATGTTAATAAGCAATTTATTTTTTATTTTGTTTTTCCAAGAAAACACTCAATTTTTCACTAAGAGGGAAGCACTAGAAAGTCACAATATTTCCTTAGTGTAGCAAATGTAATAAACTGAGCATATACATATTTCTCAAAATTGAAACAATTTGTAGATAACAAGTTGAGTCATTATGCAATGTTGTCCATCCATCCTTTTTAACATTCCTTCATCATACTTAACAACCATCTATGTAGTCTGTAATCTCCTTGAACTTATTAATGCAAATGAATTAGTTCATCATTTATTTGATATAACATATTAATTCATTCTTTAATGTCATCATGAATTTCCTATTAAATGGATATATATTCTCACTAATTTATTTATATCTATTCTTACTTTTAAAACATATTGGTGTAGAACTAGTCAAATATACAACAATATGTTAATTTAACCTCTTAAGTTAAACACATTATATATATATAAAATTGCATATTGGTTAAATACATAAAGTAATTAAAATAAAACAAATCAATCAACCTTCAATAAGATAAACTCAACAAATGTAAACAAATAAAAAACTAAAATTTAATAGAAAATAAAAACATCACTTGAGATGTGAGATTTATTAATTCATCTCAACTTTATTGGTGATTCCACATGAGAATGATCTGCATAATATTTGTTATTTTAAGGTCTTCCACATAGAAATCTTAAGACAAAAACTCAATGCTTGCATAAAACCAAGAAAATGAATAAAGGAAACATGTAACATCATTCCCAATATTATGACACAAGTAATAACAACATCATCACAAAATTATCTATGATTTGTTTTCAATAGAATATCAAAATTGATGAAAACACTTAATACTCGCAAAAATTCACTACCAAAAAGAAACAAATTTAGCTATTTTTTATCATATGTATGTTTGTATTTTAAAAAATATCATACATCTACTCTTTTATTCAACCACATGGGGCATTGTCAACTATCAAAACCGCATAATAAAGTCGGTTGATATATATCAATTGAGGCCATTTATTAAAAAAGGATGGAAAATGGAATTGATCGACATATATCAACCATGTTTAATCACGTGGTTGTGCTAGTTGATGGCTAATGTGTGTGGGGGACTAATATATTATTAAAATAAAATATTGATATCACTGATATCAAAATATCAAAATATTTATCACTTTAGTTCAACATGGTATATTATAGTTGACTATTTATACCAAGTTTGACTTTGTTTGAATTGGGTTGACCATGGTCGACTTGGTTAACCAAGGTTCCCTATGTTTGACTATTATTGGCCACAATACTCAATGGTTGAATATGTTTAAATCTAGTTGACCATGGTTTTTAATGGATTATTATGCTTGGTTATGGTAGAATATTATAACTAACAATGTATAGTAATGTTTGACTATGGTTAAAAAATGTTGACTGAGTTTGAGTATGTTTGGCCATGGTTGGTTATGGTTTACCATGGTGGACAATGGTTGACTATGTTTCACCATTGTTGATGATGGATAACCATGGTGGATAATGGATGGCTATGGTTAAACATGGATAACCATGTTTGACTATAACCATGTAAGGTTAGCTATGTTTGACAATGTTTAACTTTTGTTAACCATGTTTCACCTTGTGTGATATTAGATATTTAAGGTTCATTATGGTTGACCATAATGGACCATAGTCAAATATGGTTAGCTATGGTTTCACCATTTTTAACCATGGCTTTCCATGTATGTATATGATTGAACATGGTTGACTATATTTGAACATGATTGGCTATTGTTGACCATGGTTGGCTATGTTTGGTCATGGATGATTTTGGTTGAATATGGTTCACCATGGTGGACTAAGGTTAACTATGGCCGACCATATTTGATTACGGTTGGATTTGTTCAATGAGGTTTGACCATTATTAAATTTGGTTGATTATGTTTGATTATGGTGGACTTTGTTTTATTATGGTTGACTTTAGTTGATTATGGTTAAATTTGGTTGACAATGGTTGAACATGTTTGAGTATGTTTGATATTGTTTGACTATGGTTGACTTTGGATAGCTATTGTTGAATTTGGTTGACCATGGTTAACCATGGCTAACTATGTTTCACTTTGGATGACTATTCTTTACTTTAGTTGACCATGTTTTTCTATGTTGGACTATGGATAACAATGGTTAACCATGTTTTACCATGCTTGATTAGGTTTGAGAATGGAAGAGTATGGTAGAATATGGATAATGATATTTAACTATGGTTGACCATGGTTAACAATGTTTGACCATGGTTTACTATGGCTAACCATGGCACACCATGGTTGACTATGTGAAAAAATGTTTAACCATGGTTGACCATGGTTAACCATGGTGGATAATGGATGAATATGGTCAAACATGGATAAACATGTTCCATTATGGTTCTATAATGTTAACTTTGTTTGGGTATGTCACATGTGATGTTCATGTTGGTTGACTAGTATCAAATTACTACATTCTTGAATGATGATGCCATACTGTCATAGTTTATAAAGGGTTATGTCACATTGTGATGTTCCCACAAAGTTATGTTGGATTGTAACATACCTTAATGATAATGTCACATTGAAACATTCATCAAGGGTTATTTCGCATTGTGTAATTACGAGGGTTTACCATGGTTGACATTAAAATATTTTTGTGGTTAACATAAATATGTTTGACTATAGGTATGTCACATTTTGACATCTAGGTTGACTTATGTTGAATTTTTATGTTCGTCAATTAATATGTCACATTGCAATATTCATCAAGTGCTATATTTCTTGTAACATTCCTTAATGGGTATGTCACATTGTGTTATATGTCTTGGTTGGATTATGTCAAACTAATATGTTTCTAAATGGTTATTTATATTGTGATGTTTATCAAGGGTTATTCCACACTCATGTTTCTAAAGGGTTATATTGGATTGTGTCGTTCCTTAATGGATATGTCAATTTGCAACTTTAATATTTGTTGAGTTATGTCAAATCAATATGTTATCCAATGGTTATGTTGTATTGGAATTTTCATAAGGGTTATGTTGCATTGGAAGAGTGTTTCCCATTTTTGCAATAAAATGTCCAGTTCAACATTATGTCACTTTACAACATTAACAAATGACATGCTTACTATATATATCTTATTAATTCAAACAAGGTACTTAAATTGCACGTCCATTTAATTATCAACCCAGGGGATGTATGCTTGCACACTATCATGCATAGTATATGTAGGCTTTGAGAAGTAATTATAATTCTAATTATTAATATGGTAATTATATTCCATGCCGAATTCCAATTATACATCTAATAAAATAAAGCTGAATCAAAGTATAAGAAAGTGGAAAATTCAACCATGAAAGTAAAGAACATTCAACCACTCATTTATCATTAACTACATGAGTAGTAGCATACAAAATCATTGACACATAAATTGTTCTATAGCAAAAAAATCATTACATTTATGTAGAAAGTGATTTATGTAACAGTTCTGTAGCAAATGAAACAAAATAAAAAGTAATCTAAAACACACTTATTGTAAAACTAAAAAAAGAAATGAACTAAGATAATGAACAAAAATTAAATGCAACACCTACTTCTTCAGAGTGGTCCATTCCTTTCTAGAGTACGGTGTTGGGAGAGGTTCAATATCTAAAACTCAATTCACACTAAAATGCTTAAACTTATCAAATCACATAATTGCCTTTATTTATCTTAAATGGTCACAATACATAGAGTTCTAAAGCATGTGCATGTGTGTACATTAATGTAGACACCTATTTTATAAGTGGAACTTCATTACATATTAACAAACAAGTTTAAAGGAAATGTGTTCCAAAATCGAACATCCTCCAACCATTATTGAAACAAAATACGTGAACTAAAAAATACAACATAGTAGAGCAACCATTATTGAAACAAAATACGTGAACTAAAAAATACAACATAGTAGAGCAACCAAATAATTGACTCATAAATGCCTTGAATTTTTTTTGTAATGGGATAATTCCATATATAGCTATTGATGTCGATTCCCATGTTTTTTTACTACTTGCATGGTGACCTACTCTAGTTCTGTAGTATTCAGTTAGAGCCTCTTTAATACAATGGATACGCAACAACCCATGGTATTGTAGTAACGATGATCACACTAGCCAACTATGGTGACTAAACAAGTCATAAGGACCTAGATTATGTCTAAAATGGGGATGAATTGGATAAAATTGCAACAACCATGAGTGTCATATCTACAAAAAAGGGAAATTGTTGTCTTAGATTATTGGTGACTAGTTCCATAGAAAAGGCAAACTTCTACAATAGATTCCCAGTGTTCTTTTTCTGCAGCACAAATCCAATGACGTATTCTGCAACATAACTCATACTATAGGTTAGTTACAAAGTACAAAAATAATTCTAAAATTCTTAATCATTATCAATATAATGCTATTGATAGAATGAAAAGAGTAACTTCATGATAAAATCCAAAGTGGATGAGAATATGTTGATAATGAGGGGGTGGAAAAAGGAATATTAAAATGAGGGAAACATATGACAAAAAGATGGAAAAAATGGGGCCCATAATATTCCCCCAAATGAAGCTGTTGCACATCCCTATGAAATTCAAAATCTAATTTGAATCAGGATTGAGCATAGCCCAATGCAAGTTCGCAAGTTTGCATGATTGTAGGGAGAATGTCCTAGCTTGGGTCTACATTATAATATCTAACCTTTCTCTCAATATCTTGTCGAATTTGTCTCATTTATGCAACCTCCATTTATACAGTGGTTCATATGTCATGTCCCCTCAATAGTGAACATTGGATCAAGATCCTAACCCAACCAATCCCTTGGGTTGAGGAGACGACTTCAGTACCAGGTTAAATTTTATTTTCCAGACATTTAATTAATTAGGAGTGTGCATTTAATTTTATCCAGAGTTTGTTATGCACTTGGAATATTTATTTATGATGCATTTAATATTTTTATGTTTTAAAAATGAGGATAATTCTCCACTAGGGCACATTAGTGGATAAGGTTGACTAAGAAGAGACTTGAGGAAGAAGTTAAGGAGAAAGCAAATAAATCTAGAAAATCAGGAAAAAGGAAAGAAAGGTGGAGCAAATTAGGAAAAGCAGCACAAAGAAGAAATCAACACAAAAGCATAAAGTAGGAAAGTAAAAAAAGAAGGAAAGTTTAGAAAATCCAAAAAAAGAAGAAGAAAGAGCTAAAGCAGAAAGTGGAAAAGCAAACAAAAAAGGAAAAAGGAGGAAAGCAAAGCAAAAAAGGAAAAGGTAGGAAAGGTAGATTTCCTTATCCACTCAAGGAGGGCGCATTATCCTTGGATAATTTCTATTCAAGTCACCCACTCTCTATAAATGAACCATTGTGCACCACATTCATAGCTTTTGTCAGTTTGATGTTTTGCTTGAGAGCAATTATGCCTCAGAGACTTGGGAGATGTGCCCCTACTTCTTGTGAGATGATGATGGTATTCATCCATTATCATTGATTTCATTTGAATTTATTATAGCTGATCAAGTGGAATTTGAATTTCAGAAGAAGCATCATTCAGATCATGGTTCAAATCTCCAAGATTCCTATGGATTTCTAGAGCTAGATTCTTGTGTAGAAGAAGAGAGGTGTTTCTATAATATTTCTAGAGACATATTGACCCATATATGATGTCATTAGAGTGAATTTAAACCTATGATTTCATTCATGTAAATAAAATTACATAATTCTGAATTATTCTCATATTTCTCCACCCTCTCTAGATTTGCATAGAAATTGACTAGTTTTTAGACTATGTTGAATAAATGAATTAGTAGACATCCAAATGAGTTGATTTATGTTACTAATGTTAATTAACATGTTATTTGACCCAATACATGTATGATTTGAATAATTCATGAGCCTTGTCTATCTTTTTTTTTCCTAGAAAAAAAAGCAGTAATTCTATTTCATCCTTCGAGAACAAAATTACATATGATCATCAACACCCTAAAGAGTGTTTTTACTGTGTAGTATCTCAGAGTATCAGCTCTTATAAGAGGTTACAACTATTCAAATAATATTGCAAAATATAAGCATACTAAATGCATCATCTTAAAAAATAGAAGTGACAAGTTCTTGTACAACCAGAGACTAAGTTTCATCTTTCCATAAGCTTGTAAAACAAAAAACAGTCCTAAAAGAGAGTAAAAGAAAAGTGCCATAGAGATCCTGTAGTGGCATTCATTCTATGAAGGGTCTATGATAAAACTCCTGAACCAAACCATCGGTAAATTCTGAGATCTTCCATTGACCAACCCCCAAAAGGAGCCCCGCCTTCGATGCCCAATCCGCTGCTGTTTTATTTTCCCTATAGACATGATGGCAATGAAAGAAGTCAAAAACACTGTTGTTGTCTTGAATAGCCCTAAAAAACATTGGAGAGCCGAATGTTATAACATTGATGGGTACCAGCGATCCAATTGACCACGTTTAGAGAATCCCCAAATACATTCATCTCTCAGCATCCCTTCTCTAAGTAAAAAAGAACAAGTAATTTGAGGCTAACAACTTCTGCAAAATTATTACTTCCTTTCCCAGCCCCATAGACATCTCGTAGAAGTGTGCAGGCGATAGAAATAAAAGAGCCCCACCCCCACAGTGATTATTCTGACATGCTCTGTCGAAGAAACCCCAGGGCTAGGATCGATCAAGGTTCACAGGAAGGATATTACAGATAGTAGATGGATGAATAACCCTTTTGTGGGAAAGAAAAATGCCACAACAATTTAATGCAGTCTGGGTATGTAAGAAGGGTTTATCACTGAAGATACAATGATTACGAGCAAGCCAAACACCCCAGATCACCAACAATGGCAGTTGTCTGTAATATTTGTAAAGAGGATTATGATACCATTTGTTTCAAGAATGTTCAATGGAATCCCCTGCCCAAAGAAAAAGAACCTTTAATACCCAAGAGACAACCACCCAAACCGCTTTGATGAATGGACAGTGAATAAAAAGATGAATAATAGTTTCCCCTGAAACTTTACATAAACAACACCATCCCGACCCAAATTTGTTTCGTTTCTGTAGGAATCCCAGGTCGGAACCCGGTTCCGAAGAGCGCACCACATAAAATTTCGAGACTTGTGTGGACATTTTTGTTTCCATAGGAGTTTCCACCACCAGACATTTTCATCAGGCATAATATCAGTGCTAAGTTTCAGGTAGCCCCCCTTAGGAGTATAAGTGCCTGATGGGTCTGCATCCCAACAATAAGCATCATCAATATCAGAAAGGGAAATGTGATCAAGGTTGAGGGCTCGAAAATAACGAACCAGTTCAAATTCATCCCTTGCATCTAATCCAAATGTATGAATAGGACGCCAAGCATGACGACGGAAAGCTAGATCAACAAGGTCGGCCAACTGAGAGAGAAAAATGTAGCCTCATACATGTAATGCCTCCACAGTCACCGCCGGTAAAAAGTGTTGTTGCGTACATCCCACCCAAGGGTCCTTCCCAATCCTGACCTTCTGTCCATTCCCAACATCCCAAACCAAATCCCATTCAATAATGTAAAAAGACTTTACCACTGACTTCTAGATTATAGAACCCCCAAGATGAGTTTTAGCAGGCTTTCGAATCCAAGATTCAATGGAATCCGGTGCTAAATACTTACGCCGCATAACCTATGCCCACAATCCTCCAAACATAATTAATCTCCATCCTCCCTTTGCTGCTAGAGCCCTGGAGATAAGGAAAATATTCTGCAATCCCCACCCCCCGAAGGATTTCTGGAGAGCAAGGGAATCCCAACGAGCCCAAGGAGCTGAATGTGATTCCTCCTTCCCATTCCACAAAAACCAAAAGCATAATCTTCTAGCTCTGTCCAGTATTCCCCTTGAAATCCAGGTCAAAGACATCCAGTAGACAAGAATAGCTTCTAACACAACTTTGACCAAGACCAAACTCCCTGCCCTAGAGAGCCATTTGTGACTCCAACAAAAAAGTCTCTTCTCCATCTTCTCAATGAGCCAAAACCAGTCCCGCTTCTGGTAACAATTTGGTTTCAAGTTAAAACCTAGATATTTGAGTCCCTCCGAGAGTGGGAGATGTGAGAAAGGGAACAGTCTGGTAAAGGTCTCAACTTCAGCAATACTGAGGAGATTGGTAGTCAAGGTTGATTTAGATTCATTTATCTCCATTCCGATGGCCTGAGAGAAAAGTTCCAAAATCTCCTTAAGTTTATGACCATCCCTTACCGTGCCAGAACAAAAAATGAGAATGCCATCCACAAAGAGCAGACGAGTAATAGAAAAATCCTAGGTAAACAGAATGCCACATAGATTACCATTACTTTTAGCCTCCTTTATAGCCCTTCTCAAATCTTCCGCAACCAAAAGAAAAAGAAGAGGTGAGAGGGGACACCCCTGCAAGTCCATGACCAGAGTGAAAAAAATGAGTAGCATCCCCGTTGATGAGAACCGAGAAAGAGACAATAGTAATACAACTCATTACCCACCGAATAAAAGAAATATCAAAGCCCAGATGAGTTAGTAACAATATTAAGTATAACCAACTAACTTTGTCATAGGCCTTTGAAAAAAAATCTTCAGAATTGCTCCTTTCAGCTTCCAAGTTTTTACACTGTGAAGACCCTCCTGAGCCACCCCTATAGCTTCATGAATTTGCCTTCCTTCCAAAAAAACAAATTGTTCTTCAGAGATATGAGAGGAAAGAATAGACTTAAGATGTCTAGCAATTGCCTTGGTGATAATCTTGTAAACACAATTGCATAATGATATTGGTCGAAAATCATTCAGCATAGAAGGGGAGTCCGATTTTGGGATTAAGGCAATGAAAGTTGAGTTTATGCTTGCCGGGATCCTTCCTTCTAGCCTGGTATCTTCAACCAATTTCAATAGATCATTCCCAATAATATCAAACAGTCCCAAAAAAAATTTGATGGTCCATCCATTAGGCCCAGGGCTTTTGTCCTTTTGAAAACTAGCAAGAACCTCCTTTAATTCTACTTCTGTGATCACTTCCATCAGGTTCCTATTGTCCTCCTCCTCCACAAAGTGAGGAAAGCATTGAGCCACTCTAATGACTTCCTCAATGTTAACTCTGTCCCCAACCTTAAAAAGCTCCTTGAAATGATTAACCCCAACCTCCGCCATCCCATCAAAAGTGTTATGTTCAGTACCTAAATGATCCTATAAAGTCCAAATAGTGTTAGCTGAACGCCTTACCTTTCCATAAGCATGAAAGAACTTTGAATTTTCATCCCCACTTTCCAGCCAAATGGCCCTGCTCTTGAGGCGCCAAGCTTCCTCCTGTTCCAAAAGAAGAGTATTTTTCTTGGCTTCAAGGTGTACCAGAGAGTCCTTAGATTCTTGAGTTAGAAAACCCCCCCATCACTCATAGCAATAGTAGCAAGGGCTGCCTCAATCTGTTTTAGTTCCATATTCTCTAGATGTCGCTTCTCACCAACCCAGGTTTTAATCGGACCCTTTGGCAGCTTAATGTTTTCAGCAAAATGAAAAGCAACAGACAAATGACCCTCCGGCTGAAATAGAATCCAGTGTGAATGAACTAAATCAACAAAGGTTATGTCATTCAGCCAATTCTTGTTGAATTTAAGGGGGTTGGGCGGCTTAACCGGGCCATTGTTAATTTCCAGATAAATGGGCAAGTGATCTGAAGACCCCCCCACTCCCGACCCATTTTCTAATATGAAAGAAATGCTCCACCAAATGTTCAACAAGTAAAAACCGATCAAGCCTCTTAGCCACCTGACTATCTCCAACCCTATTGTTCCTCTAGGAGGGTTTGAGACATACTAGTTCCACATCAACTAGATTTCCTACTATCAATTTCCTAATAAACTAAACAGAAAGGGAGTCCACCTGTGCACGAGGACCCCAAATATCCGAGTGTCCCAAAGTAAAATTCAAATCCCCCCCATGATCACATAATCTCCCTTGACTATGTTTTTATTGAGTAGAGAATCCTAGAAAGGGATATGGTTACAATAAGGCCTGTATATGTTTAAAACAATAAACTCCTGACCAAAGTCCAGATTTCTAAAAGTCATCCCCAGTACCGACTCCATCCCCCAAGAACCAGTTACCAAAATACTTCCTTCCTTCCACCCCATCTCTATACCTCCCGAATGTCCCCAACCATCCGAGGCTTCAAAGAGCCACCCCGGGAACCAACACTTCAAAGTAGAAATCACCTCAATACCAGAACCCATAGTTTCTTATAGAAACAAAATGTTCGGTTGTTCGATTTCAACCACCCTCCACAAAGCTAGTCTTTTGGAGGGACCAACAAGACCTCGAACGTTAAAAGACATGATCTTCATGTAATTCCTTTCTTGTGGGCCCGAATAGCTCTAAGTGCCCTTTCAATGGATTTCTGTTTCCCTTCTAATAGGTCCGAGAAAGCTATGGACTTCACCTTATAGATGAAGGAATGACATCCCCTACCCTTGGCCACTCTGACCTTAACATTCCCTAACCCTCCATAGGAATTCTTAATCGTCGATCTGAGAAAGTAGTTGGAATCAGAAGAACTAGTAGGTGACGTATAGTTGGCCGAAGGGAGATCTGCAGTGGGTGGACCAAGAGGGTCTGGAGTGAGAGCCTCATCTAGTATAGGGGTAGTAGGTGGGACCAAAAAACTAGTGGATCAACCACCAGGATAGGGAGGAGGCAACATATCACAGGAAATATGTAGGTTCTTTAAACCTTCCAACCAATCCATACCAGGAAAAGAAAATTTGTTCACAAAAAAATTAATAGACTTGGATCTAGAAAACAAAGAATTACCCAAGGTATGTTCAGCCCATCGAGGAAGAGAGTTCGAAACCACTGCACTTGCTGAAACCGCAGGAGGTAATGAATGTTCATTACAATCCCCCGGGAAACCACCAACATCGTCACCCGAGCAAACCGAATTTTGAAAACCTCCGCCCGGAATAGTAGGAGGAACAATATTCTCAATTCCTTGTGGAGACTCAAAGGGAGAAGATACCGGTCCTTCAGATTCATGTTCCATCCCCACCCCTTCATGGACGGTCGTGTTGATGTATATGTAACTTCGGAATGTATTTCACATACATGTATATTGTATTCCTATAGAGATGTTATTATTCCTCTATACAGAAGTGTCGTCATTTATATTATAAGTGTCGTAACTTATACTTGATGGGTTATTATACCACCTTGTTGGGGTCGGCCCTATATAAGTCATGTGGGTCAAAGGGTTATTAGACCACCCTAGTGGGGGTCGGCCCAGTCAGCATTATGTTAAGTGGTTAAGTTGAGGCCGACCTAGTTGAGTAAAGGTCAAGTCAAGTTAGTGTATAAATAGAGAGTGTGTCTCTCTCATTTTACACATTCTATTCTCTCACTCACACTTTGGAGAGTGGCACACTTGTGGAGGAGGAGGATCTGCTACTAGGAGAAGACTATCTCTTGTATTCTGGTTGTATCATTGCTCTATCTATCTCTGAGGAAGTTATTGGGGTTTTTCACCTTTATGGTTTTCCCCAAGTAAACTATGTGTCTCTTGTGTGCTTGCATTATTGTGTCCATGATTGATATGCTGTAGATTTGCTGTACATGTTGTTCTCTCCGTTAAGATCCTAGATCATATTGAAGTAAATTCCAAAAATTTAACATGGAATTAGAGCTAGCCTGAAAGAAGGCATGATATGGCATGTATGACACTTGTTCCACTTACGATGCTAGGGCTTGATATAGAAAAAACCAGTCATTGTAGTACTTTCGCTATAAATCCATTTTGGCAAATTTTTCGGATCTGAAACTTTTACAAGTTGAATATCAGATGCCCATGTACCTTGTGTCCAAAGGAAAACCTCTAATTCATTGTACTTTGTGATTTATGATCTATACAATATAGGGTTTCTGCCTCTTCTAGATCTAAGTCAAAAGCAGGTGACCTTGGAAAAAAGGTCATAACTTGGGCTAGGAAGCTCGAAATGAAATTTTGTAAAAAGTGATAGATAGTAAACAGACCGTAATATCTCAAGAAACTTGTTGAGAGGCCGAAGTTGAACCAGTGACACGTGGAACACCTTACAAGTTTGCTCTCATGTTTTATCCCATAAACTGGTCACGTTACGACGCTTGGAATAACGCTCTCTCAGAGAATCCAATTGAGGTCAAAACTGTCGGGATGGAAAGATAACAGTTCGGGATATCTCAAAAAAAAATTTCAGACCCTGTGGATCAAAATGTTTGGAGTTACACTAGAAACAATCAGGTACATATTTCTGTCAAAACAGAATTATTTTTGAGCACCTTCATTCATGGCTTCCGAAATTTAGGGTTTCAGATAATGTTGGAATTTTTGTAATCGGAGACCACGGCTAAATTCTACTCATGAAAATCGAAATTTAGAGACCAAGATCATAATTTTTGGTTGGGTAGAAGGCCGGGCTTGATTAGATCCTAGTTCGGGACTTTGATCAGAAAAGTGGAAAATTAGGGCTTCTGCAAAAAATGAGAATTTTTGAAATCTGTCACCACGGCTAGAAGCTCCTCATAAAAATATAAGATTAGAGCTTTGGATCAAACCTTTTGATTGGGCAGAAGAGTGGGATTCTTCAAACCCCAGTTCGGGTCACGTCCAGTGAATTCGGAAGTTTCAAAGGCAAAATTGAGGAGTGAAACTTTGCAGTTTTTTTTCAAATTCTGAACATACCAGCTTGATCAGCTCATCAAGGCGCATATTTCTATCCTTTCGGAAGTTGGAAATTCAAAGTTTGAATTTTTGGTGTTTCTCTGACAAACCCTAATCCAGCTCCAGATCTAGTTCTTACAAATCAAGTGGATTGGGTTAATCATAGAAGAAGATGGAGTGGTCACCTGCATAAGTGAAGAAGTTCATGCTTCAGAGGGATATCAGGCTAAGGCCTTACATAAGAAAATTACAAGCGATCTAGACAGGTATGACTCATCGAGGTATGTTTCGAGATTTGTTCATGATTAAGTTTATGGTATGTTTGTCTTCATGTTATTATGATTAGTACAATCTTGTTTTTAGATTTGTCGTATCACCTTAACAAAATTATGAATGCATGATAGAAGATATTCATTGGTTAGGGTGTTGACACTTATAATTGTACTAATGCATTATGGTGCTGTATGAGGTTTATGTTGTCTGGTAACATAAAAGGTACACCAAGAAAGACAAATCATGTTCTACTTCAAGAACATATGATCATGGTGACATGAAGACAAAGATTCATCTATTGTCATGGATCACATAGAAGATCTACTTACGAGGTATGTATAACTTGGTTCTACAATGGTTAACTTATGAGACATGTAGGTTACTAGCACAAGTCATTGAAGAGAACCAGAAGACATTATGCGGGTATGTTAGACATAACTAGCTAGCATGCTAATCCAGGTATGTTTTTCCTATATCAAGCTAGAATCCTACCTTATGTTAGAATCTTATACTATTGTGTTGTTGATAATGATTATTCATGAAGTCATAGGTTTGAATAGTCATGGTTGTATGCATATTATGTTTCTTACCATAATTTATGATATGACTAACCAGAAGAATCATGAAGGTATAGGTTTGAGTAATTACGGGTTTATGCATTGATGATTTAAATAATCAGAAGAGACCTATGATCAAATAAGAATATGCATGAGTAAAAGAAGACTTCCCTGAAACCTTGAATACTAATGTTTATTATCTGTGAATGATCATGACTATACATGTTTAATATTATTGTGTTTTGATAGTATTAAGATTATACTAATAAATGTGTGATTATGTATGAGACCTCAAGGATAACACAATGATGATAATAATAAGCATGCATAGTGATTAAGGTTGGATATAAGTTCAAGGGTAGGTAATCCAGGAAGCAAAGATCAAGAGGGAGCACACTCCAGTTGTTCCTGCAAGAAAGCAAAGGAGCACACTTCAGTAGTTTCTGCAAGGATGCAGATATTCAGAGGGAGTCCACCCAGCAACCAAACAAAGATAAGTATTTGAATTGTCATTTCTTACATAATGTTATTCAATGATGTATATGCTTATGTTCCTAGAATTAGGTTGTGTATTATGCATATTAGAATAGTTGCATTGATGAACAATATACTACTAATATACATGGGTAAGTGGCCTATGGCACTGTACAACATTCCATTGCTACTTATCTAGAATGAAACCTCTTTGCTGACATGTTAGGAGTTGTGCACACTCGTAACAATGTTATGGTAGAGATTGGAAGGCATCTAGAAAGTTACGGAATATGGATAAATGTTGTATTGAAGCATTGGATAAGATAATTGCATGACTGTATGACATATTTCTTTATGTAAGAATTTGTTCTAAAAACTATGAGATGTTTTATAATCATGCAATTTAACTTGTTGTGTAGGAAAGATCGTATACCATCACCTATAAAAGAAGGACTACAACATTTGTTCAACAACAAAGTTATCTATTGAAAATATTGAAGATATTGAAGTTCCCAGGATCTAGGAAGAATGCCATGATCGAGGAGTACCATTCAATCACGAAGATGTTTGGGATGCAGTCCCAAGACCTGAAGGGGAGTCTGTAGTGACTTCTAAGAGAAGCTACAATATCAAGCATGCTGCAGGTGGTAGCATAGAGACTTTTGCTCCTGTAGCCAGATACACTTCCATTGAATCAATACTTGCTCTGGCTGCAGTGATGAAGAGGAAGATACATTTTCTTGAATGGTGTAGTTAAATAAGATGTGTATGTGTTGCAGCCACTTGGTTCTGAGACACATGACAGTGAGTGATATATGTGCAGAACTTGGTATGGTAGGATAGATAGCTTTCTATCCAGTTTGGGCTTTACCAAGAATAAAGCGGATTCCAACCTTTACTACAAGGTTGAGGAAGACAATCCAGTGATATACTATGTGGATGACCTATTTGTAATAGGTGAGGATAGATTGATTGCTGACATGCAGTGGAAGCTTGCTGCCAAGTTCAAGATGAAGAACATGGGTATGATGCACCACTTTCTAGATATAGAGGTGTGGCAGAGTGTAGATGGAATCTTCCTTGGACAAGGGAAGTATGCAGTAGAGATTCTGAAGAGGTTCGAGATGATGGAGTGCAAGGCCATGGCCACACCTATGGCATCGAACCTGAAGCTTCTGTGTGATGCTTCATATGATCCGGTTGATGTCTCTATGTATTGTCAGATGATTGGGTCCTTGATGTACCTGACAAACACGAGATCAGATATTTGCTTTGCGGTGAACACATTGAGCCAGTTCCTGCCAGATCCGAGGAGTGTTCACCTGGTTGTTGTAAATCATATTCTGAGGTACCTGAAGGGTACAGTTGACTATGGGCTCAAGTATGACGCGAATCAAAAGTTTAACCTGTAGGGTTATGTTGATTCAGACTGGGCAGGCAGTGCTACAGATAAGAAGAGAACTCCTGGGTGTTGCTTCAGTATGGGATTAGGTGTGATCTCTTGGTTTAGCAGGAAGCAGTCCTGTGTAGCACTGAGTATAGCCGAAGCAGAGTATGTTGCGACGGATGAGCAGGATGTAGATGTATTGACCAAGCCCTTGGCCAAAGTGGAGTTTGAGTACTTCAAAGAGAGGCTTGGTGCACTTCAGATCGAGGTTTCTTCCAATGGGAAGTGATGAGTCCGGAAGATGCAGATGCACATGAGCTTTTCTGACATGGTTGATGTGTCCTCCCATGGTTGCGATGTAATTGCTGAGCCATTCTCACATGGTGGTAGATGTGTTCTCCCATGGTGCAGATGTAAGGGCTGAGGCCATTTTTCACAAGGTGGTAGATGTGTTCTCCCATGGGGAAAAAGTAAGGGCTGGAGCCTTCCCCGAATGGTGGTAGATGTGTTCTCCCATGTCGGTAGTGTAAGTGCTGGATGATGTGCATCTAGGCTGTGCTTCATGGATGATGAGATGATCTGAAGAGGATGATGCTATGATGATTAGGAGGATCATGGATGATGAGCATCAGGACGATGCTCCAGTTACTACTCTGTATATGCATAAGGATGATGCTGGATATGATCAGTTGGATCATTTATATGTATATGTATGTACGCATCATGTTGGATGCTGGATATGATCATTTGGATCATTTATATGTATATGTACGCATAATGTTGGATGCTGGATATGATCAGTAGGATCATTTGTATATGTTTTGTATATGCATCATGTTGGAAGCTTGGACCATGTATCTGTATATGTATCAGGTGTATGATCAGGTAGATCATGTATGTTGATATGTATCAGGTATGATCAGGTGGATCATGTTTTTGTATTTGTATCAGGTGGATACATTGTATGATCAGGTGGATCATGTATGATGATATGTATCAGGTAGATACTTGGTATGCACTAAGTAGATGCATTATATGATCAGGATGATCATGGATGACGAGCTTCAGGATGTTGCTCCAGATGACATGCAGCAGGATGTTGCAGTGATGATGATTAGGATGATCATGTATACATCAGGATGATGTATGGTGAGTATCAGGTTGATACTCTGTGGCCGTGGATAGGTTGTGCAGATAAGCATATAATAACACCTTGGGAGGTTTGCAGATTCTCTTGCAAGGCTTTTTCGCTGGCATATAATAGATCCCTAGGAGATTTGGCAAATGCTCTTTCGAGGTTTTGCTTTGGGAGGACATATAATAGCGCCCTGGGAGATCTACAGATAGTCTTGCAAGGTTTTTCCGCTGGCATATAATAGCTCCCTGGGATATCTGGTAGATGCTCTTTCGAGGTTTTATCCTATGGCATATAATAGTGCCCTGGGAGATCCTATAGGTTGAGCTATGTGCTCGTAATAAGTCATGGGATGCTCTTGCAAGCGTTTGCCATGACCACATGTAATATCGCCCTGGGAGATCCGATAGGTTGGGATGTGTTCCCATAATAAGTCTTGGGATGCTCTTGCAAGGTTTTGTGGTGACCACATATAATAGTCCCCTGGGAGATCCGATAGGTTGAGCTGTGTGCTCATAATCAGTACTGGGATTCTCTTTCGAGGTTTTGTGGTAGGGTCACATGTAATAGCTCCCTGGGAGATCCGATAGGTTGGGATGTGTGCCCATAATAAGTCCTGGGATGCTCTTGCAAGGTTTTGTGATGCACGTAATAAGTCCCGAGGATTCCATAGTATGGTCAGTTATGATGAAGACCTACAGGTGGTGGGCCTACATCCAGTATGAAAAAGGAATGGCTCTATAGAACTTCCTATGATGATTAGATTTAGAGATATATTGAGATAGCAGCAGCGGTGACGATGATGATGACTCGATGACGATTATCCAGTGCGATTATCCAGAGAAGATGACTTGTGCTAGAAGACCTGTGTCGAGAAATACCTTCCTAGTTAAGAGGGAGTGTTTATGTATATGCAACTTTGGAATGTATTTCACATACATGTATATTGTATTCCTATAGAGATGTTATTATTCCTCTATACTGAAGTGTCGTCATTTATATTGTAAGTTTCGTAACTTATACTTGATGGGTTATTAGACCACGTTGTTGGGGTCAGCCCTGTATAATTCATGTGGGTCAAAGGGTTATTAGACCACCCTAGTGGGGGTCGGCCCAGTCAGCATTATGTTAAGTGGTTAAGTTGAGGCCGACCTAGTTGAGTAAAGGTTAAGTCAAGTTAGTGTATAAATAGAGAGTGTTTCTCTCTCATTTTACACATTCTATTCTCTCACTCACACTTTGGAGAGTGGCGCACTTGTGGAGGAGGAGGATCTGCTGCTAGGAGAAGACTATCTCTTGTATTCTGGTTGTATCATTGCTCTATCTATCTCTGAGGAAGTTATTGGGGTTTTTCACCTTTATGGTTTTCCCCAAGTAAACTATGTGTCTCTTGTGTGCTTGCATTAATGTGTCCATGATTGATATGCTGTAGATTTGTTGTACATGTTGTTCTCTCAGTTAAGATCCTAGATCAGATTGAAGTAAATTCTGAAAATTTAACAGGTCGCACCAAACCGCACACGTAGAGGAAATGTGTAGTCAACTGCCGGATGCCCATATTCATGACACCTTCTACAACTAAAAGGAACATTTTCATAATCGAGAGTCTAGGGAAAGATATAAGGGCCCCATTTTAAATCCATACCATCCACCAAACCCTCAGGAACATTAATGCTAACTAAAATGCGAGCAACCTTACAATACTTTGATTCAATAAAGGAGAAATCCACATACAAATATGTACCAATCAGGTTACCGATATTCCAGAAATGTTCCTCTGACCAATAGTGTAATGGAAGTCCCGACACCTTACCCATAATGGAATGGTATCCATCTTCTCCCTGCTAGTATCGAACAATGGATCCCATGGTTTTAATAAAAATGGAACATTCGCCAAATTCCAATTCCGACTAAGTACCCACAGTGCATGAGCATCCTGAGTGAAATGGAAGGCAAACCATCCACCGGATAAAGCCACAACCTCCGGAGAATAGCTCAGATGGGCCATCCACAGCCTGTACACCCAGTTAATGACAGTCTTGAGGGACACCAAATGCCCGTAAACCCTTCCCACCAGCACAGTCTTTACCATCATCAAAATGTGTTGAAACCCAATATCTTCACCCAGGGAATAATTAGGCACATTTTCGGCATGGTTTCTTCCAAGAACAAACCTCACCATCCCCCACCACCCCATTCTGAAATGAATCCAAAGTCCTAACCCTAGCAGCCTGCGGACTCGGAAAATCCCTTAGTTCATTAATGTCCAACCCGCATGCAATAAACCCCTTTCCAGACAAGGGAAAAAAACCCTTCCCACAAGGTTCAACCGAAAGATGACCAAAACGGACCAACCCCTCCGTCCCATTAGCCGGTAGCTATTGAATACCAACCCCAAAATCATTCAAGAAGTCCAGAGAACTATCAAACCCTACCGAAGGAGGTGCCAGAGGATAAAAAGGTTGTGTAGCCGCAGAAAACCAACCATTCCCATCCAAAACCCCAGCAGTAAAAAAATCAGTCCTATCTGGTGAAAAAATAGGCTCAAAAGACATATTAGTGGAAAGAATACCATTCACACCCTCCTCCAAAATTGGCACCGGAAAGTGAGACCCTACCCCAACGGGTTGTGATGGAGAACCCACACCAACACCAGAGGACGAAACATGCTGCCCATCAGGGAAACCGACAGGTGGAGAAGTCCAAATGTCATGATGCCCCGGTTGATCAATGCTATAATCAAATTCATCACCGTGCTCCAAATCCATGGTAAAAAAAAAAAAAAACCCTAACTGTGCAATGAAAATGGAAAAGGAAAAGGAAAACCTTGAAATGTATTACAACCTAGTTTGCAAGCACGAAGTTCCTAGAGTCGATGAACCTTGATATCCGTGCAGTATGACAGACAACAGAAGGCCTCCGTCAAACCAGCTGTGGCCCATGGAATCGAGCATCAACCTACCGCCATAACCCTAACCCCATTCTAAGGTTCATCACCTTGTCTACCTATTTAGGAGCTCTTGAATTTTACTATTTGTGCAATCCTGAAATGCACTTTTGCTTGTATCTTTGTCAAACGTTCTTAGAACTTCCTCAAAGTTTCTGGAGTGACCTATGACTGTATTTTGACTAATAAATAATGTTATTTAACCTCTCTAAGTTAGAAACACCCATCCATAGCTTCCATTCAAATTTTAGATCCATACTAGTCTGCATATGTTGAGGGGCCCAGGAGGGGCCCAAGAGCGTTGGAGTAGATTTCAGCCTTGCCAATCTTGAAAAATCAATGGTATAAGTACTTTGTGAATAGGTATAAAAATATATCAGAGCCTACTTTCCATCCATATATTTTTATCTTGTCGAATGTCAATCCAACTAGCTTCCATAAACATTGTTTGAATTGATTCTGTGAAGTAGAGATTTTTTGTATCACTAATCCTAGTTGGTACATTACATAATTTAGGAATCCATCTACAAAAATTCATGGAATTATTACCTGGAATGTCAACAGTGAAGCCTCCAAATTTTTCAGTATGTAGCTTCCTTCTTTCAACCAGAGTTGAATCAATGAAGTTATGTGTTGCTCCTCCATCCACCAACACAGTGACTGATTGTCCTTGAACCACTCCTTTGAATATGAGTGTATGGAAGCGAGGAACTTCTGAGAGTATTGTAATATTTCTCACCTTGGGAGTAGGTTCTTCTTCTGCAGTCCCATAGGCCACTTCTACATCTGTTGGGGCCTCTTCTTCTTCTTCCTCAACTTCACTCTTTGAGTAAACTTCAATGTAGTGTGCCTTTCCTTTGGCACATCTATGTCCTGGAACCCATGGCTCCTAACAGGTGAAGCACAAATTCCTTCTTCTCAATTCATCTCAATCCTTAGCATAGTTATCCTTTATGAAATTTCCATAAGGACTCTTCATGGGTGGCCTTTGATTAATGAACTGAGTAGGACCAACAATCCTATGAGGGAATCTGGTACTTGGAATATAGTCTTCCAAGTCTCTGGTTCGATTTAGTGTGCACGGCCCCTAAAGGTCATCTCTAATTGTCCCTTCTTAATATCAACATTCTGGACTTGTTTCAACATCCACACCACTTCACATAAGAACCAGTATTGTTCAGGATCCTCGGTCCCATTACCATGGGAAAGAGGCATCTTTACATTGTCACCTTCCATCCTTGGTTTCCTGCTGGTGTTTGTAGATCCACTACTTTGACCATTGTTCCAACACGTAAGGAAACCCTGCGAAGAGCTTATATTTATTCCTCTGAAGTTTGGTGCAGTGCATGGGGTTGTGGGTATGTTGTAGCTTTGGGTCTGTCCTTCCTTGGGTTTAGGTGTATCCTGGTCATTCTCTTCATCATAGTAAGGTCTCTTAGTCTGTTTTGGTCTCGTTTTGTGGTTCTTTGTTCTGGTTCTACTAGGAGACTCTCTCTCTATCTCAGTCGTCCTCTTCATCTTTGAATGGAACCTCACCCCACTTCGTAGGTTACCACAATATTCCACAAATTCCCTCAATATTTCATCGTAACTCATATCCATTTACCCTGCATCATTCTACTAGACCCGCATCCGCACAGTACCCACAGCCTCCGCACAGCCGAGCTTTACTCATCGAAGTTAATCTTTAATATGCCCTTTTTGAAAAGGAGCTTCTTAATCCATAGTTTTAGCGACAATAGATACCTTCCTCTAGGTCCCTCGAAAAATTTCTTTTATGCATCGCCGTATGACTTAATCGTGTGAACAACGAATTTAGTTATGTATTCTTCCAAAATACTATCTACCCAAACATGGAAATCCCTTGATGCTTTGTTGTTCACCCATTTCAACTGTTGGATCAGTTCTGACATCCAGTGTTCAGGCTCACCTCCTTGGAAATTCTTCTTCTGAAAAGTCAATTGTGCCAACTATTTGTGTAGCAGTATAGGAAATTCGTAGAAGAATACTTCATGGATATTAGAGTATATATACCTCTACAACAAATCAGTTTTCGACCATCTAGGGTTTCGATTTTATTCCTCTGTAAATTCCTATGTCTTCTTTCGGAACCACTCCTCGATCTACAGCTTTGTCAGATGCAACAACATGTCCTCTCTCCTTTCGCACTAGGGTCCCAGAAACAAAACCATTTATTGAAACAGTCCTATTGACAGGTGTTCACTTCGCACTATTGTCAACAAAGATCGACACAGACTCCCCTAAACATCATCCCATAAAGGTTTTACCCTTTCCAGCAATACCCACAGAGCGATTGAAGTCTCACTCAAGATGTCTAATGGGGCTGCAGGAACCGAGTTTCCATAGTTGTAAGAGGACATGCATTATCTTACACTCATTCACAACATAAGCCATAGATTTTCACTCGCATCAAAACATCACATCATCAACCTATTAACCTTTATACTCATTCGCTCAACACATTATCATCTCATAGTTAATGAATTAAACAAATTATCACAACATGCTTGAGGAATCTGCGGTACTTAACATAATTGCAAAAACATCAACTGTGATCTCAATGAAACATCAAACACTACGATACTCAAACAAGACAAAGAGATAGAGATATAGCATCATTGATCATTCTCATTATCATCAAACTATTCAATACATCACAGAATTCCCCATATCACAAACTCAGATCAAAACGCTACTCCGCAAAAGATAGAAGTGCCGAAAACATATAGATCAAAAGATAGATGACAAGATAAAAAATACACTATCATCGATGATTCCCTTAGGCTTACAATCACTCCTATTTATAGGATTAGTTGGCCATTACAAAATGGTCCAAAATGACCCATTACTAACTAACTTAACCAAATACTCTGCATTTATCGAATCTTTTATACTTCGTGACCGATCCTTTGTTCCTGTCGATGACCCTTTCGTTGCTTGGTGGTGCTACACTTGTGCACTCTAAACCCGTGCCAACAGAGCTTGGTGAATTAGAAAAGGGCGAGAAGTGTGAAATAAATCCATTGAACACTTTTACTTCATTAGCATTTGGTTAACAAGCACCATTAGAATCTTTTAGAGTTGAAGTTAAATCTTTATATTCATTTACTTTCAATCTCTTTAGTTAATTGAAACAATCAGTTTCTTATATCACATGTGTTTCATCTGCTAGCACATACTAAGGGACCTAAAAGCGCTTATAATAGGCTGAGTATGCTCTTGACCTCGCATTGCTTGTGATCTTGGTGAATCAGAAAGGAAGGGAAATGTGAAATACCTACCTTACACTCCTTAAGAGAATTTGGACCCTTAAAATCATCACTTGTAATTTCCAACCAACTAAAATCTTGCACAGGAGGTCACAGAATAATATTCTAGTTAGGTAGGATTGATTGGTCTAGGAATCCATTAATGCCCACCAATCTAGTTTCATTGAGTTTTTGAAATATAACCTTGTTTACTTATAGGGTACTATTAAATCCTGTTATCAACAAGTGTTAAAAGAAAACCCATATAAGAAGTGCATCGTGCCCAACAGGGATAATTTTGAGAAACCCCCCTAAATTTATATGTATAAAAAATGGGTGAATCCCCATGATACATAGGAAAGTGTGAAGGCTATTTTATCAATAATATAATATGTATATTTAATTTTTTGGTGATTCTTCCACTAAATTATAAAATCCTGTAAATCTTGGGGGAATCTTTCACAAAATTATAAAACCTTGTAAATGTTTTGCTGAATATTTCATGGAATTTTAAAATCTTGTGAAATATAGTCAAATCTTTCACTAAACTATAAAAAATTGTAAATTCTTAATAAATTGGTTGAAATTTGACTTAATAAAATTTCTTATATGATTTTTTATTCACTTTAGATTTCCCATGTACTCTTGCATTAGGACACCTTGAAAAAAAATCCAATCTTTTTAGGTGACGTACTCTATCATTTTGTAGTCCCACTGATAGATCCCTTGTAATTGGTGTCTGAATGGTACACACCAAAATCATGGTTTATGCATCTGCTAGGACCTATGACTGTGAAAATATTCAACCCCAAGAGTAGGTTACAAGGAATCATGTGTTCAGATTCACAAGTGGATCACCCTTTGAAACATGTGCCACCTTCAATCACTCATCACAATCTCCAAGATAACCTACCAACCCCAAATATAGAACCCTTTTTCAAACTATGAATATAAGGTTAGGGAGTAACAAATCCATGTATCCAAAGTACCCTAACAACTCCAAACACAAATCCCTAATTATTGCACTTAGGTGGTACTCTCTCAAAGTGTTAGACAAGTAGATGGTTGCAAAACCATTTATTTCAAGAACACTTATACAAGAAAAAAATTGACTAGGGCATCCCACATGTGCCAAGATAATATTCTTTTAAACAAACTCCATTTCCACCACTGAGTATAACACCCTTCCTCAAACTATGCACCCAAGGTTAGGAAGCAACAAATCAACATGTGCCAAGAACGCTAACAACTCCATACACAAATCCCTCAATATTGCACTCAGGTGATGCTATTTGCAAGTCCAAGTATTAAGCAATTAGATGGTTACATAACAATTTCCACTAAGTGCAATTTTCCAAGCAACAACCCAAGTAGGGTGTCCTACATGTTCCAAGGTGGGCATGCAGATACCCACATGTGAAAACTAATCCACTCCACCTAATTTCACGCAACATGTGTGCCCTCCTAGCAATGCATATCCAATTAAATATACCATACTTGTCCACGTGTCAAAAGTAGATGAAAAATCACTACAATATTAAAAAAACCCATCATTGAGACTGTCTTCCATGAAACAATGTCTCACTAATCAAAGTGCCCCTAACACACTAACTGCTCGTAAAATTAAAAGAGAATGTAGAACAAGTTCGAAGCAACCAATCCAGCAAGTCCTTCATTCTCAATGCTGAATTGCCTCGTTCTCCAAGCTACTAGTCAACAGTCACCTTACAATTTTTTAGTTCAACCTAAGTATATTTTGTTCCTTTGTTAAAAACCTAAGTATCAAGTAACACCCCTGGTTTGAAACCCTATTCCGATGAAATAATTTTTTGTAATTGTATATGAATGCCTACAAGGATGAACATATTGTATTTTTACAATTATTAATATAAAATCCACAACTAGATGTCCTGAGGCGATACACTAAAGAGATAGGAGACTTGTGTGTTAGGATATCTCATCATTCAGTTTTGTACTTTGCATGCATGCATCCCAGTCACCAGTTTGATGCCTCCAACACCTTATCCCCAGTTTTCCATCACCTGGGAGCTTCTTTTCTTGAAGTTTTAGCCCTCCTACTCAGGAAGGTGCCCAATTCTCACCTACCACTTGAGAAAGGTGCACTTCTTCACCTACAACTCAGTTCACTTCGGTTAGTTAGTTGTGTTTCCTTGATTTAAGGCTAGATTGACTCCTAACTGATTGTATCACTCCATTGGACCCCTAGTGAGACTAGATTGCCTATTCTGACTCCAGTTAGCTCCTCATGTGCCCTCCACTGAGCCTCCTTCACTCAGTTAGTTCCTACATGTGCCATTTACACCTACCACACTCCTTTAGACTCAGTTTCACACCTGGTTGACCGTTACTTATGCATTGATGACTCCACTGATTTGATGATGAGGAATCCTAGTTGGAGCCAAGCTATTCCATGTAGTATATTCGAATGACCTCCTTGGTTCATTTGAATTGATCATTCATTGTTACTGAATTGTATTGTATTCTACACTTCTAAGTTCAATAGAGCACTACTGCAAACCTTTTGCATAGTTTTACACATATTTTCTGAGTTTCATCTTGTAATTGATTTACTTGTTCATTGGATCTGATGTGCTTAATTTCACATGGTATTAGATGCATGGCAGCGACAAGACCTTTTTTTTGTAGGTGTTCTAGATCAAGATTGAGTGAATTTCTCAAAAAAATATTTCAACAAAGGCATGCAAAATCTCATGTGCATTTGCTTTTGGTCATGCAATGACAAAAATTCTCTTCCAATCCACTCCAGAAGCTGAAAGTATTCCACATAATTTATGGATTCGAATCATTGGATCTTCAATATTGCTTGACTGTCATATGTCGGGTGTGAAGTGACTTGAAACGGGTGGATTTTTCGGCCTTATGGTTCTTGTTTTCTTGTTATTTGCAGGTTATTCTACACTTCTATTGCATTCGCTCCTCTTGAAAGATGGACACTTCCTCACCAAATCTCCTTACTCCCTTCAATTATTTTCAATGGAAGGTTGATATGGAGATATTGTTGTGGTCTAAAGGTTTCTACAGAGTTACCATGGGCCTAGAAGTCGAATCTACGTCAACAGTAGAGAAGGAAAAATATTTCAATAAGCTTGATGAAGCTTATGGTTTCCTTTGTCTCAGCATCTCTAAGGATCTTCTTTTCCATCTCAGTGGATTGAATACTCAGAAAGAGGTATGGGAGAAACTTGCCACACTCTTTGGAAAGTAGGATGATATGAGATCTTATCAGTTAGAGAATGAGTTGATTGCCCTCAATCCTGACAATTTTGAGACCATCAATGACTTCTTCACTAAGTTTAAAAGTTGGGTTATGCTATTGAAGCAATGTGGAGTGGGTTATGCTATTGAAGCAATTGGATGAGCCATCCGGTTCAAGAAACAAGCAAAAAGAGAAAGAGGGAAAAGAGAAATCTAAATGTTCTTATTACAGCAAGGGTTATCATCCTGACAGCTCATGCATGAAGAAAACCATAGATCAAATGGCCCTTCTTTTAGAGAAAAACAACATAACCCTTCCTGATGGTGCAAGGAAGAAGGAGAAAAATGATAATCCTGAGAGAGGACATGCACTCCTGGCAACTGTTTCGACTCCTCCAACTCTACTCATTGATTCTAAAGCTTCGAACCACATGTGTCACTTACCCAAATTCTGAGAATATTATTTTATTTGCAAAATACTTTATGTTAAATTTTAATTACAAAGTTTTGTAATTATGACCAAGTTTGGTCAAGGATGATTGTAATTACTGGTTTTTATTAGTTAAATAAATTGAAAAAGGAGACAAACACCCAAGGGAACTGTTAAATGAGTGTTCACTGACCCACTAGGAGGAATGAAAGTTGTTAGAAGGTATGGGACAGATGGAAGCATTTGCACTTCACCATTAGCTATTGGTTATAGGAAAACTACCCCTAAATTTGTGGCATTATCCCCCAGGTGGGTGGAAGAGAGCAGGAAGCTCCTTAATGACTAGTTAACCACTAAAAGGCCTAGGAAGCCTACCTAAGGCAATTCGAATTGGGCAGGCAGCCCCTTACAATATTTTCTGTAGAAATATTCCTCAAGTGCATTAGGTAATTACTGAGAGATTCATATAGGGAGGCTATGTGAAAGTGCAACTGTAAGTCTGCTAATTATACTGAGAAGCAAAACCAGAGGTGTTGGTGCAGGTCTCTTTGACTGTTGAGTTTTGATGACTGGACAATCTACATTCTATTGCAAGTTGATGTACTAAGGCTTCTACAAAATATTACTCCTGGTGGTTCAGTGAACAGGCTCGGGGGTCCTAAGGCAAGTAACTTGGCTGTCTTCAGGAATAGGTTAGGTGGAACAGGTTCCTTGGGTTGTTTGTTTCTCCTACAGTCAACCAGGTTTTACTGTTCCTACTTTTGTTTACAGTTAAATGTTTCTGCATAGTAGAATTATTAAACTCTGTCATGTAAAAGAAATTATTTTATTTTCTGATCTAAGTATGATTCAAAATGAAAAAGCTTGGTGAAATAATTGAATCGATAACCATCTCTTTATTTTTTCCCATGCTGTTCTCTGCATCATACTCTAGTATAGAGAAGTAAATTAAGGAAAGATGAGAGGTAGGAAGAATGCCATTGATTGGATAAATGATTACAGTAGTGTTCTTGTTAGAATTCTATCCTATATTTAAACCCAATAAACATTATAGTATAGCATCAACAGCAGTATAGAATTCATCTAATTAATACATGAAAGAAAAACACAATACGTTTCTGCACAGTGCTATATATTTCTTTTAACTCTATTTATTTTAGATAGTAAGCAAATGCACATCAATATTATACATTTCATGTTTTTCAAAGTAAATGTATTTTCAAGAATTATAGCAGCTGCAAGAATTAATCTCTGTATAAATTTCTTACAATTATACATATTTCATTTCTTCACTAACTATCGCTTTTGATTTCATTTATTGAATATCTACACAGTAGTATTAAACCCTAAGATACTATAGACCCTAGTTCTATTTACACAGTTCATAATTTTCTTCTCAAGCCTTTCATGGAAAACTTTAGACATTTATTTTCTGAGACTAACAACTATAGATTCACCAAACCCTAAATAACATTTTGAGACTACTACAAGACAATATTCACCACTTAGCAAAAAGCATGATTCTGTACTAATGTCAATTGATAGCTCTTAACCCTAGTAAGAACACATACACAGCATCGAAAGCCATTTTTTGCAAAGATTAAGTCTCGAGTACAAAGCTCAGTACAAGCCAAATAGCAATCAAAAGCTACAGGTAGGGTTTCTTTCGCAAAAACAAATAGAACATTGTGGCATAGCCATTTTGAAAACATATAACAACCAAACTATCTCATCAATTTTCCAAACATGAATATCGATAATGATAACAAAAGTATAGGGAACAACTATTATAGTTATGCAAACCTTAACCCTCGGCCAAAAACAACTATCGTTGTTCGACATCACATAATAGTTATACAAATAATTCTGAAACCATTAATTTAAAAAAAAACAAGTTTTCTGTTTCAAAAACAAGCCATTGTCTTTAGAAAAGGAGAACCCTCAGCTCTCATTTCAAATTCAAAAAGTATAATATATTTTACATTACGGATGACCTATCAAAGTTCCCAACATTACACAAAACATTTAAACGAGAATAAGATCCATAACCTACATAGGGTTTTACCCTTGATTTTTTTTATAGCAGCACAAAAAAAATGCAAAGTTCTTATCAACGACGTAGCCAGGCATCAAATAGCCAAATAACAACTTAAACAAATGAAGGTTACCCTCTATACAGTATGTATCAAACTACAACTCTACAACTCAACACTTGGCCATCACCGAAAACAGAGTCGAATAGTTCCAACTCTCGGCATACGATAGTCACATCAAAACCATGCAAAAGGGCACCTATGAGGTATTGAGAACCACAGAAGCTTACCATGAAGCAGTAGTAGATTTCCATTTTCCAATTCTTATGCACAGGAATCGTTCTATGAAGTGGGTACCTGCAAGGATTGACAGTTCGGAGAGGTTAAAAACATAAAATGCAAGGATAAAAACAAGTAAGACAGTATTTGTTTCCTTATCGTTAGAACTTACCTTTAGACAACAAATCCATGAACTTTGGCACACCACACAGTAAAAATGATGAATCCTAATGGCACTTGATAGCAACCATGATTTTAAACAACAAAAGATCTTTTCACAAACTAAAGGATCGAAACCCAAAACTCAACTGTGAATACAACAACTGACAGAAGAAAAACCACACACAACTTCTAGGCTGTATCGTAGTGCTATGGCACAATTTTATGAGCCTGCAACTCTTAAAAACTTTCCTCACAGGTCCAAGGTTCGAAATCGAGGAAGGAGTCATCCTCTCAACCAATTATAAAACCCTACATTGCAGTAGACAGTTGGCTCCACGACCTTCCACCAAAAATGCAACAATGAATGTTGAAAACCATTTTTTCATTACTTACCAATGCGTGGATAGGGTTTCATTCACAACCCCAGATCTTGCAGAGATCAACGATGGGAGATCTGCCAGTTAAGGCATGTTGATTTTTGAACCACGATTGCACAATATTGTATTAATTACTCCAGCTACCTTTTTCCAAGTAAGCAGATCGAGAGCCAGTGCATGGCACAACTCATCTTGTTGTGATACCCATTTAAAACACAAACCATGTGAATACCTTACAACCGGGCCTCCACATCACTTAACTGTGGAACACGTTAATGCTAGGCCTATCAATGCCAACTTGGAAAGCATGCCAAGTTAATACCCTGTCAACATCAAAATGATTGCATTGTTAAACCATGGATCGTACTTCATATCGGTCTCTATAGTTTATTGTTATGTATGGAACAATTGTATTATATGCCAAGGTATGGTGTGAATGTATAGACACCTTATAATGTTAAAATTTCTTTACTAAGGCTCATGCATATATATTTATAGAATAAAGCTTAGCCATATATCTATATTGTTAATCATTTGATAATGGAGTCCATAGATATAGTTAGGATTCTAACTATGCAAAAGTAGAATTAGATACTATATACATTATAGATTTCATACAATAACTATAAATTGTCCAATTCATAATAATAGTGTGAGCCTATAGTTATAGATAAGTGATACACATTTATTATGCTAGACATGTATTGCAAAGTATAATTGATAGATGTAATACCTCACACATAGTTTAAATCGTAACGTTATACATTATAAATGTTGAGTTCATAACACTAGTCACTAGACCACTCATATTAAAATATGTAATGATAACCAAATAACGAATTCAGGACTTAGAATAGTCTAAGTTCTATACAAGAAAAACGTAATAATAGTTCCAAAGTATAAACACTATTTTCTACAAGCATTCTAATAGCTTTATCAATAGATATTGGTATCATTGTTTTGATAATAATGACAATAGTCATATGATGATATTGGTAGCAATATAAAAAATACTTGGACAACATGAAAGTATAACACTGAAGAGTTTTGTAAATCAGTACACAAAGTAGATTTAGAACCAAGTATCCATACCTCTAGTAATTTGTTTCGCAAGGAATTACTTAGCATTCTAATTTTACATTGACGGCGAATTGAAAGACACATGTACTCTTAACACATGTTTTCATAGAAATTCTTACCTGCGGTCTGCACATGGAAACGGGATTCAAATGCCTTAGCTAAACGTAGCTAAGTAAACTCTAGGGTACCTCATAGGACCCCTTCGTCAACATACAAACAAACTGTCAGCACTTCATCAAGAACATCATAATAGTACAAACTATGTACAGCATGTAATTATATTTAGAACTGAAGCAGATATGTAAACTATAGTTTTATGCATAATCATAGAAGGATCTTTCGTTAAGAAGTTTAGCATCCATTTAAATCTGAAATAGCAAATACAAATATATCATATTTTAGTTGAGAAGTATGACGTGTCATCATTATTGATTATCTTATTTAAGAAATTCAATTAATTTATATGTTCCGCATTAACGACTTCGATAATTATTGCTATTATAAAAAAATTTAAATTTTGGTATTTTTACGGGATGTTGCATGTGGTATCAGAGCCCACATTCGAACTCTAGGCCTGAAAAAGGTCCAAGAACACACAGCATAAAAATTTATTTACAGCAAAAATCTTACTAATTCAAAAATTTAAACTATTTGTGTTACACAAAAATTATTTCAAGTTACAGGTATGGAAGGATCAGCTGAACAATTAGAAGATAGATTTTGACCCAACAATCATAGCACAGGACAACATTATGAAGAAGAAGCCCATGGAAAATTAAATGACAATTCATCATAATTATTACGAGCATTTCAAGAGTTAAAGGCAGAAATCAGATCTGTAAAACAAGACAATGAGAAAAGTATGAAGGCACAAGAAGAACTAAATCAAGTACTGTTCGAACAATGCCTAGCTGATGAACGAGATAGAGAAATTGAAAATACCTCTAAGATTGAAGATTTACCTCATCGAGACAGGGGTAAGAAAATGAAAACTGATGATGCAAACATCATTTCAACATCATCAGAAGCTGCCCATGAAAAACACAAAAAGAAACGAAATTACTCAAGGGACAACAGCGAAGGAGACTACAAACCCAAAAGAAAGAGTCATAAACATTATGAGAATATTTCTGGGGAGTTCAAGGAAATCAAACCCCCAACCTTCAATGGTGAAACTGAAAAAGGAGAGATAGCAGAAGCATGGCTATCTGGCATGAAAACGTATTTCCAAATATATGATTATTCAGAATCATTGAAGGCAAAGATGGCAGTCTACAACTTGATTGGGAAGGCATATATTTGGTGGCAGGACATCAAAAGAGTGAAGGGAATCAAGGACAAGGATGTGAATTGGAGTACTTTCAAATGGTACTTCATAAAGAAGTTCCTATCTGAACAATACTATGAATAAAAATCAAAGGAGTTCTATGATTTAAAGCTAGGAACTATGAACATGAGAGAGATGAACAATAAATTTCTAAATTTACTGAGGTATGTGCCATACCTCGTGGAAGAAAAATCGAAGATTCAAAGATACCTGAGTTGTCTACCTTTCAACATCAAGGACAAAATTGAGTATGACAATCCAAAGACCTTAAAAGAGGCATGAGGAAAGCAACTTTCTGTTATGATACTAATCGAAAAAGAGAAGGAATATCAAACTGGAAAAGTCATAACCCAACAATTTTGAGTTGAAAAAGAAAAATTTCAGATTTAGTGGGAATTCTAGTTTCCAAGAGAAAAAAATTCAAGAATCGAAATTTTCAAGGAAACAATCCCAGAAACAGTAAGTAGCAGAATTTTATAGCTCCTAGAAACACTCCTAATACTACCAGAACTAATGATCAAAAGGCACCTATCAAATGTTTTGAGTGTCAAGGTCCTCATTATGCATCAGAATGCCCCAAGAGGAAGCGGACAACTAACAATATCCATTCCATATAGACTGAACCTATAGTTGGAGACTTAGCAAGGGAGATGCCCAGAATTAATGCAGCACTCGACAACAGGCAAGCAGATCATCAAGTCTTTATGGTAAATATTGAAGGTATGCTACAAAATCATCCTATTAATATTTGGATTGATCCAAGTGCTAGCTTAAGTTATATATCACTAGATATTGTAGAAAGTTTTAAATTGAAAACATAAAATTTTAGTAAATCTTGGTTAGTTAGACTAGCAACAGGAACAAAAAGGAAAGTATCTGATTTTATTGAAATTTCTGCTTTATCCATGAATCAGTTAAAGACACAAACCAAATTGAATATTTTACCTTTCGGATCCTATGATATTATAATTGGAATGGATTGGTTAGAAGCCCATCATGTCATTCTGAATTGTTATAAGAAAAGTTTTATATGTTTAAATGATGAAGGAAAAACTATAGAAGTAAAAGGTATTCCAAGAAAGACATCCCTTAAACAGATTTCAGCAATGCAAGTGAAGAGGGCAGTTAGGAAAGGATGTCAATTGTTTGCAACAAATGTAGTAAATGATGAGTTTATTTGTAAAGAGGACAAATTGAAACTAGAAGACATACCTGTCCTAAAGGATTTCAAAGATGTTTTTCCTGAGGAGATTCCAGGATTACCTCCTAAGAAAGATTTAGACTTTACCATCAAGTTAATATCAGGAGCAGTACCAAATTCTAAAGCTCCATATAGGATGAATATACTTGAACTAAATGAGTTGAAATCACAGTTGAAGGAACTAATTATATTTTTTAAGAAGAAAGATGGTACCCTAAGACTGTGCATAGATTATCGCTAGCTGAATAAGATGACAATCAAGAATCGATATCCGTTGCCCCACATAGACGATCTATTTGATCAACAGCGTGGAGCAACGATATTTTCAAAGATTGACTTAAGGTTAGGATATCATCAAGTGCGAGTGAAGGATGAGGATATTTTCAAAACAGCCTTTAGAACTCGATATGGACATTATGAGTTCGTAGTCATGCCATTTGGATTGACTAATGCCTCGATTGTATTTATGTGTTTGATGAACAATATTCTACACAAATACTTAGATAAGTTTTCTATTGTGTTCATAGGTGACATTTTAGTGTATTCTAAAAGCAAAGAAGAGCATGACGAACATCTACGTATTATCTTACAAGTTTTGAGAGATCATCAACTATACGCCAAGTTTAGTAAGTGTGACTTTCACAAGGACAAAATTCAGTATTTATGACACATAATTTCTAAGGAAGGAATCTCGGTTGACCCCAACAAGATAAAATCCATTAATGATTGGCCGATTCCTAAAGATGTGTCGAATGTAAGATCATTTATGGGTATTACTAGATATTACAAAAAATTTATAGAGGGTTTTTCAAAGATTGCAAACCCCATAACCTCCTTACAGAAGAAAGGGAAGAAATTTGTGTGGGATCAGAAATGTTCAAACAGTTTTAAGAAGCTAAAGGAATTATTAACTACAACACCTATTCTAAGGATAGCAGATCCTAATAAGGATTTTATAGTATGTACCGATGCATGTAATGACGGACTCGTTGGAGTCCTAACATAAGAGGGATATGTTGTTGCATACGAATCTAGAAAGTTGAAAATAAATGAGAAGAACTACTCTACTTATGATTTGTTATTAGCAGTAATTCACGCTTTAAAAATGTGGCGTCACCACCTTATTGGCAGAAAATTTACCTTGTTGACATATAACATAGGTCTGAAATATTTATTAGATCAGATAAATCTGAACGCTAGACAAGCTAGATGGTTAAATTTTTTAAGTGAATATGATTTCGAAATTTAGCGTATTAACGGGAAAGAGAACAAGGTTGCTGATGCATTAATTCGTAAAGGAAAACTGAATTTTATTTTAGCCATTAGTACTTACTCAACAGATTTAGAAAATCAGATCATTGAAAGGAGTGAAATGGATGAAGAATACATAAAATTACAAGAAAGGACAACAAATAACAGTTCTGAAAATTCTATGGCAGATTACAGTTTAAAGGAAAATGGATTGTTATTATAAAAAATAGATTGTATGTACCCAACATACCAGAAGTAAAAATTCTGATTTTAAATAAGATGCACAAAAGCCATTACTTTGGTCATCCAGGTTATCAGAAAACCATCACTATGCTACAGAAGGAATACTATTGGCCCAGAATGAAAGATGAAGTAACAGAGTACATATCTAAGTGTTTGGACTGTCAAAATGTTAAGGTTGAACATCAAAATCCGGCTGGACTGTTGCAACCATTGCCTATACCTAGCTGGAAATGGGAAGTGATAAGCATAGATTTTATTACTGGTCTACCCAAAAATCAGAAACAAAATGACTCTATCATGGTAGGAGTGGATAATCTCATCAAGGAAACACATTTTATACCTGTGAAGACTACTCATAAGGCTCCAGACATTGCAGAAATCTTCATGAAGCAAATTTTTCGATTACATGGTATACCGAAAGTGATAATTTCAGACCGTGACTCTAATTTTACTGGAAAATTTTGGGGGTCCTTATTTAAAGGGCTGAGTACAACCTTAAACTTCAGTACAACATTTCATCCACAAATGGATGGACATACAGAAAGAGTGAATCAAGTTTTGGAAGACTTGCTGAAAATATATGTTAAGGATCAGCTTAGTAAGTGGGAAGACTACTTGCATTTAGTAGAATTTGCATATAATAACCATTATTATGCATCAGCCAGACTTAGCCCTTTTGAAATTCTTTATGGTAGGAAATGTGATACACTTGTTTCTTGGAATGACCCAGTAAATAGAGTTGTTTTAGGAACTGAATTGTTGCAGGAGTTAAAACTAATTGTGAAATAGGTACAAAGAAATCTTAAAGCTTCCCAAGATAGGTAGAAGAGTCAAGAAGATCTTAAAAGGACTCATAAAGAGTTCTGGGTTGGTGAACATGTTTTTCTCAAGGTAAGACCGGAAAAGAGCTCATTGAAATTGGGAAGCTGTGCCAAGTTGGCACCCAGGTATTGTGATCCTTTTGAAATATTGTCAAGGGTTGGACCAGTGGCATACCAACTGGCTTTGCCACCAAATTTAAAGATACATAATGTTTTTCATATATCATTTTTAAAGAAGTATATACACGATGCTACTCATGTTCTAAATTGGAATGATGTACAGGTAGGACAAGACGACGATTTTCAGGTGGAACCTGACTGTATCCTCGAAAGGAGGAAAACTCTACTCCCAAATCGCACCATTGGGTAGGTAAAGGTGCAACGGAAGCACCTTAGGCCAGAAGAGGCAACCTGGGAGTTGGAGAGTAGTATGTGGGTAGCATACCCAACTCTGTTTCAGGAACACTTAGAGAGTGATTAACCAACATCGAGGACGATGTTGAGACTTAAGGGGGGGTGTATGTCACCTACCCAAATTCTGAGAATATTATTTTATTTTCAAAATACTTTATGTTAAATTTTAATTACAAAGTTTTGTAATTATGACCAATTTTGGTCAAGGATGATTGTAATTACTAATTTTTATTATTTAAGTAAATTAAAAAAGGAGACAAACACCCAAGGGAACTGTTAAATGAGTGTTCACTGACCCACTATGAGGAATGGAAGCTATTAGAAGGTATGGGACATATGGCAGCATTTGCACTTCAACACTAGTTGTTGGTTATGGGACAACTACCCCTAAATTTGTGGCATTATCCCCCAGGTGGGTGGAATAGAGCAGCCAGCTCATTAGTGACCAGTTAACCACTAAAAGGCCTAGGAAGCCTACATAAGGAAATTCGAATTGGGTAGGCAGCCCCTTACAATATTTTTTGCAGAAATATTCCCCACGTGCATCAGGTGATCACTGAGAGATTCAAATAGGGAGGATATGTGAGAGTGCAATTGTAAGTCTTCTAATTATACTAAGAAGGAAAACCAGAGGTGCTGGTGCAGGTCTCTTTGACTGTTGAGTTTTGATGACTGGACAATCTACATTATATTGCAAGTTGATGTACTAAGGCTTCTATAGAATCTTCCTCTTGGTGGTTCAGTGAATAGGCTCAGGTGTCCTAGGGCAAGTAACTTGGTTGTCTTCAGGAATAGGTTGGGTGGAATAGGTTCCTTGGACTATTTGTTTCTCCTACAGTCAACTAGGTTTTACTATTCCTACTTTTGTTTACAGTTAAATGTTTCTACATAGTAGAATTATTAAACTTTGTCATGTAAAATAAATTATTTTATTTTCTGATCTAAGTATGATTCTGAATTAAAAAGCTTGGTGAAATAATTGAATCGATAACCATCTCTATATTTTTTCCCATGTTGTTCTCTACATCGTACTCCAATATAGAGAAGTAAATTAAGGAAAGCTGAGAGATAGGCAGAATGCCATTGATTGGATAAATGATTACAGTAGTGTTCTTGTTAAAATTTTGTCCTATATTTAAACCCAGTAAACATTATAGTATAGCATCAACAACAGTATAGAATTCATCTAATTAATACATGAAATAAAAACAAAGTATGTTTCTGCACAGTGCTATGTATTTCTTTTAACTCTATTTATTTCAGATAGTAAGCAAATGCACATCAATATTATACATTTCATGTTTTTCAAAGTAATTGTATTTTCAAGAATTATAGCAGCTGTAAGAATTAATCTCTGTATAAATTTCTTACAATTATACATATTTCATTTCTTCACTAACTATCACTTTTGATTTCATTTATTGAATATCTACACAGTAGTATCAAACCCTAAGATACTACAGACCCTAGTTTTATTTACACAGTTCATAATTTTCTTCTCAAGCCTTTCATGGAAAACTTTAGACATTTCTTTTCTGAGACTAACCGTTATATATTTTCCAAACCCTAACTAACATTTTGAGACTACTACAAAATAGTATTCACCACTTAGTAGAAAGCATGATTTTGTACTAATGTCTATTGATAGCTCTTAACCCTAGTAAGAACACATACACAACATCGAAAACCATTTGTTGCAAAGATTAAGTCTCAAGTACAAAGCTCAGTACAAGCTAGATAGCAATCGAAAGCTACAGGTAGGGTTTCTTTCGCAAAAACAAATAGAACATTGTGGCATAGCCATTTCGAAAACATATAACAGTCGAACTATCTCATCAATTTTCCAAACATGAATATCGATAATGATAACAAAAGTACAGGGAAAAACTATTACAGTTGTGCAAAACTTAACCCTCGGCCGAAAACAACTATCGTTGTTTGACATCACATAATAGTTATACAAATAATTCCTCAACCATTAATTTAAAAAAAACAAGTTTTCTATTTAAAAAACGAGCCACTGTCTTTAGAAAAGGATAACCCTCGGCTCTCATTTCACATTGAAAAAGTTAAACAGTGTTTACATTACAGATGACCTATCAAGGTTCCCAACATTACACAAAACGTTTAAACAAGGACAAGATCCATAAACTACACAGGTTTTTACCCTTGATTTTTTTTGATAGCAGCACAAAAAAAATTCGAAGTTGTTATCAACGACGTAGCCAGGCATCAAATAGCCAAATAACAACTTAAACAACTAAAGGTTACCCTCTGTACAGTATGTATCAAACTAAGACTCTAGAACTCAACACTCGGACATCACCGAAAACAAAGTCGAATAGTTCCAACTCTTGGCATATGGTAGTCACCATCAAAACCATGCAAAAGGGCACCTACGAGGTATCGAGAACCACCGGAGCTTACTAGGAAGCAGTAACAGATTTCCATTTTCCAATTCTTATGCACAGGAATTGTTCTACGAAGTGGGTACCTGCAAGGATTCACAGTTCGGAGTGGTTAAAACCATAAAATGCAAGGACAAAAACAAGTAACACAGTATTTGTTTCCTTATCGTTAGAACTTACCTTAAGAAAACAAAGACGTGAACTTTGGCACACCACACAGTAAAAATGGTGAAGCCTAATGGCACTTGACAGCAACGATGATTTTAAAAAACAAAAGATCTTTTCACAAATTGAAGGATCGAAACCCAGTTCAACTATGAATACAACAATTGACAGAAGAAAAACCACACACAACTTCCAGGCTGTATCGTAGTACTATGGCACAAGTTTATGAGCCTGCAACTCTTAAAAACTTTCCTCATAGGTCCAAGGTTCGAAACCGAGGAAGGAGTCCTCCTCTCAACCAATTCTAAAACCCTACATTGCAGCAGACTGTCGTCTCCACGACCTTCCACCAAAAACACAACAATGAATGCTGAAAACCATTTTTCCATTACTTACCAATGCGTGGATAGGGTTTCATTCACAGCCCCAGATCTTGTAGATATCAATGGTGGGAGATCTTGAAGTTAAGGCACGTCGGTTTTTGAACCACGATTGCAATCAATATTGCATTAATTACTCCAGCTACCTTTTTCCAAGTAAGAAGATCGAGAGCTAGTGCATGGCATAGCTCAGCTTGTTGTGATACCTATTTCAAACACAAACCACGTGAATACCTTACAACCACGCCTCCACATCACTTAACCGTGGAACACGTTAATGCTAGGCCCATCAACGCTAAATTGGAAAGGATGCCAAGTTAATACCCTATCAACATCAAAATGATTGCATTGTTAAACCGTGGATCGTATTTCATATCGATCTCTATAGTTTATTGTCATGTATGGAACAATTGTATTATATGCCAAGGTATGGTGTGAATGTATAGTCACCTTATAATGTTAACATTTATTTACTAAGGCTCGTGCATATATATTTATAGAATAAAGCTTAGCCATATATTTATATTGTTAATCATTTGATAATGGAGTCCATAGATATAGTTAGGTTTCTAACTATGCAAAAGTAGAATCAGATACTATATACATTATAGATTTCATACAATAGCTATAAATTGTCCAATTCATAATAATAGTGTGAACCTATAGTTATTGATAAGTGATACACATTTATTATGATAGTCATGTATTGCAGAGTATAATTGATAGATGTAATACCTCACGCATAGTTTAAATGGTAACATTATACATTATAAATGTTTAGTTCATAACACTAGTCACTAGACCGCTCATATTAAAATATGTAATAATAACCAAATAACGAATTCAGGACTTAGAATAGTCTAAGTTCTGTAGAAGCAAAATGTAATGATAGTTCCAAAATATAAACACTTTTTCTACAAGATTTCTAATAGCTTTATCAATAGATATTGGTATTGTTGTTTTGATAATAATGACAATAGTCATATGATGATATTGGCAGCAATATAACAAATACTTGGATGACGTGAAAGTATAACACTGAAGAGTTTTGTAAATCAGTACACAAACTAGATTTAGAACCAAGTATCCATACCTCTAGTCATTTGTTTCGCAAGGAAGTACTTAGCATTCTAATTTTACATTGATGATCAATTGAAAGACACGTGTACTCTTAACACATGTTGTCGTAAAAATTCTTACGTGCGGTCTGCACAGGGAAACAGGATTCAAATGCCTTAGCTAAACGTAGCTATGTAAACTCCAAGGTACCTCGTAGGACCCCTTCATCAACATACAAACAAACTGTCAGCACTTCATCAAGAACATCATAATAGTACAAACTATGTACATCATGTAATTCTATTTAGAATTGAAGCAGATCTGTAAACTGTATTTTTATGCATAATCATAAAAGTATCTTTCGTTAAGAAGTTTAGCATCCGTTTAAATCTGAAATAGAAAATACAAATATATCATATTTTAGTTGACAAGTATGACATGTCATCGTTATTGATTATCTTAGTTAAGAAATTTAATTAATTTATATGTTCCGCAATAATGTCTTCGATAATTATTGCTATTATAAAAAATTTTAAATTTTGGTATTTTTACTGGATGTTACAACATGGATGCAAATAAATATTCTCTATCATCATTTGATCCCAACAACACCATCTCCATCCACAAGGGAGATGACTCTCATATCTCTTCAAAGGGAAACAGTACTATTCATTTAGAGCATGGCAATTTTCACAATGTGCTCTATGTTCCGTCCTTAGCTTCGAATCTTCTTTCCATTTATCAAAGGACACACACCGGTTCACCAAAGAAATTTGTATTCTTCCCTAACAAAGTTGACATTTCTGATATTCAAAGTGGAAAAATTATTGCGGTCGAAAAAGCAAATCATGCTTCAAAAGCATATGAATTTTCACACTTTCTGCCGCATGACAAGCCCACCGCTCTTCTGACTCATGTCAATGAGGTTAGTAGGCTATGGAATGAGAGGTTTGGACACCTAAATTATAAATATTTGTAGCTTCTATAGAAAAATTCCATGGTTAATGGCCTTCCGATGATCAAATCCTCGAAGGGAATATGCAAAGGTTGCATCATTGGGAAGCACCCCAAGCACAAATTTGACCAAGAAAAAGCTAGCAGATATTTATGTATTCTGGGGCTGATACATTCTAATATCAGTGGTATGCTTCCACATACCTCCATGAATGGCTCAAGTTATTTTTTGACATTCATCGACAACCTCTCCATATTTACATGGGTTTTCTTTCTAAAAAACAAGTCAGAAGTACTAGAAAAATTCATGTTTTTTAAGGCTTCTATTGAGACTGCCACCAAGAGGAAGATAAAAGATCTTAGATCTGATAATGGAGGTGAATATATCAAATCAGAGCTGCTGCAACTTTGTGCTGAAAGTGGCTTTCAGATCCAGCACACAGTTCCTACACACCTCATATGAACGGTGTAGCAGAAAGGAAGAACCGGTCACTAAAGGAGACAACAACCTTTATGATTGAATCAAATGGTTTGGATAAAAACCTTTGGGATAGGGCCATGAATGTTACTGCATACATTCAAACCAGAGTTCCACATTCATCTTTGACTGATATTACACCTTTCAAAGCTTACACTGGTCACAAACCGGGTGTGTCAAATTTCCATGTTTTTGGCTCAACCGCTTAGGCTAGAATTCCGACTGTAAAGATAAAATCTTTGGATCCCAAAAGTGTTGAATGCATACTATTGGGATATGCTGAAGAATCAAAAGGATACAAACTAATGGATATCATATCCAAAAATATATTCATTGAGTGAAGTGTCAAATTTGAAGAACCGTTTAAAAATCTAGAGCTAGTCGAGGAAGAAACTGTCGATTTGTCACCTCTATAAGAAGAAGAATTTCAAGTAGATGATGAAAGTATTGTTTATTATATTTATGATATTTTATCATACTTTGATGAAAATGATATATCAGGTTCAGAGGCTGGTCCAGTTGTGCCCCAACACTTGCCAAAGTGGGCCCAAAATACACTCAATTCTGCTGGTCAAAACATTGGAAATCCTACCGATCCAAGGAGGACTCCAGCAGACTTTCAAAGAGCAGGTATGGATATTTCATTCTCTGATCCTTTGCTATCTGAGAAATTATTTTTGATGATAGGTTCAAATTCTAAATCATTTTATCATGCCCACCGATATCCGAGATGGCAAACCGCCATGGATGAAGAGTACAGTTCTCTTCAAAAGAATGCTACATGGGAGATAGTTTCTCTTCCACCTGGGAGGAAATTAGTCCAATGTGAATGGGTATACCGCAAAAAGGTTGTTGCTGATGGCTCAACCTACAAATACAAAGCTCGGTTGGTTGCCAAAGGTTTCTCCCAAGTCCAAGGAGTGGACTACACTGAGACCTTTGCACCAGTTGCAAAGATGGATTCTATCCGTCTTGTTTTAGCTATTGCCGCATCCAAGAAATGAGAAGTGCACCATATGGATGTGAAGAGTGCATTTCTCCATGGAGATCTAAAAGAAGAAATATATATGAAGTAGCCAGAAGGATATATATCAGATCCAAAGTTAGTATGCAGATTGAAGAAGTCATTGCATGGCTTAAAACATGTCCCAAGAGCTTGGTATGCTAAGATGGACTCCTTTCTTCTCTCGCAAAACTTCAGAAGGGGAAAATTAGATCTAAATGTTTACCTACATAAAACTGAAGGTAATTTTCTGATTATAGTTCTTTATGTTGATGATCTTTTAATAACTGGTAGCACTCTCAATTCAATCGACAAGTTAAAAACCACTTTAAATCTAGCTTTTGATGTGAGCGATTTGGGCTTGCTAAAACAATTTTTGGGGCTTGAGATTGATCAAAATTTTGATGGGATCATCATATCTCAGAAAAAATATATTTCAGACCTATTAAACAAGTTCAACATGTCAGATTGTAAGACATACCCATACCCATTCCTCTCAGGAATTAGTCTTGAGGAGGGAGATTCTACACCACTTGTAGATTCTACATTGTATCAAGAGTTGATCAGTTCTCTACTATACTTGACACACTCAAGGCCTGATATATCTTATGCTATGAGTGTTGTATCAAGATATATGCAACATCCCCATGAGCTCCATTGGCTGGAAGCCAAGAGGATCTTACACTATGTGCAGGGTACTCGACACTTTGGCATACACTATGCTGCAGATTGCGAGCTGGATTTGATTGGGTATACAGATTCAGATTGGGTGGGTGATATTATTGATTGGTAGTCCACTTCCGGTTATGTTTTCATGATTGGAAATGGGCCTACTTGCTGGTCAAGAAAAAAGCAAGCAGTGTTGGCAAGTGGTTTGGAAAAGTGCTATCGCAGCATCTCTGATGCTCCGACAAGACAGAAGATGGCACGAAAGGTGACAAGCGAAAGATTATTTTGTGCATGTGTGGGTCAATTGTACCGCGGATTGTGGGTTTTGGGTCATTTGGACCACATATTATGTATTGTTGAGTTAGTTACACTGCAGAATGTGGGTTTTTGGTCGTTTTTGGACTAAGTCAGTTAGATAGTGAGTCATTTGTCCATAGTGTCGGTTAACAAGTTGTTAGAAAGTGGACAAGAATTGTAAGGCAGAAGCCTATATATAGATAAAAATTGTAAGTGTTAGGGGGGAAAAGGGAAGCATCATCGAATGCTAGTGATATTATGTGAATCCATGTTGTTGGTTGTATGTCTTCTGGGTATGTTTTGACGTGAAGGTTTTTGCAGAGATATTGTATTTGGTTAAACAATGATAATATGATGAAGCTATTTTGGTACAATCTCTGTGTTCAATCTGTTCAGTTATGGTAATGTGATGTTGCACTATACAAATGATGTCATGCTTCTTTAATGTGATACTTGTTTCACAATTACTGTTGTTGCAATGATGAATGTCTTGGTTAAATATTTTTTTAATACCATGTCCAATGCTTAGAAATATCTGTCCCAGTTATGTTATGAAATAAGTATTACAACCGCAACCATCCTCCTTCATTCGGCGGAAACATGGTTTTGTCTGCTCTTCCTGGACACCTCGGGTGAGACCTCATCTACTCTGCAGGTGTTGTTGGGTGGGATAAAACCTGTCCGGGATGATGGCCAGGGAGACTATGGTATGTGTCGACATTGAGTGGAACCCCTATCAACTGGCGTTGCGCTAAAAAATGGTTCCATTGCCAGGACCATGTACAAAGTGAAAGGAGGATATGTTGTGGCACCCGACAAAATCGAAGATCCAAGAATTGTTGGATCAGAGGTTGCAGGAATTCGTTGAAGAAGAAAGCCATAACACTCGACTGACAGTAGGATAGTGGGTAGATAGATACATTCATGATGGTCCACATGAATGGTTCTTCTTTGACTTCCTGGTCCTATTGTTCGAATGGTTATCGAAGTTGACATTCCAGAAGAGGAACTTCCAAGGTGGTGAACCGACAACTTGGACCCCCGAATTGATTCAGAAACTACAGGAAGTTGATAATAAAGCATCGCGGGTTATCGAAGTGTGGTTCGATAGCATCCTAGAGGGATATATCATAGAGTTCACAGTTGATACTCAGAAGTCCTATAGTGAAGCCGAGAGATATTTTTTTCTCAAACCTACGGGCAGGTTTTTATTGTCGCTTCAATAGTCGATCAAGATGCTTATTTGCGAAAAGGGTATATTGAAGATGCATCTTGATTAGTAGACAGCCCGGTGGGCGGAGGACGTGGGTACCGCGATAGTTGGGGGGAGGTACATGGAATGTTAAGGGGTAGATGGGTGCATGTCATGATGAGACTGTGAGTGTAGCCGAGGAAGAAAGTGGTCTTACGAGGTTATTGATGTATATGTAACTTCAGAATGTATTTCATCTATGTATTTTATTGTACTCCTATAGAGATGTATTAATCCTCTATACGGAAGTGTCATCATTTGTATTGACAAGTGTCGTAACTTGCCGACGGGTTATTAGACCACCATGTGTGGGGTCGGCCCTGATTAAGTTAACCTAGGGTTATTAGGCTGAGTTAGACAAGTCAGCCCCATAGGTTTATTAGGCTACTCAGAACACGTATAAATAGAGAGCGGGATCTCTCTATTTGATCACTTCACTTACTCACTTATCCATCACTCAGAAAGTGGCGCACATGTGAGGAGGAGGATCAGCTGCTAGGAGGAGTCTATCTCTATGTACTTGGGTAGTACTTTGGTTGTGCTATTGCTCTATCTATCTCTGAGGAAGTTGTGGGTTTTTTCACCTTAGCGTTTTCCCCACAGAAACTCTGTGTGTCCATTGTCTCTTATGATTGCATCTTGTGATGATTGATATGCTTGCTATGATTGATATGCATTGATATACTATACATGTTATTCTCTCAGTAAATATCCTAGAGTATTGTGAATTAATGCTCGAAAATTTAACATGGTATCAGAGCTAACCTGAGAAGAAGACATTGTGCAATGATGGAAACTAGGGTTTCTTGTTTATTGGGTTTCTCTCCATAGATTTTGGAAAAGCAATATGATGGATTGACTCTCCTTAGCAAGGTGAATCTTTCTATCCAATCAGAATTCAGTTCTGAGCACTTTCTGTTTTGGCCCTAAACATTAGGGTTTCCACAAAAATAGGAATTTCTGAAATCTGAAGACATAGCTGGAAGCGCCTTGGAAAAATCAAAGTTTAGAGCTTTGGATCAAGATTTTTGGCTGGGTAAATCTCTGAGAAACTCAAACCCTAATTCAGGGTCCTCCCTAGTGAACCTAGGAAGACTAAAAGGCATTTCTGAAAGGTGAAGCTTTGCAGATCTCAAATTATGAATACACTAGGATGATCATCTTATCAAGGCGCATCTTTCTATCATTTCAGAAAGTTGAAATTCACATTTTTAATTTTTAGGGTTTCTCTAACAAACCCTAATCCGGGACCAGATCTAGTTTTCAACAAATCAAGTGGTAAGACCTATATATTTTCTATTTCCATTTGAAGTACTCTTTAAGATATCTCACCACACCAAGCTTGAAGATAAGCTTGAAGGGGTTGATAACTTCCGAGCCTGGAAGTATAGGACTGGGTTAATCGTGGAAGAAAATGAATTAGACACCTACATCAACTCTGAGGTCCCTATCCTAGAGGATGAAGAGGCTAAGGAATTGCATAAGAAGAACTTGGTCAAAGCAAAGATAATCATTGTTGATTCTATCAAAGACCATCTCATACCACATGTGTCATCTCTGAAGACACCCAAGGAGATGTTTGACTCTTTGACCAAGCTATTTGAAGGGAAGAACATAAATTGGAATATGACTCTACGGAATCAATTGAAAGGGGTCAAGCTGTTGAATAGAGAGACCATTCAATCTTACTTCTCCAAAGTCTCTCAGATCAAGGAACAACTTGAAGCTGTGGATGAAGTAGTGGACAATGGTAAAGTTGTTATGACCACTATGAATGGCCTACCTAAGTCATTGGACTCTTTTATTCAAGGAATATGTGCAAGAAAGAAATTGATCTCTTTCAGTATACTATGGGAAGAATGCTCACAAGAAGAAGCAAGGCTTGTGGCATGAGAAGAAAAGATGGGGAATGAAGATCAAGCTCTCATAGCTCACACCAAGGGAAGCAAGTTTAAGAGGGAGAAATCTCATCACAAGAAGAAAGATCTATCTCATGTTCGATGTTACGAATGTAATGAAATGGGACACTTTGCTTCAAATTGTCCCAAGAAGAAGAAAGACAACAACTTCAATAAGAAGAAGAAGAAAAGAAGATATCATGCTCATGCTGCTAAGGATGATGAACCTCCCAGGAAGAAAGCTAGAGCAGAAAGTGATGATGATGACTCATCAAGCAAAGAAGAGTATGTTCTAATCTCTACTCTCACAGGTACTATTTCTCATGGTTGTAATGATTGGTTAATTGACAGTGGGGATTCTAAACACATGACAAGGTTTAAAGAATATTTTGTAAATCCATCTGAACATGAATCACCCCATAAAGTGAAACTTGGGGATGATTATCAATACCATATCAAAGGAAGTGGGGACGCCTCCTACAACCTAGAATTCGGAAAATCCTTGAAGATGAAAGATGTGTTATTTGTACCTGGACTCAAGAAGAACCTACTCTCCATCTTTGCATTGGATGCAAAAGGCATGAGGGTTACATTTGTAGATGGCCAAGTCCTAATGTGGCCAAAAGGGTAAAACTATTGATGATGCAGTGGTGATTGGAGAGCAAGAGGGAGGATTGTACAAATTAAAGGGACATCCTAAACATGCCATGGTACATGAATCCATGGAGCCAAATGAACTTTGGCATCGAAGGCTTGCACATGTGCACTACAGAGCACTACCAATTGCAAGCAAAGTTGTAGAAGGTCTTCCTGAAATCAAGACCAAGCATGAAGGTGTTTACAAAGGCTGTGCAAAAGGAAAGAACATAACGAAGGCATTTCCAAGTAGTGAAATCAAATCAAAAGCAATCTTGGAAATTATCCACTCCGATGTATGCGGTCCAATGTCATCTAGTTCTCTGAGTGGGTATGTTTACTATGTCTCTTTCATTGATGACTTCTCCAGGAGGACTTGGGTTTATTTCTTGAAGAACAAAGATGAAGTGTTTGACAAGTTCAAGGAATTCAAATCCTTGATGGAAAATCAAACTGATAAGAAAATAAAGAAATTCAGATCAGACAATGGTGGAGAATTCACTTCAAGTGACTTCAAGAAGTTATGCAGTGATTCAGAGATTAAGAGGGAGTTGACTGCTCCTTACAATCCACAACAGAATGGAGTTGCAAAAAGAAAGAATAGAACAATCATGGAAGCAGCATGGGCAATGTTGCATGATCGGGATCTACCTATGCATCTATGGGCAGAAGAAGCTAGGACAGTTGTATATGTGTAGAACAGAACACCCCACAAGATATTGGACAACAAGACACTAGAAGAGGTCTTCTCTGGTAAGAAACCTGAAGTCATCCATTTGAGAATATTTGGTTGTCCAGTATACACTCATGTCCCAAAGGAAAAGAGGACTAAGCTAGATCCTTCAGGAAAGAAAGGTATCTTTGTGGGTTACAATGAAAGCTCGAAGGCTTATAGAATATACTTTCCAGGGTTCAAGAAGATTGATGTCAGTAGGGATGTGACATTTGATGAAAACTCAACATTCATTAAGTCAAGGAAGACACCTGTTGAAGATCATGAAGAACCAAAGGAAACCAGATTTCAAGACACTACTATGACTGAAGCAATTCCAGATGTTGATCGTGAAATTGAAGATCTGCAAGAACCTGTAGATCCACCCCGTGAGAATAACTCTCACAAGAGAAAACCTACATGGGCTAGAGAGCTCATTCAAGATGCAGAAAGGTATGGCATTCCAGAAGAAGAACACAGAGAAAAAAAGATGACCAAATCACATACCAGCTATGCTGCTTTACTCTGTGATATCATGAACAAAGAACCTTCTAGTTATGAAGAGGCAACAGAAAAGAAAGAATGGAAGGATGCCATGATAAAAGAATACCAATCAATAATGAAGAATGATGTTTGGGATGTAGTCCCAAGACCTGAAGGGAAGTCTGTTGTGACTTCCAAATGGATCTACAAGATCAGGCATGCTGCAAATCGCAGCATAGAGAAATACAAGGCAAGATTCATAGCTTGTGGCTTCTCTTAGAAAGAGGGAATAGATTATGAAGAAAATTTTGCTCCTGTAGCTAGGTACACTTCCATCAAAATAGTACTTGCTCTGTATGCAGTGATGAAATGGAAGATACACCAGATGTTTGTCAAGACTACTTTCTTGAATGGTGTATTTGAGGAGGAAGTGTATGTGGAGCAGCCACTCGGTTTTGAAACACATGACAGGGAGTCATATGTGTGCAGATTGAAGAAATCCTTGTATGGCTTGAAGCAAGCTCCTAGGACTTGGTATGGTAGGATGGACAATTTCCTATCCAGTTTGGGATTTACCAAGAGTAAAGCAGACTCGAACCTTTATTAAAGGTTGAGGAAGGCAATCCAGTGATACTACTTCTGTATGTGGATGATCTGTTTGTAATAGGTAATGATAGTTTGATTGTCAATACCAAGAGGAAGCTTGCAACTAAGTTCGAGATGAAGGACTTGGGGACGATGCACTATTTTCTAGGCATGGAGGTGTGGCAAAGTGCATATAGTATCTTCCTTGGACAAGGGAAGTATGCAGTAGAGATCCTGAAGAGGTTCGGGATGATGGACTACAAGGCCATGGCGACACCTATGGCATCAAACCTGAAGCTTCTGTGTGATGCTTCATCTGATCCGGTTGATGCCACTATGTATCGTCAGATGATTGGGTCCTTGATGTACCTGATGAACATGAGACCAGATATTTGCTTTGCCGTGAACACATTGATCCAGTTCCTGACGGATCCCAGAGGTGTTCACCTGGTTGCTATAAAGCATATTCTGAGGTACTTGAAGGGTATAGTTAACTATGGGCTCAAGCATGATGTGAATAAAAAATTTAAACTACAGGGTTATGTTGATTTAGATTGCGCAAGCAGTGCTGCAGATAGGAAGAGCACATCTGGGTGTTGCTTCAGTATGGGATCAAGTGTGATCTCTTGGTTTAGCAGGAAGCAATCCTGCGTAGCACCAAGTACAGCCGGAGTAGAGTATGTTGTAGCATGTTCGGCTAGTTGTGAGGAAGTATGGCTCCGGAAGCTACTGTCTGAGTTATTTGATCTCCCGTTGGAGGCTACTGGTATATTTTGTGACAACCAGAGTTGTGTGAAGCTGTTTGAGAACCCGGTGCTCCACGACAGCTCGAAACACATAGAGAGCAAATATCACTATATCAGGGATATGGTGCAGAGAGGAGCAGCAAAGCTCCTGTATGTTGCAACAGATGAGCAGATTGCAGATGTGATGATGAAGCCACTACCCAGAGTGAAGTTCGAGTACTTCAGAGAGAGCCTTGGTGTTCTTCAGATCGACAACACTTCGAGGAAGAAGTGATTGACACATCTGCTGGAGCCATTCCAAGCATGGTGAGAGGAGGATCCTTGCCATGGTTGTGGATGTAAGTGCTAGATATGCTCCAGTTACTGCTTTGTATATGCATCAGTTGGATGCTCGAATCAGTTTGATCATGTATTTGTATATGCATAATATTGGATGCTGGATATGATCAGTTGGATCATTTATATGTATATGTATGTATGCATCATGTTGGATGTTGGATATGATCAGTTGGATCATTTATATGTATATGTATGTACGCATCATGTTGGATGCTGGATATGATCAGTTGGATCATTTATATGTATATGTATGTACGCATCATGTTGGATGCTGGATATGATCAGTTGGATCGTGTGTATGTGTCTATAGATGAATCAGGTGGATACATTGTATGATCAGGTAGATCATGTATGATGATATGTATCAAGAAGATACTGTGTATGCATCAGTTTGATGCTATGATGATCAGGATGATCACAGATGACGATCTTCAGGATGTTGATCCAGATGATATGGATCAGGTTGATGCTATGATGATGATCACAGATTGCGAGCTTCAGGATGTTGCTCCAGATGATATGCATCAGGTTGATGATATGATGATGATCAGGTTGATCATGTGATGATGTACATCAGGATGATGTATGGTGAGTATCGGTTTGATACTCTGTGGCCATGGACACGTTGTGCAGGTAGCATAGAAAAGATCCTTTAAAAACTTGACAGGTAGAGTGGTGTGCTCGTAACAGCCTGGGTTGCTCTATCGAGATCCGGACAGGTAGAGCAGTGTGCTCATAACATCTTGGGATGCTCTGCATAGGTTTTGCTATAGGTAGCATAGAAAAGACCCTTTAAAATCTGGACAGGTAGAGCGATGTGCTCGTAACATCCTACAATGCTCTATCGAGATCCAGACAGGTAGAGCGGTTTGCTCGTAACATCCTGGGATGCTCTAAGTAGGTTTTGCTATAGTTTCGCATAGAAAAGATCCTTTAAAATCCAGAAAGGTAGAGCGGTGTGCTTGTAACATCCTGGGATTCTCTATCGAGATCTAGACAGGTAGAGTGGTTTGCTTGTAACATCCTGGAATGCTCTGAGTAGGTTTTGCGAAAGTTCACATAGAAAAGATCCTTTAAAATCCGGACAAGTAGAGAAGTGTGCTCGTAATATCCTGGGATGCTCTATCGAGATCCAGACAGGTAGAGCGGTTTGCTCGTTACATCCTGGGATGCTCTGAGTAGGTTTTGTGAAAGTCAACATGTAAAAGATCCTAGGAGATCTGATAGGTTGAGCAGTGTGCTTGTAATTAGTCCTGGGATGCTCTTTCGAGGTTTTGTTGAGGCACGTAATCAGTCCTAAGTATTCCACAGTATGGCCAGTGATGATGAAGACCTACAGGTGGGGGGACTACATCTAGTATGAAAAAGTACTGGCTCTGTAGAAATTCCTACGACGAGTAGATTAGATATTGATTGAGATAGCAACAGCAGTGATGATGACGATGATTCCGAAATGATGATTCGCTGATGATGATCCAGAGAAGAAGACTTGTGTTAGCAGATCTGTGTCAAGAAATACCTTCCTAGTTAATAGGGAGTTTTGATGTATATTTAACTTCATAATGTATTTCATCTATGTATTTTATTGTACTCCTATAGAGATGTATTATTCCTCTATATGGAAGTGTCGTCATTTGTATTGACAAGTGTTGCAAGTGTCGTAACTTACCGATGGGTTATTAGACGACCATGTGTGGGATTGGCCCTGTTTAAGTTAACCTAGGGTTATTAGGCTGAGTTAGACAAGTTGGCCCCATAGGTTTATTACACTGCTTAGAACAAGTATAAATAGAGAGCAGGATCTCTCTATTTGATCACTTCACTTACTCACTTATCCATCATTGTGAAAGTGGTGCACATGTGAAGAGGAGGATTAGCTGCTAGGAGGATTCTATCTCTGTGTACTTGGGTTGTACTTGGGTTGTGCTATTTCTCTATCTATATCTGAGGAAGTTGTGGGGTTTTTCACCTTCGGGTTTTCCCCACAGAAACTCTGTGTGTCTAGTGTCTCTTATGATTGCATCTTGTGATGATTGATATGCTTGCTATGATTTATATGCATTGATATAATGTACATGTTATTCTCTCAGTAAAGATCCTAGAGTATTGTGAATTAATGGTCGAAAATTTAACAGAAGGGAGGAGCGAGGTTCCAACGGGAAAAGAGGCAGAGGACGAGAGAAGGTCTTGCTGCGGTCGAACCACAAGACCTTGAAGGAAGACTACATGGAACAAAGCGACCTCACAACCCTAACAAGGACAACTAGGCTACACCTAGGATAAGAGGCAGGACCAAACCCTAGCACCAACGTACCCACACCTTCGCTCACTATATCTCAGATAGCAGGAAATACAACTTCGACACTGCCAAGTTCATCAATCCCACAGAAGTTAATTGGTAATAGTACAACAAAAGGAGGAATGAAGCCCAGAATGGCGGTCAGTGATGATAAGTTACCGTTGTTCCACGGGGGTGGGACAGACAACCTAGAACAGTATTGGTTTTTGTGTGAAGTGGTCTGGACCATAAAATAGATCACCGATGATGCTGCTAAAAAAGGATGGTTAGCGACGACTCTGCGAGGTCGTGCATATTTAGATTGGTTTATGAAGTTTATTCTAGTCCCTACAGGAGCCGTAGAGAAGTCATTGGATGAGATTCAGGATGGGCTGATTGCCGAATTTAGAAATCCCAAGTCTGAGGCTCAATATATTATAGAATTGAAAGAAATTAAGCAGTATCCCAATGAGATGGTATGGGATTTTGACCAACGATTCAAGACACTGATGGAAAAGGTTAGTTTTTATATGAGCACTGTCCAACATAAAGAATGGTTGATCATGGCCCTGCTACCACATATTTGGCGACCATTGATGCAACAAAACATTTCGACGCCCAGTGAAGCTCTGGAGATTGCAATGCAGTTGGATGCGGCGCCGATTGGAGAAACTACAGCCGGTATGTCACAGATACAAACACAGCTCGTTAACTTAACTATACCGCTGCAAGATTTGAAAAAGGGCAAGCAGCAGCGTGAAGATGTATGGTGTACGTAATGTCGAGGAGAAGGGCATATGAAGGACAATTTCCTGGACTTCCGCAATTATTTGGTTTCAGCAGCACCAAATCCATTGAATGGTGGTAGCATGCCATGGTGTCACATTTGCCATGTGTATGGGCACATCCATGACAACTTCCCATATATGCAGAAAATGGTCACCACCCTGAGGAATCTTTATTATACATTCTGCAAATCGGTGGGTCATGATGACATGTATTTCCATGCATATGGGTTGCTACAAGAAAGAATGTGTGATGCGTTTTATGTAAAGGACGAATAGCATGTCGTACAACATCCGTAGCCACAGGTAGCCCAGCCGCTACCTCAACCGCAGATGCAGTTTGTACTGTAGAAGCAACAACCACCACAATTTATGCCGCAATATGCTTCAGTGCAGATGGATCCACAACTGCCATAGTATGTACAACAACCGCAGTATGCGCCACAAGGACTAGGAATGCAGCCGACACCAATGCAGAAACAGTTCAACCAACCATAGTACAAACAACAAGGAGGATACCGGGGAGGATGTGGCAGAGGATTTGGTCGTGGACGAGGATGAGGTGGTCGTGGGCCTATTCAATGTTATCATTATGCGGTATGGGGATACTATCAGCGAGACTTCCCACTGCTGCAGAACCAGTGTATGTTCTGCTTCGTTAACGATCATATGATTGAGAATTGTTCGCAACTGATTGCGTGTTGGCAAGTAGGGAATACTCCACAATTGCAGAATCAACCTCAGATACCGCAGCCCACCCAAAACCAAGTACAGCAACCAGTGCAGAACTAGAATCCGCGGTCGAATCATAACGTAAATCAAAACGTAAATCAACCGGGGAATGTGCCACCGAATTAGCCGTAGGGTGAAAATATTGTGACAATTTCTGCAGAACCAAGACTGCAAGATGCTTCTGTTATTGTGGTCACTCGCGGAGGAAAGAAAACTGGAGTGAACATCTCAATCATCAGGTTAGCTGGACAAAAGAAGGTATCATTCGACATTGATGAGAAGTGGGAGACGTTTCTTCAAACACGACGCACACTAGAAAACGCCCGAGGTAAAGTTGTTGTGTATGACATGCCCTCTATTTTTTATGCTACTTCAAAGGTCGGCCCGTCACAATGGTCCAGCACACTTCGAGCATTTTTGGAACATTGTTTTTCCCTGGCAAGAGATCCCTACGCTCTTGCTGCGATTGAAGCCTTGTTGTGACGACCAGCCCAGGACCAGCAAGAGCTCGCAGTCAATTCCCTGCAATGGTGGAAGACGGGTAAGGAGATGCAGATGAATATTCAAATTGGTGACTACGATGTTGATTCAATTATTTTGGACCTTGGATCAAATGTCAACATCTTGACCAAGCAGGCTTGGCAGAAGATGGGGAGCCCCCCATTGAGTTGGTCTCCTATACAGCTCCGATTAGCTAATCATGCTAAGGTGACACCAATTGGGAGAGTTCCATGAATCGTGGTGGACATTGAGGGGATGAAAATATATGCCAACTTTGATGTAATAGAAGTAGTCGAGGGTAGGAGCTCTTATCCAGCACCACTAGGGATTGGATGGGCTAATGATAGTGGAGCTGTAATCAACTTCAAGCGACGGATGATGACGTTTTAAAATCACGATCTCAGAGTTATCACCCCATTGGATCCGGTTGAAGGACGCCACTACATCGAGCCAGTGAAGGACGACGATCCCAGTGGATGGGACCATGCATTCAATATTTCTGGAGATTAAATCCATTCGACTGCCGATGGTGAGCTGGGATGGCGCAGTGATAGCTCTGCATCTTCCGACTCTGATGATGTGCTAGAATATTGGCAGAACCACTTGCACAAGGTATCACTCCGTAAGTATGGGTTAGTTACACAGTTAGTATGCCATATCACAACTGAAATGGTTACACTACCAACGTATGAAGGGTTGCCTCACTTATATGACTTTCTGATGGAGTTCGAAGAAAGAGTTTCCGAACCTCAACGATTGTTGGCGTTGAACAAAGCATTGAAGGATGCTCCAGCACGCTGGTGGGAAATACACAAGGTATCAATTGATGGATGGTTGAAATGCAGAAGGTTGATGATGGTATGCTCTGGCGATACCAAGGTCTACCACACTAGGAAGTATGATGGTTGGGATGACCCTAGTGGTCATTTAATGGAGTGTCAACGGTTATGTATATCGCGACCAAACGATGAGTGGGTCCATGCTTTTATCCATACTTTGGATGAGATGCCATGTTCATGGTATACTGCAGCTGAGTTGTGAGGGAAAATTTCTACTTGGTTGGAGCTCACCGTGTGTTGTTGATTTATATCTAACTTCGGAATGTATTTCACATATATGTATATTGTATTCCTATAGAGATGTTATTTTTCCTCTATACGGAAGTGTCATCATTTATATTGTAAGTTTCATAAATTATACTTGATGGGTTATTAGACCACCTTGTTGGGGTTGGCCCTGTATAAGTCATGTGGGTCAAAGGGTTATTAGACCACCCTATTGGGGGTCGGCCATGTGGGTCAAAGGGTTATTAGACCACCCTAGTGGGGTCGGCCCAGTCAGCATTATGTTAAGTGGTTAAGTTGAGACCGACCTAGTTGAGTAAAGGTCAAGTAGAGTTAGTGTATAAATAGAGAGTGTGTCTCTCTCATTTTACACATTCTATTCTCTCACTCACACTTTGGAGAGTGGCGCACTTGTGGAGGAGGAGGTTTTGCTTCTAGGAAAATACTATCTCTTGTATTCTGGTTATATCATTGCTCTATCTATCTCTAAGGAAGTTATTGGGGTTTTTCACCTTTATGGTTTTCCCGAAGTAAACTCTGTGTCTCTTGTGTACTTGCATTATTGTGTCCATGATTGATACGCTGTAGATTTGTTGTACATGTTGTTCTCTCAGTTAAGATCCTAGATCAGATTGAAGTAAATTCTGAAAATTTAACATGGTATCAGAGCTAGCCTGAAAGAAGGCATGATATGGCATGTATGACACTTGTTGCACTTACGATGCTAGGGCTTGATATAGAAAAACCGGTCATCGTAGAACTTTCACTATAAATCCGTTTTGGCGAAGGTTTCGGATCTGAAACTGTTACAGGTCAAATATCCAATCCCCATGTACCTTTTGTCCAAAGGACAACCTCTAATTCGTTGTAATTTGTGATTTATGATCTATACAATATAGGGTTTCTTCCTCTTCCAGATCTGAGTCAAAATCAGGTGCCTTGGGAAAAAGGACATAACTTGGGATAGGAAGCTCCAAATGAAATTTCATAAAAAGTGACAGGTAGTACAAAGACTGTACTATGACAAGAAACTTTTTCAGAGGCCGAAGTTGAACCATTGACATGTGGCACGTCGTAAACGTTCGCTCTCCTATATTATCCCATAAACATGTCACATTGCAACACATGGCATAACTCTCTCTCAGAGAATCCAACTGAGGTCAGACCTCTTGGGATGGAAATATAACAAGATGAGATATCTCACAAAAAAATTTCAGAGGCCGAAGTTGAACCAGTGACACGTGGCATGCCGTACAAGTTCACTCTCCTGTGTTATTACATAAACAGGTCACGTTGGGACACTTAGCATAACTCTGTCTCAGAGAATCCAATTGAGGTCAAACCTGTCGGGATGGAAAGATAATAGGTCGGGCTATCTCAAGAAAAATTTTCAGACCCTGTGGATCAAAAAGTTTGGAGTTACACCAAAAACAATTAGGTACATATTTCTGTCAAAACAGAATTATTTTTTAGTACCTTCATTCATGGCTTCCGAAATTTAGGGCTTCGGAGAAAGTTGGAATTTTTGTTATCGGAGAACACGGCCGGATGCTACTCATCAAAATTGAAATTTAGAGACCAAGATCAGATATTTTGGTTTGGCAGAAGGCCGGGCTTGATCAAACCCCAGTTCGAGACTTTGATCGGAAAGATGGAAAAATAGGGCTTCTGCAAAAATTGGAATTTTGGAAATCTGTGACCACGGCTGGAAGCTCCTCAGAAAAATCGAAGCTTAAAGTTTTGAATCAAATATTTTGGTTGGGTGAAGCTCTGGGAAACTCAAACCCTAATTCATGGTCCTTCCTAGTGAATCCAGAAATCTAAAAGGCAATTTCAAGGAGTGAAACTTTGCAGTTTTCAAATTTTGAATATACCAGCTTGATCAACTCATCAAAGCACATATTTCTATCCTTTCAAGAGTTTGAAATTCAAAGTATGATTTTTTGTGGTTTCTTTGACAAACCCTAATCCAGCTCTAGGTCCAGTTCTTGCAAATCAAGTGGATTGGGTTAATCCTAGAAGAAGATGGATTGGTCACCTGCATAAGTGAAGAAGTTCATGTTTCAGAGGGAGATGAGGCTAAGGCCTTACATAAGAAGATTACAAGCAATCTCGACAGGTATGACTTATCCAGGTATGTTTTGAGATTTGTTCATGATTAATTTTATGGTATATTTCTCTTCATATTATTACGGTTATTACAATCTTAATTAAATCTAAACTTGTCGTATCACCCTAATAGAAGATATTCATTGATTAAGGTTTTGACACTTATGATTGTACTAATGCATTATGGTGTTGTATGAGGTTTATGTTGTTTGCTAACATGAAAGGTACATCAAGAAAGACAAATCATGTTCTTGTTCAAGAACATATGATCATGATGACATGAGGACAAAGATTCATCCATTGTCATGGATCGCTTAGAAGATATACTTACGAGGTATGTATAACTTGGTCCTACAATTGATAACTTATGAGACATGCAGGTTACTAGCACAAGTCATTAAAGAGAACCAGAAGACATTATACAGGTATGTTTTTCCTATATCAAGATAGAATCCTACCTTGTGTTAGTATCTTATACTGTTGTGTTGTTGATAATGATTATTCATGAAGTCATAGGTTTGAATAGTCATGGTTGTATGCATATTATGTTTCTTACCATAATTGATGATATGACTAACCAAAAGAATCATGAAGGTATAGGTTTGAGTAATCATGGGTTTTATGCATATTATATCTCTTATCTTGATTGATAATTTAACTAACCAGAAGAGTCCTATGATCAAGTAAGAATATGTATGAGTAAAAAAAGACTTCCCTGAAACCTTGAATACTAATGTTTATTATATGTGTTTGAAATGATCCTGACTATTCATGCTTGAGATTATTATGTTTTGATAATATTAAGATTATACTAATGAATGTTTGAGTATGCATGAGACCTAGAGAATAACACAATGATGATACTAACAAGCATGCATAGGGATCGAGAATGAATATAAGTTCAGGGACAAGTAATCCAGGAAACAAAGATCAAGAGGGAGCTCACTCCAGTAGTTTATGCAAGGATGCAGATATCCAGAGGGAGTTGACCATCCTTATGCATTCCACAACAGAAAGGTGTAGAAGAAGCTACTTCAGCAGCTCCTGCAAGGAAGCAAAGACTCAGAGGGATTCCACCCAACAAACAAACAAAGATAAGTATTTTAATTACCATTCCATACATATTTGTTTGTTTAAATAAAATTGTTCAATGATGTATAGGATTATGTTCCTAGAATTAGGATACGTATTGTGCATATTAGAATGATTGCATTAATGAACAGTATACTACTAATATGCATTTGATGGGTAAGTGGCCTATGGCACTGTACAACATTCCATTGCTATTTATCTAGAATGAAACCTCTTTGCTGACATGTTAGGAGTTGTGCACACTCTTAACAATGTTTTGGTATAGATTGGAAGGCATCTAGAAAGTTACGAAATATGGATAAATGTTCTATTGAAGCATTGGCTAAGATAATTGCATGACTGTATGACATATTTCTTTATGTGTAAGAATTTGTTTTGAAAACTATGAGATGTTTTCTAATCATGCAATTTAACTTGTTGTGTAGGAAAGATCGTATACCATCACCTACAAAAGAAGGACTACAACATTTGTTTAGCAACAAAGTTATCTATTGAAAATATTTAAGATATTGAAGTTCCGAGGATCTAGGAAGAATGACATGATTGAGGAGTACCAGTCGATCATGAAGATGTTTGGGATGCAGTCCCAAGACCTGAAGGGGAGTCTATAGTGACTTCCAAGGGGATCTACAAGATCAAGCATGCTGCAGTGATGAAGAGGAAGATACACTTTCTTGAATGGTGTAGTTGAAGAAGAAGTGTATGTGGTGTAGCCACTTGGTTTTGAGACACATGACAGGGAGTCATATATGTGCAGAGCTTGGTATGGTAGGATAGACAACTTTCTATCCAGTTTGGACTTTACCAAGAATAAAGAAAATTCCAACCTTTAGTACAAGGTTGAGGAAGGAAATCCAGTGATACTACTATGTGGATGACCTGTTTGTAATAGGTGAGGATAGATTGATTGTTGTCATGCGGCAGAAGCTTGCTGCCGAGTTCGAGTTGAAGAACTTGGGGATGATGCACTATTTGTTTTTGGCATGGAGGTGTGATAGAGTGTAGATGGAATCTTCCTTGGACAAGGGAAGTATGCAGTAAAGATCCTGAAGAGGTTTGGGATGATGGACTGCAAGGCTATGGCCACACCTATGGCATCGAACCTGAAGCTTCTGTGTGATGCTTCATCTGAGCTGGTTGATATCAGTATGTATCATCAGATGATTGGGTCCTTGATGTACTTGATGAACACAAGACCAGATATTTGCTTTGCAGTGAACACATTGAGCCAGTTCCTGACGGATCCGAGGAGTGTTCACCTGGTTGTTGTAAAGAATATTCTGAGGTACCTGAAGGGTATAGTTGATTATGGGCTCAACTATAATGCGAATCAAAAGTTTAACCTGCAAGGTTATGTTGATTCAGATTGGGCAGACAGTACTGTAGATGGGGATCAGGTGTGATCTCTTGGTTTAGCAGGAAGCAGTCCTGCGTAGCACTAAGTACAGCCGAAGCAGAGTATGTTGCGACAGATGAGCAGTTGCAGATGTATTAACCAAGCCATTGGCCAGAGTGTAGTTTGAGTACTTCAGAGAGAGGCTTGGTTCACTTTAGATCGAGGTTCCTTCCAAAGGGAAGTGATGCGTCTGGAAGATGCAGATGCATATGAGCTTTTCTGACATGGTTGATCTGTTCTCCCTTGGTCATGATGTAATTGTTGAGCCATTTTTTCACATGATGGTAGATGTGTTCTCCCATGGCGAAAAAGTAAGGGCTGAAGCCATCCTCGAATGGTGGTAGATGTGTTCTCCCATGTCGGTGGTGTAAGTGTTGGATGATGTGCATCTGGGTTGTGCTTCGTGGACAATGAGATGATCTGAAGAGGACAATGATATGATGATCAGGAGGATCATGGATGATGAGCATTAGGACGATGCTCCAGTTACTACTATATATATGTATATATGCATCATGTTGGATGCTTGTTATGATCAGTTGGATCATTTATATAAATATATGCATCATCTTGGATGCTGGATATGATCAGTTGAATCATTTATGTATGTATGCATCATGTTGGATGTTGGATATGATCAGTTGGATCATTTGTATGTATTTTTTATATGCTTCATGTTGGATGATTGGATCATGTATGTTGATATGTATATGGTGGATACATTGTGTGGATCATGTATCTGTGTATGTATTAGGTGGATACATTGTCTGATCAGGTAGATACTTGGTATGCATCAAGTGGATGCATTGTATGATCAGGATGATCGTGGATGACGAGCTTCTCCAGATGACATGCAGCAGGATGTTGCAGTGATGATGATCAGGATGATCATGTGTACATCAAGATGATACTTTGTGGCCGTGGATCAGGTTGTGCAGATGAGCATGTCTGGGAGATCCTATAGGTCAGAGTTATGTACCCGTAACAGCTTGGGATGCTCTTTCGAGACATTGCTCTAGGAGGCCATGTAATTTGTGCCCTAGGAGATCTTCAGGTCGGAGTTGTGTACCCGTAACATCCTGAGATGCTCTTGCGACGTTTTGTCCTATGGCATGTAATTTGCTCCTGGGAGATCTGGACAGGATGAAAAAGGCCTCAGATGCTTCAGCCAGGTTTTGCCATGACCACATGTAATTTTCTCCTGGGAGATCTGGACAGGATGAAAAAGTCCTCAAATGCTTTAGCTAGGTTTTGTGGTGGACCACATGTAATGTGCTCCTAGGAGATCCGACAGGTAGAGATGTGTGCTTGTAACAGCCTGGGATGCTTCAGCCAGGTTTTGTGCTGAGATCACATGTAATGTGCTCCTGGGAGATTCGACAAGTAGAGCTGTGTGCTCGTAACAACCTGGGATGATTCAGCCAAGTTTTGTGATGGGTCACATGTAATGTGCTCTTGGGAGATCCAACAGGTAGATCTGTGTGCTCGTAATAGCCTGGAATGCTGCAGCCAGGTTTTGTGACGCACGTAATAAGTCCTGAGGATTCCACAGTATGGCCAGTGATGATGAAGACCTGCAGGTGGTGGGCCTACATCTAGTATGAAAAAGGACTGCTCTGTAGAACTTCCTATGACGAGTAGATTCAGATATTGATTGAGATAGCAGCAGCAGTGACGATGATGATGACTAGATGACGATTATCCAGTGACGATGATCCAGAGAAGATGACTTGTGCTAGAAGACCTGTGTTGAGAAATACCTTCCTAGTTAAGAGGGAGTGCTGATGTATATGTAACTTTGGAATGTATTTCACATATATGTATATTGTATTCCTATAGAGATGTTTTTATTCCTCTATACGAAAGTGTTGTCATTTATATTGTAAGTGTCGTAACTTATACTTGATGGGTTATTAGACCACCTTGTTGGGGTTGGCCCTGTATAAGTCATGTGGGTCAAAGGGTTATTAGACCACCCTATTGGGGGTCGGCCATGTGGGTCAAAGGGTTATTAGACCACCCTAGTGGGGGTCGACCCAGTTGGCATTATGTTAAGTGGTTAAGTTGAGACCGACCTAGTTGAGTAAAGGTCAAGTCAAGTTAGTGTATAAATAGAGAGTGTGTCTCTCTCATTTTACACATTCTATTCTCTCACTCACACTTTGGAGAGTGGCGCACTTGTGGAGGAGGAGGCTCTGTTGCTAGGAGAAGACTATCTCTTGTATTCTGGTTGTATCATTGCTCTATCTATCTTTGAGAAAGTTATTGGCGTTTTTCACCTTTATCATTTTCCCCAAGTAAACTCTGTGTCTCTTGTGTACTTGCATTATTGTGTCCATGATTGATATGCTATAGATTTGTTGTACATGTTGTTATCTCAGTTAAGATCCTAGATCAGATTGAAGTAAATTCTGAAAATTTAACATGTGTTTTACCCATACATTCAGTTTTGAGGATGCCAATCCTGAGGTCAATAATGCATTACATCTCATCCATGATGTAATTCTGGAAGTTGTCCCGGTGGCCTATCCTATGGATCCACATATGAATTGACATATGCAGTCTCTCACGAAATGTTTTAATATCAGTGGTGGGCCAGAAGATGGTGATGATCTGCGGAATGTGAATATCCCAGAATCCGAAGGAAGTCGTTCTGTGGTACCACCTGATGCACCAAGCGATCCTATCAGTCAGACGCTGAAAATACGCAAGATTAACATTGGGATAGAGGACACTCCAAAGTTTGCAAATTTTGGGGATTACTGGGATGATGAGCTAATAAGAAAGGTCACTGATATGCTCCATGAGTTTCAGGATGTATTTCCGACAAAGTTTTCTGACATGAAGGGGATCTTGGGTGACTTAGGGGAAATGAAGATTCCATTAAAACCGGATGCTAAACCGATTCAGTATCAACCCTATCAATTGAATCCACGACATAAGGAGAGGTTCAAGGTAGAATTGGATCGGATGCTAGACACTGGTATCATCAAACCAGTCGAGGAGTCTGAATGGATCAGTCCTATGGTGGTGCAGGACTAGAAAACTAGGGAGGTGCACATCTGAGTGGATTTACAAAAGTTGAACGATGCCTACTTGCATGACCCCTTTCTGACCCCCTTTAATAACGAAGTGCTTGAAGGAGTGGGCAGCCATGAGATGTACCCATTCCCAAATGGGTTCACTGGCTACCATCAGATTCACAATGCAAAGGAAGATCGCCATAAGACAATTCAGCCACATACCATACATATGCAAGCCTGTCGTGATCCTGATCGACAATGGTTGCAGACCTCATATAAGGTGAAGTCCAAATATTTAGAGGCTACTGTGAATGAGTGGTCGAAGACATGGCGAAAAACCATGAGTTTAGCAGAGATAAAAGCCAGCAGCCTGGAGTTGGGCCCAGATGATCAAGCATCGGCCTAGGACCAGTAGAGTCACCATAACTCAGGGCAAGAATCGACCAAAATCATATCGGATGATAGTGACCGAGCCCTTGAAGAAACCTGATTGAAAAGGTATCAAGAGCATGCAATGCCCAGTGGGTTGTCCTTGCCAGCTGAGGCACAGTTCGACCACCTGCTCACAACGCTCAATACTGTATCCTCTGTGGCTCGGACAAGATGTCAAGGAAAGCGGACGAAGGGTTCCATGTGATCACCATTCGGTTAGAGTCTCTGTATGATATGGTTTCCAGAAAGGCACTAGAGGAAGCAGCGGTACCAACCTTTGGCACAATCAGCACTGAGCCACGGGTGAGGAATGTGGAGATTCCCCCGATTGTGATTATGACTGAAGACGAAGCTACCAACACTGTGCTGCAGCAACTGAAAACAGTGAACATTAATGTGAATGCCTTTCCCGTGGAAGGGTTGACAACTATGTAGGCTACTACTAGCAAGGAAACGACAGACCGACTGTGGCAGGTCAGTGGTATGTGTGTATGAATATAAGCGAGTGAGGCCAATGCGAAGCACACTATCGAAGAATTGACTGCCACGACTGCTTTCGTACGGTAGGATGTGGATGAACTAGAAGCACACACCAAGGGAGAACAGGCTAAGAAGGCATGCGAAATCGAAGGCCTAAAAAAGGAACATGATTTACTTATTGTGGAGAAGGCTCGTATGTGGGATGATAGTGTACGGGTTGACCCGGCGTTCACCAAAGCTTATCAACATGTGCCAAATCCCACTGAAGAGGTGGACGTGCTCCACCGGGTGCAGCGACTGGGGGCTGCCATTATTCAGTTGCGACAGGAAAACCAAGCGTTGAAGGCCCAGATGAATCGAGGTACGCCTTAGGCTAAAGTTGATGAACGAAGAAGTGCAATTGAGGAATTTGCCACTCAGATGGAGGATCTGGAGACACAGGCAACCAGGCTCACGAATGACACTATACAATTCTGGGGCCGTGTCCTTCTTGACAAGCCGGTTGAATAGATGACTAAGTATCGACAACAAGTTGAGGGATAGTTGGCCACATTGAAAGCGGCAATGCACACTATGACACCACTAGAGCAGGTCACTAAGTCTCAGGAGCTAAAATATTTGCAACAACGTGTCTCCAAGGAAGACAAGCGACAGAAGATGCGCGTGGCACAGTTAGAGGAGTTCCAGGACAGCGACAGAAAATTCATGATGCAAGCTAGTGAAGCTTTGGAGGCAATGCAGAAATGTCGACAGCAGGTAGTGGCAAAGCTTACAGATCACCCATCTGCCAAAGACATGGTCGACAGTCAGTCAACAGTTACAGAAGCCAAGGAGGTGGTGTGGACAGTTGAACAACCGTATGAGGACTTCAAAGTCAAAACAGTGGAGTACACTGTCTCCAGATGACGTGGCTCCAGGGAGAGCCACAAGATTGTGTTGGGGGCCTGTTGGCAGGCGGTTTGGTAAAGTGTTATCGTAGCATCTCCAATGCTGCAACAAGATAGAATATGGCGTGAAAAGCGGCAAGTGAAAGATTATTTTATGCATGTGTGGGTCAAATGTACCGCAGATTGCGGGTTTTGGGTCATTTGGACCACATATTATGTACTGTTGAGTCAATTACACTGCAAAATGCGGTTTTTGGTCGTTTTTGAACTAAGTCAGTTAGATAGTGAGTCATTTTTCCATAGTGTTAGTTAACAAGTTGTTAGAAAGTGGACAAGCATTGTAAGGTAGAATCCTATATATAGATAAGAATTTTAAGTATTAGGGGGAAAAAGGGAAGCATCATCGAATGCTAGTGATATTATGCGAAGCTATGTTGTTGGTTGTATGTCTTCCGGGTATGTTTTGACGTCGAAGGTTTTTGCAGAGATATTGTATTTGGGTCAACAATGATAATATGATGAAGCTATTTTGGTACAATCTCTGTGTTCAATCTATTCAGTTATGGTAATGCAATGTTGCACTATACAGATGATGTCATGCTTCTTTAATGTGATACTTGTTTCACAATTACTGTTGTTGCAATAATGAATGTCTTGGTTAAATATTGTTTTCATACCATGTCCAATGCTTATAAATATCTGTCCTAGTTATGTTATGCAATAAGTATTACAGTCGCAACCATCCTCCTTCATTTGGTGGAAACATGGTTCCATCTGCTCTTCCTGGACACCTTGGGTGAGACCTCATCTACTCTGCAGGTGTTGTTGGGCGAGATCAAAACCTGTCCGGGCTAGTGGCCAAGGAGACTGCAACATTTATCGATAGTGAGTGGAACCACTATCATCTAGTGTTGCACTAACAGGAATCCATTGCATTATCTTCAGTAGAGGCAGAGTATCGAGGAGCTGTCAATGCTTGCATTCAGGCAGTTTGGTTGTAGGGTATTTTGTCAGAGTTTCACATTAGTAGTATTACTTCGACTATCATTTTTTGTGATAATCAAAGTGCTATCAAGATCTCAACGGATCTAGTTCAGAGACATATCAGGACCAAGCACATCGAGATCCACATGCACTACATCATAGAGATTGTGCATGATAGAACCATTGTTTTGCAATATTTCCCTACCGACGAGCAAATTGCAGACATCTTCACCAAGAGCTTCACTGAGAATAAGTTCTCTTACCGTCGTTCACTATTGGGGGTGAGTTCCATCATGGTGGAGACAGATTAGATCCTTCTATGTTCAACTTGAGGGGGGGCTTTCTTTTCATTGGGTTTCCCCTCTCTCCTTACTTACATTTATTTCTAGCATTTTTGGATTATTTTATCGGGGTGACCTTTGGTCTCAGTAACCAAGGCCCTATTCAGTTATTATTTTTTACATCATAGTATAGCTTGAGGGGGGGTGTTAGGATATCTCATCATTCATTTTTGTACTTTGCATGCATCCCAGTCACCAGTTTCATGCCTCTAGCACCTTATCCCCATTTTGCCAACACCCAAGAGCTTCTTTCCTTGCAGTTTTATCCCTCCTAGTCAGGAAGGCGCCCACTTCTCAGCTACCACTTGAGAAAGGCACACTTCTTTACCTACCACTCAGTTCATTTCAATTAGTTAGTTGTATTTCCTTGATTTAAGGCTAGACTAACTCCTAACTGATTGTATCACTCCATTGGACCCCCAGTGAGACTAGATTGCCTATTCTGACTCATGTTAGATCCTCATGCACCCTCCACTGAGCCTCCTTCATTCAGTTAGTGCCTACATGTGCCAGTTACACCTACCACACTAAGTCAGAATCAGTTTGACGTCTGGTTGACCGTTACTTGTGCATTGATTACTCCACTGATCTGATGATGAGGACTCCTAGTTGGAGCCAAGCTATTCCATGTAGTATATTCGAATGACCTCCTTGGTTAATTTGAATTGATCAATCATTGTTACTGTATTGTATTGTATTCTACATTTCTGAGTTCAATAGAGCACTATTGCAAGCCTTTTGCACAGTTTTACACATATTTTCTGAGTTTCATCTTGTAATTGATTTACTTGTTCATTTGATCTTATGTGCTTAATTTCACATTGTGTACTCACTAGAGATGGTAATGGGGATAAAAGTGTCCTAGGAAAAAACTATGCCATGACCCTTAGGTACCTTTTAGACCCTTAAACTATTCCTAAAGTTTATTCTAATTCATGGTTAAATATTAAACCCATTTTACTAACTTAAAACTTATTATTAAAGTAATAATTATGACTTAAGTGGGATTTTTGGGATTTTATGTGTTTATGTAAAACAAGGAAACATGGTTGAGCGATTGTTACACCTAAAATCTACCCATCATCATGATTTAGTATATACATCCCTGAAGTCATCTGGACCAAGTACTCATTTGGGAGGATTTGTACTCAGTTTGTACAACCTTTTGAGAGGTTGTCACAGGTTGCACATTGGCAACATGCGACGTCGTAGGTTGCTTCATAGCAAGGTGCGACGAGGTCTGTTAATGGGAAAAAATAGTCATTTCGAGATATTTCTCAAAGCTTTCACATTTGGGGGCTTATCCCTGATCTCTTGGAGAGTTGGTACTCTACCCCTAACTCATTGGGAAGATCCCCTATCTCTCTCCTACCATCTCTCAACCTATCCTATCCATAATCTCATCCACTTAGTCCTATATATACGAGGCTCACTCCCATACCAAAGGTAGGAAGACTATGGTATCTACATGCTGGTGAAATCTCTCTTGGGACACATTCACTCACCTCTTGGAGAATTCATGCTTCCTTGGAAGGGCTTGGCAATTGCCTTGTGGGGAGAAGGGTTGCTACGTTAAGTCATTGGTTGTAGTTCTATATCTCTATCATGTACTCCTCTATTTGCAGTAATACAAATGCTTTCCACCAATATCGCTCTTATATGTGATGATGTTGTGTTGTTTACCTGCTTAAATTTTTGCATAGATCTCTTATTGTATAGATGCTCTTTACTCGTTTCTCTTTTCTGTGTCTTAACAGGTCTTGCAGCTTGGATCTGACGACCATGGGACGTGGAGCAACATTCAGGAGAAAGGATAACGAATCAAAGAGGTAAGACATCTAGCACTTGATCCTTAAGTAGATCTAGGAAATGTGTTTGTAGTCTATTCTATTTGTTCTAGACTCACATTGAGCTAGGGAGATCCGGCTCGCCTCTGGTCAAGTGGATTGTCTGGTAACAAATTTGGCGACCATACTGGGGAGTACTGTTTGTTTTGTTTAGTAGTCATTAAATCTTGAAGTCATTTTTAGTAGATTACTTAACACAAGCTTGTTTATCAATTTTGCCATTCATTTTCAGCTCTTCACATTGAAGATCTTGATCTTCTTCCTTTGAGTCCATACAAATCAGTTCCAAGTCTGTCATGGTTTATTATTGAGAGATCTGATTCATTTTTGAATCCAGAACTCGCGTGTCACACCTGGGCAGTGAAAACAAAGCGACACTGTGTTTTTCTTAGTTTATGTCCTTTGTCTGTTTCTAACCCATCGCAACCTTTGCATTGGTAAACTGCGACATCGTCGCACCTCCCATGAAGGAAAACCGTGACGTCGCATTGTGGGTGAAGTCAGAGTGCGCCGATCTGCCAAAAGTTGGCATACAAGCATCCATCCTCTCATATGATAGTTTGAGCCTTGGTCTGATGTGTGAACTCCCTCTGCACTGTACCTTCCAGGCAGAGACCCTTTTGTCCAGCAGTGTTTTGTTTGGCTTGTTTGTATTGGTTTTTGGGTCTTTTGAGTTTTGGATTCATGTTTGGTCCCTTGAGTAAAAACTAGTGTTTTGCTTGCATTTTTAAGCGAAATGGGTTCTATTTTTGAATTGTGGGGGGGGCCATGAATCGTGCATTCTTTAATCGTTTTGACCCATCTCAAGGTTTTGGGATCATTTTTGGTTTGGCATGATTGGCTTGTTTTAAAGACTTGAAGAGTGTGGAATATCCATGTCTTTTTGAGCCTCTCTTTCCTGGGTTATGCATCCTATTTCCCTTACATGCTGAACTATTAAATCATTTTTGGGAAAGATTGATTCTTTGTCTCCACTTTAGTTCAAAGAAAATCTTGATTTTGTCACTCTTTTGCTATATTCATAAATTTGGAAAACATAAATATTCTTCTTGCTTTAATTTGATCATTTGAAATTCTTGGCCTCACACTCATAAGAAGAAGAAAGATTCATTTTAGATTTGTATGCATTTGAGTTAGATAAGATTGTTAAATGCTTTCCCTTGTCTTGCATTTGATTGGAAACATTAGTGGAATCCTTCTTTCCGTAACTTAGATGTGTCTTTTTCAAGTGTAAAAAGATAGGAAATTAGTTAAAATTCTTGCATTTGGTAGATTTTGAGGCTTTCTTAAATGTCTTTGAGTTGTTTGGGTGCTTGCCATTTTCTTTGGGAATTTCTGAAAGATTACAGTGCTGTAGATATCTTCTCACTTTCTGTATATAGATATGAAAAGCGTTGAGTTATCAAATTTCATTTTTGGCACATGCATTTGAAAATTGAAAAGTGCTTCATCATTTTGTCTTACACATTGTTAAGATTAGTCGCATCTTTCATTTTCTTTGCGCTCTTTAGCTGATTATTCTAGAAATTTAGAGTTATTGCACTCTAGGAAGGAATTCTTCTTTTCGCTACTACTTAAGTACTTTTGGTTTGAAAGAAAGAAAAATATCTCCCTACCTTAAGTAGTTTTCATTGAAAAGGAAAGGAAAATGTGCATTATCATGTAGTTGAGGATTGCATTATGTTTACATTTATGTACTCACCTCATGCATCCACCTAACCATACAAGATAAAATTAACGCTAGCTTAGGTTAAAATCATTTAGCAACTTGTGTGTAAGTTAGAGACACGTTCCGACGTCGTTAAGCGTGGCAGCTGTCGTTATTTGCTAGCACTGTAGTCTGGGGGTATTGTAGTCTTCCACATACATCGGTATATCGAGCTCCTTCACATACCCACCAAGTACCATAATCCGTATTTGGCATATATCGAAGGGTGTATCACGTACTCGACACTTATATTGGAAGGTCTCATGCCAACGAATGTGTATTAGACAGCACCACTATGGATTTGAGCTCCCATGTACCTTGCGTATATCGGGAGACACCATGAGGATTCTTGAAACCAACTGAGTTAACCATTTAGCAGTCTTGGCAAAGCAATACACCGAGAACAACACTCGGGGAGATTAGCACACACATACTGTCCAGGTAATCGGGTATGCAGGCAAGGGTACGGTCCCAATCCTCCTTGTCGTGTCATATTGTTGGACCCTGTAGTATATAGAGGTTTGCGATGCCTTGATAATCCTATGAGGTTCTAAACTTTGAATCCACTCCTATTCACACAGTTTGCTTGTTTCTTGGTTTTTCAACCAAGCATGCGCAATGGTGCACCTATTAACAATGTAATAGCAGTTTCAAATAAAAAGCAAATAACAATGAACTGAATCTAACATTAACATGTACATATAAAAAAAAATCTAAAAAGATTAACAGAAAGAACAAGAGATATAACAAAGAATGATTTTGTATTATAATACCTCAAATGGTGAGGGTGTTTGGTGTTGAGCGGCTCCAATGGTCTCTTCTCCAAGATGCTGAAATGGGGATTCTTCAAACCCACAATGGGAGGCAATGGCTCTCAAAAGGAATTTGGCAGCATAAGGATAGGATGAAATGTGGATGGAAAGTGAGGAGTCCCTATCACCTTTTTATAGTTTTTGGTGATGGGGAATACCATTGTGGTTTTAAGGAAAGCAATGGTATTAACCAATATGGTTTAGGTCTTTTTTCCCTCTTTTTTTCTTTTTTGAATATTTTGAATATTTTTATTACCTTTTAATATTTTTTGGGAATTATGGATCCTTTTTTAGGGTTTTTTGAGGAAAAATATATATTTTGAGGGGAAAAAGGTGTATTATGGTCTTTTTGGTGACCTTTTGATGGCTTTAGAGGCTCAAATGGTGGAAATGTGGACAAATGGGTCATGTGAATAAAGGAATGAGCTAGTGAGCACTTTTTGGGTGTTAATAGATTGCCCCCTGATGTGTGAGGGTAGGAGCTCATCGTATGGACGATAGACATCATAGTTCTTTCATGTTTTTCTTGGGTTTTGGAGAAGAGAAAAGATCGGTTGGAGACTAGAGCAACGACCGCTTGGAAGCTACAAAAACAAAAAATATTACATGGCCTCAATATGAATGAGGAATAATCTCTGATAATGGACGAGGCGGGCATACCCATGCTCATATCAAGACATATACATAACAATTAGTCCCAAGAAGGGGGATCCGAATAATACATAAAAATTGGGTGATACATCATAATGGTCCAGAGGGGACACAATGCTGGGACGTACTCATGGTCATACCATGACTGATCTGAATAACTGATACACTGGAAAAAAGGAAACAACCGTTCTGAATAAGGTATCAGAAGGGTTGATGAACTGCTGAAACTGAAGGTGTCCAACATCTGTAGGGACTCAATGATTGTGAGTCAACTTCTGAGGAGTATAAACTGCGGTACATTTGAAAATTGTCACCAAGTGCAACCCGGATATCCATAGGAAAATGCAACTGGTTGTATCCTTAATTAGACTCTAATTTGTGGTAGAGTCAGATGATATCCGGGGTCCTCAATAGATAACTGAAAGGACCGATACCCTATATGAGTCTCAATGATGCGATCAAGGTGTTGAAGTCGAGCATGTGAGAAACAATCATTTGGAGAGGTGCTGAGGACTCCTTTTGAAATGATTCGTAGGCACTCATCATAAATGGTGATGAGTCCAAGACACAAGGACCTCTAGGTCTATCCTTTGGAATAAATTTGGTTGGCGTGGACAGAGGGAGACCAACAACTATCAAGGCAATGATGTTTCCTTGATAGGAGTGTGAGGTGTACAACTGAAGTGTGATAGTATTGATGGTAGGACTGACATACTGTGGGGATGGGAAATAACTGGGGTCAGAGAGTGGGTGGACTCAAACTTCCTTTGTTCAGAGCATGATGACATGGCTGACCTAGTAGCATAGGACACTGACTTGTAGGTGCGGGGATCATTGCTTTAAGGGCTGAAGTGTAAGTATTATAGATTGGAGTGACTCTGGGGGGGCTAAGTTGATGGATGCTATAAAAGGACTCTTAGGGTGACATACTACAGAATACTTTGAACAAAGGCAACCAAAATGGGAAGCTGCCATAAGAGTAGACAGGGTTTGTTGTGGAGCGAAAAAGCACTGTTGGGTCCTTCTTCGCAGTTTTAATGAGCTCCAAGAAGGGATAAAAGTGTGCTTTGAAATGGTACTATCCTGTGGATTTGTGCAAGCCAAGGACTTTTCATGCTCGTAAGTGCTTTCATTTTTAAGGAGTCTGAAAATGATAAGAAGACTCTGCAGTGGTGGTGGAGTATCGTCCTGTGGATTTATACGAGCCCAAGACGGTGATTGCTTGTGGTTGCTTTCATTTTTTGAGAGTCTGAAAGCGATAAGTCGACTCCATTGGTGATCTTTTTTGTGTGTTAGTCTCCAAATTCCGAAAAAGGATAAAATGATGTAGATGGAGAACTCTTCTAGCCGATGTGACTAGAGTATTCCTTTTTTGTAATTAGTCTACAAGGTCCGGAAAAGGGGTAAACTTATACCAGGTAGACACCCTTTACTTTTAGCAAGCATGAAAGGAAGCAAGGTTGCTCGGCGATCTTTTCATTGTTTTAGGAGTCAGAAAAGAGCTTAACAAAAACTCCCTAAGTGCCTTTTTCTTAAAAGAATTGCTCGGCCCGAAAAAGGGATTAAATTATACCGAACAAGAAGGTATTGGATAGAGCGATAAATGATCTCGATCATCGTCATGAGCACGAAAAACTGAATCCGGCGACGTAAAGATCGTCAAAAATGGGCAACGGCCGATGTGGCATGCAGACCGAGGCGATGAGGAGGCAGGTAAAAAAATGATGAAAAAATCTGGGCATGAAAGCTAGAAATGATCTCAAGCGTCATCATGAGCACAGAAAACTAAATCCGGTGATATAAAATTCCTCAAAAATGGACGACGATCGATGCAACACGTAAATCGAGGTGATGAGGGGCATGGGAAAAAATGCCTAGGAAATCTGGAGGTGAGAGCGATAAATGATCTCAAGCATCATCATGCGGAAAATTGAATCCGGGGGTATAAAACTCGTCGAAAATGGACGACAGCCGATGTGGCATGCAAATCGAGGCAACGAGGGGCATGGGAAAAAATGCCGTGGGAAATCTGGAGGTGAGAGTGACAAATGATCTCAAGCATCATCATGAGCGCAGAAAATTGAATCCGTCGATATAAAACTCATCAAAAATGGACGACAGCCGATGTGGCACACAAATCGAGGTGACGAGGGGCATGGGAAAAAATGCCTTAAAAATGGACTTGGTGGAATCGGGAAAAGGAGAGGACTATCATGAAGTTCTTGTTGTGCTGATTCCAACGGTTTGAAAAACGGATGTCGTATGATACCGAAATCGCTGTTGGAAAAAATGGTCAAATCTCTATAAATAGGGTGTGGGCCTAATGTGACATGTGTCATTGTTACGTGCGAGTTTCACAAAGCAATTGAGTGAGGTCGGACCTCTTTCTTGATTTGTGGGTGATTTGACCGTTGGATTTTCATTCCACGAGTTTCAGGTAATCCTATTCGCCTTAGCCTTTCAATTTATTTGCTTTCTGGTTGGCGGCAGGCCCCTGAAAAACTGCGAAATTCCACTTTGGCATTCCAACATGGAATATCGTGGGTTTCGCGTCCTTTTCCGTGATGATCATCGCGGGTTTCAGCTCGAAGCCCGCGATGTTCATCGTGAGTTTGGGGTCGACAGTTGCGATGTTCATCATGGTTTTGGGGCCGACAGTCGCGATGTTCATCGCGATGGTGGGGCCTATACCTGCGATGATCATCGCGGGGTGCGCGGCTAATACCCGCGATGATCATCGCGGGTGCGCGGCTAATACCCGCAATGATCATCAAGGCTTTTGATGGAAAAGCTGAGATGATCAGTGCGGCTAAAGGCCTGAAAGCTGCGATGGATTTTTTTTTTTTAAATTTTTTTTCTAAAAAAATTTCCTTTGTTTTTTGGCAGGATGTTGAGGAGGCCACTAGTATCATGGCAGGAGCGAGAGATGGATGTGGACTTGATGTAGTGGATTTGGACCGACCAGGGTGTTCGGGATGCCTTGGCTGCAGGCGAGCTCCTAAAGTTCGCTCAGATTCCACCAATGCGTTCAGTGAGAGATCTATTGAACAAATTGGTGGGTTTCTGGGTTCCAGTAGAGGTTGCCTTCGTGGTGGGGGGTGAGCACTTAGAGATCACCCTTTCTGATGTTTATTTTCTTACCGGGTTGCCGTGCTTGGGGGAGGTAGGGCCTCTCCATCCTAGGATCTTCTCTGGGTTGGACATTGAGGATCTCTTGGAGAGCTTTTGTGTTCCTGGGGCTATTGCGCAGAACAACGCATTGAGTCTGACATCTTTGCGGGAGTGGGAGATGCGAGCAGTTGCAGCTTTTGTTTTGCGTGTGTTGGGTGCCGTGGCACCACATCATTTGTCTGGGGGAAAATGATGATGGTAGATTCTATGTTGAGAGGGACCTACTTTTCCTGGGGTTAGATGTTTCTGGCCTATGTCCAACGAGATCTGGACAAGGTCAGTTGGGAGGGGGGGAGTTTTGCTATGCCTCCTTCCTTTGTTGTTTTTTCTTTGAGTGAGTACCAACCTTGTAGCCGCGTGTGCCGGTTCGAGATGGTTTGGTTAGTGAGTCGCGGATGGTGCGGTGGGGGCAGAAGATGCCCCAGGGTGGTGGTGGTATCTGACGCTTCTTTTCAAAGGATATGTATGAGAAGTGGGAGCAGACCCCCCTGCTGATTGATGATTATCCATATGCAGGCATGGATTATCGAGGAGATCCAGATATGCCTCGAGCTCAGGGGAAGGCCTGGGGTTTAGATGGTATGTCTTTGTTTTTGGTTCTCTACTATATAATGTCTTTAGATGATTTTTGTTATGAGTATAGCTAGAGATATTTATATGATATTGACTTGGTTCACTTGTGTGATTGTGCATATATTGGTCCGAGGCCACCACCTGATTACGTAGGCCGTAGGTGATGGGCGATGGTGTTTGTTCCTCCACCTGTAGCGGTACCACCTCCACGTGCTCGAGAGGTTGTGCACCCTCGAGATGATTCCCTGGAGGGCGTATGAGAGACTTTGGATGAGATTCTAGCAAGAGTGCCAGAGGAGGGGTGGAGGAACTTGGACTGGGCCACTATCGAGCGTTGTTTCGATGCTCCTCGTGAATGGCGTTCTATCCTGCTTAGAGTAGCGGTTGTGATGGCCGAGAGGAGGGCTTGGGATCAGGAGGATCTGGAGGAGCCAGAGGATTTTGGGGATCGTGATGACTAGTTAATTGTATATTTTCCCCCAAATGCTGATGAGCATATGGGGAAGTACCTTTTTTGTACGACTATGTATTTTTGCATATTGGGTGTTGAGGACACCTATGACATGTTGACTATTATGATTATATATATATCTATATATGTTTGGATATATAGTCATGTATGCACATGGATGCATTTGTTGTCTATTTGTTTTCCTGTGGAGGCATGTTTGATTCTTGTATGCCTGTGGCGGCACATGTTATGCACGTGGGTGCAATATTTTAATTTTTTGTATATGCCCGTGGAGGCACATATTATGCATGTGGATGCAATATTTTAATTTTTTGTACATGCTCGTGAAGGCACGTTGTATGCACGTGGATGCAATTTTTTGTTTTTTCTACATGGTTTGATTGGTGTGCCAATCAAGAATGTTGTTTACCATATGGTATACTACACTGTTGAGATTCCTTGGGACATGTGTGAATGAAATGGACACAAACTGTTGAATCATTTGTTTAGTGTGCAAGAATTTTCTGAAGGGATATGGATTGCGTACCTGGTAATCATTGTTGAGTTGGGAAACAAGGAGCTGGGAGTCCAAGAAAACGCTAAGGTGACTTATGCTCATTTGGAGAGCAGCGGCCAAGAGACCGGTCATGGCATCATACTCATCTTGGTTGTTTGTGGCGGAACCTATGCACACTCTGTGGATGTGGATCAACTCATGTGAAGGGGAATATATTACCCAAGCTACGGAGGAGAGATTGGGAGACCAATGGCTTACACCATCAGCGAAGCCAACGTAGCAAAGTGGAACAGGATCCATCTGTGGTCATGCAGAAAAAACAAATTTTTAGGTTTTTGTATTTTTTGTAAAAAGAAAATAAAACTATACAATTGTGGACTGTGGTGTCCATCCGATTTTCTATGGGTAAAATCACTTAAGGTACAACCCATTACGGGGGTTGCGTAGGGGGTTTCCTTCTGAGTCGTTCAGAATATATGCCCCCTATCCGAGGCAAGTGTGTATAATATATGGGCCTTGCCACATGGACACAAACTTTCCTTTTCCCATTTTGTCATGAGCTTGATCATAGGCAAGTACGAGGTCTCCTTCACTAAATGCTCGTGGGTGAACATGTTTATCGTAATGAAGTTTAGATCTGTTCTTTGCGGCTTCGATTGTTTGGATAGCTACACGGCGATCTTCGTCAGCCTTCTATAAAAGAGGTAAGCGTTCTTCAATCAATGATGTATTGGGGAGAAGTTCTACAGAAATTTGTAATGTTGGTATCTGGCATTCAATGGGGAGGATAGATTCCACGCCATGAACTAAATGAAATGGGGTAAAGCTGGTGGCGGTCTTCGTCTACATGCGATAAGCCCATAATGCGGGAAAATTCATGTGATGCCAATGGGATTTATGTTTGTCGATGGTGCGTTGGAGGATGGTCTTCAAAATTTTGTTAACAGTTTGACTTGGTCGTTCCCTTAGGGGTAGTAGGCGGAGGAGAAATGGTGTTCAAACTTAAGGAGTGTGGAAATTTTCTCCAAACGGAGTCTTCAAAGTGAGAGCCATGATCTAAGACAACTTGTTTTGGTACTCCGAAACGAGCAATAATATGGTTGAGGAAAAAACGGGTTGCAATGTTGGCTTTGCAATTGTAAGTAGGCATGGCTTCCGCCCATTTGGTCAAGTAATCAATAGCCACAATAATGTGTTTGTGACCGCCAGCTGATGTGGGATTGCAATCCATGAAGTCAATGGCCCATTTACAAAATGGTCCCACGGTGACGATCAGATGAAGGGGGTGGGGGTGGTTCTTGCCTTTGGGGCAAAGAGCTGGAATGTTTGGTAGTGTTTGACTGCTGTGATACAATCAGTGAATAATGATGGCCAAAAATAACCTGTACGGATCATGTTTTGGGCGATGGCCATTCCTGAAAAATGTACGCCACAGGGACCGCTATGACAATCATTAAGGACTTTTTCTTCTTCGTCTTGGGAAAGGCATCATCATAAGATTGTGTCGACGCCACGTCGATAGAGGACATCACCCAAGAGGAGATAACGGGGGGCATGGTGATGGATGCGATGACGTCTGTCACGACCGATGTTGGGTCGAAATTTCTGTGTGAGGAGGTATATCAAAATATCACCATACCAAGGGTCGTCCGACGAGATGCTGAACAAATGTTCGTCGATTAGATCAGTCTGGATAGTTGGTGATGGCGACGATGATGGTATGTTCGTAATGAGTTGAGCTAGTGCTAATGCTTTATTTCTCTTTGGGGTTTTAAAAGTTAGGTCATATTCTTGCAAGATGATCACCCATTTGGTAACACAGCCTTGTAGAAGGCGGTGATTCAAGAGATATACCATTGGGTTGGAATTGGCCACAACCGTGGTGTGGCTGAGGAGGATTTAATGTCGCAGCTCTTGTACTGAAAAGACAACGGCGAGGGCCATCTTCTCTTCATGTGGGTAGCGGAGTGGTGGGCCTAATAAGGTCTGGCTCACATAATAAATGACATGCTCTTGGCAAGCGGAGTCTTCTTGGACGAGTACTCCGGAAACGGCGTAATCTGATGCCGAAATGTAAAGGGTAAAGTCTTTTGTGAAATCTGGTGGAGAAATCAACAGGGCACTTGTAAGTGCTTTCTTCAGGTCCATAAAGGCTCCTTCTACTTGGTTGTCCCATACGAAGTGAGTATGAAGACATAGAATATGGAGGAAACCATGTATTGTGGTTGCATAGTCTGGGACAAAACGATGAAGGAAGTTGGATTTCCCCTGGAGACTTTGGAGTTGTCTTAATGTACGTGGTGAGGGGAGGTCCACAATGGCTTGAAATTTTAGAGGGTCAATGGTGATCCCTTTTTCTGAGATGAAAAACCCCAGCAGGCGGCCTACTGTTACGCAAAATACACATTTAAGCGGGTTCAAGCAGATTTTGTATTTGCGACAATGTAAGAAAACTTGTCGAAGATCTTCTAAATGGTCAGATCGTTTCTTAGATCGGGCGGTGAGGTCATCTAGATAAACTTTAATGATTTTATGAGGATCATGAAAGCAATAAGTCATGGCATGTTGGAAAGTGGCTCCTGCATTCTTGAGACCGAAAGGCATGACACGATAGGCGAAGGTGCCCCATGGGGTGGTAAAAGCGGTCTTGTATTGATATTCTTTATGGATTTTGATTTGGTTGTATCCGGAGAAACCGTCCATAAAAGAGAGGACCTCATGCCCCGCACACTTATCGATTAGTTGGTCAATAAATGGTGTGGGGAAGTTGTCTTTGGGACAAGCTAGGTTAAGGTCACAGAAGTCAGTACAAACACGGATGGTGCCTACTTTATTATTAACAGGTACTGAATTTGAAACCCAGGTGGTATATGCAATCGCGTATATGAAACTTGCTGCTCGAAGCTTCTCGATTTCTACTTTGACGGCTGGAAGCTTGGATGGGTGCATGGGACGTTGTTTCTAGCTGACCGGTGATACGTTGGGACAAGTGTCTATGTGATGTTCTATGATTATAGGATCAAGACCAGGCATCTCGGTATAAGACCAAGCGAAGACATCTCGAAATTCTTGGAAGAGTTTCTTATAATCTTGCTTTCTTTTTCAGTGCAAGATGCACCAAAATAGATAAGCTCAGGCTTTCCGGGGGTGGTGGAGATATCGATTTTTATAATGGGTGCAATGTTAGCCATGTTACCTTCTTCAAAGGCTTCTGGAGTTGGGATTGGGTCCTTGAACCAATCGAACTTGGTTGGAAAAAAAACTTTGGATTCAACAGATAGTTGGTTTTCTGTGGTGGATGTAGATGCCTCAGGGAGGAAGTATGATCGATGGTGCATATCATCCCAAGGGTAGTCCGGTGCAGTGAGTGTTTCTAGGTAGTTGAAATCATATAAATGGTATTGTTTTCTTCTGATTGGGATGACTCTGGAGGGAATATTTCCTCAACAAGTGGGGGGGATATCTCTAGGTAGGAATTATTCATCTCATATAGTGCTGCTCTATAATCTAGGAGATCGGGGCAATGATGTGAATAATGGCCGTAGATTTTGCATATTGCACAAGGGTGGTTTGTGCGCAATTAGTTATCATGAGCTTGGGTTGGTAATTCTAATTTGACAACTGGAACATTGATGTCATCATCCAACATATTCATGTGTTCTTGAAGTGTTGGTATTTGTGTACATAGATGGGTGGTGTGGTCAATATCGTCACACAAGGAGCACTTAGGGAGTACACGGGTTGGGGGATTCTTGGCTAATTTTGGAGTCACTGGAGGGGTGCGAGTTGTGGGTGCAGTGTTGTAGGTTTGTAGACCTCTGCCCCCAGTGTGGCGATATTTAGGGGGGATATAAGTGGATGTTGATGTAGTGCCCCCTGTTGGAATCGATTAGTTTTGGGGGTTCAAACCACTAGGTGGTGGGCGATTTTGGTGCTTTGGTATGCCAGGTGGTGGATGGTTCGACATATTCATAGGTTGTACCAGTTGTAGAACAACGGTTGGAGTCGGTGGGGGATTTGGGACAGGTAAGTACCATACAGGTATTCCTAACGTTAAACCTGGAATGTTAAGTGTAGCCATTACTGGTGTGCTGACAACTCTTGAAAATGGAAACAAGAACGGGATTGTGTGAATCAGTGTTGTTCCGATATGACTAGGCAAGATGGGTACTTGTGGCGGTGGTTGAGTGTTGATGTATATGTAACTTCGGAATGTATTTCATCTATGTATTATATATATATTAATTGTACCCTTATTAGAGAGGTGTTATTCCTCTATAAGGAAATGTCGTCATGTGAATTGACAAGTGTCGCAAGTGTGCGTACTTGCCGTTGGGTTATTAGACCACCATGTGTGGGGTTGGCCTTGAAATATATATTATATTATGGATGTACCTAGCTAGACAAGTCAGACCCATAGTGTAACTGGGCAAACAGGTTAAGTATAAATAGAAATCGGGAGATCTCTATTTGTATCATTCGAAAAGTCACACTTCTCTCTCTCAGAAAGTGGCACACTAGTGAGGAGGAGGATCATCTTCTCTGGGAGACTATCTCAAGTGTATATTGGTTGTAATTTGGTTGAGCCATTGCTCTCTCTATCTCTGAGGAAGTTGTGGGGTTTTTCACCTTAGGGTTTTCCCCATGGAAACTCCATGTCTCTTGTCTCTCATGCTTTTGATTCTTATGATGCTTGTCATGCTTATTGTGATTGTCATGCATTGATATACTGTATATGTTATTCTCTCAGTAAAGATCCAAGAGTATTGTGAATTAATACTCAAAATTTAACATGGTATCAGAGCTAACCTGAGAAGAAGACATTTTGCAGTGACGGAAACTTGAGTTTCTTGTTTAGTGGGTTTCTCTCCATAGATTTTGGAAAAGTAGTATAGTAGATTGACTCTACTCATCAAGGAGAATCTATCTGTCCAATCAGAATTCAATTCCGAGCTTTTTTAGATTTGGCCCTAAAAATTAGGGTTTTCGCAAAAATAGGAATTTATGAAATCTGAATACATAGCTGGAAGCTCCTTGCAAAAATAAAAGTTTAGAGCTTTGGATCGAGATTTTTGGCTAGGTAGATCTCCGGGAAACTCAAACCCCAATTCAGGGCTCTCCCTAGTGAACCTCGGAGGACAAAAAGAGAAATCTGAAGGGTAAAGCTTTGCTGATCTCAAAATTTGAATGCACCAGGCTGATCAGCTCATCAAGGTGCATCTTTCTATCCTTTCAGAAATTTGAAATTCACATTTTCAATTTTTAGGGTTTTTCCGACAAACCCTAATCCAAGACCAAATCCAGTTTTCAGCATTTCAAGTGGTAAGACCTAAATGTTTTCTATTTCCATTTGAAGTACTCTTTAAGATGTCTCACCACACCAAGCTTGAGGATAAGCTTGAAGGGGCTGATAACTTCCAAGCTTGGAAGTATAGGATTGGGTTAATCCTGGAAGAGAATGAGTTGGACTCATATATAAAAGAAGACATCCCTATGCCAGAGGATGAAGAGGCTAAAGTATTGCATAAGAAGAACTTGGTCAAGGAAAAGAGAATCATTGTTGATTTTATCAAACACCATCTCATACCCCATGTGTCTTCTCTAAAGACACCCAAAGAGATGTTTGACTCTTTGACCAAGCTATTTGAAGGGAAGAACATAAATCGGAAGATGACCTTGCGGAACCAATTGAAAGGGGTAAAGTTTCAGAATGGAGAAACCATTCAATCTTATTTTTCAAGAGTCTCCCAGATCAAGCTTTCACAGCTCACACCAAGAAAGGGAAGTCCAAGAGAGAGCCATCTCACTCCAATAAATATTCACATCACTTCAAAGAAAGAAGAATATGCTTCACCTGTAATGAGAAAGGACATATTGCAATAAATTGTCCCAAGAACAAGAAGGACAACAACAACACCAATAAGAAGAAGAAGGGTAGCAAAAGAACGTTTCATGCTCATGCTGCCGAGGATGATGAACGACCCAAGAAGAAGGCTAGGGTAGAAAGTGATGATAACTCATCAAGTGAAGAAGAGTATGTTCTAATCTCTGCTCTCACAGATACCATCTCCCATGGTTGTAATGATTGGTTGATTGATAGTGGGGCTTCCAAACACATGACTGGGTTTAAGGAATCTTTTGTGAATCTATCTGAACATGAATCACCCCATAAGGTGAAACTTGGGGATGATTATCAATGCCCAATCAAAGGAAGTGGTGAAGCCTCCTACAACTTAGATTCTGGAAAATATTTGAAGATGAAAGAAGTCCTTTATCTACCTAGGCTCAAGAAGAACTTACTCTCCATCTCTGCATTGGATGCAAAAGGCATGAGGGTTGCATTTGTTGATGGCCATGTCCTAATGTGGCCAAAGGGAAAGAACATAGATGATGCAGTAGTGATTGGAGAGCAAGAGGGAGGTTTGTATAAATTGAAGGGACAACCTGAAGATGCCATGGTACATGAATCCATGGAGCCAAGTGAACTTTGGCATAGAAGACTTGCTCATATGCACTATAGAGCACTTCCAATTGCAAGCAAGGCTATAGAGGGTCTTCCTGAAATCAAGACCAAACATGAAGGGAAAAGGATGTGCAAAAGGTAAGAACATTAAGAAGGATTTCCCAAGCAGTGAAAGCAAGGCAAAAGACATCCTGCAAATCATCAACTCAGATGTATGTGGTCCTATGTCATCCAGTTTTCTAAGTGGGTATGTTTACTATGTCTCATTTATTGATGACTTCTGCAGGAAGACTTGGGTATACTTCTTGAAGAACAAAGATGAGGTGTTTGATAAGTTTAAGGAATTCAAAACCTTGATGGAGAATCAAGCTAACAAGAAGATCAAAACATTCAGATCCAACAATGGTGGAGAATTCACCTCAGGTGACTTCAAGAAGCTTTGCAGTGATTCAGGGATTAAGAGGGATTTGACTGCTCCTTACAATCCACAATAGAATGGAGTTGCAGAAAGGAAGAACAGAACAATCATGGAAGCAACAAGAGAAATGCTCCATGACCAGGATCTACCTATGCATCTATGGGAAGAAGCAGCTAGAATAGCTGTATATGTGCAGAACAGAACATCCCACAAGATATTGGACAACAAGACACCAGAAGAGGTCTTTTCTGGTAAGAAACCTGAAGTCAGCCATCTCAGAATATTTGGTTGTCCAATATTCACTCATGTCCCAAAGGAAAAGAGGACCAAACTAGATCCTTCAGGAAAGAAGGGTATCTTTGTGGGTTACAATGAAAGCTCGAAGGCTTACAGAATATACTTTCCAGGGTTCAAGAAGATTGATGTCAGCAGGGATGTGACATTTGATGAGAACTCAGCATTCATCAAATCAAGGAAGGCACTGATCGAATTTTATGAAGAACCTAAGGAAACTAGATTTCAAGACACTACCATGACTGAAGTAATTCCAAAAGTTGTTCGTGAGTTTGAAGATCCGCAAGAACTTGTAGAGCCACCCCATGAGGATAACTCTCACAAGAGGAAACCTGCATGGATTAGAGAGCTCATTCAGGATGCAAAAAGATTTGGCATTCCAAAGAGGAACACAGAGCAAAGAAGAGAACCAGATCACATACCAGCTATGTTGCTTTAGTCTGTTTCATTATGAACAGAGAGCCTTCCAGTTATGAAGAAGCAGCGGAAAAGAAAGAATGGAAGGATGCCATGGTTGAGGAATATCAATCAATAATGAAGAATGATGTTTGGGATGTTGTCCCAAGACCTAAAGAGAAGTCTGTTGTGACTTCTAAATGGATTTACAAAATCAAGCATGCTGCAAATGGCAGTGTGGAGAAATACAAGGCAAGATTCGTAGCTCGTGGCTTCTCTGAGAAAGAGGGAATAGATTATGAAGAAACTTTTGCATCTGTAGCTAGGTATACTTCCATCAGAACAGTTCTTGCCCTGGCTACAACGATGAAATGTAAAATACACCAGATGGATGTCAAGACTACTTTCTTGAATGGTGTAGTTGAAGAAGAAGTATATGTGGAGCAGCCACTCGGTTTCGAAATACATGACAAGGAGTCATATGTGTGTAGATTCAAGAAAGCCTTGTATGGCTTGAAACAAGCTCCCAGAACCTGGTATGGTAGGATGGATAGTTTCCTATCTAGTTTGGGCTTTACCAAGAGTAAAGCAGATTCCAACCTTTACTACAAGGTTGAAGAAGGGAATCCTATGGTTCTACTCCTGTATGTAGATGACTTATTTGTAACACGAGATGACAGATTGATTGTAGATACTAAGAGGAAGCTTGCTGCTAGGTTCGATATGAAAGATTTGAGAATGATGCATTATTTCCTAGGTATGGAGGTGTGGCAGAGTGCAAGTGGGATCTTCCTTGGTCAAAGGAAGTACACAGTAGATATCTTGAAGAGATTTGGGATGATGGATTGCAAGGCCATGGCCACACCTATGGCATCGAATCTGAAGCTTCTATGCGATGCTTCATCTGAGCTAGTTGATGTCTCTATGTATCGTCAGATGATTGGGTCCTTGATGTACCTGACGAACACGAGACCGGATATTTTCTTTGCGGTGAACACATTAAGCCAGTTCCTGACGGATCCGAGGAGTGTTCACCTGGTTGCTGTAAAGCATGTTCTGAGGTACCTGAAGGGTATAGTGGATTATGGGCTCAAGTATGAAGTGAATCAAAATTTCAACCTGCAGGGTTATGTTAATTCAGATTTGGCTGGCAGTGCTGCAGATAGGAAGAGCACATCTGGGTGCTGCTTCAGTATGGGATCAGGTGTGATCTCTTGGTTTAGCAGGAAGCAGTCCTGCGTAGCACTGAGTACACCTAAGGCAGAGTATGTTGCAGCCTGCTCAGCTAGTTGTGAGGTAGTATGGCTACGGAAGCTACTGTCTGAGTTATTTGATCTCCCGTTGGATGCTACTGGTATCTTCTGTGATAACCAGAGTTGTGTGAAGCTGTTCGAGAACCCAGTGTTTCATGATAGGTCGAAACACATAGAGATCAAATATCACTATATCAGGGATATGGTGCAGAGAGGAGCTGTGAAGCTCCTGTACGTTGCGATGGACAAGCAGATTGCAGATGTGCTGACGAAGCCACTAGCCAAGGTGAAGTTCGAGTACTTTAGGGAGAGGCTTGTTGTTCTTCAGATTGATGACACTTCGAGGAAGAAGTGATGGACACATTTGCTGAAGCCATTCCAAGCATGGTGGAAGGAGGATCCTTCACATGGCTATGGATGTAAGCGTTGGATGATGAGCATCAGGATGATGTTCTGGTTTCTGCTTTGTCTGATCAATTGGATCATTTATATATGTATGTATGCATCATGTTGGATGCTGGATATGATCAGTTGGATCATTTATATGTATATGTATGTACGCATCATGTTGGATGTTGGATATGATCAGTTGGATCATTTATATGTATCTACGCATCATGTTGGATGTTGGATATGAACGGTTGGATCATGTGTATGTATTTTGTATAAGCACCATGTTGGATGCTTGGACCATGTATCTGTATATGTATCAGGTGGATACACTATATGCTCAGGTGGATCATGTATGATGATATGTATCAGGTAGATACTTGGTATGCATCAGGTAGATGCATTGTATGATCATGGATGACGAGCTTCAGGATGTTGCTCCAGATGACATGCAGCAGGATGTTGCAGTAATGATGATCAGGACGATCATGTGTACATCAGGATGATGTATGGTGAGTATCAGGTTGATACTCAGTGGCCGTGGAATAGGTTGTGCAGATAAGCATGTAATTTGTGCCTTGGGAGATTTGCAGATAGTCTTTCGAGGTTTTTCCCTATGGCATGTAATTTGTACCCTGGGATATCTAGAAAATGCTCTTTCGAGGTTTTGCTTGAAAGGACATATAATTTGTGCCCTGGGAGATCTGTAGATAGTCTTTCGAGGTTTTGCCTATGGCATGTAATTTGTGCCTTGGGATATCTGGCAGATGCTCTTTTGAGTTTTTGTCCTATGGCATGTAATTTGTGCCCTGGGAGATTTGCAGATTGTCTTTCGAGGTTTTTCCTATGGCATGTAATTTGTACACTAGGATATCTGGCAAATGCTCTTTCAAGTTTTTGCTTGGGAGGACATATACTTTGTGCCCTGGGAGATCTGCAGATAGTCTTTCGAGGTTTTACCTATGGCATGTAATCTGTGCCCTGGGATATCTGGTAGATGCTCTTTCGAGGTTTTGTCCTATGGCATGTAATTTATGCCCTGGGAGATCCGATAGGTTGAGCCGTGTGCTCGTAATCAGTCCTGGGATGCTCTTTCGAGGTTTTTCCATGACCACATGTAATTTGTGCCTTGGGAGATCCGATAGGTTGATCCTTGTGCTCATAATCAGTCCTGGGATGCTCTTTCGAGGTTTTGTGGTGACCACATGTAATTTGTACCCTGGGAGATCCGATAGGTTGAGCCTTGTGCTCGTAATCAGTCCTGGGATTCTCTTTCGAGGTTTTGTGGTGGGGTCACATGTAATAAGTCCCAGAGATATGGACAGGATGAAAAAGGCCTCAAATGCTTTTTAGGGTTCTTGCTAGTCAAGAGACTCTTTTAAGGTTTTGTGACGCACGTAATAAGTCTCGAGATTTCCACAGTATGGTCAGTGATGATGAAGACCTACAGGTGGTGGGCCTACATCAAGTATGAAAAAGGACTGGCTCTGTAGAACTTCTTATGACAAGTAGAGTTAGAGATTGGTTGAGATAGCAACAGCAGTGACAATGATGATGACAATGCATCGATGATGATGATCCTGAGAAGAAGACTTGTCTAGTAGATCTGTGTCGAGAAATACCTTCCTAGTTAAGAGGGAGTGTTGATGTATATGTAACTTCCGAATGTATTTCATCTATGTATTTCATATATATTTATTGTACCCTTATTAGAGATGTGTTATTCCTCTATAAGGAAGTGTCGTCATGTGGATTGACAAGTGTCGCAAGTGTGTGTACTTGCCGATGGGTTATTAGACCACCATGTGTGGGGTCGGCCCTGAAATATATATTATATTGTGGATGTACCTAGCTAGACAAATTGGCCCCATAGTGTAACTGGGCAAACAGGTTAAGTATAAATAGAGATCGGGAGATCTCTATTTGTATCATTCGGAAAGTCACACTTCTCTCTCTCAGAAAGTGGTGCACTAGTGAGGAGGAGGATCATTTGCTCTAGGAGACTATCTCAAGTGTATTTTGGTTGTACTTTGGTTGAGCCATTTCTCTCTCTATCTCTGAGGAAGTTGTGGGTTTTTCACCTTAGGGTTTTACCCATGGAAACTATGTGTCTCTTGTCTCTCATTCTTTTGATTCTTGTGATGCTTATTGTGATTGTTATGCATTGATATACTGTATATGTTATTCTCTTAGTAAAGATCCAAGAGTAATGTGAATTAATGCTCAAAATTTAACATTAAGGTTGTTGAGGGTGTTGTTGTTTGTTGATGTATATGTAACTTCGGAATGTATTTCATGTGTGTATTTTATATATAATTATTGTACCCTATAAGAGATGTGTCATTCCTCTATAAGGAAGTGTCGTCATGTGGATTGACAAGTGCCGCAAGTGTGTGTACTTGCCGATGGGTTATTAGACCACCATGTGTGAGGTCGGCCCTGAAATATATATTATAATGTGGATGTACCTAGCTAGACAAGTCAGCCCCATAAGGTCACTGGGCAAATATGTTAGTATAAATAGAGATTAGGTGAACTCTATTTAGATCATATTCAGAAAAGTACATCTCTCTCACTCAGAAAGTCGCGCAATAGTGAGGAGGAGGATTATCTGCTACTAAGAGACTATCTCAGTGTATTTTGGTTGTACTTTGGTTGAGCCATTGCTCTCTCTATCTCTGAGGAAGTTGTGGGGTTTTTCACCTTAGGGTTTTCCCCATGGAAACTCTGTGTCTCTTGTCTCTTATACTTTTGATTCTTGTGATGCTTGTCATACTTACTGTGATTGTCATGCATTGATATACTGTGTATGTTATTCTCTCAGTAAAGATCCTAGAGTATTGTGAATTAATGCTCAAAATTTAACATGGTATCAGAGCTAACCTGAGAAGAAGACATTTTGGAGTGACAGAAACTTGAGTTTCTTGTTTATTGGGTTTCTCTCCATATATTTTGGAAAAGCAATATAGTAGATTGACTCTACTCATCAAGGCGCATCTATTTGTCCAATCAGAATTCAATTCCGAGCTTTTTCAGATTTGGCCCTAAAAATTAGGGTTTCCACAAAAATAGGAATTTATGAAATCTGAATACATAGCTGGAAGCTCCTTGCAAAAATTGAAGTTTAGAGATTTGGATAGAGATTTTTGTCTAGGTAGATCTCCGGGAAACTCAAACCCTAATTCAGGGCTCTCCCTAGTGAACCCGAGAGGACAAAAAGAGAAATCTGAAGGGTAAAGCTTTGTTGATCTCAAATTTTGAATGCACTAGGCTGATCAGCTCATCAAGACGCATATTTCTATCCTTTCATAAATTTGAAATTCACATTTTGAATTTTTAGGGTTTTTTCGACAAACCCTAATCCAGGACCAGATCCAGTTTTCATCATTTCAAGTGGTAAGACCTAAATCTTTTCTATTTCCATTTGAAGTAGTCTTTAAGATGTCTCACCACACCAAGCTTGAGGATAAGCTTGAAGGGGCTGATAACTTCCGAGCTTGGAAGTATAGGATTGGGTTAATCCTGGAAGAGAATGAGTTGGACTCATATATAAAAGAAGACATCCCTATGCAAGAGGATGAAGAGGCTAAAGTATTGCATAAGAAGAACTTGGTCAAGGCAAAGAGAATCATTGTTGATTCTATCAAAGACCATCTCATACCCTATGTGTCTTCTCTAAAGACACCCAAAGAGATGTTTGACTCTTTGACCAAGCTATTTGAAGGGAAGAACATAAATCGGAAGATGATCCTGCAGAACCAATTGAAAGGGGTACAGTTTCAGAATGGAGAAACCATTCAATCTTATTTTTCAAGAGTCTCCCAGATCAAGGAACAACTAGAAGCAGTGGATGAAATGGTAGAGAATGGTGAAGTTGTCATGACCACTCTGAATGGCTTACCTAGGTCATGGGACTCCTTTATTCAAGGAATCTGTGCAAGAAAAAAGTTAATTTCCTTCAGTAGACTACGAGAAGAATGCCCACAAGAAGAAGCAAGGCTTGTGGCACGAGAAGAAAAGATGGGGAATGAAGATCAAGCTCTCACAGCTCACACCAAGAAAGGGAAGTCCAAGAGAGAGCCATCTCATTCCAAGAAATGTTCACATCACTTCAAAGAAAGAAGAATACGCTTCACCTGTAACGAGAAATGACATATTGCCATAAATTGTCCCAAGAACAAGAAGGACAACAACAACACCAACAAGAAGAAGAAGGGCAGCAAAAGAAGGTTTCATGCTCATGCTGCCAAGGATGATGAACCACCCAAGAAGAAGGCTAGGGCAGAAAGTGATGATAACTCATCAAGTGAAGAAGAGTATGTTCTGATCTCTTCTCTCACAGGTACCATCACCCATGGTTGTAATGATTGGTTGATTGATATTGGGGCTTCCAAACACATTACTGGGTTTAAGGAATATTTTGTGAATCTATCTGAACATGAATCACCCCATAAGGTGAAACTTGGGGATGATTATCAATACCCAATCAAAGGAAGTGGTGAAGCCTCCTACAACTTAGATTCTGGAAAATCTTTGAAGATGAAAGAAGTCCTTTATCTACCTGGGCTCAAGAAGAACTTACTCTCCATCTCTGCATTGGATGCAAAAGGCATGAGGGTTGCATTTGTGGATGGCCAAGTCCTTATGTGGCCAAAGGGAAAGAACATAGATGATGCAGTAGTGATTGCAGAGCAAGAGGGAGGTTTGTATAAATTGAAGGGACACCCTGAACATGCCATGGTACATGAATCCATGGAGCCAAGTGAACTTTGGCATAGAAGACTTTCTCATATGCACTATAGAGCACTTCCAATTGCAAGCAAGGCTGTAGAGGGTCTTCCTGAAATCAAGACCAAACATGAAGGTGTTTGCAAAGGATGTGCAAAAGGTAAGAACATTAAGAAGGCTTTCCCAAGCAGTGAAAGCAAGGCAAAAGACATCCTGGAAATCATCCACTCAGATGTATGTGGTCCTATGTCATCCAGTTCTCTAAGTGGGTATGTTTACTATGTCTCATTTATTGATGACTTATCCAAGAAGACTTGGGTATACTTCTTGAAGAACAAAGATGAGGTGTTTGATAAGTTTAAGGAATTCAAAACCTTGATGGAGAATCAAGCTAACAAGAAGATCAAAACATTCAGATCCGACAATGGTGGAGAATTCACCTCAGGTGACTTCAGGAAGCTTTGCAGTGATTCAGGGATTAAGAGGGAGTTGACTGCTCCTTATAATCCACAACATAATGGAGTTGCAGAAAGGAAGAACAGAACAATCATGGAAACAGCAATAGCAATGCTCCATGACCAGGATCTAGCTATGCATCTATGGGCAGAAGCAACTAGAACAGTTGTATATGTGCAGAACAGAACATCCCACAAGATATTGGACAACAAGACACTAGAAGAGGTGTTTTTTGGTAAGAAACCTGAAGTCAGCCATCTCAGAATATTTGGTTGTCCAGTATTCACTCATGTCCCAAAGGAAAAGAGGACCAAACTAGATCCTTCAGGAAAGAAGGGTATCTTTGTGGGTTACAGTGAAAGCTCGAAGGCTTACAGAATATACTTTCCAGGGTTCAAGAAGATTGATGTCAGCAGGGATGTGACATTTGATGAGAACTCAACATTCATCAAATCAAGGAAGGCACCGATCGAAGTTTATGAAGAACCTAAGGAAACTAGATTTCAAGACACTACCATGACTGAAGCAATTCCAGAAGTTGTTCATGAGTTTGAAGATCCGCAAGAACCTGTAGATCCACCCCATGAGGATAACTCTCACAAGAGGAAACCTGCATGGGATAGAGAGCTCATTCAAGATGCAGAAATATTTGGCATTCCGAAGAGGAACACAGAGCAAAGAAGAGAACCAAATCACATACTAGCTATGTTGCTTTACTCTGTGACATTATGAACAAAGAGCCTTCCAGTTATGAAGAAGCAGCGGAAAAGAAAGAATGGAAGGATGCCATGGTTGAGGAATATCAATGAATAATGAAGATTGATGTTTAGGATGTTGTCCCAAGACCTAAAGAGAAGTCTTTTGTGACTTCTAAATGGATTTACAAAATCAAGCTTGCTGCAAATGGCAGTGTGGAGAAATACAAGGCAAGATTCGTAGCTCGTGGCTTCTCTGAGAAAGAGGGAATAGATTATGAAGAAACTTTTGCACCTGTAGCCAGGTATACTTCCATCAGAATAGTACTTGCCCTGGCTGTAGCAATGAAATGGAAAATACACGAGATGGATGTCAAGACTGCTTTCTTGAATGGTGTAGTTGAAGAAGAAGTATATGTGGAGCAGCCACTCAGTTTTGAAATACATGACAGGGAGCCATATGTCTGTAGATTAAAGAAAGCCTTGTATGGCTTGAAACAAGCTCCCAGAACCTGGTATGATAGGATGGACAGTTTCCTATCTAGTTTGGGATTTACCAAGAGTAAAGAAGATTCCAACCTTTACTACAAGGTTGAAGAAGGGAATCCTGTGGTTCTACTCCTGTATGTGGATGACTTATTTGTAACAGGAGATGACAGATTGATTGTAGATACTAAGAGGAAGCTTCCTGCTGAGTTCGATATGAAAGATTTTGGAATGATGCATTATTTCCTAGGTATGGAGGTGTGGCAGAATGTAGGTGGGATCTTCCTTGGTCAAGGGAAGTACACAGTAGATATCTAAAAGAGATTCGGGATGATTGATTGCAAGGCCATGGCCACACCTATGGAAACAAATCTGAAGCTTCTATGCGATGCTTCATCTGAGCCGATTGATGTCTCTATGTATCGTCAGATGATTGGGTCCTTGATGTACCTGACAAACACGAGACCGGACATTTGCTTTGCTGTGAACACATTTAGCTAGTTCCTGACAAATCCAAGGAGTGTTCACCTAGTTGCTGTAAAGCATGTTCTGAGGTACCTGAAGGGTACAGTGGATTATGGGCTCAAGTATGAAGCGAATCAAAAGTTTAACCTATAGGTTTATGTTGATTCAGATTGGGCTGGCAGTGCTACAGATAGGAAGAGCACATCGGGATGCTACTTCAACATGGGATTAGGTGTGATCTCTTAGTTTAGCAAGAAGCAGTCCTGTGTAGCACTGAGTACAGCTGAGGTGGAGTATGTTGCAACGTGTTCAGCTAGTTGTGAGGCAATATGGCTACAGAAGCTACTGTCTGAGTTATTTGATCTCCCGTTGGATGCTACTGGTATCTACTGTGATAACCAGAGTTGTGTGAAGCTATCCAAGAATCCAGTGTTTCATGACAGGTCGAAACAAATAGAGATCAAATATCACTATATCAGGGATATGGTGTAGAGAGGAGCTGTGAAGCTCCTGTATGTTGCAACGGACGAGCAGATTGTAGATGTGCTGACGAAGCCACTAGCCAGGGTGAAGTTCGAGTACTTCAGGGAGAGGCTTGGTGTTATTTAGATCCAGGACACTTCGAGGAAGAAGTGATAGACACATTTGCGGAAGCCATTCCAAGAATGTTGGAAGGAGGATCCTTCACATGGTTGTGGATGTAAGCGCTGGATGATGAGCATCAGGATGATGTTCTAGTTTCTGCTTTGTATGATCAGTTGGATCATTTATATGTATATGTATGTACGCATCATGTTGGATGCTGGATATGATTAGTTGGATCATTTATATGTATGTACGCATCATGTTGAATGCTGGATATGATCGGTTGGATCATTTGTATGTATTTTGTATATGCATCATGTTGGATACTTGGACCATGTATCTGTATATGTATCGGGTGGATACATTGTATGATCAGGTAGATCATGTATGTTGATGGATACATTGTGTGGATCATGTATCTATGTATCAGATGGATACACTGTGTATGATGATATGTATTAGGTAGATACTTGGTGTGCATTAGATGGATGCATTGCATGATCAGGGTGATCGTGGATGACGAGCTTCTCTAGATGACATGCAGCAGGATGTTGCAGTGATGATGATCAAGATGATCATGTGTACATCAGGATGATGTATGATGAGTATCAGATGATACTTTGTGTCCATGGATCAGGTTGTGCAGATGAGCATGTCTGGGAGATCCTATAGGTCGGAGTTGCGTACCCATAACAACCTGGGATGCTCTTTTGAGACATTGCTCTGGGAGGACATGTAATTTGTGCCCTGGGAGATCTCCAGGTAGGAGTTGTGTACCCGTAACATCCTGAGATGCTCTTGCGAGGTTTTGTCCTATGGAATGTAATTTGCTCCTGGGAGATCTGGACAGGATGAAAAAGGCCTCAGATGCTTCAGCGAGTTTTTGCAATGACCACATGTAATTTGCTCCTGGGAGATCTGGAAAGGATGAAAAAGGCCTCAAATGCTTTAGCCAGGTTTTTCCATGACCACATGTAATGTGCTCCTGGGAGATCCGACAGGTAGAGCTGTGTGCTCGTAATAGCCTGGGATGCTTCAGCCAAGTTTTGTGGTGAGATCACATGTAATGTGCTCCTGGGAGATCCGACAGGTAGAGCTGTTTGCTCGTAATAGCCTGGGATGCTTCAGCCAGGTTTTGTGATGGGTCACATGTAATGTGCTCCTGGGAGATCCTATAGGTAGAGCTGTGTGCTTGTAATAGTCTGGGATGCTGCAGCCAGGTTTTGTGACACACGTAATAAGTCCTGAGAATTCCACAGTATGGCCAGTGATGATGAAGACCTGCAGGAGGTGGGCCTACATCCAATATGAAAAAGGACTGGCTCTGTAGAACTTCCTATGACGAGTAGATTCAGAGATTGGTTGAGATAGCAGCAGCAGTGACGATGATGATGACGATGCATCAATGAAGATGATCCTGAGAAGAAGACTTGTCTAGCACATCTGTGTCGAGAAATACCTTCCTAGTTAAGAGGGAGTGTTGATGTATATGTAACTTCGGAATGTATTTCATCTGTGTATTTTATACATATTTATTGTACCCTTATAAGAGATGTGTCATTCCTCTATAAGGAAGTGTCGTCATGTGGATTGACAAGTGTCGCAAGTGTGTGTACTTGCCGATGGGTTATTAGACCAGCATGTGTGGGGTCGGCCCTGAAATATATATTATAATGTGGATGTACCTAGCTAGACAAGTCGGCCCCATAAGCTCACTGGGCAAACAGGTTAGTATAAATAGAGATCAGGTGATTTCTATTTAGATCATATTCAGAAAAGTACATCTCTCTCACTCAGAAAGTGGCGCACTAGTGAGGAGGAGGATTATCTGCTACTAGGAGACTATCTCAGTGTATTTTGGTTGTACTTTGGTTGAGCCATTGCTCTCTTTATATCTGAGGAAGTTGTGGGGATTTTCACCTTAGGGTTTTCCCCACAGAAACTCTGTGTCTCTTGTCTCTTATGCTTTTGATTCTCGTGATGCTTGTCATACTTATTGTGATTGTCATGCATTGATATACTGTATATGTTATTCTCTCAGTAAAGATCCTAGAGTATTGTGAATTAATGCTCAAAATTTAACATTGTTCGTTGTGCGATAGGGTGCACAAATCGGATACTGCAGTTTCCTAAAGAGGAGGTGGGATTGACGGGAATGAGGTGGTCATGGGAGTATCCAAATATATCCCAGGTCCGATTGATGAGACGAAGGATGTTGGTGCACTAAGAACGGGTTGTTCGATCATGGGAAGAACATTTTTTGGCACTTCGGGGGCATTGGGATCATAGTATGTAATCTGGTCTATTTTGACTACGCGTCCTTCATGGGGGAACATCATGATGCAGAAAACTGAATAAGCGACAACTTTCATCTTATACATGTAGCTTTGTCCCAGAAGGATATTGTAATCAAGTTGGGCATTAATGACCTCTATATCTATAAGAACCAATTTTCCCCCAAGTTGTATGGGTACGTTCACTAGCAAACCTTGAGGTTGAGCTGCACAGCCATCGTATGCTCGTAATGCGGTAGTGGACGATTGTAGTGTTGGGGATCCATCTTTCTACCATATGAAAGTTGACATGACACAAGTAGAGGCCCCTTCATCGATTATGCATCGATGGACAATGAGGTTGCGAATGGAGACTGAAACTTGAAAATCTAGAGATGCAGGCATGCGATGTTCAGTTTGTTCTAAGTCAAAATCCATCATGTCAGAGTCATTGGGATCTATGGCACCAATGGTAGATAACAACAATTTTCTCTGTGCAGGACAGTTTTTTAAAATTTCGAGAGCGGACATAGCAGCGGGGAACTAAATTAAATCCTCTACAATGTTATAGTTGGAAGTTACACGAGCATTCGGGTCATTGTTAATCAGTCTCAAAGGGAAACGAGGTGCTTTGGGGCCTCTGTCCATGGGAATAGTGGGTATGCGAAGTGGTTGATCAGTTGGGAGAGTACTTGATGATGGGTCGGTAGGTGTGGTCTCTAGGGTGGATCCATATTGAATGTGACGGGTTTGAAGATTGACATCATTTGATGACATCATGAGTAAATGGTGAGTGTTGGACTCTGCATGCTGGTAGTCAGTTGTTGTGTAAGTGATTTGTTGTTGTGTTGTAGCGGATCCTTGAGGGGGATCATTTGGACGAGTGTTTACCGTGCCTTGGTTAGGTAAGGGATTTTGAAATATCATGGGTTGTTGCTGAAGGGGGGGTGTTGGCTGTGCAGCATGTCCTTACCGTTGGGCGTCGTCGGTCCAGAGTTGACACGCTCGATCTAAATGGGGGAAATTATGTGTGTAATGTCTATAGACTCGACATATGGAACATGGATGGTTTGCTCTCAAGTTATTATTTTTAGCCTATTTTGGTGGGCGGTCAGGATTTTGGTTGGGGGGAGCAGCATTATTGTTGTTGGGAGGATTAGGTTGTGGTGCACCTTGGTTGTGTTGTTGGTTGTTTCCATGGTTACGTCCTCTTCCGCGGTTTTGTTGACCTCGCTGGTTTTTTTGTTTTTTTTGTTTGGAGGTTGGCTTTGCTACGCGTAAACATGCCCTTGGGCAGTAGGTGGGTTTTGAGGTCGTGCAGGATCTAGAGCAGGTTGCGATGGGTAGTTAACAGGAGGGTTCTGAGGTGGCCCTGGTGTTTGCTGCGGTTGTGGGTAACCTTTTGCTGTTGGAAGTGTTGGAGCAAGAGGTGCTACCCGTTGAGGATAATAAGCCACTTGGGATTGTAGCTGGATCGGAGTCTGGTGGACTTGTTGGTTATAAAATAAAGATGGCACATAAGCTGATGGTGCTTGTCCATAACATTATGGTGGACACGAGGGTCCATGAATGTGGTGGGTGTGTGTTACTCGAGCATAAGAAGTTGTATCTCCAGAATTAGATGAAGCCCTAGAAAGGTTTGGGGTGTTGTTTGTATTTGTCATGGTAAAAGGTTTTTTTTGTGCCATAACCCGGCCAATAATACCGTCGGTGGCATGGGATTCCCCTGGCACGTCATGGCGAGATGGATCACCGCATGGGGCGTCAGGTAAAATGGTGTATAGATATCTGGATTGGGCATATGTGAGGTCGAACTGCTGAGCTTTTAGGATGGCTTCCTCTTCGGACTAGGGTCGTTCGGAAGCTACATCTTTGGCTATTAGGGGGAGGAGTGATTTGAGGAACCAATCTAAAAAGATACGGTCGTCAAGATTTATCTTGCAGAGGCTACGGTGCTTAAGCCATTCATGGATATGATCAGTGATGTGTGTAGCGGTGTTCTGTCTACAAGACAAAAGTATTTCTACTCCTGCATCATAGTGTACAGGCAGTTGAAAAAACTGGAGGAAAGTTGAGGCAAGGGACATAAACGTCTTGTGGGTCCCATGTGGTTGCTCAATGTACAATTTGGCTGCAGAGCCAGTGAAGGTTCTTTGTAAAAGTCTCAGTCTAATGGAATCATCTACTATGGAGTTAGAGGAACACCATAGGTGAAACGACATGATGTGGTTCTGGGGATCTTCCCCGGCTTTGCCTTCAAATTTTGGGATATCTGAGGGAATCTTTGTGGGCATGGGTGGCCATGTAAGGTTGTGTCTAATAGGGTCATTAGTTAACCTTTCCAAGTCTGGTAAGTTTAGACTAGCCATGTATGGCAGACTGGCAGATGGGTGTGGCATGGTCACTGGGGTATAACTATTAAGGGTAGCATTATGGAGTGGTCCAGTGCCCCCTAAGGGTATGCTAGGTGTGAAAGGGATGTTTCCTCCAACCGATGTGGTGTCAGAGGGGCCTGCGCTCCCAAGTGTAACATGGGTTGTAGATGGGTTAGGAATGGTTCCGGTAATCCCTGGGATATGGGTAGTGGTGATGAGGGGGGGAGTAACACCCATGTTGGGCATACCTAAAATAGGTGGTGGTCCTGTGTTGGGCATGCCTAGAGGGGGTGTGGCCACCATGTTTGGCATGCCTAAAGGGGTTGTGTCTACCGTGGTTGTCACAGTAGTAGTGGGGTTTGTTGATGTAGTTCCAATAGCATTGGTGAAAAGGGGGTCATATTATGATCCAACCATGGGGTTGGTTGGTGATGTCTCGATAGGTTGTTCGAATTCAGCCTCAGATTCAGATGTGAAATGAGGCGTGTCAGAATCATATGACTGGGTTCTATGCCGATGACGTGTGGAGTCAAGGGACAAAGCTCTACGTCTATGATGTGTAGAGTCAACTGTACCGAACTGAGGGGGTTGAACCTGAAAATGGTGGGATCATCTTAAGTTCTCAATGGTGAGATATGTCTAGATATACCAATGGATGGTGGCGAGATAAAAACTCAAAACCCTAGTGCAACAATGTGTGCAGGAGGGGAGTGTGAAAAATAATGGCTCTTAGGCCAACAACCAATCCTCAAAAGAACTTATTATAATAGTTGTGCTATAATAAGTGGAGGAATCAAGAAAAGTGGTCAGAATACCAAAAATCAAATAGTTCCTAGAAAAAAAATGGTGCTTACTAGACCAAGGGGGGTAGCAAAGCATGCAAATGCCTAACTAAAAGTGGTATTATGACTCAACTAAAAATATCCTCTGGAAGGTGATGAAATCCAAGTCAGACAATATGGGTAGTGGAATAAAAGGCTAGATATCCCCCTACCGGGAGGGATACTGGGTAGTCAATCCTAAAAAATGGCAACTAGGATACCCTATTCATGACATGTTCGGTTGGGTGAATCTGCAGTTTGGTTCTATCGTCGATGTACTCCCATACGGGTGTACACCGAGAACTTTGAAAGGTGTCCTTCGGTTACTGAATGGATTACGGTATTCCACTCAGGCTTCCGGAACCAATCTAGCTACTTCAACCCTTCTAAGGGAGAGGCCTTCCTAATAAGTTGGTGTATAACCGTGTCAACAAATAATAAGGTATTTTTGGGACCGTAAAAGACAACCACTATGTCTCAGATATAAATAATTGAGGGGTGTTATTGGAACACCTATCCCCCCAATCCTACCTAGCTACAAGATTCTTTAAGTGCTCCCTAGGTGGGGTTAAAGTGTTGGTTGAGTTTAGGTAGATTTTAAGGCTCAGTTAATTAAAAATGTGACATATTGGGTGCAAGTGTGATTATTTAACTGAAAATGAATTTGCCTTGCTTGGGCGATTGATTATAAATGAAAAACAAGATGATTCAAATTTGCAAAAAATAAAGGCTTTTTCTGAAATGTAAATGCTTTAACAAAAGTAATTCAAAAACTATGGATTTTCGAAATAAATTTTTAAAGGAAAGCAAATATTGTAAGAAATAAATGGATTTCTAAGTGCTTGCTTGGGAAAAACTATTGAGCAAATCTGAAAGATAGTTCGAAATTTGCTAAGAAATGAAATCTATGATCTAAACAAAGTGCTAAAAACCTTTCTTTCACTTACTGAAAATTTTTAAAAAGATTTTAATGGGGCATATGTAAATAGAAAATGATTGACTATTGCTGTAATAATGTAGAAAAAATAATGCTGGAAAATAGGCTAAATGGGCAAAAAATGCAGCAAATTGTTTTCTAAAAATTGGGCTGAATGAAAAATAATAGCATCACAGGTTTTAGGGAAAAAGCCGCGATGGGCATCGCAGGTTTGAACCGCGAAGCCACGATGTGCAGCGCGAAAAACGACCGCGAGGCCGCAATGGGCAGCATGGAAAAAGGCCGCGAAGCCGCGGCGCGCAGCGCAGAAAAGGGCCGTGAAGCCACGATGTGCAGTGCAGAAAAAGGCCTCGAAGCCGTGGCGCACAACACAGAAAAAGGCCGCAAGGTCGCGATGAGTCGCGCAACTGTCAGGCGAAAAGTCGCAATACGAAAACGAAAAAACAAGTCACCGAAAACGAAACCAAAAAGTGAAATTTCGATCTATTAAAGGCTACAAAAAGGGCCAATAGCTAGGGAAGCAATGAGCATGCTGTCTAGTATGGCAGATCTGTTAATTGGAATGGTAAAAACAACTAAAAAACTAAGATCTAAAGCAAAAATTACCAAAAATTTTAAAGCTCGAAACCCAGTGGAGTCGCCAAAAACTGTTGCTTGGTTTTTCAACTAAGAATGTGCAATGGTGCACCTATTAATAATGTAATAGCAGTTTCAAATAAAAAGCAAATAACAATGAACTGAATCTAACATTAACATGTGCATATAAAAATAAATCTAAAAAGATTAATAGAAAGAACAAGAGATATAACAAAGAATGATTTTGTATTATAATACCTCAAATGGTGAGGGTGTTTGGTGTTGAGCAGCTCTAAGGTTGAGGTACTCCAAGCTCCAATGGTCTCTTCTCCAAGATGCTGAAATGGGGATTCTTCAAACTCACAATGGGAGGCAATGGCTCTCAAAAGGAATTTGGCAGCATAAGGATTGGATGAAATGTGGATGGAAAGTGAGGAGCCCCTATCACCTTTTTATAGTTTTTGGTAATGGGGAATACCATTGTGGTTTTCACGAAACCAATGGTATTAACCAACATGGTTTAGGTCTTTTTTTCCTCTTTTTTTCTTTTTTGAATATTTTTAATATTTTTATTCCCTTTTAATATTTTTGGGGAATTCTGGACCCTTTTTGACGGTTTTTTGAGGAAAAATATATATTTTGAGGGGAAAAACAAGAGATCTATGAAGTACAAGAGTAAAAAATAATAGATTTTTTGTATTACCTCAAATGGTGAGGGTGTTTGGTGTTGAGCAGCTCCAAGGTTGAGGTACTCCAAGCTCCAATGGTCTCTTCTCCAAGATGTTGAAATGGGGATTCTTCAAACTCACAATGGGAGGCAATGGCTCTCAAAAGGAATTTTGAGGTGTATTATGGTATTTTTGGTGACCTTTTGATGGCTTTAGAGGCTCAAATGGTGGAAAAGTGGACAAATGGGTCATGTGAATAAGGGAATGAGCCAGTGAGCACTTTTTGGGTGTTAACAGTAGTGTTTGTCTTGTGTGGTCCTTTAGAGACTCTTAGGAAGTTTAGATATGGAAGATTCTTTCGGGACTACCAACCAAGGCACCCCTTTCCAAGGTATGCCATTTGTTATTCCCCCTTGTGGAACTATTGGTCCTCCCCTTATGGCTACGTTGAGTCTTCCTAGATTGACGATAGGATTACCAGTATGGTTATTCTCCAATCCGGTTACGCCAAGTGCACCAATCATGTCGGACCTAGGTCCTTCACCACATGAGCATCAATCTCATGATGACCCTTCTCCTTCTCCATCGAAATTTGAATCGGCTTCCATCTCTTCCTCTTCTCCTACTGAAAACTTTGATGTTAGTAAGAAGGCTGGTGTGAAGAAGAAGAAAGAGAAGATTAAAAAGAAGAAAGATAAGAAAGAGACCAAGCGTCAACCATCTTCCTCTAATGGCACTCATTCTATGAGAACACCTCATAAGCCAAAGTTCCCTTGCAAACTTTGCAAGGGTGATCACCTTCTCAAGAATTGTCCCAGTCTTTCCCATGTGTCAGAAGTGTGGTCCAAACACCCCAAACTGCTTGTATCGTCAACCTATGACCATCATATTGATGATACTCCCTCGACCAGTGACCCTTTGGTGAAGGGTCGGAAGGGTAGAGCTGCAAACCCTTGCTGGATATGCAAGGGAATACATCGTACTTACCTTTGTCCAAGCATGGATGAAGCTTCACGGTGGTTGGAAGATATTACTAGTTCTCAACAAGTGCTTCCAACAAGCGATAGTAAGTTGTCCCTCGACCCCCCACTGGTTGACCAAGTGGTCAATTCAGTTTCATCTGTAATTGATCCCACTCTTCCTTCGGAGAGTGAAGTGATTGAGTCGATCTCATCTCCACTCAATCCCTCTCTCTCATTGGAGAAAGTCCAGATTGAAGCAGTCACCATGACACAATCTTCGTCTCATTCTTATCTTCCAAGTGAGAGTGAACTGGAAATCGCTAATGTTTTCCTAGTCAGTTCAAAATGTACTAGGCAAGGGGAGACCCTGTCCATTCCTACAGGACCCCCCCAAGTACTGAGGTCCTTTCCTTTGATTGGAATGGTCTAACAGAATCTCATCTTCCTTCGAGTATTCCTTTTCAAATATCTGTAGGAGTTTCAGATAAAGAAATTTTTCGTACGATAGTTGATGAGGGAGCTTCTGTTAGTATTTTATCCTCAACTACTTGGAAAGTTATAGGTTCTCGTCAGCTTGTGCTAGTAACTGACCAAATTTTGGCTTTTAATAGAAGGCCTACCGGACCTTTAGGGATTCTCCCGCAGTTACCTGTCATGTTGAGAGGTAAAACTATTTATGTTAATGTCATGGTTGTCCAAGGTCATTTAGATTTCAATCTACTCCTTGGACGTGATTATGTCTATGCTATGAAAGTCATCGTGTCCACACTCTTTTTAGAGATGTATTTTCCCTATGATGGGAAGATTGTGACCGTTGATCAGCTTTCCTTCATGACACCCATTCATCATATGACTCCTAGTCATTAGACTTCCCTAAATGTTCCACATGTTTTAGTGGTTTATTCCCCCTGAGAATAGGGTACAAGCATGGCTTATGTTATGTTTCAAGCTCGTTAAAAAATGAAACCAACCTTCAAGCAAAGTTTCTCTTTGATTTCAAACTTGCATAAAAATGAAACCAATCCATTGGAGCATAGTTTTATTCTATTTTAAGCTAGTTAAAAAATTAGATAGACCCCTCTAAGTAGAGTTTACCTTTGGTTTCAAGCTTGCATAAAAATGAAACCATCCACTCGAGCATTGTTTTATTCCATTTCAAGCTCGTTAAAAAATAAGATGAGCCCCCTCGAGCAGAGTTTTATTCCATTTCAAGCTCGTTAAAAATAAGATGGCCCCCTTAGAGCATAGTTTTATTCTATTTCAAGCTCGTTAAAAAATGAGATAGGCCCATCTAAGCATAGTTTACCTTTGGTTTCAAGCTTGCATAAAAATGAAACCAATCCCCTCGAGCATAGTTTTATTCCATTTTAAGCTCGTTAAAAAATAAGATGGGCCCCCTCAAGCATAGTTATCGTCTATTTCAAGCTTGTGTAAAAATGAAATAGATCTCCCTCCCATCAATTCGAGTCTCTTGCTAGAGTTAGAACTCGAACCTTCATTTCACCTGTTTCTCGTTTTCCCCCCCTTGGCGAACATTTTCATATTAGTAGCCAGTTTGGTAGTTGGGTTAGCAAGCAACATTTTCAGACGAAATGAAGTCTGGGGGGAATACCACATGTTGTACCATCAACAATCATGTTGAGGGATCACCACCATGTTAAGCCCCTAGCAATCATGATGGGGGGCATTTAACAACCTCTGACCATCATGTTGGGAAGGAACCCGTTAATGGTCCTTAACCATGAGCATAGTTCCCGTTCTATGTCAAGCTCATTAAAAAATGAAATAGGTTTCCACAATGAGAGCATGGTTCTATTCCCATGTCAAGCTCATTAAAAAATGAAACGTATCATTTTCCTTTGAGTCAATTCTCCTCGTAGACTTAGTACCTGAACCTTCTTTTCACCCGCCTATGCCTCAGGCGATTGAAATAAAGCTTGGGGTCATGTCTTCAACCTCTAAAAGTTGCATTGAAGTCAATTCAATTGCCTCTCCACACCACGTTGGAGCTAAGTCACTTAATTCTAGCAATCATGCTGGGGGCATGTACCAACCTTTGGATTTCATGACGAGAAGAAGTCCACCATTGGGAACATTTTCGAGCATACTTTCCTTTCAAGGTTTCGAGCTCATTAAACAATGAAAATTATCCCGAGCATAGTTCATTTTCCGTTACAAGCTCGTTAAAAAATGAAGCAAATATCATGAGCATTCTTCCGACCTATCTTCAAGCTCGTTAAAAATAGTAAGATGGCATTTGAGCATGAAAAGTGGTTTGAGCTTACTTTTTCACTTTTTTCGTGCTCTGTTTGAAATGTGAAAAGTGGTTTGAGCTTACCTTCTACTTTTTCGTGCTCTGGTTAAAACATGAAAAGTGGTTCGAGCTTAGTTTTTACTTTTTCATGCTCTGGTTCAAACATGGAAAATATTATGAGTGCTTTTGATACCATTCTTGTGCTCGTTAAAAATTTGAGTTAAAAAGGTGTGTCTAACGAGTATAGGTTTATCACTTTATCTGGCCTTGCTAGACTATCTACAGAAAATGAACTGTGCCGAGTTTACTTTTTCCTTTGTCATACTCGGTCATCAACCATGACAAAGTTGTTCATGGAGTCCTTTTAAGCTCTTTTCATACTCCCTAAATAGGAAAAGATTGCCAAGCGAACTTGATGCTTTCACACTTGTAAAAGAATTTGAATGATCGTCTTTCTGGTGATAGTTTACCCCTTTTTTGGACCAGGAAGCACTATTTACGAAAAAGTAATACTCCAACCAACCATGGCTGGAAGAGTCCTCTCCCGTGTTGTTTTACCCTTTTTCGGGCAATGAGGCTAACTTTACGAAAAAGGACCGTTGGAGTCTCCTTTAGTTCTTTTCAAACTCTATAAACATGAAATGACGCCGAGTTTTCCTTCTCTGGACTCGTTAAATTTTAAACACTGAAGGGCCCATTATGGGACGAACCCCTCCTTTCCTAGGTTCGTAAAACATTTGGGATTCAACTCATCTATGAGATGAGATATACTGAGCATCTGGTTACCCTCATCAAGCTCGTTAAAAAACACATGAGGCACTCATCATTCATGATGGGGGAAAACGAAAGTGTTTGTGTTACATACCTTAGTGGCAGTATATAGTCGTTCTTGAACATGGCACTCATCTACATTTGCATACTGATACTTGGGTCATCTATTTGTCTATGAGTCCTCGCTTACTTTATGAGTCCTGTTACTCCTCTGAGTCATTCGGAGAAAGCTTCCGCTATCAGTTGCATTAGAATTTTGCATCATTCTCATGTCAATACTGTCAAGTCATGCCATGCCCATGTTCAAGAACACATTCACTCATCATTTTCAGTTAGTACACATGTCGTCATGCCGTTGTTACTTTGAGTCAGTCTCACATGTTACTGTACCATCCGATCCACTCTACACATCTTTTGTCATGTTTCATGTCGATTGATGGGGGATTCATCATGGCCCTCCTTCGACGGATTCATCCTTGTCGACTTCAACTCATCATCCAAGGATTGTATCTAGAAACCAACCAAATACCTTGGCCCTGCATGCCTCAATGGTAGGTTACCTCACTTTCATCATGATTTTACATCATTGACTCTTGATTGAAATATTTCATCTTGCTTTCGACGTCAACTCATGTATTCACGCTCGATGATATGTACTATGATACCTTGGGAATCATTGACATTAATGGTGATCTCCCTCATTCTTGTTAACGGTTTACATCAATGACCGGTAATCAAGTGGTTTCTACCATGTTCGACATCAAGACATTTGTAATCACATGGATAGATTCATATCATTGCGGGTTCAGCTTGAAGACCCTGGGGAGTCATGTTTTACCCAGGTTGCGATGGAGTTTGTATTGAGTCATATTACACAGATCCACTTTTGTATTGGTCATGGCTATGTTATCATCTCATCATGGATCTATGCTTGTGTCTAGTAGCCATGATTGTGTTCAGTCGGTCATTACTCCCATGGATGTGCAATGTATTGGTCGGTAGCCATGTTGTACTACATATGAGGTTGTCAGTTCAGAGTCAATTGTACTGTAGCAGCGTCCTTCATTCGATAAGTCTTTTACCATTTTTTCTATCAAAGCACTTCACCTGTACATCCTTAATAGTTCATGCTTTGGGGGGCATTCTGTTACACCTAAAATCTAACCATCATCATGATTTAGTGTATACATCCCTGAAGTCATCTGGACCAAGTACTCATTTGGGAGGATCTATACTCAGTTTGTACAACCTTTTGAGAGGTCGTCATAGGTTGCACATTGGCAACATGCGACGTCACAGGTTGCTTCATAGCAAGGTGTGACGAGGTCTGTTAATGGGAAAAAATAGCCATTTCGAGATCTTTCTTGAGGCTTTCCCATTTGGGGGCTTATCTCTGATCTCTTGGAGAGCTGGTACTCGACCCTTAACTCATTGGGAAGATCCCCTATCTCTCTCCTACCATCTCTCAACCTATCCTATCCATAATCTATTCCACTTAGTCCTATATATACGAGGCTCACTCCCATACCAAAGGGAGGAAGACTATGGTATCTACATGCTGGTGAAATCTCTCTTGGGACACCTTCACTCACCTCTTGGAGAATTCATGCTTCCTTGGAAGGGCTTGGAAATTGGCTTGTTGGGAGAAGGGTTGCTACCTTAATTCATTGGCTGTAGTTCTATATCTCTATCATGTACTCCTCTATTTGCAATAATAAAAATGCTTTCCACCAATATCGCTCTTATATGTGATGATGTTGTGTTGTTTACCTGCTTAACTATTTACATAGATCTCTTATTGTATAGATGCTCTTTACTTGTTTCTCTTTTCTGTGTCTTAAGAGGTCTTGTAGCTTGGATCTGACGACCGTGGGACGTGGAGCAACATTTAGGAGAAAGTATAGCGAATCAAAGAGGTAAGACATCTAGCACTTGATCATTAAGTAGATCTAGGAAATGTGTTTGTAGTCTGTTCTATTTGTTCTAGACTCGCATTGAGCTAGGGAGATCCGGCTCGCCTCCGGTCGAGTGGATTGTCTGGTAACAGGGATCCCACATGGTTCTATATTTGCATGCATAAAACCGTGCATGTAAGGAAAGGGGGATCCCCATCCATGGAGGGAGACAAGGAGTTGATATCTGTTACCAACTATTAATCATGTCGAAAGAGAGGCATATGGAGAAGAAAAACAGATTTTTGGTCCGAGGCTATTGACATAGTCTTGTCGACAGGGGTTCACTTAACACAACTATCAACAAACATCAACAAATACTCCCTTAAAAATCGTCCCACAAAGTTTTTACCCTTTCCAGCAACACCCATGAAGCAATTGAAGTCTCACCCGAGATGTCTAAGGGAGTTGCAAGAACCAAGTTTCAACAGTTGTAATAGGACATGCATTATCTCACACTCATTCGCACCTAAACCGAAGATTCACATTCATATTAGAACATCACATTATCAACCTATTAACAATTATCCTCATTCGCATCAACGAATTAAAGAAATTATCAAAACATGCTTAAGGAATTTGTAGTACATAACATAACTGCGATTTCAATGAAACATCAAACACAACATTACAAGAGAAAGAGACAAAGACATAAAATTATCAGTCATTGTCATTATCCATCAAACTGTTACAAACTACACATCGCAAAACCAGTACAAACTCAAAGCGAAATGCTACTCTACAAAAGATAGAAGTGTTGAAACAGATAGATCAAAATATCAAAGATACAAAGATATAAGATCTATGAGGATACCATGATCAAAGATATAATTATCCAAGATATTATTATCAAATGTTCCCTTAGGATTACAATCACTCCTATTTATAGGCTCACTTGGCCATTACAAAATGGTCCAAATGAACCATTAGTAATTAACTTAACCAAATACTCCACATTTATCGGCGCTTTCACGACCAGTACTTTGTTCCTGTCGATGACCCTTTTTCCTCTCGGTGGTACCACACTTATGCACTCTGGACCCATGCCAATAGGCCTCCAATGCAAAATTTTGGCTAGCCCTCAAGCCACCTCAACGGGAAACTGCTAGTGCATTTACCTACATCTTGAACTCATCGTAAGCCTCCCTGATTTGGTCGACTACTTCCTTGGATGCATCTTTAATCATCCTAACTGATGCTACTTCATACTCCTCTTCATCTTGTGACACAATATTTATAGCACCCATAGTGGACGAGTTGTGTGAAATCCAACTGCTCCAAGTGTATGGGATGACTTCCACTGTTTCACAGAACTTGAGAACTAGATTTGTCAGCTTGAACCTGTTCCAACACATCCATTTCATGAATTTGATCATCCTTCACTGGAGCCGTAGTGCCCCTGGCATTGGTTTTGTAATGGTCAAAAGGATTTCCTTTCCTCCAGCAACTGCAGTCCATGCCAAGCTGCAAGTATCCTACTTCATCCTTTAGTCCGTATCCACCAGTCGGCTGGCACTTCTCTTCTTCCTAATCGTTGGTTCCTAACTGCAATGTTACTCTTCACTCTAACTCTTCTTCTACAAATTATTCACTATCTCTCGCAATGCATAGTGAGTCGAATTGTCCCACTTCTAATCCATCTTGTCAATCTTTGGTCTATGATCATCAAATCCTATGTCGATTACCGAATCCTTCGCTGATGTACCGAATCCTTAACTGATTTATCGAATCTTGTGCACTCATTAGTCATTAATTGTGTCATCATCCACTTGCGTCGTCATCCTCCATGGCTTAACTGCTGCAATTATTACTTGATTTGACCCGTTCATGCCTTGACGAATGTCGGTAGGCCGCAAACCTTTTCACTATTCCTTACTTCGCCATTGGTCCGTTGACAGACATAGTGTTGTCGATAGACTCCTAAACTTCGAATACACTTTTTTTTTTCTCATGTCAACTCAATTTTTTTTTCAGTCACTATGTACTTGGCTCTCTAGATAGGGCTTTATCCGTCTCCCATTCACTAAATTTGTCAACAGTTTCCCATATAGCTTTTGTAGCTTCACTGCACCTTCATTAGTAATGAAATTGATTATGTATGGACCCAACCAATGAATCTGTAGCTTACCTAGGTGTTTCAAAAAATGACTATCATACATCAGAACCATGTCTCCATGCTGGAAGTGTTTCACCTTTACGTGGCAATCATGCCAGGCCTTCTATCGATGCTTTTATACCTGTTGATGAAATCCTGTGATGAGGCGGCTTCGAGTTGTATTAGATGCGCCAATCATTCTTCAATGGCTCCGTTGTCACTCATTCCTATCGCTTCTTTGATGCGCAAACTTGGGACAATAAACTCCATCGGCATCACTTCTTCTTGTCCGTATACTAACTTGAAAGGAGTCTAGCCTATCAACCTTTTACATGTCGTTCTATAGGCCCACAATATCGTTGGAATCTTCAAATTCCAGTTGTCATGGTTTATGTTACACACCTTTGTGAGCGCATGTTCTAATATCTTATTCAGCGCTTCCACTGCACCATTCTCTTGTGGATGATATGGGGTTATCCTTCGATGATGTATTTGAAATTCTTCCGCCATGTCTCTGGTAGTTTGATTGATGAATTGAGTGCCTTGATCGCTCATCAGTATCTTTGGGCACCCGAATCTAGTGACCACATTGTCGAATAGAAACCTTGTTACTGTCGCAGTTGTGCAATCCTTTACTGGTGCTGCTTCAAACCATCTCATCAAGTAATCAGTCGCAGTAATTATGTATCACAAACTTGTTCTCCTTCCTAGTGGGTTAATGAGTCCCATGAAATCTACTTCCCACTTGTCGAATGATTTTAAAGTCAACTAAGTTACTAGTGGCATTTCATCCCTTTGTGACAGTTTCCCTATCCTTTGACATATGTCGCAGCTCTTAACATAGTTTGTGGCATCACCATCCACTATTGGCCACCATAGTCCAGCCCTAAGTATATTCCTGGCAGTCGCATGCCCTTCATAATGAAATCCTGCGATTCTAGCATGATCTTTTGCAAATACTCTTTCTTGTTCATGCGGAAGGATGCATCGAAGAAGAATTTCGTTTGGTCGCATCTTATAGAGATCTGCTACAACAAGTTGAAAATCAATAGCCCTAATGACTAGTTTCTTCTTCTGACTGGTAGTGAAATCCTTTGGTGCTCTTCCTGTAGCCAAGACTTGAATAATCTGTTTGTAATGGTCATCGACCATTCCAATCTTGAATAGTTGTGCATTAGGAAAGCCTTCATCGATGCTCCTTGGTTCTTCTCCTGATTCAATCCTTGAAAGGTGTGTAAAATTAGTCACAGCAGATCTAATGAACAAGTAAATCAATCACAACAGATGAACATAGAAAATATGGTGCAAAACTGTGCAAAACATGCAGCAGTGCTCAATATCCCAAAAAGGGTGAATGAATTACAATACAAACTGTCACAATGACAGAGCAATTCGAATTGCCTAAGGAGGTCATTCGAATCACTGAATGGAGTAGCTTGACTCCAACTAGGAGTCCTCATCAATCAATCGGTGGTGCTCATCAATGCACAACAACCAGTCATCCAGGTGTCAATCTGAGTCTAACTGAGTGTAATAAGTGTAACTGAAGTGTGTAGCACTGATTAAGGATCAGGAGACTCAGTGGGGGTGCATGGGAGGCTAGCTGAAGTCAGAACAAGTCATCTAGTCAATCTGGAGGTCCAACGGAAGTGAAACAGTCAGTCGGGAGTGAAACTAGCCTCAAATCAGGGAGAATCGGAGCTAACTGAATGTAACTGAAGTGGAACTGCAGTGGTAGGTGAACAAGTGCGCCCTTCTCTGGCAGTAGGTGAGAAGTGGGCGCCTTTCAGCCTAGGAGGGCTAAAACTCTGTGGTAGGTGGCTCCCGGGTGCTAGAATGAAGTGGATAAGGTGCTGGAGGCATCAAACTGGTGACTGGGATGCATGCAAGTGCATGCAGGTGCATGCAAACCCTAGATTCTGCATGCAAACCCTAATTGCATGCAAGATCCTGAAAAAGATGATGTGGATATCCGAACACCCCCCCTCAAGCTAGAGTATGATGTGCCAACAAAAATAATGTGGGGCCCTGGTAACTAAGACCAAAGGTCACCCCAATACAATAATCCAAAAAATGCTGAAAATAAACTAAGTGAGGAAAGAGGGAAAACCCAGTGGGAAGAAAGCCCCCCCTCAAGCTAAAGCATAATAATGAATCAATCTGTCTCCACCATGATGGAACTCACCCCCAACAGTGAACGGAGGTAAGAGAACTTCTTCTCAGTGAAGCTCTTGGTGAAGATGTCTGCAATTTGCTCATCAGTAGGGCAATATTGCAGAATGATGGTGCGGTCATGCACCAACTGTCGAATGTAATGCATATGAATCTCAATGTGTTTGGTCCTCTGCCGCTGAACTGGATCTGTGGAGATATTGATAGCACTTTGATTGTCACAAAATAGGACAGTCGAAGTAGTGCCACCAAAACCAAACTCGGAAAGAATACCCTGCAACCAAACTGCCTGAATGCAGGCATTGACTGCCCCTCGATACTCTGCCTCTGCTGAAGAAAGTGCAATGGCTGATTGCTTTTTGCTGGACCAGAAAATAGCATCATGACCAATCATGAAAACATAACCGGAAGTGGACTTCCGATCAATGCTATCACCTGCCCAATCTGAATCAGTAAAACCAATGAAATCTAGCTCAGAATCTACAGCATAATGTATGCCAAACTATTTCGTACCTTGCACATACTGCAAGATCCGCTTGGCTGCTCGCCAATGAAGCTCATGTGGCTGCTGCATATATCTTGACACGGCACTCACGGCATATGAGATATTAGGCCGTGAGTGTGTCAAATAAAGTAGTGAACCAATCAACTGTCGATACATACTGCAATCTGCAAGCGGTGTGGAATCTCCCTCCTCAAGACTGATTCCTGAGAGGAATGGGAATGGGGCTGCCTTACATTTAGCCATATTAAACTTCAATAACAGGTCGGAAGCATATTTTTTCTGAGATATAGTGATCCCATCAAAATTTTGAGCTTTCTCCAAGCCCAAAAAATGACTCAGCAAGCCCAAATCGCTCATGTCAAAAGCTAGATTTAAGGCAGATTTTAGCTTGTTTATTGAAGTAAGTGTGCTACCAGTAATAAGCAGATCATCAACATAAAGTACAATAACCAACAAATTACCTTTAACTCGCTGAAGATACACATTCGGATCAGATTTGCATCTTTGGAAATTCTGAGAAAGAAGGAAGGAGTCCATCTTTGCGTACCAAGCTCTTGGGGCCTGTTTTAACCCGTACAAAGATTTCTTCAATCTACAAACCAATGATGGATCTGATGTATAACCCTCTGGCTGCTGCATATAGACCTCTTCAGCAAGGTCTCCATGTAAAAATGCACTCTTCACATCCATGTGGTGCACTTCCCAGTGCTTGGATGCGGCAATAGCTAAAACAAGGCGGATGGAATCCATCTTTGCAACCGGTGCAAAGGTCTCAGTGTAGTCCACTCCTTGGACTTGGGAAAAACCTTTTGCCACCAACCTTGCTTTATATTTTCTGATAGTGCCATCAGCAGCAACTTTAGTACGGTAGACCCATTTACACTTCACTAATTTTCTTCCAGGTGGAAGAGAAACTAGCTCCCATGTGTTGTTCTTTTGAAGAGAACTGTACTCTTCGTCCATGGCACTTTTCCATCTCGGATCTCGATGGGCTGAATAGTATGATGTAGTATCTGAACCAGCCATCAAATAAAAAATCTCAGGAATAAATGGATCAGCAATAGAAAGAGCCATACCTGCTCTTTGAAAGTCTCCTCTTGTTCGTCTCGGATCAGCAGGATTTCCAAGATTCGAACCAGCAGAATGTAGAGTGTTTTGGGCCCACTTTGGTAACTGAGGAGGATCATAATGATCAGATTCCAAACCTGATATGTCATGATCATCATATGCTGCTACAATATCAGAAATATCAGAACTCATACCTTCATTGTCGCTGCTCGGATCTTCTTTTGGTGAAGGCGGTGAGTCGGCAGTCTTCTCCTCGACTAGTTGCAATTCTTGAAGCGGTTCTTCAAATTGCACACTGCGCTCTATGAATATCTTTTTAGATCTGATATCCATGAGTTTATATGCTTTTGATTCTTCCCCATATCCTATCAATATGCACTCGATACTTTGTGGATCCAAAGCTCGTCTCTTCTCAGAAGGAATTCTAGCCCATGCAGTAGAGCCAAAAACTCTCAAATTTGACACATCCGGTTTGTGACCAAAGAATGCTTCGAAAGGAGTCATACCTTTCACGGATGAATGTGGAACATGGTTCTGTATATATGCAGCAACATTGATTGCTTCAGCCCAAAGATTTGCAGCCAAACCTTTCGATTCAATCATGCATGTAGCCATCTCTTTCAGTGACCGGTTTTTCCTTTCCGCTACACCGTTCTGCTGGGGTGTGTAGGGAACTGTATGTTGGATCTTAATTCGGCTTTGGGCACAAAGTTGCAGCAACTCGGACTTGATATATTCCCCACCATTATCAGATCTAAGAGCTTTGATCTTGCTCTCAGTGGAGGTCTCAACAGAAGCCTTAAAATCCTTGAATTTTCCAAGCACTTCTGACTTGTTTTTGAGAAAGAATACCCATGTAAAGCGGGAAAATTCGTCAATAAATGTCAAAACATACCTTGAACCATTTAATGACATATGGGGCAGCGGACCAATAATATCAGAATGGATCAATCCCAAAATAGTAGAAGCTCTGCTAGCTTTGCCGCGGTCGAATCTGTGCTTGGGGTGCTTCCCAATTATGCAACCAGTGCATATTCCCTTAGAGGAACGGAGTTGTGGAAGCCCATCTACCATGGATTTATTTGATAGCAGCAGCAAATACTTATAATTTAGATGTCCAAATCTTTCACGCCAAAGCCTACTAACCTCATTACCATGTGTGCGAAGAGTAGTGGGCTTTGCAAGCGGAATAAAGTGCGAAAACTCATAGCATTTTGCAGTGTGGTTTGCCTTTCCAACCGCAACTAGTCTTCCGCTTTTGATATCAGAAATTTCAACTGTATTAGGGCTGAAAGTGACTTGCTTTGGTTCACCAGTATGTGTCATTTGATACACAGAAAGGAGATTTGAAGCCAAGGAAGGCACATAGAGAACATTCTGAAAGCTTCCATGTTATACATGAATCGTACCTTTGCCCTTTGAAGAAATTTTTGAGTCATCTCCCAAATGGATGGGGATGGAGCTGTTTGGATCGAATGAGGAAAAAGAATCAATATTTGCAGCCATATGATTTGATGCACCCGAATCTATCAAGAGAGTAGTGGGCTTCGAAACCGTTGCCATGAGTGCTTGTCCTCTTTCATGATCATCATTCCTATCCTTTTTCCTTGCACCGTCAGGAAGGGTTATGTTGTTCTTTTCCAAAAGGAGGGCCATTTGATCTATAGTCTTCTTCATACATGAAATTTCGGGATGAAAGCCACGGTTACAATAAGTACATTTAGATTTTTGGTTACCTTCTTTGCCCTTTTGCTTGGATTTCGAACTGGATGGTGCATCCGTTTGCTTGCCTTTGTCATTTTGCTTGTGAGGCTCGAATTTGGGCTTCTCCTTCTTTTTCTTTCCTTTACCATTCGAGATCTTGGGTCCTTGAACAAATAGGGATGAATCTTTGGAGCTTATGGATCCCATTTGAATCAACTTGTCATGCTCTTTTGTAACGGACTCAATGAAGGCATTCAAGGTAGGCATCTTCCAATTCGGGGTAGTTAGCCGACCGGAATTGAAAGTAGAGACAAATACCGAATAATCTTTCCCAAGCTTGCTTAGAATGGAGAGGATCAACTATTTATCCTCTTTGATAACACCACTGTTCTTCAATTCCAAGTTCAAGTTCTTGAATTTTGTGAAGAATTCATTGATGGTCTCGAAATTCTCAGAATTAAGGCCAATCAATTCATTCTCTAATTGAAAAGCCCTAAGCTCATCCTGCTTGCCGAATAGTGTTTCAAGTTGCTCCCATATGGCTTTTGGAGTCTTCAATCCGCTGATATGGAAGTGAAGATCTTTGGAGATGGAGAGACAAAGAAGACCATAAGCTTCATCAAGCTTGTTGTAGTGTTTGGTTCTATCTGATAGATTGCTTGGCTCCAATTCAAGACCAATAGTGACTCGGTAGTAACCTTTTGAACGTAATATGAACTCCATATCATCTTTCCAATCAAAATAATTGAATGGGGTGAGGATAGGCTTTGAAGAAGAGTATTCCATTGCTAGGAGCGAGTCAACTGATGAAGAGGAAGCTTGCATGCACACTATAGCGAATGCAATTGCTGTAGGGAACCTTGCATGCAAAATGGAGCGAGTGCAATTGATGGAGACAATAAACCTGCAAATCACATAAAACCAAGAACCGTAAGGTCGAACAATCCACCCTTTGAGAGTTGCATCACACCTGGGATTGGATTTCAAGCAATGTTGAATGGGTCCAATGTATCAGATCCAGGAATTATGTGGTAACTCAAGCTTCTGGAGTGGTATTGGAATAATTTTCAAGCTTTGCATGCACAGGAGCGAATGCCCTTGAGATATCTCATGCCAAACTTTTTGCAATTTTTAGAAATTCAGTCAAACCTTCTTGTACAAACACCTGTAGAAAAGAGATCTTGTCCCTGCAATGGCTCTGATACCATGTAAAATTAGTCACAGCAGATCTAATGAACAAGTAAATCAATCACAACAGATGAACATAGAAAATATGGTGCAAAACTGTGCAAAACATGTAGCAGTGCTCAATATCCCAGAAAGGGTGAATGAATTACAATACAAACTGTCACAATGACAGAGCAATTCGAATTGCCTAAGGAGGTCATTCGAATCACTGAATGGAGTAGCTTGACTCCAACTAGGAGTCCTCATCAATCAATCGGTGGTGCTCATCAATGCACAACAACCAGTCATCCAGGTGTCAATCTGAGTCTAACTAAGTGTAATAAGTGTAACTGAAGTGTGTAGCACTGATTAAGGATCAGGAGACTCAGTGGGGGCGCATGGGAGGCTAACTGAAGTCAGAACAAGTCATCTAGTCAATCTGGAGGTCCAACGGAAGTGAAACAGTCAGTCAGGAGTGAAACTAGCCTCAAATCAGGGAGAATCGGAGCTAACTGAATGTAACTGAAGTGGAACTGCAGTGGTAGGTGAACAAGTGCGCCCTTCTCTGGCAGTAGGTGAGAAGTGGGCGCCTTTCAGCCTAGGAGGGCTAAAACTCTGTGGTAGGTGGCTCCCAGGTGCTAGAATGAAGTGGATAAGGTGCTGGAGGCATCAAACTGGTGACTGGGATGCATGCAAGTGCATGCAGGTGCATGCAAACCCTAGATTCTGCATGCAAACCCTAATTGCATGCAAGATCCTGAAAAAGATGATGTGGATATCCGAACAAGGTGATCAGGTCCTGCTTTCAATCACCCTGGTTTCACAATGATTTCAAAATCGAACTCCTAGAATAGCAACAACCATCGACAGATATTCCTCCCCAAAATAGGCTTATTGACTAAGTATTTTAGTGCGGAGTGGTCAGTAAACATTTTAAAATTTCCTCCAAGCAGGTAGTGTTAGAATTTTTGCAGTGCATATACCATCTCCAGGCCTTCTCTCTCCATCATCGTATAAATATTCTCTGTAGTGGAAAAATTTCTACTTGCAAATGTGATTGGATGGTTAATCGATCGTTGTCCTGGCTGGGCCCTAATCACTCCTAGCGCTACTAATGATGCATCCACATTGACATGAAATGCTTTCTTCAAGTTGGGGATGACTAATATTGGTGTTGCGACCATGTTTTATATTAGTATGTCAAGGATTTTCTGGCACTCGTCGTTTCACTCAAACGTTGCATCCTTCTTTAACAACTTCTCCATAGGCATTGTAATCGTTGCATATCCCCTGATGAAACTCGTATAATATCTAGTATGTACCAACATTTCCATTATTTCCTTTACTGTTGTTGGTGGTGGTAATTTGACGATGATTACAATCTTCACTCGATCGACCAACATCCCCTCCTTGCATACAATGTGTCCTAGCAGGATTCCAAATGGTGTGAAGAAAATACATTTATTTAAATTCAATGAAATCTAGTGTTGTCGACAGCTTTCCATTATCAACCTTAGGTTCGCAATGTGGTCCTTAGCCAACCCATATACGGTCCATTCATCCATATAAGATGCGAGGAATTTATGAATGAAGTATTTAAATGCAGCGACAACAAACCTTCAAAAGATTAGAGGGGCATTTTTAAGACCAAACAACATCATTGTTTATTGAAAGCAACCGCATTCTGTAACGAAAGTTGTTTTATGTCGATCTTCTTTCGCGATCTTTATATGGTGAAATTCTCAAAATCCATCTATAAATGAATATATCTCCTGGCCTTCAACACCTTCCAGTACTTCATCAGTGATTGGCGTAGGGAATGAATCGTGAAGACATGCATAATTTAGTTTCCTTAGATCAACATAAATAAGTATTTTGTCGGTCTTTTTATCCTAGATGACCATCGGGCTAATCCATTCTGATTCTTCGACCGGTTCTATGATTCCTCTGTCCAACATTTGCTCTATCTCAGCTTTTACTCGCTCCATATACTTGGGATTTAGTCTATATGGTCGTTGCTTTACGGGATTCGCATCAGGTTTCAGATGGATCTTCATCTCACCCAAGTCCCCAGAAATGCCCTTCATTTATGAAAATTTTGTCAAGAATAAGCCTTGAAGCTCATGCAGTAGATCAATAACTTTCTCAATTATCGAATCATCCTAGTAATATCAAATACTAGCGAACTTGGGATTTTCCTCAAACCCAATATTAACCTTATTAATTTTCAATGACTGTTAAAATTTGTCGAATGGTATTTTCGGTGCTTCGACATTGTGACTCCCCTCTGAATCTGGGACATAAATGGCTCTAGGATCATCCTCATCGTCAGGTCTTCCCGACATATTATAACATTCCATCATCATGTCGGGTGTCACAGTCCACTGTAATCCCATTTTTTTTTACGTCGGAAATGTTTCAAGTTGTAACAAACCTAGGACAAGTCTTACAACAAAACTAGTAAAATTGCAGTTCAGGACACCTCAACTAGTTCGAATTCGGGATTCCCAAACAATGCTCAAAGGAAATTGAATTTATGAAACAGGGGTTTTATCATGACATATGAAATTTTATATAACTCTAGGAACAGGAATGACTTATTTTGTACTTATACTCATTGAATTATGAATCATACACTGAAAGCTAGTCAAATTCTAGCTAAATCTAGAAGGGGTGCATAAATTGGAGAATAAATCAGAGTTCTGTAATTTGTATTAAAAATAATGATATCATAAAATTACATACTCTATTATTACATAATAAATAAACCAATATTCCTCTCATAAAATGATAGAAATATCTCTCTTCTTGTACATAAGAAACTAGCTGCAGAACTGAAGCAGGGAGGATTCGATCTATGAACTTAGTGAAGATGATTCTGAACTTCCAATTCAAACTCATAAGCTTTAGTACCTAAAAATACACTCATTGATAGTGGTTTAATTCCATCATCCTCACACAGAAAGATAGGGCACATCTCCCATGCTTGACTAGGGGCACACCTCCCAAGTCTCAGATGCTCAAATGCATTCATAAAATTGATCATACTAACAAAAGATGTGAAAATGATTTTCTTGGATTCTTTTATAGAATTTTGGGTGACCTATTGAGCAATTTAATTATCTTGGTGACCTTTGACAACCCTTCCACATGGGCCACCCATGAGTGGATGAGGAAAGCTTCCTTTCCTTCTTTTTCCTGTTTTTGCTTTGCTTTCATTAGTTTTCCTCTTTTTCTAACTTTCCTTCTTTTTTGAACCTTCCTGCTTTCTAGAATTTTCTACTTTTCTTTTTTATACTGCTTTTTTATGTATGCTAAATTTTTTTTCTGAAATATTCCTCTTTTCTCATTTTTGGCATCATTTTTGGACTCATGTGCTTTACTTGATTTCTGTAAAATTAGTCACAGCAGATCTAATGAACAAGTAAATCAATCACAACAGATGAACATAGAAAATATGGTGCAAAACTGTGCAAAACATGCAGCAGTGCTCTCTATCCCAGAAAGGGTGAATGAATTACAATACAAACTGTCACAATGACAGAGCAATTCCAATTGCCTAAGGAGGTCATTCGAATTACAGAATGGAGTAGCTTGACTCTAACTAGGAGTCCTCATCAATCAATCGGTGGTGCTCATCAATGCACAACAACCAGTCATCCAGGTGTCAATCTGAGTCTAACTGAGTGTAATAAGTGTAACTGAAGTGTGTAGCACTGATATAGGATCTGGAGGCTCAGTGGGGGCGCATGGGAGGCTAATTGAAGTCAGAACAAGTCACCTAATCAAACTGGAGGTCAAATGGAAGTGATACAGTCAGTCGGGAGTGAAACTAGCCTCAAATCAGGGAGAATCGGAGCTAACTGAATGTAACTGAAGTGGAACTGCAGTGGTAGGTGAACAAGTGCGCCCTTCTCTGGCAGTAGGTGAGAAGTGGGCGCCTTTCAGCTTAGGAGGGCTAAAACTCTGTGGTAGGTGGCTCCCGGGTGCTAGAATTGAGTGGATAAGGTGCTGGAGGCATCAAACTGGTGACTGGGATGCATGCCAGTGCATGCAGGTGCATGCAAACCCTAATTTGCATGCAAGATCCTGAAAAAGATGATGTGGATATCCGAACAATTTCTTCGTCAAGTCACTCCGCCAACCTTATCCACTAATGCACCTTAGTGGAACATTTTCTCCATTTATTCCACATAACAATAAAATATTAAATGCACCATAAATATTTATTCCAAATGGATAGCAAACTATGGATAATAATTAAATGCACACTCCTAATTAATTAATTGCATCATCTTAACCCCTCATTAATTAATTAATTCAATTGGCCACTAGGATCCATGGGGTTCGATTTGCTTCATGGTGTTGTCAAAATGGGATGATGACAAATTTTAATTTGAAAAGTTTGAATTTCAAATAAAAAATGCAAATTTTCATTTGAAAAGTGTGAATTTCAAATAAAAAAAATACAATTTCTTATTTGCAAAGTGTGAATTTCAAATAAAAAAATGTAATTTCTTATTTGAAAAGTGTAATTTTTATTTGTAAATGTTCAACTATTTTAAGGTGAAAAGTTCAATGTCTACAATATTCAATCATTATTTGAATAACAGGTCAATCAGTGCTTGTTTCTTTTTTGCTACAGTATCAAGAATATCTATCTTTTTACATCAATAAATTTAATATTTTCCAATGAGGCAGGATTTCACTGAGTAATCTATATAGGCACAACTTACTTACATAGTAGTAACCAGTAAAGGGTGTATTTTGCATCACAATAGTAATTTTCCCTCAATGCCTAGATGCTCGATGTTTTCTCTCCCAACCTGATTGATAGATAGAATTGAAGGATTGCAACAAAATATAAATTTGTTGGGATAAGATCAAATTAAGCGAATAGAATATCGGGAAGAAGAAGGATCGGCTGCCCCTTCATTTATAAGGGAATTGTAAACATATTCAACCTATGAAGGCAAATATGTCAATTCATGTATATCCAAAATGGTGAAGACTGCAAGAATACTGAGCACATGAAGGGTCGGTCAATCCTTCATTTACGTGAGAAATGTAAAAATATGTGATCTACAAAGGCTACGCCAACAATTCCCTACTTCTAAATTCCACTGTAATCAGTAGGGACCCGAACATCAGCTAAGTTTTAAGATATAAAAATGTTTTGTCCCGACTTCCATTTTTTGATAAGAAGGATCGTCCGCCCCTTCTTTTTGTAGTGAATTGTGAAAACCTTTATCTAGCAATTCAGCTATATCCATAATGGAAAACAAAAGAAGGATCGACCGAACCTTATTGCAGTGTTGAACTATTATGAAAATAATATTGGGAATAAGAAGGGTCGGTCGACCCTTCATTTACGAGGGAATTGTAAAAATAGAACACCTTGGAGAAAGAGCGGTCGCTCTTTATCTGAGAATATTTCCACTTTCTAGAAAATTCGTTGAAGCAAAACTTCTATAATTTTTTTTTTTAAATGTTGATATCTAGTATCCTAGGGTGACATGTGGAATGCTCAGATTGTGACATGTGAAATATTAAGGATAATAAACGAATATTAAAGATCATGTAAACGAATATTAAGGATAATAATGGTACCATTTCAATATAAACATATGTATTTAACTTATATAAAATTTTGGAATAGGTAATAATACCATTCTATATAAAAAAAAGTAATATAGTAGCATTATACGAATACTATTCTATTTTTTAAAATAGAATCATTCTTTCTTTTTGTTTTTTTTAAATAGAAACATTTTTCTTTTTTCTTTTTTAAATAGAAACATTCTTTCCTTTTGTTTTTTTTTTAAATATAAGCATTGTTTCTTTTTGTTTTTTTTAAATATAAAGAAATCTCATAAAAATAATGAAAAGTGTTTTTAGTTATTATCGTTTCTTAATTAAAGCCCTTAATGCTAGAATGCTAGTATGAATATATAACCTTCAACCTAAAATTAAGTTCAGGCCTTCAAATTTCATCTCTGTGTGCCACTAGTTTTCTTGTTTATTGAAAGGATTATTTATTTTAATTTTTTTAAGCAAAAAAAGAGAAAATTTGTATTATATACTGGTAAAAAAGATTGCATCCATCTTCTTTTCACATTGCACTTCTGAGACAAAAACTGTCATATAGAGAAATTCCCATGTCTACTATCAACCTCGGAGACTGAGCAGAAAGCCTTACTGTTTGACATCAAAATGGTCGGCACAAAAAAGACCCAACCAGGTTGATAGACAAACTAGAAGGATTGCAACAAAATATAAATTTTTTGGGCTAGTATCACATCAAATGATATCGGAAGGAAGATCCATCCCACTTTGAACAATATGCCCCATATGTTCTTGTTGTGCCTTAAATGTTGCAAGGCCCTTCTCATTTATTCTAATTTTTTCTCATGTCCATCCTTGCCTTGTTGACCATGCCCATATGATGTTATTTACATCGACCGTCATATTTTCTTCTGCACCAACAACCCATTGTTTCTTTCTATCGAAGCCATTTTGTACAAGACCTTCAGATCCTTCGATGCTCTTATTTCCTTCCACCATTGCACCTCTACTTTGTAATACCCAACAGTACTAGCATCTGAATCCTGATAAATATTACCAATCGCCCTGCCCAACTAGATTGCACAATCTATCTCTAGTGATTGCAAAATGACCATTTGGCCCTCTACAATATCCACTCTTGGAATGAATTCATCTCTAGGCTTGTTGCATACTGGTCCAACATAGCAATCCTACAAAGCATGAACATTTTCCTTCAAATAGGCATCCATAATTTCATGGTCAAATCTTGTAGGTTCACTACTATGAATATCATGGCTTGTCGATGGAAAAACGTTAGTTGATGACTAATCAAGACTCTCGAAGGGATTGTCCAAGATTTTATGTAAAGCCTCCCAATAATTTAACATGGGACTCCAAAATTGTTCACCTCCCTTCTCAATCCCTCGATTCCAAAATGAAATATATGTTTCTATTCCTTTTTTTTATTTCGTCAATGTCTAAAGTTATTTTTTATTGTAGATTTAATAACCTAGGCTATCCCATCGACAAGTCTGCGCTACCATCTGGAAATGACTGCCAGAGATGAATAGGAGACAACCAAGCTTCATCCCAAAGTGATGTCCTCCATTGCATGACTGGAATTTCATCTATGAGCTAAAATTTTAAAAACTGGCATTTTTTGATACCGATGATCTTGGCATTTCCATACAAAAGGTGGAGTTTCATAAAACTCTTAAAATCATAAAGTTCATCAATTAGATAAGGGACATAGAAATTCTGATCTTCACATGTCCTATATGTATCCATAATTTTCGAGAGTGAAAATATACCCTTGCGCATTAGCTTTACTGATAACCTGCCATAATTTCCATGTATGTCTTCATGGGTGTGTCTAGCTGGGAGGAATCCATCTTCAACTATCTCAAACACTCTCCTTGTTGTTAAAAGAGATAAAAATTCAAATATAAAGCAGTTTTTGCTATCACTTGAAAAGTTATCCATTTGCAACAACAATATGGGTGGTAGTTTTCTATGTGGCATGCATTGATTAGTACCATCAACACACAATACATCATATTGCATTACATATTGTCTGTATATCAAATACTTTTCATAGGACTCTGATTGCAATAGAGCATCATGCAATTGGTGCTTAGATGTTCTGCCTTTGTAGAGAAAACCACCATATTTATCAACCATTGGTTCTTCAAGACACTTCAAGCATTTATCCAGGGATGTCACAGTGAAATTCAATCCCATCTCTAAAAATGAGAGGCTGAAATGGCCAGAACCCCTAGTTTTGTGCCCATAAGTCAACATTCCAGTCAATGATATGGGAAGATTCATAAGATTAATAAAATATTTTTTCTTCTTAACCATCCTTGGAATGGAAATCTTTGACTTATCCATTTTGTCATGAACAATACTCAGAAAAGTATTTGGATTTTTTTGTGAAGCTAATATGTGAGAATAATATACTTGGCGACAACTTGCGATATATTTATTATGAGCTGCTTGATTTCCTTGCAACCTTTCCATCTCACCTGGATCAGTAGTCCCCTTAAGCCTATCCTGTATTTTAATGCACTCATTACACCTTGCAAAGGAGTTTGATTTAGAAATTTTAACATATCCGAAATCTTCTCTCATCACCTTGCTAAAGGAGGATTGTGATACTGGAGGAAAATCGATACTTTCGATACAATCGTTAGCCATTTTTTGCAGCAAACCATGGGACATATTAGATGGAAATAATTTCAAGGTTGTCCTTGTTCCATCTTCATTGCTCGTGTAAGATGTGGATATTTGTTTGAATTCTCTTCTACAATTTTATTAATAGTAGCTACCAGTGCAGCAGTGTTTTCCCTAGATTTTTCCAAGCCACTATTACCATGCACAACTCTCACATCACCATTAAAGAACATGCTTTTATAATTGTAGAAAGTGCACCTTTTTATCCCATTGCGTTTATACCATGCATTTTGACAAATGTAGATTGTTAGGAACCCGTGTCAGCCCTTCTCTTTACTTTGTTAGTATATTGTGGTTGGATGCATATGCTTTGTAAGTCGTCCCGTAGTATTTGTTGATCTATAGTTTGTATTAGCCCATAGTATTGGACGCATATGCTTTGTAAGTAGTCCTGTAGTATTATATGTTCCATGGTTTTGACCCATAGTATTGGCGCCTAGAAGTATATAAGTTTGTCTTGAGGCCAATGAAGGCATGGGGAAGTTATTTGTATTGAGGTTGCTCAAAGGAGGTTTCCCCAACGAAGTGGCCCACGATCAATAAATCGACTCTAAGTTATGTTATTTCTGATATCTTGTGCATTTTCATTAATTAATTGTTGCAGGTTCCTCTCATATGGTATCAGAGCACTTTCGTGGGCTCGTTGGGTAGAATTTTTTCCAAAGAAAAAAAATCACATCTGTTGTAGGTTCAGATCCAAGTATAATCCCTATTCGCCTAACTGTGGGAAGTACTTTGGAATAAGCCCTAAAAATTCATTATGAGGAGTACCACAGGACCCCGAAGTAGTTGGACCATTGAGAGGACCTACCATCGAAAAGGGCCTTGACCCCTACCTGATTGACTAGTTCCCACCCATGAGGTAAACCAAGAGTTGTCGTTTGTGGCAAAGCGATTATCAGTTTTACTTGAGCCGTGGAGTGAGGGGTACTTCCCCAATACGCAATCCGTTAGACAACATTGGTGGCCGAGTGAATCCCATGAACCTTTGAGAAGACACACATACCCAAGGTCCATATCTATTTTCAGCTGAGGAATCGCATATTACATCTGTCCATAACTCTTTCTGATCACTTCCATGTCATTGTAGATCCATTCTAAAAATAATTAAATAAATAAAAATTGCCATATCCCCTTTTTTTATTTTGTTTCTCTTGAAACTTCCCTAAAACCCTTGCAATCCCATTCTACACAATTCATTCCCAAGGATCCTATCCCAAATTCCACTTTCCCAAATCCATAAATCCCACATTTGTCTATTTTTAGGGTTTGCCATAACTTCTTTGATTTTCACTTAATCACCTTCCAATTTTGCCACGGTGTTCATTTCCTATTTCTTCTTTTTTGCCCCTCTGACATTTTTTCTCATTCTTTCACCCTGCTTTTGAAATCCCCATTTTATGCTTCCTTGTCCATTAGAAAGTTTCCAAAACCTAGTCAAACCCTAATTACCCATCAGAGTTTTTCCCAAATCCAAATTTTCCCTTACTAAACAAGCATTTGTTTTTTATTCTCCCCATTAAAAAAAAAATTCCATTTTTCCACCATATCTCCATTGTTTTAACTCTGTTTCTCTTGAAACTTTCCCAAAGCCATAAATATCACATTTGTCTATTTTTAGGGTTTGCCATAACTTCTATGATTTTCACCCAATCTCCTTCCAATTTTGCCACAATGTTCATTTCCTATTTCTTCTTCTTTGTCTCTCTCTGACAAATTTTCTCATTCTTTCACCCCACTTCTGAAATCCCCATTTTATGCTTCCCTGTCCATTAGAAAGTTTCCAAAACCTAGTCAAACCCCAATTACCCATTAGATTTTTTACCAAATCCAAATTTTCCCTTACTAAAGAAGCTTCTGTTTTTTATTTTTTAGCCATTAAAAAAAAAAATCATGGTTATGGTTGTCACCCACACATGAGCACAAATCATGGATGAAGAACTTGCAGCCCTCAAAACCAAACTCCACAATTTGGATGAAAAAATTCTCAGCCTTCATCTTCAGCATTCATCCATGAAAAATAAACGACGGCCAGAATCTTTTGCAGACATTGGGTTCTCTTCTTCCAGCAATTTTCGTGGGACAAAGCTTGGTTTTCATCGCTTCAATGGTAATGATCCGACTCGATGGATATACTGGGAAGAACAATATTTCAGTTTGCATAATACTTTTGATGTCCACAAAGTTCCAATTGCATCATTTCATTTGGAACATGAAGCCCTTCAATGGTACCGTTGGTACATCAAGGCTCATGACGAGCCAAAATGGATAGATTTTTTCCATCTCCTTTTGCAACGATTCGGTCCTAGTTTTTTTTATGACTTCACATGAGCACTCACTAAACTTCACCAAATTGGCACTATGAGAGAGTATCAGACAAAATTTGAGAAACTAGCCAATCACACAGAAGGATTATTTGATGAATTCTACACGAGTTATTTTATCACTGGTCTTAAGGATGACATCTACTCAGAGGTTAAAATGTTTTGTCCCAACACAATGATGGAAGTCCTAGGATTGGATAAGTTGGCAGAGGACAAGATCACAGCACAACAATGCTCCAAATTCGCTTTTGTTCCATTCAGAAATATGGTTTCCCAATGGCCTTCGATCATGCCATCTCCTTGCACAACTCCTATCAAGCATTTTTCCGAAGCAGAGATGCAAGAATGTAGAGAAAAAGGGATTTGTTATAATTGTGATAAGAAATTCACTTGGGGACATAGATGTGTAGATCAACAACTGTATCTCTTGGATGTGGATTCTCTGCCTGCCTATGAACTTGGTGCAAAAGCTCCATATACACTAGATGATCAGGTTGACATTCAGCAATCGCCTATTGACCCTCCATCTCTGGACGACCACCCATAGATATCTCTCCATGCTTTAATCGGAGTCACCACCCCACAAAAAATGTGGGTTAGGGGTTACTTCAAGAAGATCCCTCTTACAATCCTCATTGATTCTGGAAGCACTCATAACTTCATTAACCCTTAGATCACCAAACAGGCTGATTGTTTTGTCCATCCTTGCTCCAACTTTGAAGTCATTATTTCCAATTGGGGCACCTTACCTTGCAAGGGGAAGTGTCGCAATGTGCGTATCTCTATTGAATATTATAACCTGCGCTCTGACATGTTTTCCTTGTCCTTAGGCGGATGTGATGTGATTTTGGGCGCTCAATGGTTACTCACAATTAGCCCCATCTTATGGGATTTTGATGAACTTTGGATGCAGTTTTCATTTAATAGGAAAAAACACACATTTACGGGCTTGCAACCAGGGTCTCTCTACATCATCAATTCGCATCTCCTGGAAAATACCATTAAGAATAATTCACATGGTGTCATCGCTCAACTCCATTCCATTCATATGCACCTTTCAACGGTCTCCACGACTACCTTGGATAGATATACATGTGTCTATGATGAAACAGTGGGATTGTCACCTTCAAGATACCTTTCCGGTAAGAATTTAGCCTCCTCTACATCTGAGAAGGAAATTATGGCTATTTTGCATGCAATACAAAAGTGGAAGCCATACCTATTAGGGAATTATTTCTGCATCAAGACTGCTTACCAAAGTCTGAAAACTTTCCTAGAACAACGGGTCTCCTCCCCAGCACACCTGAAATGGGTTAGCAAACTCATGGGTTATTCCTATGAGATCACTTACAAGAATGGTAAGGACAATCTGGTGGTGGATGCTCTTTGTCGTACATTTGATGTCCCAGTTTCTCTTTCATCTATTTCTATGCTTGTTCCAAATTGGTTGTAATCTGTTCAACAGGGCTATGTCTTATATGAACTCCATGATTCTCCATCGGTAGGGCACTCTGGGTTCCTCTTAACCTATGAGCGGGAACAGTGTAACTTCTTTTGGCAGGGATGTAAAATTACAATTCAACTGATGGTGGTTGAATGTAATACTTTCCAGGTCAAAAAGGGTGAAATGACACTCCTTCCGGGATTGTTCGAAACCTTTCCCATCCCTACATGGATTTGGATAGATATTTCTATGTATTTCCTTGAAGGGCTCCGGTGGTACAATACTAGATCTAAAATGACTCCATATGAAGCAATATATGGTCAGACATTGGCAGTTCTTCTTCCATACAACCTCAGCAGTTCACCAGTTCAGGAAATTGACTCAGTTATTCGAAACCACGATCAGATTCTTCTCATTTTGCATGACAATATTCACATGGAAATAATTCGAAGGAAACAACAAGCCGATTAGCACCGTTGTGAGCTCACTTTTCAAGTAGGTGACATGGTTCTTCTTTGTCTACATCCTTCCAAGCAATCCTACCTGAAACTCAAAATGCATCAACTTCTCTCTCAATCTATCACAGAGGTATTAATTCAATGGCATGGAATGCAACCAGAGGATGCTACATGAGAACCACTCCTTCAGATTCCGCATCAATTTCCACATCTAAGGATTTGAGTGCAAAGATTTTTCTAAGGGAGATGGGACATTAGGAACCCGTGTCAACCCTTATCTTTACTTTGTTAGTATATTGTTGTTGGACGCATATTCTTTGTAAGTCGTTCCGTAGTATTTGTTGATCCATAGTTTGTATTAGCCCATAGTATTGGATGCATATGCTTTGTAAGTCATCCCTTAGTATTATATGTTCCATGGTATTGACCCATAGTATTGGTGCCTCGACTTAGTATATAAGTTTGTGTTGATGCCAATGAAGGAACCCGAAAGTTATTTGTATTGAGCTTGCTCAAAGGAGGTTTCCCCCTCAAAGTGGCCTGCGATCAATAAATCGATTCTGAGTTCTTTTATTTCTGATATCTCATGCATTTTTATTAATTAATTGTTGCATGTTCCTCTCATCTATTGTGTCTAATATCAATGTAAACATGATTCTTTTTCTATTATCTCCTTCTTTGGCCATAGGAGCATTTGATCCCATAGAATTTATAACATGCTGTCTTCTTGAATTTCCATTCATACTATGAAATTTATTTAGACATTCAACTATCGATTGAAGTGAATTTTTTTACATACAAATATTGGAGCAACAATGTTTAGTCACAATTTTTGAGAGGAATGCACCTTGATAAATTCCAAGCCTGTAAGGTACCGATCTTGAATTTATTTCGGAAATTTTAGTTCCACCTTGCCGCTTTACGGAATTATATGGCCTTGTTACAGTACCTTTAACATCTGTATATTCACAATGGGGATTACCTAGAAGAACCATCTATAAAGGACATTCTTCAAAAATATTCCAAAGGTTGACCATATCTTCGTCTCTTTTATTTTTTAGTATAACATCCAAAGGAACATCATCGAGGTCAAGAAAATTGTTTGCACGCCATCTTATAAGAGAGCCTTCAAATACATCACAATCCTCGTAATTGCAGAAGACTTTATGAACTAAAATACCAAACTCACCAACATCTAGTGCTTTGAATTGTACAATGTCTCCCTGAAAAACAGTTGACACTATTCTCTGAGTGTTATAGGCCAAATATGCGCTTCTCCTTCCATGATCACATTGCCCTGACGATCACACAAAAGGACACTATGAATGGAAGAGCTGGATTGACCTTGGATTATTTAGTGTTGAGATCACACCTCTTCAGCTGAAATTATATTTTTTCTACATATTTCATAAAAGATGCTCTACTCTTACAATTAGCATCTAGCGTACTGAGCGCTGGTTCTACTAAAGCATACCCATGCACTTATCTCAAAAGTGGTATGCACTAGTCCCAAAGAGCACTAGTGGCACCTGAGGCGCAAGTTGTCTAGTGTGATACCAGTTAAGAGGAAATGAAAAAATATATTAAGATTAGGAATTGGGATTAGTTGAGGTTGGTACTGTAACTCCCCCAACCTCTCAATTAAACTGCCTCACGAATCTAACTTCCTACCTTGGCCATAAATAAAAGAGGAATCCATGAGGAAGAGGTTAGTGAAGAAGAATCTATTGTTATGCTGAAGGAATTTCTAAGTCATTGTGAGTAGCAGGAGCCTAGGACTTGGTTGCAGAAGTGCTTGGAACAAATCAGGTATAAATTGTATTTGGTTAATTTCTTTGACAATAAATATTGAGATACCCTTCCCATCCCATTGGAATGTTGTTTCTATTGAATATATGACTTTAATTAATGCCATATTGTCTTCAATATCATTATATATTTGTATTCAAGATACGCTGAGGAAGGTCTATATATTTTGCAGGTGTATTGCTATGGAGGTTGGGTGAAATCCAGGATGAGACACCATAAAAAAAGGTACTGATTTCTGAAACCTAATCTCATTTTGTTTACAGTAATGAATGCAAAGTATAATGTATCTATCTGTCACCCCATGTATGTTGATAGGGTATAATCCTTAACAATGGAACTGGTGACTCAGCTAGGGAGCACCTCTTCGTTTCTACTCTCGGGACCGTATTTAGGTTTTCTTCACTTTTTTACATTCTACTGGCTTTGTGTGAGGTTTGTATAGGTTTCCTTGTTGTTTCCCTTTGCCTTGATTCATTTTTGGTCTGAGTGTGCAAACATTGTTATTTTATTTCAGTCCCCATGTGCAGGTCTCCTGTACATATAGGCGCGCATATTTTGACTTGTGCACGAGTTTCTCTTATTACAACTCGCGCATTTTTTTTTGTATGCGCAGGTTGTTAGCGTATAAAGTCACACACTTTCCTGTAAGGTTGAACTTTCAACAATAGGTTTTGGTATTTGGTTGTTGGGTCTACCTTTGCTCTTTGCTTTTCACTTCCAGCTATTTATAAGACATCTCCTTGTCTTTTTGAGTCTTTGTATGGCCTTCTGAAATCCCTTTTGTGAGTATTTTACTTGATTTCAACTATTGTTTGGTGTCTATTGCTTTCTTTTTAGGTATTTTGAAACCTGTGCGCGACTCCCTACTAGTTATAGTAGCGCATCTATTTCCCTAGATGCGAGTTGTATGTCTACAGGCCTGCACATTGAGTGCTAGTTGTCTGATACGGTACTCGCGCACTTTTCCTGAGTTTTACCTTTTATTTTAGGGTTTAACCTCAGTCAAGGTTTTTTGGTGTTTTTGAAAGATTGTATTGTCTGGATACCTTCTGAACTATTGTTTAGGTCAGTCTGAGTTTGTTTGAAATCTTCTTGATAACTCTTCTTTTTGAGTTTGTGTGGCGGTAGAGTTTCCTTGGTTTTCTTTCCTACCCTATCTGTTTAGCGAGTGATTTTCTTTGGTTTTTTTATGCTCAGGAGCAGCCTCGAGGTCTGTTTTTCCGTTGCATGCATCAACTTTTCCTTTCTCTTTTGCATCTTGTTCCAAATCTAGAGTTTTTCACCGAAACAACTCTATAGGTAAAGTCTTTTTCAGTCTTTGGATTTGATTGGTGTAAGCCATTAGGCCTTTTATCTTTACCCACACTCTTGATAGATCTTTCTTGTTCCTTTTTCAGATTCATTTTCTTTTTACGAATAGAAGAAAAAATAAAAATTGAAAATTAGTAACTTAGTTGTAAGATTTGTCATTAATTTTCGAGGTAAGATAGATTGTTTTGCTATTTAATTTGAAAATTAAAAAAAAAAATGTTTATGCTTAGGATTTCCTATCTTTTGTTTTGAAAGACATAAACGAAAAAGATCTTTGTGAAGTTTTATACATCATTTGTCCACACTTTACTTTCTATCATAACCATACCACACACACAATACCTATTGAGTAAGAAACAACCTTTAAAAAGAATATCTAATAAAATCAATTAGTAACTTTTCTTTTTAGGTTTGACACTACATCAACTACCTTAGGCTAGGATTTCGAGGTAGATAACTTTAAATTGCCCAAAATTGTTTTATTGCTCAACAATCATAGTGAGACAATCTTTTAGGAAAACTCACTTATATCAAAGTATCCTGAGAACGCTCCACTTAAACCAGAGTTAAGAACAAGTTCGTGTGAAATTGGAACTGCTGAGGATACCCCCTGACTTTCCTTTCGAGCATAAACTAGAGTTGATTTGTGTATGAGGGTCCACTAGTACTTTAAGTGCTTTTGGATTTCAGGCTTTGCTACCCTACCCATGCATCTTGGCTAGATCGATGACTGTCCCCTGAGGTATTTTCATATTTTTGGTATCCTTAGTATCTTAACCGTAGGGATATTCACAGGTATAGTGGAAGGCTATTTCCACTGCACCTAGGATAGACATAGAAGGAAACCCTTGCAGTAATCCTGGGAGGGCAGTTTGGTGGTCCAAACACTTGCACGTAGAGGACCTGCACTGGATGCCGTGTAACTGACCTTTGATACTTTATTGGTTTGTTCTTGGCCCTTGTCATCCCTGATTAAATTCTGAGAGTATTAGCTTTGTTTTCCTGGTTTGAATCATTGTAGGACATTTTATAGTGGTGTGCTCTTTGTGCCGCTTGTTCTTAGTTGGCCTTAGAAGTTTCTGGCTTACTGAGTCGAAAAATATGGAGAGCATTCCGGTGAGCACCAATCAAGGGACCCCTGTTCAAGGGGATCCTTGTGCTTTTCCATTCATTGGGAATATTGGTACTCCCTTAATGCCTACCTTGAATCTTCTAGGATTCACTATAGGGATGCCAGTTTGGTTGTTTTCCACTACAAATGCATTGCAAGCTCCTGATGCTTCTCAAGTAAGCACCTCACATCAAGAGCATCAAAACCCTATGCCTGCTTTGCTAGTAACATCTTCTACCTCATGTGGTGAAAGTAGTAATACTAGTAACCAGTAGTCTAAAAGGAATAAATGGAGGAAGAATAGGGAGAAGATGCCAAAGCAAGGGGGTAACTATTGATCTTCTGGAGGTCATGCTGGAGGAACCTACCCAACCTATTGTTGTCATGTTGGGAGAACTCACTCAATCACTTTAAATCATACTAAACCTACACACCCATCCTCTGGAAGTCATGCTGAGGGAACCCACCCAGCCTCTGTATGTCATGCTGGGGGCACCTACCCAGCCTCTAGAGGTCATGCTGGGAGCAAAATTTCAGTCGTTGCAAATCATACTGAAAGCATGTCTTCAACCACTGTTTCTCATGTTGAGGACACACCATTGATCATTACTGGTCATATTAATGACAAGTCACCAGTTACTATGAGTCATACTGGAGACACTGAATAAGCCACTGCAAGTCATGCTGAGAAAGTTGACATTGTCAGCAAACCTAATAAATAGAAGCTTAAGTTCTCTTGTAAGTTTTGTGAGGGAGATCACCTGACCTATTTGTGCCCTGTACTTCCATAAGTGCAAAAAGTGTGGTCTGTAGTTCAAAAGTCTTCTACTTCAAAGCAACCAACCACTGCAAGTCATTGTAGGGGCAAGCTATTAGCCAATGTTAGTCATGCTGAGAGTATTGTTGTTGTATAGGAGTCTAGCTTATAGGACGCAAGCCAAAGTTTCCTTGTAAATGTTTTAAGGGAGAGCACCTTACTCACCTGTGCCCTGCTATTCCATAGGTGTGGAGAGTGTGGTCCATGTCTGAAGGATCCTCTACTCTTGAATTGTCTATAGATTCCCAATAGCCTGATCAACCTTTGGTTGATAAAGTGGTTGAACCAGTACAATCTTTGGTCAACCCTGCTCTTCCTTCGGAGAGTGAAGTGATCGAATCAATGCAATCTTCGACTAATCCCATTAGTCCTTCAGAGACTAATACACTTGTCCCTGAAATCTTCTACATTACAAGTTCGGATGTTATAAAAATGGGGGCACTTCATCTGTGCTGAGTGAACCCCTACCAAGCTATGGGATCATTTCCTTTGATTGGAATAGTCTAACTGGGCCTCGCCTTCCTTCTTCTACACCTTTTCATATAAAGTTTGATATCGGAAACCATGTGGTTAATCGATGTATTGTAGATGAAGGAGATTCTGTTAGTATCTTATCTCCTTATGCTTGGACAGATTTAGGATTTCCTAACCTTGTTCCAGCTGTTAATTGGTCATTGAATTTTGATAAAACACCTAGTGAACCATTGGGATTTTGCCCTCAAGTACCTGTTACTTTCGGTGAAAAAACAATCTTAGTTGATTTTATGGTTTTAAAGGACCCTATGGACATTGATATGATCCTCGCGCGTGATTACCTATATGCTATGCAAGCTATGGTGTCTACGCTTTTTCGTGTGATGCATTTTCCTCACAACGAAAGCATTGTCACTATTGATCAACTTGCATTTGTTGATCCCTCTTATTACCCAACTAAAGACCAAGTATGTCCCCCGTCAGTGGGCACTACCATGTCACAATCAAATTATGTGTCATATTGTTCCTTGAGTCCAATTGCTACTGAGAATAAGCCTCTGAATTCATGCGTATCTTCTCGGGACTGCATCCTGACAATTGACCAGGTGATGACTCCATCTGAATATTTAGATATGTGTTTTATCTAGAATGATATACTTCCTTCTGATGAAGTTTTTCTAGAGTGTATAATGCAGTCTACCATTCATTTGGACATTGATCCAGTTACAAGCATTCTTCCACCTCATTAAAAATAGTAAGGAGGCTACGAGCATTCTTCCACCTTTACTTCGAGCTCGTTAAAAACAATAAAGAGGCTACGAGCATTCTTCCATCTTCACTTCAAGCTCATTAAAAATAGAAAGGAAGCTATAAGCATTCTTCCATCTCTCCTTTGAGCTAGTTAAAAATAGTAAGGAGGACACGAGTTTACTTTTTCAGGCTTGTTAAACCTTTACGAAAAATATTTTTATAGAGTTCTTTCACGCTCTTGTTAGAATTTTTAAATATGACAAGATTGTCGAGTATAGTTTTCTTTTCAGACTTGTTAAAGTATTTGAAGCAACATCCACTTAAGTATAAGTTTACCCCGTTTCCAGAATTGTGTGGATTATTTACGAAAAATGAATACTCTAGTCATAGGTGGCTAGAAGAGTTCTTCTCTCATTGTTTTACACTTTTTCGGGTGAGGAGACTAACCATATGAAAAATGACCTTTTGGAGTCTTCTTTAGGGTTTTCAGACTCTCGAAACATGAAAACACCAACGAGCATTCACCAACTCGGGTTCGATGTGAAATCCGCGAGAAGGTATATAGAGGATTGTTTAAGTTTTTCAAACTCTTTAAACAAGAAAACACCGGTGAGCAAATACCAACTTAGGCTTAATATTAAAATCCACAAGTAGGTGTATGGAGTTATTCTTTAATTTTTTCAGACTCCTCAAAAAAGAAAACACCGGGGAGCATGAACCAACCAGGCTCGATATTAAAATCCATGGATTAGTGTTATAGAGTATTCATCTATATTTTCTTCAAACTCTGTAAAAAATTAAGAAAGACTATTGAGTTTGCTTTCTTGGACTCATTAAAACAACAAGAAAGATATTCTTTGATAAAAAGAATAAAGGAAGTGTTGGGTAAAATATATGGTATCTAATTCAACACTTAATTGTCAACCCAAGAAGGTAGCTTATGAGATGCAAACACTATATGTGTAGGATTGAAGGCTTGAACTAACCTAAGCTTACTAAAGATGCAAATGCGCTAACACGCAACTTTATGATTTTAAACTACATGCATGACTTTCATAATTCAAATGCAAGAATTTAATCTATCTATGAAAACAGGAAAATAACTAAGAACTTGAAAAGAAACTATAAATTCAAATCTAATGTAATGTTATACTAATCTATTCTATAAAGGTAGGGAAACTAATTAATAGCTGAAATTCAAACTAGTCTAATGCTATGCTAATATATTCTATGGAAGGGAATTGCAGATACTAATCTAGGAAGCAGTCACTTGGTCCGAAAGAGATCTAATCTAATGAAAACAAATTAACTATTCAAAACTTGTAGCAAATTAACTAATCTATGCTATGAATTGAAAATTGTTTATGTATACAGAAGTAAATGGCTATCTAAGAATGCAAGTGCAACTAATTATTGGAAAGCGAGGAACTACTTAATTTATGAAATTTAACCTAACTATTTAACTATGGATTCATAGGAAGAAAAGCAAATATTATTCTAAAGACCAACCATAAATAAATGTGTTGGAAAACAATAACTATCCAAAGCAAACTAAACTTGGAATTCAAGCAAACCTAAGTAAACCTAAGCATATTCAAATGGCTAGAAATGAACTTGGTTTGTAAACACAATAAAAACAAGATATTTTCTCATCTACTTCTAAAGTAAATCAAACTAAGTCATTCTAAGAAATCATAAGAAAGTAATGTAACTAATTTATATTTCGAAAAGAAAGTCTATACTAGGTTAAGAATGGAATCAACAAGTTCTAGGACAACAGCAAGCTATAAAAACAAAGATAAAAGAAACATAATTTTGTAAAAGAAACTAAAGAAAAGTTAAGGAGAATGAGATGTAGATTAAGGATGAGGATGAAACTTAATTAAAACTCTATGTAGTGTGAAACAAGATCTTAATTACAGTTAAGAATGTTATTTAAAGGAAAGAAATATTACAGCTCAAAAACCTAAGAAACTAGATTCTAAATAAGCATAAAAACAATGCAAAAAGTATTAAAGTCTATATGACGATCCGGATGACAGTCTGAAAGATGGTCTGAATGACAGTCTAGATGAAGAAAAACGATTTAAACTAAGGAAACGAGCAGACTAAATGATCTCAATGCCACCTGGTAAATGCATATGAACCTACAGTGCAAGAAAAGTAGTAAGTAAACTGTTTAAAAGATGAAATAACAAGAAGCCATTTATACTAATCACTATCTAAGGAAATAAAATATTTCCATTGCATAATAAAGCAAGGCTAAAATGTAAGTGAAGCTAATCTACAGCTACAGGAAAATTACAAAACTAAATCTAATTATGAATTAAACTTGAAACATTGACTACTTAACTTTATCTAGTTGTAAAAAGAAAGACTAAAAAAAAATAAGAAGAGCTATGCATGACCGTTCATTCTAGATTATGGAAATGCAATATTACATGAAAACAAAAGAAAATTGCATTTAACTTGAAAACTAATTCCTATTGCAAACTAACCAAGTGAAATAGACAATGCAATTCTTTCTACTTAATGAAAGCTACAACAATAAAAACTAATTCTTGGATCCAAGGTGCAAAGAAATAAAAATGAATCCAAAATCATGATCAATGAACGAAATCCAAATCCTAATTAACCTGAAAGAAAGAACATGAAGCAAGTGAATATATAAGCTGACATATCTATCATTCCTGTAAGAACTAAGTCATAAAAACATTAAACTATTTCTATATAGAGCGATCCCACACACAATCTATCAACAATAAGCAAATTTACATTAAATCAAGCAATATGCAAATGTATACTATAAAGGAAAAAGTTTCATAAATAAATTAAGATGATCACAATGAAATAAATATACTGAGATCTCATTCACACATAACAACTGCAAAACATGAAGGAAAGGTATTCTTAGGCAAAGCAAATATGGAAACTAAATCACTACACCATTTGCAGTTCGATTCACACATAGTAGAATTGAAAAACATGGTACTTATCTTATTCTAAGAACACAATGGATGATTCATGCTGCCAATGAGGGGCCCTCCCAGAGAACAACGATCTATCCTTGCGAACTATTCAATGGTTGGTCTCATGCAAAGCCAAAAACACAGAGGAGTTGAACAATGATTATATTAAAACAATGAAGAGCCTTTACAACAGTAGTAACATAACATGCCTTTCTCAGCCCTATGGGGCCCTATTTATACATAAAAATACATTGGGGAGTGGATAGAACCGAATCCCCAAGTTTCTGAGCTGTTAAAACAAATTCCTAAATTTAGAAAACGACCAACCACGTTTTCTAGAAAAGTTGGTTTCAGAGAACTACGGACTACTCCCAAATGGCTTTGAATTTTCGTAAAATTCTTTTTCACGATGTGAATGGGCCTATTACGCACAAACCCATGTGCCGGAATTTTCAATTTTGCCTCCGTTTGCCCCAAAGCTAGCCCGAAATTTTGTCGTCAGTTAAAATACGTTTTTTTGACAAGATCTTTAAATTGCAAGCTACTCACATTTGAACGGTTTTGGGCGAGATCTGATAGATGGAGCAGCATGAGAGGCCCACCACGAACAACACCTACGTTTTCCATTTTTTCCATTAATGCCTCTAAGTACCCAAACCAATGATTTCGGAGATGTGAATGATGGTATGAATGAGCGTCTGAATGACCTGTAACGGAAATTAGTTTCACAAATCCGGATTCTGAGTGGAATTTTTGGTAAGTTGTTGCATGGATTGATTGCTAGATGTGTTTGCTAGCTTCAAACTATGGCCGCATTTTATTGGCTGCATCATGTGATCCTCATCCTTCTTCACTTGACTTGATGTGCGAATTCATTTCACGACTTGTACATAAAAATCGTTCCATTAAATTATGGCCTGCACATAAAAAAATGAATGTTTCATTAAACTGAAAGTAAAAGGCAATGTAGTGTTTGTATTTAAGTAATTACATCATAGCATGAGGTGGCTTAATATACATAAAATGTAACTCCATTCAAAAAGGTTTTTATTTAATTAAATGACTTTCCCTTTAAGCATTTTAGTATTTAATTTCAAATGGATTTACTTAAAATTTTGTTTTTATTAAACAAAGTCTTTAATAATCTTTTAGCAGTTAGTTGTCTAAATTTTAAAACAAATATTCTATCATTAACTCATGCTTTCATTTCCACTTGCAGGTATTTACAGGACTTGAGAGAATCGAACGATGAATGTATCATGAGATCAACAAGAGCCAAAAGATAAAGTCAAGCCAAACTTAATGAACCAATAAAAAACATGTCATTAAACCCAGTGTGAAACTTTGGACCATAAGAATACTGAATGAAAGGTCATATGGACTACCGAATGTCTATCATTTGCACAATATTGTATTTAATGCATTTAAAAATAACATATTAGGCTCACTTTTCATTTATGAGATTCAATTAATAAAATAAAGTAAAAGATAGTCTTATTTAATATAGATGTATTAAATCATGGTAGATAGGATGGGAAATTAATGTAAATAACATCATTATAAAAGACAATTCCGGAGCCCAACACTCCCCTAGACCAAAGGTATGGCACGTCCGCGTGCCATGAATGAATTGGAAGTGGTATTTCATTTATTCAAAACTCTGTTTGATCATCAAACAGTTTATAAAAAATCTTTCAACAAAACTAAACCAACTTTATTACGACATAAAAACCTAGAACTTAGAATTTTTTTATTAATGTTATGTTATGAGAAGACCAAAACAACTTCATATTATTTAATATTTAGCCAACTAGTAATAATTCATAATTATGAAGACCATATAAATTGAGACTCTCTCCCCTAGACCAAAGGTATGGCACGTCATCATGCCATGAATGAGTTGAGACTAGGTTGTGTTCTCATGTCAACACTTTGGATCAACAACACTAAACAGGTAATATCATACTAAGTCAGATTCTTCAATACATGCAAATTCATCAGTTTATGCTCACAAAGACCACATATAGCTTATGATAGGGGATTTTCCACATGTCTCCCACAAAAGAAAACACGAGGATATAGATAGTATGTAAATCCTATAGGAGACTAGTCATCCTTGCTACTTTCAAAGGTTTATTGTTATTAAAGTAATTATGAACAGAGTTTGCATTTCAATTTCATTAGACTCCTAATTTTATGGGTCCCACTTCTAAGATAGTGACATCCTAGATAGAGTATGAACTAGATGACATGGTCTTAAGTGCAACTTACAAACATTCTCAAATGGCAGATAGATAAAGTTCATTTACCATAACTTAACCATATATGCTCCTTTCTATCTAAACTCACAAATAGTTCCATACATTGAGGCATACAAGAACCATATACTTTGCATAAATTATCCTCTCTAGGTATATTCCCCTCTTTCAGCCAGGCCTATTCAGTACCTCATCGGGTTTACCTAGTCATACCACAGGCCAGTACCCGCTGCCAGCAAGCTGGTTCAGTACTCCGGCGGGTCAACCTCTTAAACCCGTTTTGCATCAGAGGCTCTTGTCCCAATGTTTCCACTCCTTATAAATTTTCAGCAATTAAATTTTCCTATGAAGGAGTGAATGGGGGAGCAGCTCTGAAAGTCGTGTGACGGGATAGGATGGTATATGGGTTGGAGGATAATTTATTTAAAACCTTTTTTTTTGGAACCAAATAAATATATTTATCCCAATATATTAGATACTGCGAGTGAACTAACCAAATCAAATACATAGATGGATGAGTTTATTAATGTGAAGTGGATGGAGCCATAAGATAATAAATGAAAGGTGTCTCTAGTCCCAAAGCTAACCTCTTTCAAATAGAGTTATAGTAGTGTTCCCCACAAACTAGGAATTTCATTCACCCTTATGCTACTATGTAGTAGAGATGCTTAAATAACAAACCCTGATAATGAAGCTAGGATGTACGAGTGGCCTCTAGGTTTTAGATAGACTGCAATTTATGACCCCGTGATGTTTGAAGTTGGTCTTGAGTAATTGGTAAAATAATAAATATGCAAAAATGAATAATGATGTAAGATTGTTTTGGTTTAGTCATTAACATGATCTTATTCTTAGTTCTTTTATTTTAAAGGAAAATAGAAAGTGAAGTTGTATGAATATCTAAAGCTAACTAACCACATACAACTTTTTATTGATATACATACTATCCTATGTTATCTAAAAGAAAGAAAGAAAACTCTTTATTCAAGTGTTAGAACTTTTCCAATGTAACGATGTGCGAAGCAAAATGAAAAACATACCTATATTCACATATGAAAAAGTTAAAGCACTGATTACCTGGATGTGGAAAATCAACCGACTTACTTGCCTTTGCATTAGAAGGTGTCAAATGAAGGAATGGTATTGTGGCTGGGTTACCTCTTGAAACCAAATTTCAATGTAGTCGTGGTACCCACCTTCCTTCCTCAATCCATGCAGGTCCTCTTCTTCTGAAAGTTCAATTGCCTGAGTGCACAAAGGATCTGTTGATATATATGTGGAGCATTCTTCAATTTCAGGTCTCTCTCCATCAAATGTAGTCTCCAAGTTTCCAGTTTCCTTGGTAGATAGGAAAGGAGGGTCAGCTTGCAGCTCATGGAACTGTGGTTCTTCTATTATTCCTGGAGAGGTAGATAAATTCTTGACTTCTATCAAGATATGTTCTTCTTGAGAAGAAGAAATTGAGATCCCAGCTGCTGCTAGGATTTGAGATAGTCTTCTCATACTAATGGTCACCTCTGAATCCATTTTGTTGGTTGATAGATCCTACTTCACACATGGATTAGTCCCTAGGGTTCTTACAGCACCCCAAAAAAAAAATTTATCTGTTTTTTTAAAGAATTTCTACTACTAAAACAAATTTGCAAACTAAACACATCACACTTTTATGAAATAAAGCACCTGCACGAAATTAACTTGTGGAAAACACACTCAAACATACAAAAAAGGAAATCACACTTGTGCAGAAAGGAACAAAAAGGCTTTGGGGCACCCCACTATAGTGGATGCGCAGGTTCTTACCTCTCATCTTACCGTTCTCCCCTCCCCCTTGTTGTGTAATGTAAACGCAACCTATCTACCTAGACTCCAACCCATTTAGCACCTCCCCGACAATGACGCCAAAATGTTGGGTAAAATATATTCTATCTAATTCAACACTTAATTGTCAACCCAAGAAGGTAGCTTATGAAATGCAAACACTATATGTGTAGGATTGAAGGCTTGAAGTAGCCTAAGCTGACTAAATATGCAAATGCGCTAACATGCAACTATATGATTTTAAACGACATGCATGACTTTCGTAATTCAAATGCAAGAATTTAATCTATCTACTAAAACAGGAAACTAACTAAGAACTTGAAAAGAAACTATAAATTCAAATCTAATCTAATATTATACTAATCTATTCTATAAAGGCAGGGAAACTAATTAATAACTGGAATTCAAACTAGTCTAACGCTATGCTAATCTATTCTATGGAACGGAATTGCAGATACTAATCTAGAAAGCAGTCACTTGGTCCGAAAGCGATCTAATCTAATGAAAACAAATTAACTATTCAAAACTTGCAGCAAATTAACTAATATATGCTATGAATTGGAAACTATTTATGTATGCAGAAGTAAATGCCTATCTAAGAATGCAAGTGCAACTAATTATTGGAAAGCGAGGAACTACTTAATTTATGAAATTTAACCTAACTATTTAATTGTGGATTCGTAGGAAGCAAATCAAATATTATTCTAAAGACCAAGCGTAAATAAATGCGTTACAAAACGATAACTAATCAAAGCAAACTAAACTTGGGGTTCAAGTAGACCTAAGTAAACCTAAGCATATTCAAATGGCTAGAAATGAAATTGGTTTGTAAACAAAACAAAAACAAGATATTTGCTCATATACTTCTAAAGTAAATCAAACTAAGTCATTCTAAGAAATCATAAGAAAGTGATGTAACTAATCTATATTTCAAAAAACAAGTCTATACTAGGTTAAGAATGGAATCAACAAGTTCTAGGACAGCAGCAAGCTATAAAAACAGACATAAAAGAAACATAATTTTGAAAAGCAACTAAAGCAAACTTAAGGAGAATGAGATGGAGATCAAGGATGAGAATGAAACTTCATTAAAACTCTATGTAGTGTGAAACAAGATCTTAATTACATTTAAGAATGCTAATTAAAGGCAAGAAATATTATAGTTCAAAAACCTTAGAAACTGGATTCTAAATAAGCATAAAAACAATGCAAAATGTATTAAAGTCCGTATGACGATCCAGATGATAGTTTGAAAGACTGTCTGAATGATAGTCTAGATGAAGAAAAACGGTTTAAACTAAGGAAACGAGCAGACTAAATGATCTTAACGCCAGTTGGTAAATGCATATGAACCTACAGTGCAAGAAAAGCAGTAAGTAGACTGTTTAAACGATGAAATACAAGAAGCCATTTTCACTAATCATTATCTAAGAAAATAAACGATTTCCATTTCATAATAAAGCAAGGTTGAAATGTAAGTGAAGCTAATCTACAGCTACAGGAAAATTACAGAACTGAATCTAATTTTAAATTAAACTTGAAACATTAACTAGTTAACTTTATCTAGTTGCAAAAAGAAAGACTGAAAACAAACTAAGAAGAGCTATGCATGACCGGTCGTTCTAGATTATGGAAATGAAATATTACATGAAAAGAAAAGCAAATTGCATTTAACTTGAAAACTAATTACGATTGCAAATTAACCAAGTGAAATAGATGATGCAACTCTTTCCACTTAATGAAAGCTACAGCAATAAAAACTAATTCTTGGATCCAAGGTGCAAAGAAATAAAAATGAATCCAAAAGCATGAGCAATGAATGAAATCCAAATCCTAATTAACCTGAAAGCAAGAACATGAAACAAGTAAATATATAAGCTGACATATCTATCATTCCTATAAGAACTAAGTCATAAAAACAGAAAACAATTTCTATATAGAGCGTTCCCACACACAATCTATCAGCAATATGCAAATTTACATTAATTCAAGCAATATGCAAATGTATATTGTAAAGGAAAACATTTTAGAAATAAATTAAGATGATCACAATGAAATAAATATACTAAGATCTCATTCGCACATAACAACTGTAAAACATGAAGGAAATGTATTCTTAGACAAAGCAAATATGGAAACTAAATCACTACACCATTTACAGATCGATTCACACACAACAGAAATGAAAAAAACACTAATTATCTGATTCTAAGAACAAAATGGATGATTCACGCTGCCACTGGATGATTCATGCTACCACTGAGGGCCCTCCCAGAGAACATCGATCTATCCTTACGAACTATTCAATGGTTGGGCTCATGCAAAGCCAAAAACATAGAGGAGCTGAACAATGCTTGTTTAAAAAAAATAAAAATCCTTTACAATAGCAGTAACATAACATGCCTTTATTACCCCTACGGGGCTCTATTTATACATAAAAAAAACATTGGGGAGTGGATAGAACCGAATCCCCAAGTTCCTGAGCTGTTAAAACAAATTCCTAAATTTAGAAAACGGCCAACCATGTTTTTTTGGAAAAGTGGTTTCGAAGAACCACAAACTGCTCCCAAATGGCTTTGAATTTTGGCAAAATTCCAAACAATATCCTAAATCGGCCTATTACGCAAAAAACCCATGTGCCGGAATTTTCAATTTCACCTCGGTTTTCCCGCAAAGCTAGCTCGAAATTTTGTCGTGAGTTAAAACACGTTTTTTTGATGGGATCTTTGAATTGCAAGCTGCTCACATCTGAACGGTTTTGGGTGAGATCTGATATGTGAAGCAGCATGAGAGGACCACCACGAACAACACCTGTGTTTTTTGTTTTTGCCAGTAATGCCTCTAAGTACCCGCACCAATGATTTTGGAAGTGCGAATGACGGTCTGAATGAGCGTCCGAATGACCTATAATGGAAATTAGTTTCACAAACCCGGATTCTGAGCGGAATTTCTACTAAGTTGTTGCATGGATTGATTGCTGGATGTGTTTGCTGGCTTCAAACTGTGGTTGCATTTGATTGGCTGCATCATGTGATCCTCATCCTTCTTCACTTGACTTGATGTGCGAATTCTTTTCACAACTTGTACATAAAAACTATTCCATTAAATTATGGCCTGCACATAACAAAATGAATGTTTCATTAAACTGAAAGTAAAAGGCAATGCAATGTTTGTATTAAAGTAATTACACCATAGCATGAGGTGGCTTAATATACATAAAACGTAACTCCATTCAGAAAGGTTTTTATTTAATTAAATGACTTTCCCTTTAAGCATTTTAGTATTTAATTTCAAATGGATTTACTTAACATTTTGTTTTTATTAAACAAAGTCTTTAATAGACTTCTAGTGTTTAGTTGTTTGTTATTTGTTTAAATTTTAAAACAAAGATTCTATCATTAACTCATGCTTTCGTTTCCACTTGCAGGTATTTACAGGGCTTGAAAGAATCGAACGATGAATGTATCATGAGATCAACAAGAGCCAAAAGATAAAGGCGAGCCAAACTTAATCAACCAATAAGAAACATGTCATTAAACCTAGTACGAAACTTCAAACCAGAAGAATACTGAATGAAAGGTCATATGGAGTACTGAACGTTTATCATTTGCACAATATTGCATTTAATGCATTTAAAAATAACATATTAGGCTCACTTTTCATTTACGAGATTTAATTAATAAAATAAAGTAAAAGATAGTCTTATTGAACATAGATGTATTAAATCATGGTAGATAGGATGACAAATTAATGTAAATAACATCATTATAAAAGACAATTCCGGATCCCAACAGGAAGAGAAGGGTATCAGAGATATTTTCAGTTTCAAAGGTAGCTAGTCAGTCATTTCCTTGAACACAACACCTTTTTGAGTCCAACATTCAGTTAGGGTTTTAGTTTTTTACCTTTGGGTGAACCTGATCTCAGAGTTTTTCACTCCTCTGATTGGTTATTCTTCCAATCATATGGATAATCTGCTAATGTCTCCTACATTGCAGGTTTATATCACACTCCCATCATGTTAAAATTTGCCTAAGTCACTTTTGTGTCATGCTCACTGTTCAAGGATATAGCCTCTGTTGTCCATTCTGCAATAACCTTGACTTCATGTGTCGGCCATCATCGTGTTAGTGTGTTTCATCTTGTTATTTTTCCTACTCCAAATCAGCTCAATCTTATGAGTGTTGCTCGTGTTGGATGATGGAGGATGCCTTAAGGCCTCCTTCCAATGGACTTCTTCCTATCAACTTCAATTCATTATGCTCTGGGAAGCAAGTTTAGAGTTTCAGATAGTACCTTGGGGATTGCAGTCATCAATGCCAGTTTCCCTCACTGTTAGATAATGGGAATACATTAATGTCCCTTATTCGACAAGTTCCTCAAGTGTTCGACTTCAAGTCCACTTATTCACACTTGTTGGAATGTACTAGGTACCTTGGGCCCCATTATCATTATCAATGGAAGGCCTCGCGTTTTTTAACGATATACATCAATGACCGATAATCAAACGATACCCCCCATGTTCAACTCCGGCTCATTTATTCACATGGTTAGGGTTTGTATCTTGGGTTGTTTGGATGAAGACCATGGGACTCTGATAGCATCACCATATTCATGTTATCACCCAAGCTCTACAAGACTGAGCCACACTCATTTTCAGCTCTTCATGAGACATAGATCCATCTTGTTGTTATGGCTATGATCTCTTAGCTTTGACATGGATCCATGCTTGTATTTCAGTGGCCATGCTTCCCTATCGGACCTCGACTCCCAGTATCTTATGGGCCACGGCCTTTAGATCGTTGTTGATTGGCCAAATATGCAAGACATAAATTACCACATAACATTGGGGCTGCTTGGACCAAACTATGAAGTTACAGGAAGATAATCAGAATTTTTAAAAGAGCTATTGATGAAGTTGGGAAGAATTTTGATTGAGAGAATGAAAAAATCAATTTTCTCAAGAGTGGTAGAGGATCACATAGTTGCATAGTTCTCATCGAGAGATTTCCAAGGATACCGAGTTTCCCAAAATGAACTCTGGATGAGAAAGTTATGGGCCTAAGAAGTTACGCAGTTGAGCTTCTGAATTTTTGAACCTCCATTGGGGATTGCATATTGCAGAAGTGATATTTTTTGGAGTATGGAAAATTGGAGTTGCGCATTTCCGAGTTCCACATTGTGGATTGCGGATTGCAAAAATGATATTTTCTGGAGTTGCGAAAATTGACGTTCCACATTTCCGAGTTCCGCATTGTGGATTGCGGATTGCAGAAGTGATATTTTTCGGAGTTGGGAAAATTGGTGTTGGGCATTTCCAAGTTCGGAATTGCTAATTGGGGATTGTAGAAGTGATATTTCCTGGAGTTGGGAAAATCGATGTTCTGCATTTCTGATTTTTGCATTACAAATTATAGATTGGGGAAGTGATACTTTCCGTAGTTTGGAATTTTGGACTTCTGATTTCCGCATTAAGGATTTCAGATTATGGAGATGTAAATTTTCTCAAAGTTTCGCGTTGCGGTTCTGACTTTCCGAATTCCGCATTGCGGATTTCAAACACAAAAAGGATCGACTGACCCTTCCTACAGGTTAGAACTGTTATGAAAAGAATACTCAGAAAAAGAAGGGTCAAAGTCCCCTTGATTTATGAGGGAATTGTAAAACTATTCAACCTACGAAGGCTGGGTCGTCAATTCATGTATATCAGAAATGGTGAACACTAGCATATTAATGAGTACAAGAAGGATCAACCGAACCTTATTGCAGTCTAAAACTATTATGAAAAAAATACTAAGAAGTTGAAGGGTCAAGCGCCCCTTCATTTATGAGGGAGTTGAAAACATATTCAACCCACAAGGACTAGGGCGTCAATTCATGTATATCCAAGATGGTGAACACTGTAAGAATACTAAGCACAAGAAGGGTCGGATGACCCTTCATTTATCAGATAAATGTAAAAATATTTAATCTACGATGGCTAAACCGACAATTCCCTCCTTCCAACTTCCATTGTAAATGGCAGGAATCCGGATATAACCTAAGTTATAATATATAAAAAAATGTCTGACCGGACTTCAAATTTTATGAATGAAACGATCGACAGCCCCTTCCTTTAGTGGATAAGTTTGAACACGTATATCCAACATTTGTATATATCCAGAATGGAGAACACAATAAGGATCAACCGACCCTTCTTGCAGTCTAGAAATATTACAAAAAGAATACTGGGCAGAAGAAACGTCCCCCGCCTGTTCATTTATGAGGGAATTTTAAAAATATTCAACCTACGAATGCTATGACATCAATTCATGTTTATCCAAAATGATGAACATGGGAAGAATACTGAGCACAACAAAGATCGTCCTATCCTTCATTTACGAGATAATTTTAAAAAATTTAATCTATGAAAGCTATGTCGACAATTCCCAACTTCCGACTTCTGTTGTAAATAGTAGGGACCCAGACATCATCTAAGTTCTAACATATAAAAATGTTTGTCCCAACTTCCATTTTCCAATGAGAAGAATCAGTTGCCCCTTCATTTAGTAGATAATTTTGAACAACTATATCTGACAATTCACCTATATCCAGAATGGCGAAAGAAAGAAGGATCGCTGACCCTTCTTTCATTCTAGAACTATTATGAATAGAATACTGGGCAAAAGAAAGGTCATTCGCCCCTTCATCTATGAGGGAATTGTAAAAATATTCAACCTATGAAGCCTAAGACGTCATTTCATCTATATATAAAATGGTGAACACCAGAAGAATACTGAGCATAAGAAGGGTCGACCGACTCTTCATTTATGAGATAAATGTAAAACTATTTGATCTACAAAGGCTAGGTCAAAAATTCCTGACTATTGACTTGCGTAGTAAATAGTAGGGATCGGACATCAGCTACGTTATAACATATACAAATTGTTTGTCCCAACTTTCGTTTTTCAACAAGAAGGATTAGACGCCCCTTCGTTTAGTAGATAATCGTGAAAACCTTTATCTAGCAATTGAACAATATATAGAATGGAGAACACAAGAAGGATCGACCGACCCTTCTTGCAGTCTCAAACTATAATGAAAAGAATATCGGTAAGAAGAAGGTTCGGTCGTCCCTTCTTTTATGAGGGAATTGTAAAAATAGAACTTGCAGAAAGAGAGGCCGCTCTTTCTTTACGGGTATTTCCACTTTCTAGCAAAATGTGTGAAGCAATGTTCCTATGAAATTTTTGTTTAGAGTGCCGATATCTACTTTCACCACACCTAAAAAATCTTCCTTGGAGGAAGGAGTAGACGCTTTTTCTCCTAAGCATCTACTTCCAACACCCTGAAATAGAACAACCCGACGAAAGAGTAATCTTTGCTTCTCTGACAAAATTTTGACTTGCCAGCAAATTCTCTGTAGCAAAACTTCTATAATTTTTGTTGTTAAAATGTTAATATCTAGTTTCTGAGGGTGACATGTGGAACGATCAGATTGTGCCACATTGCATATTTGATTTTTAAAATTAGTCTAAAGATTGTATAAACGAATATCAAGGATATTAATCATACCATTTCAGTATAAACATATGGATTTAACTTATATAAATATTTGGAATAGATATCAAGGATAAAATTTGAAATGATGAACTTAATTTCAGATTGAAGGTTATATATTCATACCACCCTTCTAGCATGAAGGGATTTAATTAAAAAAATTACACTTCAATTGATAATAATAAATTACCGTTGTAGTACTATGACTTGAAACCTCTTTTCTATTTTTAGTTTCCTTAGATAGTAAAGAGAAAGTAAGTTCAAGTAATAGGTGGCTTTGATTTTTCCATAATTGATAATATACAACTCAATGCTTCATTTGTACTGCTATTGATTTATGATTGAAACTAACAACTAGATGCGTTAATATTAAAGTCTTAATAGAGAATGATTTTTGCCATTTTGAACATGTTATCTTGAACCCAATAATGGAAAACTACCTTCATCACTTTAGGTAACATTGTAATTTCCATTGTAGATTTGGCAGTTGATAATCCTTCTTAGTTCGCCCCATAATTCACTTTGTGATTTTAAGTAATTTCGAACAAAAGAAAAACCTATTCGTAGGTTTTACTTTTACCCGTATTAGCTTATAGTTATCGTAGTCAGAATAATTCCAACTAATGGCATGAATTTTTGCAGTGTCGTTACTTTTAAATTCCTTTTCCAACACAATATCTTGCTTGAATTTTAATTAGCATTATGGTGTGCCTGGGAAGGCATGCATGTGTTGCTTGTTTTTGAAATTATACATGGAATGATGGAACAGTCCGATGTAAAGCTTAAATGTTTGAGGAATAATGACTGATTATTTTTTGGTTGCAGGGGATGAGTCTACTGCTTCTATTTCTACAAGTTGAAGGTCTAATAAAACTTTAGTATTTTCTTACTCTTGCAAAGGAGATGATCTGACTAAGGATAAGGAGAATCTAAAACATTCAGAGACTTTAAATTACTGTGAAATTGAAATTGTCATTGGATTTATTTTTGACAACCATAAAAGATATGTATTTTGAGCCCGAAGGATGAATAAGCATGCTCTGTTATAGATTTAGATTGATGGTTTGAATAATATAAATACTTGGAAATTGAAAAACTAGCAGTGAATTATTCAAACCAATATTACTTCTCTAGCCTTCCAACACTCTTCTCGGTTCCACCTTAGCCAAAGCAAGCCTCGGTCCTTAGGGAAAACAAAGATCCAAATAGGAAAACATAGAGTACCTCGGTCCTCTGGGAAAACAGAGCTCCAAACTGGAAAACAAAGAGACTTTGAACTTATATTTTCAATGTAGGAATTGGGCGGTAGCTATCCCGTATCAATGCAGGTATTAGGAAACCCACGGTAGTAAGCCAACTTCCTTACACAACACTCCATCTTCAAAAATAAATTTTGCATTTACTTGATGATTGACTTGCTACCCACCAACAATTAATAACTCAAATTGACAAAACAGTTTCTTCATTCTAGAAATGGGAACAGGCGTAGAAAATGACCACTTTCGTTCCATCCCCGTTTCTACTCCGTTTCCAAAAAACCGCACTCCTCCATCATGTTTCTAGTAACATAGCCAAGAACAGAGAAAAAATAAATGATGCATTATAAATAAAGGATTAATGGGATTCGAGACCAAGAATGGAGGAAAATGATTTTAAAAAAGAATAAGATTAAGACATATTAATTGGATTAGGGGCCAAGAACACAACAAAAATATTTGAAAACATTATAGATTGAAGCTAGGAAATTACTGCAAGAGACGTAGAAGAAATAAAGGTGGATGTGGAGGTATTGTACATTCAAACACCAACTGACCAATTATTTCCAATACAAGATCATTGTTTCTATAATTTAAGGAACCTTTCTGTCAAATCGTGACATAGACAAAGGTTTACTATTTTCTCTTTGAAAGCAAATAAACGTTTCATACTTCATGCACAAAAGACATACTTTATATTAAAATATTTCTTATGAAGACATAGAAATAAGTAGAATTTATTCCATGTTAAAATACGGCAACTTTGCTGCAATACACAGGGATGGAATTTACTTCGATCTTTCACCTTTTACAAAGCTTGGGATCTTAATACATTTCACGAATAGGAGCTTGATCTCACAAACACAGACTCTTCTACTACAGACTTGATTTTTGCTTCACCTGGAAGCTACTGAGTCACATTAGAGATAAATCCTCGTCTTGGGGCTTCGACAGTGCTCGAAATTCCCATATATCATGGTGTGGTGAGGATTTGTGAGGGAACTGAATTCGAAATGATTATATATCACGAAGAGAATTGGGGATTGACCATAACACTCAAGTATTTCTGATAAAAGAACAAAGGAAATGGAACAAAGGTGGTAAAGAAGAGTGCCATGACTTCCTGAAGATTTCATTTTGCTGCGATGTGGGGTATGGTTTAACCCTTATATAGTGAGTGGCCAATGGATTGGTGAATTGACTTGGATGTTACAGATGTGGAACATTAATTATCATAGTGTGGCGGGATGGTGTTCATAGATATCATCTATACTAACTGTAGATTTTGCTGGTGTAATTGTACATGTATCACTCCAAACGATGCCTTAAGAAAGGATTGTATCCTATCATGGCAATGGTTTATTCGATGAAATTCAGAAATGGCGGTTATCCTGACGGTGCTAATGGTGAATGATGGCTTGTATCACGTGTGTGAAGAAAACAATCTCATCATGCCTTATATTTTGTTGGAGTAATTGTAATTTTAAATAGAAGTTCATGACATTATTTCTTGTCATGAACTTTTACTTCGCTAAGGACTTCACTTCAATGGGAATTTCCTTCACGGAGTTTTAAATTATTCAAATGCTATGCAACTTGATATGTCAATTTACAAATTAACATATAAATATTATCAAAAGGATGACTGTTTCATAATTATTCAACATTAAGTGATATAGATCCAATAAAAACATTTACTGATCATAAGCCTGCACAAAATTATTATGGTGAAAAATCAAAATAGAGATCTATGTGTTTTACAGATAAACAATATAAAACATAATAGTTAAAAGCATGACTGAAATAATGATCCAGAATGCATCAAAGACACTTAATACATTTAACAAAAGGAAGGAAAAGGAAACTGACTGGATTGTATTAAAGACTGCAAAACATTACAACTTCCACAGTATAGCAAGTCTCCAGGTCTTTCCCTTGACTATTTTCCTTAGTTCCAACCCCCCCGACCCTATGAGATCTAAATTCCTTTAAATAATAATTACAAATTCACAAAGGGGAAAATATCCCACAAAGATAGGGATCACAAAATATTTTTTCAAGATTTTCCAAGGGCAGTTTGCCACTTGGAAAATACATCCAACAAATATTCAATGTCTTGATACTGGGCATGCTCGAGTGATAACTGGGTTTTGCAAGTAAGAGACTCGATTTCCCATTTCTTCATCTTTTCCCCTTCACGTAAGAAGAGATTGATTTTCATTTATGAGGTTATAGGTGTCTCAATCAACTCCTTAATCTATGCAATGTGAACTTGATCTAATTTCTCTATGCTTTCCTTGGCCTTCAAGTGCTTTTCTTCGACCAGTTCGATCATGATTTTGGGTGGAAGAGTCTTCTCAATCTGATCTAAGATAGTAAAGTTTAACAGTGGAAACAAGCCATCAGATGCAAACCATCTTTTACTACAAACCTTCTGACCTTCTTGGATTCTGTATTCCACCATGTCACATGCATTCTCCCAAGATTCAAGAGAAACCTTTATTCTTCTGAGATTGAATTTTTCCAAGATAGGAAGATCCTTAGGTCTATCTTTTATATAATTATGCCACTTGATCACATCCTCGAAATCTTTAGTTGCATAATTTATTTTCTTATTGTGATCATAAATGGCATTGGAATGATGTTCAAAAAAGTTGTAGGTGTCCTGAATTTTACTTAACTTTTTAAATAACCGAACGAGAAAATTCTTGTGATCATCCTAAATTTTTAAATCCAATTCAATGCATTCTTCCTTAGAAAATTTAGAGATGGAAGAAGTAGCAACCATAGTCTATGAATCTTTTAACTGCTGCTCAAAAAATGCTATCTTCTCAACATGGCCTATATTCAGCACTTGTGCTTCTTGAAGTTGTTGTTGGAGAGCTTCATTCTTTGCTTGCAAGGTTTTGAGATTATCCTAAAAATAATCGTTCAACCCCTACAATTGGGATTGATGTTGCTCATCCATTTGTATCTTCCCTTTCTTTAGTTTTTGCAATTCTCTCTCCTTTACCTCATTCTCTTTATTAAGTGAGGAAACAGAATCATAGTTTTCCCCTGAAAAATCTCCCATGGTCGCAGTTGTCTGAAGAGCTTCCTACTTAGAATCAGTAGATGTTCTTTTCCACATAACTTGATTAGGGATAGTTCCCTACACTACATTCCCTTCCCTATCTCTCTTAGGACCCTTTTTTACAACAACTTTCTCTGACTTGCTCCAAAAATATTCCCCCAAGGAAACTGTTGCATCTTCTCCAAAGTCCTCTATTGCTTCCATAGTGGATGTATACACTTCTGAAGTTGTGATCAGATTCACACATTGGGATAAAACAGGAGTTGGAATAGACATGGTTATCTGAGGGGTGGATATGGAGGGTGTTGCAGCATTGGATACCAATGGTACTGGTATGAAAGTGGTGGTTGAGGTGATAAGTTCAAGAGGTGCAACAGAAACTGGAGTTACAGTTGGCTCTGAAGGTGTAGTTTCAACAGGGACCAGAAGTGGTTCAATTGATGTGGATTGGGGGACTATAATATTAAATGATGAGGTGGAAGAGACACTGGCTGGAATGTCCAGGGGTGTAGAATATTCCACAGTAGTAGAAGTGATGATTCTAGCGAAATGAAATTTAGGGAAAGAGTCATCAACTACTATATTTTCCAGTAGATCAGAGGGATTCCGAGTGACTAAAATAACTTGAGGTAGACTGTCAACATCTGATTTTATTAGAGCATTGAGAGTAGCCAAAGGTTTAGGAAGCAGGATATCTTCAACAGGAGCTTTCCTTTTGTCATATGTTGGGTAAGTTAGCATCAAAGGAGTGCTGGCCTGTGCTTTCTTAGCCTCCTTCTCCACTAACTCTTTCTGAGTTCTTTCTTCAAGTGACAGTTCTAGCTTCCTGTACTGCAACACTTTGGTATTGAGCTCTTGTTGATATTGGAAGATGAATATCTTCTCTTCTAAGGAATAAGTCTTGTTTAAATATTAAGAGAAAGAACCAACACCTTGATAAATAGAATCATCGGGAGTGGTTTGATTATTATAGGCACTTTTCATGTGTTCCTGTGTAAAATGGTTGGCCAAGAAGGATTTTGGGTCATGCATCCTCGTGGGAGCCTCCACAAACTTTAGATTAGTAATTTGATTTCCCATCAAGGCAGTATGAGTTGAATTTTGAATCACCAAGGATCCAATATTAAGGGGGAACTTAGGCCACCCTCTCCTTTTATCCCTAGTCAATTTTGGGAACACACCATCAATGATTTCCTGGAAAGAAATCTGCTCTAGCACCATCCTATGTGGGACAATCCTAGGAAGTAAATGTGATTTGTTGCTGCCTCAAATTTGGATCTAGGAGAAATATTCCCCCACATACAAATCTCCCATCATAGAAATCAAGGTCTTGGCTTGGTTTGAAAAGGTAGGAGCATCCTCCTTGAAGATCATTTGATAGATTGATCCAATTAAATTGTCACAGATGTCATATATGAGAGGTGTAAAGTTGTCCTCCCACAGTGCAGAGTAGTAGATATGGACTGGAGGTCCATCTATTGTCTTGTTCCATCCCATAGCGGGGAAAGAAAAAGTCAAGCAGACAACATCCATAACATAGGTGGAGAAGTAAAATGTAGGCTTCCACGAGGTAGGATTCTTCTGGTATTTTTCTATTTCTTCCTTCAATTCCACTAATAAAATATGATCCCAATTGAAATATTCCCCTACAGTAAGAACATGATGGGACAGAGGCGCCCATTCTGCTTTAAAAACTCAACAATTTGGCAACCCATACAACCTCTAGAGTGTGGCTGTAAACAACGAGAAAGGTTCCTTGAACTAGGAGATGGGGTACAATTTGTCAGCTTTGGGTGTAAAGTGCACAGGGTTTTCCATCAAGGAATTCAACATTTCATCAGAATTGTATCGGGCCGGAGCGACATCTAGGAATTTCTTATTGAGCAGTTGTTGGGGTTTCGTGAGTGCATAGGCTCTGGCGAATACCTCATCTTTGAAAGATGTTGGGTTCTATCACTTTCATTAAAGGAGAGGTCTTAACTAGGAGAACAACATGTACAACATATCAAGCATAAGAGACAAGAGACACAAACCATTCCACCAGGGAAAACCAAGAAGGTGAAAAACCCCACAACTTCCTTAAAGATAGAATGAGAACCAATACAAAGATCACAAAGATGAATCCCCAAAAGATAGATGTCTGCAGTAGCTACTCCTCCTCCACTTGTGTGCAATACTCCTCTCTCTCACTAATGTTAAGTGAGTGAGTGAATGAATGAATAGAATGAGAGACACACACTCTCTACTTATACAATGACTTGAATTTCCTTTTACTCTAATTGTGTTGACCTCCCTTAGGAGAGTCTCATAACCCATTACCACTTGTCAATAGGCCGAACACACTGGGCTGACCCTTTTAAGGTGGTCTAATAACCCATTAAATATAATTTATGACACTTACAATATAACTTGCGACACTTTCAAATACAAATGATGACACTTCCAACCGGAGGAATAACACATCTCTGTTGGGGATACAATAAAGTACAAATGTAATACATACAATATACAAGTGAATATATTCCGAATTTACAAATACATCAACACTCCCTCTTAAATACGAAGGTGTTCTCTTGACACAGTTCCTCAATACATATAGGCACAAGTCTTCAATTCTGGAGCTAGATCATCGTCACTGGAACACAGAGCATCATTGTCACTACTGTTGTACTCGTCATCTTGATCATTGGTGCTATCTATCAATTCTTATCATCATAGAAATTTCTACAGAGCCATCCCTTTTTCATACTAGTTGTAGGCCTAGCCCCCTGTAGGTCTTCATCATATCTGGCCATCCTGTGGAATCCTCAGGCTGATTACGTGCTTCAACAAAACCTCGAAAGAGCATCCCAGGACTTTTACAAGCTTACTGCTCAACCTATCAGATCTCCCATGATCTTTTACATGTTACCTTCACAAAACCTTAAAAGAGTGTCTTGCGAGCTGCAAGATATCTAAAGAGCATCCCAGGATCTTTTACATTCCTAGCACATATCTCCAGGACTGATTACATGTGAACTTGCAAAACCTTAAAAGAGTGTCTTGCAACTTGCAAGATCTCTAAAGAGCATCCCAGGATCTTTTACGTGCCTCGAAGAACCTATCTAGATCTCCAGGACTGATTGCATGTGATTCTTGCAAAACCTTAAAAGACTGTCTTGCAACCTGCAAGATCTCTGAAGAGCATCCCAAGATCTTTTACATGCCTAGCACAACCTGTCCAGATCTCCAAGATTGATTACATGCACCTACATAACCTGTCTGCAGCCACAGAGTATCATCCTAATACTCATGATAATATTGATCATCATCATATAGTACATCATCCTGATGCACATCATCATCACATGATCATCCTGATCATCATCATAGCATCGTCCTGATGCATATCATCTGGAGCATCGTCTTGATTCTCATCACACAACACTTACATCCAAACCCATGAGAAGGATCCTCCTACCACCATGCTTGGAATGGATCTTGCAAATGTGTACCATCACTTCCTCCTCGAAGTATCTTCTATCTGAAGAACACCAAGACTCTCTTTGAAGTACTCGAACTTCACTCTTGCTAGTGGTTTGGTCAACACATCTGCAATCTACTCATTCATCGCAACATACAAGAGCTTCACTGCTTCTCTCTGCACCATATCCCTGATATAGTGATATTTGATCTCAATATGCTTTGACTTGTCATGAAACACAAGGTTCTCAGACAACTTCACACAACTCTTTTTGTCACATAAGATACAAGTTGCATCCATTTGGAGATCAAATATATCAGATAGTAGCTTCCTAATCCATACTACCTCACAACTAGCCGAACAAGATGCAACATACTCTGCTTCGGCTATACTTAGTGCTACACAGGACTGCTTCCTACTAAACCAAGAGATCACCCCTAATCCCATACTGAAGCAACATCCCGAAGTGCTCTTCCTATATGCAACACTGCCTGCCCAATCTGAATCAACATAACCCTCAAGGTTAAACTTTTGATTCGCATCATACTTGAGCCCATAATTGACCATACCCTTCAGGTACCTCAGAATATGCTTTACAACAATTAGGTGAACATGTCTAGGATCCGTCAAGAACTGGCTCAATGTGTTCACCAAAATTCAAATATCCAGTCTCATGTTCGTCTTACATCAAGGACCCAATCATCTAACGATACATCATGGCATCAACTGAATCTAATGAAGCATCACTCAATAGCTTCAGGTTCGATGCCATAGGTGTGGCCATGGCCTTGCATTCCATCATCTCGAACTGCTTCAGGATCTCTACTACATACTTCCCTTGTCCAAGGAAGATTCCATTTGTTCTCTGCCACACCTACATATCTAGAAAGTAATGCATCATACCCAAGTCCTTCATCTCGAACTCAGCAGCAAGCTTCCTCTTTGTATCAGTAATCAACCCAATGTCACCTGTCACTAGAAGGTCATCTACATATAGTAGGAGTATCCCTGGATTTCCTTACTCAACCTTGTAGTAAAGGTTGGAATCCTCTTTACTCTTGGTAAAGCCTAAACTAGATAGGACGCTGTCTATCCTACCGTACCATGTTTTGGGTGCTTGCTTCAATCCATACAAGGATTTCTTCAATATGCACACATATGACTCCATGTCATGTGTCTCAAAACCGAGTGGTTGCTCCACATACACTTCCTCTTTGACTACACCATTCAAGAAAGTTGTCTTGACATCCATCTAGTGTATCTTCCACTTCATTATTGTAACCAGAGCAAGTACTATTCTAATGGAAGTGTATCTGGATACAGGTGCAAAAGTTGCTTCATAATCTATCCCCTCTTTATAGGAGAAGCCACAAGCCACAAACCTTGCCTTGTATTTATCTATCCTACCATCTGCAGCATGCTTGATCTTGTAGATCCACTTGGAAGTCACAACGGACTTCCCTTCCATTTTTGGGACCACATCCCAAATATCATTCTTCATGATCGACTGATATTCCTCGATCATGGAATCCTTCAATTACTACATCCCGGATCCTGGGAACTTCATATTCTTCAATATCTTCAATAGGTAGTTTTCTTGAACTTCGTTGCTGGAACAAATGTTGTTTAGTCTTCATTGCTTGTTCTTCTAAACAAGTCTCTCTTGTAGTTGATGGTACATGATCTTTCCTACAAGTCAAACTCAATTGCATGATTAGAAACTTCTCATAGTTTTTCAGAATAAAATATTACATATAAAAACATATGTCATACAATCATGCAATTATCTTAGCCAATGCTTCAATACAACATTTATCCATATTCTATAACTTTCTAGATGCCTTCCATCTCTACCAGAACATTGCTAAGAGTGTGCACAACTCCCAACATGTCAGCAAAGAGGTTTCAGTCTAGATAAGTAGCAATGGAATGTTGTACAATACCATAGGCCACTTACCCATTACTTGTATATTAGTAGTATCTTGTTCATTAATGCAACTTTTCTAATATGCATAATATACATCATAAATATAGGAACATAAGTATGTACATGACTGAACAAGGTTATTTAAGTAATCATATATACAAGAAATGACGATTCAAATACTTATCTTTGTATGGTTGTCAGGTGGACTCCCTCTCAATCTTTGCTTCCTTGCAGGAACTACTGGAGTGTGCTCCCTCTTGATCTTTGCTTCCTTGTAGGAACTACTAGAGTGTGCTCCCTCTTGATCTTTGCTTCCTTGCAGGAAATACTGGAGTGTGCTCCCTCTTGATTTTTGCTTCCTTGATTATCTTTCGTTGAACTTATATCCATCGCGGACCACTATGCATGCTTAAGTGTGCACTAGTGTCATCATTGTGCCATCCGCAAGATCTCATACATAATCATACATGCATTAGTATAATCTAAATACTATGAAAACATTATGATTTTAAATATGTATGGTCATGATCATTTCATACACAGGTAATTTATCACAAGCATTGGTATTGAAGGTCAAGGAGTACTTCTTTTACTCATGCATATTCTTATTTGACCATTGGACTCTTCTAGTTTTTCATATCATTAATCAAACTAAGAAGCATAATATGCATAAACCCATGATTATTCTGTTAAATTTTGAGCATTAATTCACAATACTCTAGGATCTTTATTGAGAGAATAACATATACAGTATATCAATGCATGACAAGCATCACAAGAATGAAAAGCATGAGAGACAAGAGACATAGAGTTTCCGTGGGGAAAACCCTAAGGTGAAAAACCCCACAACTTCCTCAAAGATAGAGAGAGCAATGGCTCAACCAAAGTACAACCAAAATACACTGAGACAGTCTCGTAGTAGCAGATGATCCTCTTCCTCACTAGTGCGCCGCTTTCTGAGTGAGAGTGAGATACTTTTCCGAGTGATCTAAATAGAGATCACCTGATCTCTATTTATACTAATCTGTTTTTCCAGTGACCTGATGGGGACAACTTGTCTAGCTAGGTACATCCACATTATAATATATATTTCAGGGCCGACCCCACACATGGTGGTCTAATAACCCATCGGCAAGTACACACACTTGCGACACTTGTCAATCCACATGACAACACTTCCTTATAGAGGAATGACACATCTCTTATAAGGGTACAATAAATATATATAAAATACATAGATGGAATACATTACGAAGTTACATATACATCAACACTCCCTCTTAACTAGGAAGGTATTTATTGACACAGATCTGCTAGACAAGTCTTCTTCTCGGGATCATCGTCATAATCATCGTCACTGCTGCTTCTATCTCAACCAATCTCTGACTCTACTCGTCATATGAAGTTCTACAGAGCCAGTCCTTTTTCATACTGGATGTAGGCCTGCCACCTGCAGGTCTTCATCATCACTGGCCATACTGTGGAAATCTTAGGACTTATTACATACGTCACAAAACCTTAAAAGACTCTCTTGACTAGCAAGAACCCTAAAGAGAATTTGAGGCCTTTTTCATCCTGTCCAAATCTCCATGACTTATTACATGTGACCCCACCAAAAAACCTCGAAAGAGAATCCCAGGACTGATTACGATCACAAGGCTCAACCTATCGGATCTCCCAGGGCACAAATTACATGTGGTCACCCCAAAACCTCGAAAGAGCATCCCAAGACTAATTACGAGCACAAGGCTCAACCTATTGGATCTCCCAGGGCACAAATTACATGTGGTCATTCCAAAACCTTGAAATAGCATCCCAGGACTGATTACGAGCACACGGCTCAACCTATCGGATCTCCCAGGGCACAAATTACATGCCATGGGACAAAACCTCGAAAGAGCATCTACCAGATATCCCAGGGCACAAATTACATGCCATAGGAAAAACCTCGAAAGACTACCTGCAGATCTCCCAGGGCACAAATTATATGTCCTCCCAAGCAAAACCTCGAAAGAGCATTTGCCAGATGTCTCAGGGTACGAATTACATGCCATAGGCAAAACCTCGAAAGACCATCTGCAAATCTCCCAGGGCACAAATTACATGCTTATCTACACAACCTATTCCACGGCCACAGAGTATCAACCTGATACTCACCATACATCATCCTGATGTACACATGATCATCCTGATTATCACTGCAATATCCTGCTGCATGTCATCTGGAGCAACATCTTGAAGCTCGTCATCCTTGATCATCCTGATCATATAATGCATACCAAGTATCTACCTAATACATATCATCATACATGATCCACCTGATCATACCGTGTATCCACCTAATACAAATACAAATACATGATACATATCACCATACATGATCCACCTGATTGTACAATATATCCACCTGATACATATACAGATACATGGTCCAAGCATCCAACATGATGCTGATACAAAATACATACACATGATCCAACCGATCATATCCAACATCCAACATGGTGCATACATACATACATAAAAATGATCCAACTGATCATATCCAACATCCAACATGATGCTTACATACATATATAAAAATGATCCAACTTATCATATCCAGCATCTAACATGATGCGTACATACATATATGAAAATGATCCAACTGATCACATCCGAGTAGAAACCAGAACATCATCTTGATGCTCATCATTCAGCGCTTACATCCACGGCCATATGAAGGATCCTCCTTCCAACATGCTTGGAATGGCTTCAGCAAATGTGTCCATCACTTCTTCCTCGAAGTGTCCTCGATCTGAAGAACACCAAGCCTCTTCCAGAAGTACTTGAACTTCACCCTAGCTAGTGGCTTCGTCAACACATATGCAATCTGCTCGTCCGTCGCAACATACAGGAGCTTCATAGCTCCTCTCTACACCATATCCCTGATATACTGATATTTGATCTCTATGTGTTTTGACCTGTCATGAAACACTGGGATCTCAGACAGCTTCACACAACTCTGGTTATCACAGAAGATACCAGTAGCATCTAATGGGAGATCAAATAACTCAGACAGTAGCTTCCATAGCCATATTGCCTCACAACTAGCTGAACAGGCTGCAACATACTCTGCCTCGGCTGTACTCAGTGCTACACAGGACTGCTTCCTGCTAAACCAAGAGATCACACCTGATCCCATACTGAAGCAGCATCCAGATGTGCTCTTCCTATCTGCAGCACTACCAGCCCAATCTGAATCAACATAACCCTGCAGGTTAAACTTTTGATTCGCTTCATACTTGAGCCCAAAATCCACTGTACCCTTTAGGTACCTCAGAACATGCTTTATAGAAACCAGGTGAACACTCCTCGGATCCATCAGGAACTCGCTCAATGTGTTCACAGCAAAGCAAATATCTGGTCTCGTGTTTGTCAGGTACATCAAGGACCCAATCATCTGACGATACATAGAGACATCAACCAGCTCAGAGGAAGCATCACATAGAAGCTTCAGATTCGATGCCATAGGTGTGGCCATGGCCTTGCAATCCATCATCTTGAATCTCTTCAGGATATCTACTGTGTACTTCCCTTGACCAAGGAAGATCCCACCTGCACTCTGCCACACCTCCATACCTAGGAAATAATGCATCATTCCCAAATCTTTCATATTGAACTCAGCAGCAAGCTTCCTCTTTGTATCACACCAAGTTCTGGGAGCTTGCTATAATCCATACAAGGCTTTCTTCAATATGCACACATGTGACTCCCTGTCAGGTCTTGGGACTGCATCCCAAACATCTTCTTCATGATCGACGGATCATGGCATTCCACTTCTTCATCCCAGATCCTGGGAACTTCAATATCTTCAATAGATATCTTTGTTGCTGGAACAAATGTTGTAGTCCTTCTTTTGTAGGTGAAGATATACGGTCTTTCCTACAAAACAAGTTAAATTGCATGATTAGAAACATTTCATAATTTTTCAGAGCAAATTCTTTACACATAAAGAAATATGTCATGCAGTCATGCCGTTATCTTAGCCAATGCTTCAATACAACATTTATACATGTTCCACAACTTTCTAGATGCCTTCTAGTCTCTACCAAAACATTGTTAAGAGTTTGCACTACTCCCAACATGTCAGCAAAGAGGTTTAATTCTAGATAAGTAGAACTGGAATGTTGTACAGTGCCATAGGCCACTTACCCATCACATGCATATTAGTAGTATCCTGTTCATTAATGCAATCATTCTAATATGCACAATACATCTCCTAAGCATACAATTATTTAAACAAAAATAGGAAAAAAATGATAATTGAAATACTTATCTTTGTTTGTTTGTTGGGTGGACTCCCTCTGAGTCTTTGCTTCCTAGTAGGAGCTGCTAAACTAGTTTCTTCTACACCTTTCTATTGTGGAATGTAGGAAGACGGTCAACTCCCTCTGAAAATCTGCATCCTTGCAGGAGCTGCTGGAGTGTGCTCCCTTTTGATCTTTGCTTCCTAGATTACCTATCCTTGAAGTTATATTCATCCTTGCTAACATAAATCTTCTTGAACCCTAGAAAGTATAATCTGTAAGCCTTCGAGCTTTCATTGTAACCCACAAAGATACCCTTCTTTCCTAAAGGATCTAGTTTAGTCCTCTTTTCATTTGGGACATGACTGTATACTGGACAACCAAATATTCTGAGATGACTGACTTCAGGTTTCTTACCAGAAAAGACCTCTTCTGGTGTCTTGTTGTCCAATATCTTGTGGGGTGTTTAGTTCTACACATATAGAGTTGTTCTAGCTGCTTCTTCCCATAGATGCATAGGTAGATCCTGGTCATGCAACATTGCCTTTGATGCTTCCATGATAGTTCTATTCTTCCTTTCTGCAAATCCATTCCGTTGAGAATTATAAGGAGCAGTCAACTCCCTCTTAATCCCTGAATCACTACAAAGCTTCTTGAAGTCACCTGAGGTGAATTCTCCACCATTGTCGGATCTGAATGTTTTGATCTTCTTGTCAGTTTGATTCTCCATCAAGGTTTTGAATTCCTTGAATTTATCAAATACCTCATCTTTGTTCTTCAAGAAGTATACCCAAGTCTTCCTGGAGAAGTCATCAATAAATGAGACATAGTAAACATACCCACTCAGAGAACTGGATGACATAGGACCACATACATCTGAGTGGATGATTTCCAGGATGTCTTTTGCCTTGCTTTCACTACTTGGGAAAGCCTTCTTAATGTTTTTACCTTTTGCACATCCTTTGCAAACACCTTCATGTTTGGTCTTGATTTCAGGAAGACCCTCTACAGGCTTGCTTGCAATTGGAAGTGCTCTATAGTGCATATGAGCAAGTCTTCTATGCCAAAGTTCACTTGGCTCCATGGATTCATGTACCATGGCATGTTCAGGTTGTCCCTTCAATTAATACAAACCTCCCTCTTGCTCTCCAATCACTATTGCATCATCTATGTTCTTTCCCTTCGGCCACATTAGGACTTGGCCATCCAAAAATGCAACCCTCATACCTTTTTCATCCAATGCAGAGATGGAGAGTAAGTTCTTCTTGAGCCTAGGTACATAAAGGACTTCTTTCATCTTCAAAGATTTTCCAGAATCTAGGTTGTAGGAGGCTTCACCACTTCCTTTGATTGGGTATTGATAATCATCCCCAAGTTTCACCTTATGGGGTGATTCATGTTCAGATAGATTCACAAAAGATTCCTTAAACCCAGCCATGTGTTTGGAAGCCCCACTGTCAATCAACCAATCATTACAACCATGGGAGATAGTACCTGTGAGAGCGGAAATTAGAACATATTCTTCTTCACTTGATGAGTCATCATCACTATTACTTTCCCGCCCTAGACTTCTTCTTTGGGGGTTCATCATCTTTGGCAACATGAGCATGATATCTTCTTTTGTTATTCTTCTTCTTCTTATTGAATTTGTTGTTGTTGTCTTTCTTCTTCTTGGGACAATCTGAAGCAAAGTGTCCCTTCTCATTGCAATTGAAGCATCTGAGATCTTTCTTATCTTTATGATAATGGTGGTGTGAGGATCTTATGTTATGAGATGATTCCTTCTTGGGCTTGCCTTTCCTGGCATGTGCTATGAGAGCTTGATCTTCATTTCCCATCTTTTCTTCTCGGGCCACAAGCCTAGCTTCTTCTTGAGAGCATTCTTCCCGCAATCTATTGAAGGAGATCAAATTCTTCCTTGCACAAATTCCTTGAATGAAGGAATCCCATGACCTGGGTAGGCCATTTAGAGTGGTCATCACCACTTCACCATTGTCCACCATTTCATCCACTGCTTCTAGTTGTTCCTTGATCCCGAAGACCCTTGAAAAATAAGATTGAATGGTTTCTCCATTCTGAAACTTTACTCCTTTCAATTGGTTCTGCAGGGTCATCTTCCAATTTATGTTCTTCCGTTCAAATAGCTTGGTCAAAGAGTCAAACATATCCTTGGGTGTCTTTAGAGAGGACACATGGGGTATGAGATGGTCTTTAATGGAATCAACAATGATTCTCTTTGCCTTGACCAAGTTCTTCTTGTGCAATACCTTGGCCTCTTCATCCTCTGGGATAGGGATGTCTTCTTTCACATGTGAGTCCAACTCATTCTCTTCCAGGATTAACCCAATCCTATACTTCCAAGCTCAGAAGTTATCAGCTCCTTCAAGCTTATTCTCAAGCTTGGTGTGGTGAGACATCTTAAAGAGTACTTCAAATGGAAATAGAAAAGATTTAGATCTTACCACTTGAAATGCTGAAAACTGGATCTAGTCCCGGATTAGGGTTTGTCGAAAAAACCCTAAAAATTCAAAATGTGAATTTTAATTTTCTGAAAGGATAGAAAGATGCGCCTTGATGAGCTGATCAGCCTAGTGTATTCAGAATTTGAGATCAGCAAGGCTTTACCCTTCAGATTTTCCTTTTTGTCCTCCCGAGTTCACTAGGAGAGCCCTGAATTAGGGTTTGAGTTTCCCAGAGATCTACCCAACCAAAAATATCGATCCAAAGCTCTAAACTTCGATTTTTGCAAGGCACTTCCAGCTATGTCTTCAGATTTCAGAAATTCCTATTTTTGTGGAAACCCTAATTTTTAGGGCCAAATTTGAAAATACTCAGAATTCAATTCTGATTGGATAGATAGATGCACCTTGATGAGTAGAGTCAATCTACTATACTGCTTTTCCAAAATCTGTGGAGAGAAACCCAATAAACAAGAAACTCAAGTTTTCGTCACTGCAAAATGTCTCCTTCTCAGGTTAGCTCTAATACCATGTTAAATTTTGAGCATTAATTCACAATACTCTAGGATCTTTACTGAGAGAATAACATATACAGTATATCAATGCATGACAATCACAACAAACATGACAAGCATCACAAGAATCAAAAGCATGAGAGACAAGAGACACATAGTTTCCGTGGGGAAAACCCTAAGGTGAAAAACCCCACAACTTCCTCAAAGATAGAGAGAGCAATGGCTCAACCAAAGTACAACCAAAATACACTGAGATAGTCTCCTAGTAGCAGATGATCCTCCTCCTCACTAGTGTGCCACTTTCTGAGTGAGAGTGAGATACTTTTTCGAGTGATCTAAATAGAGATCACCTGATCTCTATTTATACTAATCTATTTTCCCAGTGACCTTATGGGGCCGACTTGTCTAGCTAGGTACATCCACATTATAATATATATTTCAGGGCCGACCCCACACATGGTGGTCTAATAACCCATTGACAAGTACACACACTTGCGACATTTGTCAATCCACATGACAACAATTCCTTATAGAGGAATGACACATCTCTTATAAGGGTACAATAAATATATATAAAATACACAGATGAAATACATTCCGAAGTTGCATATACATCAACATATTCAAACCTATAACTTCATGAATAATCATTATCAATCATACTAAAGTATACTTATATGAGATCCTAATACAGGGTAGGATTCTCACTTGATACAGGAAAAACATACCTGGATTATCATGTTTGCTAGTTATGTCTAACATACCCAAACAATGTCTTCTTTGTTCTCTTCAATGATTGAGAAACCTTCTACTAGTAACTAGCATATCTCATAAGTTAAGCATTGTAGAACCAAATTATACATACCTCCTAAGTAGAGCTTCTATGTGTTCAATGGTTATGGATGAGTCTTTATCTCCATGTCACCATGGTCATATGTTCTCAATCTAGAACTTGATTTGTCTTTCTTGATGTACCTTCAATGTTAGCGGACAACATCATCCTCATACAACACCACAGTGCATTAGTACAATCATAAGTGTCATAACCCTCATCAATGAATGTCTTATGTCATTCACATGCATTCATACTTTTACTAAGGTGATAAGTCAATCTAAAATTAATCAAGATTGTACTAACCTCAACCATATGAAGACAAACATATCATGAACTTAATCATCAGATAAATGAAACAAATTTCAACACATACCTGTATCTCCTCAAGTCATACTTGATTTATGCTCTTTCCTTCAAGCAGCTTTGTCAATGAATCAAACATCTCTGTGGGTGTCTTTAGAGAAGACACATGAGGTATGAGATGGTCTTTGATAGAATCTGCAATGATTCTCTTGGCCTTGACCAAGTCTTTCTTATGTAAGGCCTTAGCCTCATCTCCCTCTGGAACTGGAACTTCTTCACTTATGTAGGTGTCCAAATCATTCTCTTCTAGGATTAACCCAAACCACTTTGATTTGCTGAAACTGGATTTGGAGCTGGATAGGGTTTGACAGAGAAACCCTAAAAATCCAAACTTGGAATTTCAAACTTATGTCTGGACAGGGAGATGCAATTGACTGAGGTGAGCAAGCTGGTGTGCTCAAATTTTGAAAACTCCAAAAATTGAATCCTCAAAATTGACCTGCGAGTTTCAGATCTGCAGCTTCTGTCAAATTCTCATTTTCTCGTCAAAATTCCAAACTGGGGTTTGATAGAGCCCGGGGTTCTACACAACCAAAAATATTGATCTTGGTCTTTAAATTTTGATTTTGATGAGGAGCATCCAGCCATGGTCTCGGATTCCAAAAATTCCAACCTTTTTCAGAAACCCTAATTTCCTACAATTGTGACAAACCAAAAATGAAAGTGCTTAGAATCTAAGTCTGTTTGGACAGAAATATATGCCATATTGTTTCTGATGTATCTCTGAAATTTCGGATCCTTAAGGTCTGAAAATTCGTCTTGTGGTAGAATGACTTGTCATATTTCCAACCCCATGGGTTTTAGCTTTAATGGATTCTCTAAGATAGAGATATGCCAAGTGTGGCAACGTGACCTGTTTATGGGATGAAACAGCATAGCGAACTTGTACAGAGTGGCATGTGTCACTATTTCAACTTCGGCCTCTGAAACCATGACCTGTGAAACTACAGTCTGTTCCCTAACTTCCACTTTTTACGGAATTCCATTTGGAGAATCCTAGCCTGAGATATGACCTTGGTGCCTAGGTCACATGTTTAGGCTCAATTCTGGAAGAGGCAGAAACCCTAACTTTTATGAATGATATATCACAAGGTACAATGAATCTGAGTATGATATTTGGACAAAAGGTACATGAACATTTAATCTTAGGCCTAGAAAATTTTCAGATCCTGAACCTTCTCCAAAATTTATTTAGAGCGAAAATTCCATAATGACTGGTTTTTACTATACCAAGCCCTAGTTTCCAATTTGTCGCAAGTGCAACAAGTGTCATAAATTCCATACAATGCCTTCCATCAGGCTAGCTCTAATGCAATGTTATTTTTTTAGCATTTAATTCAATCTAATCTAGGATCTTAACTGAGAGAACAACATGTACATCATATCAACACAAGAGACAACAGACACAAAGCATTTCACCGAGCAAAACCAAGAAGGTGGAAAACCCCGCAACTTCCTCAGAGATAGAATGAGAACCAATACAAAGATCACAAAGATGAATCCCCAAAATATAGATTTATGCAGTAGCTACTCCTCCTACACTTGTGCACACTCCTCCTCTCTCTCACTAATGTGAAGTGAGTGAGTGAATGAATGACTAGAATGAGAAACACACACTCTCTATTTATACAATGGCTTGACTTGCCTTTTACTCTAACTGGGCTGACCTCCCTTAGGAGAGTCTAATAACCCATTAGCTATTAAATTTTCAGAATTTACTTCAATCTGATCTAGGATCTTAACTGAGAGAACAACATGTATAGCAAATCTACAACATATCAATCATGGACACAATAATGCAGGCACACAAGAGACACAGAGTTTACTTGGGGAAAACCATAAAGGTGAAAAACTCCAATAACTTTCTCAGAGATAGATACAGCAATGATACAACCAGAATACAAGAGATAGTCTTCTCCTAGTAGCAGAGCCTCCTCCTCATAAGTGCGCCACTTTCCGAATGAGAGAAGTGTATGAATGAATGACCAAATAGAGATCTCCTGATCTCTATTTATACTTGTTCTGTCCTGCCCAATAAACTAATGGGGCCTACATGTCTAGCTTAACCCATGGTTAACTTAATCCGAGTTGACCCCACACGTGGTGGTCTAATAACCCTTTGACCCACATGGCCGACCCCCAATAGGGTGGTCTAATAACCCTTCGACCCACATGACTTATACAGGGCCGACCCCAACAAGGTGGTCTAATAACCCATCAAGTATAAGTTACGACACTTACAATATAAATGACGACACTTCTGTATAGAGGAATAATAACATATCTATAGGAATACAAACAGTTCCGTATAGAGGAATAATACCATCTCTATAGGAGTACAAAATACATATATGAAATACATGGGTGAAATACATTCCAAAGTTACATATACATCAACACTCCCTCTTAACTAGGAAGGTATTTCTCGAAAGAAATCTGCTAGCACAAGTCTTCTTCTCTGGATCATCATCAGTGAATCATTATCCTTGAATCATCGTCATCATCATTGCTGCTGCTATCTCAATCAATCTCTGAATCTACTCATCATAGGAAGTTCTATAGAGCCAGTCCTTTTTCATACTGGATGTAGGCCCACCACCTACAGGCCTTCATCATCACTGGCCATACTGTGGAATCCTCAGGACTTATTACGTGTTTGACAAAACCTTAAAAGAGTCTTTTGACTAGCAAGAACCCTAAAGAGCATCAGAGGCCTTTTTCATCCTGTCTAGATCTCCAGGCCTTATTACATGTGACTGTCACAAAACCTTAAAAGAGTGTCCTAGGAACGTTTATGTGCATAGCACGACCGGCAAGAACTCTAAAGAGTATCTCAGGAACATTTATGTGCCTAAGCATGACCGACAAGATCTCCAAGACTGATTACATGTGACCTCTGCTACAAACCCTCGAAAGAGCATCCCAGGACTCATTACGGGAACACATCCTAACCTATCGAATCTCCCAGGTCTTACATGTAGCAGCCCACCACAAACCCTCGAAAGAGCATCCCAGGTCTTACATGTATCAACCCACCACAAACCCTCGAAAGAGCATCCCAGGACTTATTACGGGCACACAACCCAACCTATCGAATCTCCCAGGTCTTACATGTGGCCCACTATCACAAACCCTTGAAAGAGCATCCCAGGCTATTACGGGTACACAACTCCAACCTATAGGATCTCCTAGGTCTTACATGTGATACACAGTGCTAGTCCTTTTTCATACTGGATGTGACCTAGAACAAATCTAGGATTTCCTTTGCATAACTTGTCCATGGCCACAGAGTATCATCCTGATACTCATCATACATCATCCTGATGTACACATGATCATCCTGATCATCATCACTGCAACATCCTGCTGCATGTCATCTGGAGCAACATCCTGAAGCTCGTCATCTATGATCATCCTGATCATACACTGAATCTACCTGATGCATACCAAGTATCTACCTGATACATATCATCATACATGATCCACTTGATCATACAATGTATCCACCTGATACAAATACAAATACATGATCCACCTAATCATACCCGATACATATCAACATACATGATCTACCTGATCATACAATGTATCCACCTGATACATATACAGATACATGGTCCAAGCATCCAACATGATGCATATACAAAATACATACAAATGATCCAACTGATCATATCCATCATCAAACATGATGCGTAAATATACATATAGAGTAGTAATTGGAGCATCATCCTGATGCTCATCATCCATGATCCTCCTGATCATCATAGCATCGTCTTCTTCAGATCATCTCATCATCCACGAAGCACATCCCAGATGCACATCATCCAATTCTTACACCACTGACATGGGAGAACACATCTACCACCATTCAGGGAAGGCTCCAGCCCTTACTTTTTCACCATGGGAGAACACATCTACCACCATGTGAAAAATGGCTTCATCCCTTACATCTACACCATGGGAGAGCACATCTACCACCATGTGAGAATGGCTTAGCAATTACATCACGACCATGGGAGAACACGTCAACCATGTCAGAAAAGCTCATGTGCATCTGCATCTTCCGGACTCATCACTTCCCTTTGGAATGAACCTCGATCTGAAGTGCACCAAACCTCTCTCTGAAGAACTCAAACTGCACTTTGGCCAACGGCTTGCTCAATACATCTGCAACCTGCTCATCCATCACAACATATTCTTCTCTAGTTGTACTCAGTGCTACGCAGGACTACTTCCTGCTAAACCAAGATATCACACCTAATCCCATACTGAAGTAGCACCCATAAGTGCTCTTCCTATCTGTAGCACTGCCTGGCCAATCAACATAACCCTATAGGTTAAACTTTTGAGTCACATCTTACTTGAGCCCATAATCAACCGTACCCTTCAGGTACCTCAGAATATGCTTTACAGCAACTAGGTGAACACCTCTGGGATCCGTCAGGAACTGGCTCAATGTGTTCACCGCAAAGCAAATATTTGGTCTAGTGTTCGTCAGGTACATCAAGGACCCAATCATCTGACGATACATCGTGACATCAACCGGATCAGATGGAGCATCACACAGAAGCTTCAGGTTCAATGCCATAGGTGTGGCCATAGCCTTGCAGTCCATCATCCCGAACCTCTTCAAGATCTCTACTACATACTTCCCTTGTCCAAGGACGATTCCATCTGCACTCTGCCACACCTCCATGCCAAAAAAAAATAGTGCATCATCCCTAAGTTCTTCATCTCGAACTCGGCAGCAAGCTTCCACTGTGTGTCGGCAATCAATCTATCTTCACCTGTAATAAACAGGTCATCCATATACAAAAGTAGTATCACTAGATTTCCTTCCTCAACCTTGTAGTAAAGGTTGGAATCCGCTTTACTCTTGGTAAAGCCCAAACTAGATAGAAAGCTGTCTATCCTACCATACCAAGTTCTGCACGTATATGACTCCCTGTCATGTGTCTCAGAACCAAGTGGCTACTCCACATACACTTCTTCTTCAACTACACCATTCAAGAAAGCTTTCTTGAAATCCATCTGGTGTATCTTCCAATTCATCACTGCAGCCAGAGCAAGTACAGATCTAATGGAAGTGTATCTGGCTACAGTAGAAAAAGTCTCTATGCTACCACCTGCAGCATGCTTGATCTCTTAGATCCTCTTGGAAGTCACTATAGACTCCCCTTCAGGTCTTGGGACTGCATCCCAAACATCTTCATGATCGACTAGCACTCCTCAATCATGGTATTCTTCCCAGATCCTGGGAACTTCAAAATATTCAATATTTTCAATAGATAACTTTGTTCCTTGAACAAATGTTGTAGTCCTTCTTTTGTAGGTGATGGTATTTGATCTTTCCTACACAACAAGTTAAATTGCATGATTAGAAAACATCTCATAGTTTTCAGATTAAATCCTTACACATAAAGAAATATGTCATACAGTCATGCAATTATTTTAGCCAATGCTTCAATACAACATTTATCCATATCCCATAACTTTCGAGATGCCTTCCAATCTCTACCAGAACATTGTTAAGAGTGTGCACAACTCCTAACATGTCAACAAAGAGGTTTCATTCTAGATAAGTAGCAATGGAATGTTGTACAGTGCCATAGGCCACTTACCCATCAAATGCATGTTAGTAGTATAATGTTCATTAGTGCAATCATTCTAATATGCACAATACATATCCTAGGTCTAGGAACATCATTGAACAATTTTATTTAAACAAAAAAATATGTAAGAAATGGTAATTAAAATACTTATCTTTGTTTGTTTGTTGGGTGGACTCCCTCTGAGTCTTTGCTTACTTGCAAGAGCTATTGAAGTAGCTTCTTCTACACCTTTCTGTTGCGGAATGCAGAAGGATGGTCAACTCCCTCTAGATATCTGCATCCTTGTAGAAACTACTGGAGTGAGCTCCCTCTTGATCTTTGCTTCCTGGATTACCTGTCCTTGAACCTATATTCATCCTAGGTCCCTATGCATGCTTATTAGTATCATGATTGTGTTATCCTTGTAATCTCATACATTCATTAGTATATTCTTAATACTATCAAAACAAAATAATCTTAAGCATGTATAGTCATGATCATTTCAAACATAAATAATAAGCATTAGTATTCAAGGTTTTAGGTAAGTCTTCGTTTACTCATGCATATTCTTATTTGATCATAGGACTCTTCTAGTTAGTTAAATCATCAATCAAGATAAGAGATATAATATGCATAAAACCCATGATTACTCAAACCTATACCTTCATGATTCTTCTGGTTAGTCATATCATCAATTATGGTAAGAAACATAATATTCATACAACCATGACTATTCAAACCTATGACTTCATGAATAATCATTATCAACAACACAACAGTATAAGATCCTAACACAAGGTAGGATTCTAGCTTGATATAGGAAAAACATACCTGGATTAGCATGCTAGCTAGTTATGTCTAACATACCCGTAAGTAGATCTTCTAAGCGATCCATGACAATGGATGAATCTTTGTCCTCATGTCATCATGATCATATGTTCTTGAACCAGAACATGATTTGTCTTTCTTGGTGTACCTTTCATGTTAGCAGACAACATAAACCTCATACAACACCATAATGCATTAGTACAATCATAAGTGTCAACACCCTAATCAATGAATATCTTCTATCGTGCATTCATAATTTTATTAAGGTGATACGACAAGTCTAGATTTAATCAAGATTGTACTAACCATAATAATATGAAGACAAATATACCATAAACTTAATCATGAAGAAATCTCGAAACATACCTGGATAAGTCATTCCTGTCGATATTGCTTGTAATCTTCTTATGTAAGGCCTTAGCCTCATCTCCCTCTGAAACAAGAACTTCTTCACTTATGTAGGTGACCAATCCATCTTCTTCTAGGGTTAACCCAATCCACTTGATTTGCAAGAACTGGATCTGGAGTGGGATTAGGGTTTGTCAGAGAAACCCCAAAAATTCAAACTTTGAATTTCAAACTTCCGAAAGGATAGAAATATGCGCCTTCATGAGCTGATCAAGCTGGTATGTTCATAATTTGAAAACTGCAAAGTTTCACTTCTCAATTTTGCCTTTGAAACTTCTGGATTCACTCGACGTGACCCCGAACTAGGGTTTGATGAAGCCCACTCTTCTGCACAATCAAAAGGTTTGATCCAAAGCTCTAAGCTTCTATTTTTCTAAGGAGCTTCCAGTCGTGATCAGACAATATAAATGACGACACTTCCATATAGAGGAATAATAACATCGCTATAGGAATACAAACACTTCCATATAGAGGAATAATATCATCTCTATAGGAGTAAAAAATACATATATGAAATACATGGGTGAAATACATTCCGAAGTTACATATACATCAACATTACCACTTGTCACTGGGCCGAACCCACTAGGGCGGTTTAATAACCCTTTTACCCACATTGGGATGAACCCTTTAAGGTGGTCTAATAACCCATCAAATATAAGTTACAACACTTACAATATAACTTGCGACACTTGCAAATACAATTGACGGCACTTCCAACCGGAGGAATAATACATCCCCGTTGGGGATACAATAAAGTAAAAATGTAATACATACAATATACAAGTGAATATATTCCAAAGTTACAAATACATCAACACCCATTGTATCCGAAATAATACCACTGTTTGGGTCTCTGTTCTTTAGTTTATTTAGGGCATTTCGGGACCTGGTGTTTTTCGACATGATGGATAGAACTGGAAATTTCTAATGAAGGAGACAAGAAAAAAAATTAATTAAACGAATGTAATTTTTTGAATTTGTGCAAAAGATTGACAAAAGGCCAGAAAAACCTTCTTGTAAACCGATGAAGTGGGTAAATTCGTGAACATAGTAAAAATTCGTAGTGAAATCCTTTCTCCAAAGTCGAAAATCATAGTAAAAAGCGTTCGCTGAGGGTAAAATTCCAAGTTTGAAAATGGTGAAAAGATAGTAAAAATTTGAAATATATAAGATAGGATTACTTACAAAATCAATCCAGACCGTCGATCTCAAAGATATAGACAGTTACAATCAAAATGAGGAAAAGCGGAAAAAAAGACAATGAGTTTTTGAAAATTTTGTTTTTGGCTTCCGCAATCTGCATTCCGCATTGCGAGTTGCGGAATTGCGGAAGTGAGAATTTAAAATTGAGTGGTTTAATGTTTCTGCGATCCAAAATCCGCAGTCGGGAAAGCAGAGAGGGGAAAATTATAGAAACAATCAACCTTTCCACAATCTGCATTATGAGTTGATTTCTGATTTACGCAATCCGCATTACGGAATGCTGAAATGCGGAAAGGTAAATGTAATTTTATTGACCAAACACTTTCCAAGTTCCACAATCCACATTTGCAAGTTGCGAGTTGCGGAAAGGAGAAATTCAAAACTTAAAAATTTATGACTTCCGCAATCTGCATAGAAGATTGCGGATTGCGGGAACAACATGTTTAAAAGAAAAAAACCATGTTTTCCGCAATTCACAAAACGCACAAAACAAGATCTTTTAGTAAATTTTATTAAATACAATGCATGAAAATACTTGGAATAAAGACAACAATCATGACACCCCATAAACAAGATAAAAAAATTTGAGATTTCCTTCATAATAAGTAACTGGTGTTCCCATTTTAATTAATCGACAGACATGATTAGAACAAGAAAAAGCGGAAAAGATATTGCGGGGCTGTTTTTTTTACAATCTTTTATTATGGTTTGCGCAATCTGCAATCGGCAGTGCTGGTTGCGGAATTGCAGAAGTGCATATTTTGAATTGAGCATTTTATTGTTTCTGCATAAAAAGAAAAACAAGAGTTCTTCAACAATTTTATTGGATCCAAAGCATGGAAAAATGAGAGTGAATTCATCAATCAATCAAACCCATAACCTCTAATCAGCTGTGCTAGGGTTTATCAGAAACAGAGGCACAAGAGAGGGGGATGAGAGTCTCCATTCCTCCAGCATAACTTTGTTATAGGATTGATATTCTCACATGGCCCTTCTACCCTCCTTATATAGTCAATGAAGGAGAGGAAAAGAAGTTAGAACCGAGTAGGAGGTTCCCCAACCAACTTAACTTACCCAAATTTTGAGATTTTGACCAATACAGGAATGTGCTCTACTCTACAGTAGAAAAACTAGCGCACATGTGGAGGTGGGCGCTACTTTAATGAAGTAGGGTAGCGCGTATGCCCTACTATCATGCCTATGTACCAGCGCACATGTGAAAAAATGGCCAAAAATAGGCTTTTTTGCTCATTTTCAGGAGATGGTTTGGTCTGAAAAAATGTTCCTAAGGGTTGTAATCATCAAATGGGTCAATAATGAGGTAATTTCAACCATTTTTAGTGTCCCAAATGACCCCTCAATCCACAAGTGTCCTATTGTGTGACTGAACTTGATCTCAAGAAGTGTCATCATGCAACTAAGGAATGCAAGTGTCGTCACGGACAGAGAGGTGTCATTTTAAGCTATAACAGATGCCCCCTAATGTATGAGGTCAGAGGGAGTGATAGAAACAATGGCCGAAATACATTATAAATAACAAAGAGTCGAATCATGGAGGAACTGGAGAAACCAAGAATCATAGGCTCAAATGAAGTACCTGAAAGAAAAGGCAATGTCAGACAATCTCATCCTTGAGGTAACTGTCCAATGTTCAAATAATGGAACATGACCTCCAAGAGGATACAATAATGATCCAAATATTGATGCATATATCATGGCCACTAGAATACAAGCGTGGATCCATGAGGAACATAAGTGTAAACATAGCCACATAAATTCAAAGTGGATCTATGTCAAAACTGGAGAACATAGCCATAGAGAACAAGTTGGATCTATGTCTCATCACGAGCCAAAAAGAGTGTGGCTCAGTCTTGCGCAACTTGGGCGATAACATAAATAAGGTGATTCTATCGAGGATCCCAAGGTCTTTATCCAAAAACAACCCAAGGTACAAACCTATCCATGCGAATAAATGAGTTGATGTCGAACATGGGAGGTATCGTTTCATTACCGTTCATTGATGTATACCGTTAACAAACGCGAGGGTGTCCACCAATAATGAAAATGGAACCCAAGGTACCTAGTACTTTCAAGCAAGTGCAAATAAATAGTCTTGCCGTCAAACACTCAAAGAATCCATCAGATAGGAGACATTGATGTATTCCCATCTATCCAATAGTGAGGGAAACTGCCACTAATTACTGCAATCCCCAAGGTACTAACCGAAACTCTAAACTTCATTCCTAGAGCACAATGAGTTGAATTCAATGGGAAGAAGTCCATTGGAAGGGAGGCCTTAAGGCATCCTCCATCATCCAACATGAGGGACACTCAACAGGTATGAGCTGATTTGGAGTAGGACTGAACACATGATGAAACATACTGACACCAAGGAATGGCCAACACATGAGGTCAAGGAAATTGCAGAATGGCGGACACAGGTTGTATCCTTGAATAGTGAGCACAACACAAGAGTGACTTAGGCAGATTTTAACAGAAAGAGACCACGATGCAAATCTGCAATGTAGGAGACATTAACAAATTCTCCATATGATTGGAAGACTAACCAAATGGAGTAAGAACTCTGAGATCAGTTTTACCCTAAGGCCAACACTAGAACTCAACTTGTTTGATAGACTCAAAACAGGTGCTTTGTTCAAGGAGGTAGTTGACTTGCTGCCATCATATTGAAAGATATTTTAAAATTCTTCCCTTCCCTTTCCTTTTTCATTTTTTAACGAGCTTGACAAAGAACTAAAGCATGCTCGATGGTATTTTCATATTTAAAGAGTCTAAAAAACCTAGAAGAAAACTCCATACACCTATCCGTGGATTTTATATCGAGCCTGGATTGGTCTGTGCTCGGCGGTGTTTTCTTGCTTATAGAGTTGGAAAAACTTAAACAGTCCTCTATACACATACTCATGGATTTTAATATCGAGCCCAAGTAGGTTAATGCTCGCCGGTGTTTTCCTATTTATAGAGTCTGAAAAACTTAAACAATCCTCTTTTTACCCTCTCGTGGATTTCACATTGAGCTCGAGTAGGTGAGTGCTCGCTTGGTGTTTTCATGTTTAGAGAGCCTAAAAACCCTAAAGAAGGCTCCGAAAGGTCCTTTTTCATAAAGTTAGTCTCCTCCCCTAAAAAAGTGTAAAACAAAGGAAGAAGAACTCTTCTAGCACATACCAGAGTATACCTAGAGTATACCTTTTCCGTAATTTATCCACCAAGTCCCGGAAAAGGGGTAATTCTATACCTAAGTGGATGTCAGTTCAGTTATTTTAACGAGCTTGAAAAGACAACTATGCTTGGCAAACTTTTCCTATTTAAGGAGTCTGAAAAGGGCTTAAAAGAACTCTATAGGGATCTTTTCCGTAAAGGTTTAACGAGCCCAAAAAAGTAAACTCGTGACCTCCTTACTGTTTTTAACGAGCTAAAAGGAGATACAAAAAAATGCTCATAACTTTCTTACTGTTTTTAATGAGCTTGAAGTGAAGATGAAAGAAATGCTCATAGCCTCCTTACTGCTTTTAACGAGCTCGAAGGAAAGGTGGAATACTGCTCATAACCTATTTACTGTTTTTAACGAGCTCGAAGGAAAGGTGGAAGACTGATCGTAACCTACTTACTATTTTTAACGAGCTCGAATTAAAGGTAGAAGAATGCTCAAAATGGGAGGAGACGAGTGTCAGGGACATGCAAAACTAGCTCCAAGCGCATGGAACAAAGCTATGACTAATGCAAGGAACATGAGCAAGATAAGGACACTCAAGGTGTGTCTCCTCCAGGTAAAAGGTGTCAAATTGCGAAGGAAAAATGATATAGGGCTTAGCGGAAATGAGATCAGAGATGGAGGCTTATACAACGAGCTAAAAGCGTGGAAGTCGGCATCAGGCTCATTAGCACAAGCGAGATCATAAAAGATGCATATGCAACTTAAACACAAAGATGGGAGCTTTATCATGGATGGCCAGAAATATATGAGGAAGAAAAATATGAGGTTTCTTCTCAAAGTCATGGTAAATCTAAAAAGGCTCCCGAGCCTATGAGAAAAACTGAGCATGGGTACCAAAATGGCATAAGGGTGCTGACTAGGGTGACCCATGTTAGGTAGGCTCTACTCTCGGACTGGTGCATGATGCATACAGAGATGCCTATCACACCAATATCCAATAGGTTCGACCCTATGGCGAATTCGGATGGAAAAAGGTTCAAATGCAACATAACAGCGGGAAAGCCTAAACCTATATGCAAGGTTTCGAATATACCTAACAAGGTCACACAAGGTGTTGAAAGAGACCAGTAAGCAAGTATAAATCCAACTAAGAATCCTGTCTCCAAGAAACATTAGTACCAAGATCATATCTAAAACATATGTAAAGAAATACTTGATACAAGTCACTGTGGTAGAAATACTTTCAACTTCACTATCATCAATAGCAGGCATAAACAAGGCAGAGTTTTCAAATGAAGACTCTATGGTACCCAAGCCCGAGGACTTACAATCAACAAGATCGACTTTAGGATGAAGATCAAAGTTGAAAGACATGATGGAATCTGCAGAAACAAATTCATCATCACAGGAGTTGAAAATTCTAGAAGCAGAATCAAACACAACAGGAACACCAATTTGCGGATCTATAGGAGAGTCCAAAGACTCAACAGTAGGAAGATCAGACTTTAAGGTCAAACCCGGGCTGGACATAACTATGACTGGATCAACATCCAAATGAATGGTAGACTGTACTATGGACTCTAGGAAAACTTCATTGGAAGGAAGTATATCATCCCAGATAGAACACATATCTAAACATTCAGATGGAGGTGTCACTTGGTCAAAAGCTGGGACTAAATCCCAAGAAGGTAAGCATGAACTCAGAGACTTCTTCTTAGTAGCAGTTGAACTCAAGGAACAATATGCCACATAAGTCCCATGTGACATAGTGTTGCATAATGACAAGGGATCAAACTAGTCTATAGTTGGGTAATAAGGAGGATCAATGAATGTAAGTTGGTCGATAGTGACGATGCTTTCATTATGAGGAAAATGCATCGCACGAAAGAGTGTAGACACCACATCATGCATAGCATAAACGTAATCACGCCCGAGGATCATATCAAAGTCCATAGCATCCTTTAGAACCATAAAATGAACTAAGACTGTTTTTCCACCCAAAGTAACAAGTACCTGATGGAGGAATCTGATCGGTCGCTAGGTCTTCTATCAAAGGTCAACGGCCAATTAACAACTGGAATAAAATTAGGGAAACTCAAATCTCTCCAAGCATAATTGGACAAGATACTAACAGAAGCTCCTTCATCAACAATGCATCGGTAAACCATATGGTTCCCGATATCAACCTTTATCTGGAAAGGTGTTGAAGAAGGAAGACGAGGCTTAGCTAAACTATTCCAATCAAAGGAAACAGTCTTAGCACTTAGTAGGGGTTCACATGGCACAGATGAAGTGTCCCCTTTTTCAAAAACATCCAAACTAGTAATGCAGAAGACTTTCACAGTAGGTGCATCAATATTTGCAGGACTGATGGAATCGGTCGAAGATTGCATCGATTCGATCACTTCACTCTCCAAAGAAAGAGTGGTGTTGACCAAAGATTGCATTGGTTCAACCACTTTATCAACCAAAGTTTGATCTGACTGTAGGGAATCTATAGACAACTCAGGAACAAAGGTTCCTTCAGACATGCACCACACTTTCCGTGCCTCTGGAATGGCAAAGCATTGGTGAGTAAGGTGATCTCCCTTACAAAGTTTACAAGGTAACTTTGGTGTCCGTCCTATAGGTTGAGACTCCTTTACAATGTCAATACTCTCAACATGACTAGCATTAGTTGACAGCTGGCCCCCAGCATGACTTGCAGTGGCTGGTTGCTCAGAAGCAAAAGACTTTTGAACTAAGGACCACACTTTTTGCACTTCTAGAAGTACAGGGAACAAGTAAGTAAGGTTGTCTCCCTCACAAAACTTACAAGGGAATTTAAGATTCTGTTTGTTGGGTTTGTCGACAATGTCAACTCCCTCGGCATGACTTGTAGTGGCTGATCTGGTGTCTCCAATATGACTCACAAGAACTGGTGACTTGTCATTAATATGACTAGTAGTGATCAATGATGTGTCCTCAACATGACTGACAGTGGTTGAAAACAAAATTTCAGTATGATTTTCAGTGACTAAAAGTTTTCTCCTAGAATGACCTCCAGAGGCTAGGTAGGTGCCCCCTGCATGATTTGTAGAGGCAGGGTGCTTGCCCCCACCATGACTTACAAAGGCTGGGTTGTTGCCCCCTTGTTTTGGCATCTTCTTCCCATTCTTCCTCTGTCTATTCCTTTTAGACTGCTGGTTACTAGTAGTGCAATTTCACCACATGAGGTAGAAGGACGAGGATAAGATGTTACTGGCAAGGGAGGCATAGGGTTCTGATGCTCTTGATTTGAGGTGCTTACAAAAGAAGTGTCAGGGGCATGCAAGGCATTCGGAGTGGAAAACAACCAAACTGGCATCCCTATGGTGAATCCAGGAAGATTCGGAGTAGCCATTAAGGGAGTGCCAATGTTTCCAATGAATGGAATAGCACAAGGATCCCCCAGAACAGGGGTAACTTGATTGGCACTCGCCAGAACGCTAGACATAGTTTCCTGCTCAAATGAACAAGAAGTTTTCTAAGGCAAACTAAGACAAGTAGAACAAATAGCATGCCACTAAAAAAGGTCCTAGGTAAATCAAACCAGGCAAACAAATGTCTTCTAGAGAAGAGTCTGGGATGATGAGGGCCCATAACAGATCAACGAAGGATAAAGAACAGTTACACGGGGTCCACAATACAATGAATAAGGGTGCAAGCGCTGGAATCACCCAACCGCCCTCCCAAAGACTTGCAAGGGATTTCCTCCCACATCTGTCCCAGGTACAACAGATATAACCCTTCGCTGTCACCTGTGTATGAACCTATGGTCAGATACTAAGGATACCACCACACCGAAAACTCCTGGGTGAATAGTCTCTGGTCGAATCAGAAGGCGTGGGCAGGGTAACTAAGCCTGAAACTCAAAAAAGTCCCCAAACGCAATCCAATCCTGGTATATGCTCAAAATAGAAAGTAGGAGGTGTATTCCCAACAATTTGATCTCACAAGACCTACTGCATAGATCCCAGGAAATTTTTGAATGGAGTGGGTTTACCTGTGATAGTCGAACTACGATTTTTGTGTAATGTGTGATCTTGGGTGGTTTAAGGCGTTTTAAACCCAAGATCCTAACCAAGACTAGTTGGTGTATAGTGTAACCTAGAAAAGAAAATGTTACTAGTACATTTTATTAGGGTTCATTTTAAAGATTACTTGCTTACTCAAAAAGGTAGTGGGTGTGTGAGAGTGGTTATAACAGAGATAGAATACTGAAATGAAATGTTTACCACTAAACAAATCTTTTCTTTTCAATGCAAGTCTTAAATATATGATCTAGAATGCATATGCAAATGCAATTTTTAATATTTCGAATGCAAAAAAGATAAAAATAAAGCCTAAATGTACAAAATTAAACTCAAAACCTAAGAATGCAGCTACTCAAGCAAATAGGTATACAAAAGAAAACTTGTTCTTTTTTAATGCAAATCACTCTTAAATCCTTTAAGCCACTTGCAAGGTACTCTACTCAGAAAATAAATCAAAATTCTTTTTATGGTTTTCAAAGGTAAGAAACAAAACTGAAATTGAAACTAACCTATTATCAAAGTAAAAGCAAAGAACTTTCAGATTTCCTTATTGAAACAGTAAAAGCTACCAATACGACTTTCAGAGTCTTATTGATGTAAGCATGCCAACCATTGGGAAAAGTGTACAAAAACTACTTTTAGACCCAAACAAAACAAATGAAATACAAAGAAGTATGGTTTGGTAAAGTCAGGTCTGCACATAAACAGTGCAAACAAGGTCTTGAAGAACAGCAAAGACACTTGAGCTTTCACTACAAGAAGAAAACTAAAAACATAAGGGAGGATAAGAAACCAATCTAAAGAGAAATTTCACTCAAATAGATACAAACAGGGTCAAGTAGACTCAATAGCTTTCAATCCAGTGGAAATGGAGCAAGCAGGTTCAGTCAAACTCAAATTAGGGTACAAAACACCAAACTGGTCCACAACCCCCCAACTTGGGTCAACAAGCCCCAAAAATTTCCAAACAAGCCCAAATTGATCAAAAGAGGTCCAAATCATGAACATAGGATCAGTACAAGGATAGGAAACCACTTAAAGTGGTTTAACTCAGACCTAGGGTCATCAGGGACCCCAAAAATGGAGCCACAATCCCCAAAATTGGGTCCAGAACCCAAAAACTCAAAAAATTCAAACCTGGATGTGTGCGCTACTGTGTATGAGGAATACCAGTGCCCATATCAGAGGTGGGCGCTATTGTACAGAGGAAAACTAGCGCATGGGCACTACTGTGCTTCACAACAGTAGTGCACAGGTGGGAAAAGTTGAAAAAATGGGGTTAAACCCCCCCAACTTGGGTCCACCAAGGTCTCAAAGGTCTAGGAAGGGTCTGTAAGAGCCAAGGAGGGTCAAACAAATCCTAAGAACTGATTGTAATCAAGAAATTGAACAAATACCTTCAAACAAAACTAAATAAATGACCTTGGATATCCCTAAGCAGTTAGGCTTTCCCCAGTGGAGTCACCATTCTGTTGGCGGGAAATACTACCCTATAATGAGGAAATGGACATTATCAACTTAAGGGAGTGACAGGTAAGCATACTAACTACATTACAGAGATGTTTATGAATGGAAATAGATTATAGATCTTGAGGACATACCTTTTGAACGAAGTTTGATCCTAGCTTTTGTCCAACCTTGCGCTCGATCCTCAAGTCAATCTCCTGTTCCATAAACCTGCAACACAAGTACCTTTCTCAGCGTATCTTGGCCAATATAATAATGATGAAATTGAACAATGATTCAAACATCGAGCATTAACCAATATGATCCAAATAAACACATAATCCAATAAGTACTTGATTTGGGACGAGAAAGATGCTTGAACCTTTTATTGTCAAAAACACGTGAATGATACAAAGTATACCTGACTTTGTAGCATGCTCATGCATCCTGATCCTCGGCTCCTGCTCTTCTTTGGCTTGGAAATATTCCAGCAAAACCTCCTCCAATACAAGCTTCTCTTATGAAAGAGTCTTTCTATAGCTCTCATGTCTAACTCCTCTCTTTAATCCTCCTTGTATTTATAAGACAAGGGAGGCAGTTCAAGTCAAGAGGTGGTTGTAGGGGAAGTTGGGGAAGTTGGGAAACCAACTGCAACTAATCCCCATTCGTCAAATTAATTATTTTTTTATCATATTTTAAGGTGTGCGCTACTATTTCACAGTGGAGTAGTGCCCAGGACACAACTATAGTGTTTTATAACAAGCGTTCACCACTTTTTAGATGCTGTGCGCTAGTCTACTGCATAGGAGTAGCGCCCATGATGAGGTGTGCGCTATTATTGTACACTGGAGTAGAGCACATGCGCTAGTTTATTAAGATAGAGTAGCACCCATGTCTCAAAATGATGTTTTTTAGGGTTTTTCTAGCTTGCAAGGAGGTGGAGTAGGTCAAGGTGTCATCTAAGGTCATCATGCTCCTCCATCCAAGTTGTCCGTTTGTGTGATCAACAGCTCAAGGTGATCACAGACGGAGAGGTATAGATTTGACCTATAACACCTTCATAATAACTAACTGGTGTTCCCATTTTAATTAATTGACAGACATGATTAGAACAAGAAAAAGCGGAAAAGATATTGCGGGGCTGTTTTTTTTAGAATATTTTATTATGGTTTGCACAATCTACAATCGGCATTGCTGGTTGCAGAATTGCGGAAGTACATATTTCGAATTGAGCATTTTATTGTTTCCGCATAAAAAATAAAAATAAAACAAGAGTTCTTCAACAATTTTATTGGATCCAAAGCATGGAAAAATGAGAGTGAATACATCAATCAATCAAACCCATAACCAAGATGAAAGAATTGGAGATTACGTCCAAAAATTAGTAACTGGGGATTCCATTTTATTAATAGTATGGATCTAAGCATAAGCTAAGTTCTAACATATAAAAGCTGTTTGTCGCGACTTCCGTTACCCGACAAGAAGGATCTCCCGCATCTTCGTTTAGTGGATAATTGTGAACACGTTTATCGAGCAATTACCTATATCCAGAATGGAGAACGCAAGAAGGATCCACCGACCCTTATTTCAGTTGAGAACTGTTATGAAAAGAATACGGGGAAGAAGAAGGGTCGCTTGCCACTTCATTCATGAGGGAATTGTAAAATTATTGAACCTACGAAGGATAGACCATCAATTCATTTATATCCAAAATGGTGAACACTGGAAGAATACTGACCACAACAAGTGTCGACCAACCCTTCATTTATGATTTACATCTAGGGTTTCCATCCAAGATTTGATCATTTCATCAAAATTGAACCGGGTCGCAGAAAACTCCAGGAATTGCTTGGTAAAACGTTGTTAGCCGGTGGAGAAAAGCAAATCCGTTGACAGGATAAAAAAATCGTAGTGAAATCCATTCGCAGAGGGTGAAATTATAGGTTTGAAAATGGTGAAAAAAGATAATTAATTTTGAAATACTTAACAAAATATTACTAGAAAAATCAATCTGGATCGTAGATCTTAAAGAAATCCCCGGAAAAGATTAGAAAAAGAAAAAGTGGAAAAGAAATTGTGGGTGTGTTTTTTTGAAAATGTTTTATTTTGGTTTGTGCAATCTGCAATACGCATTGCGTGTTGCGGAATTACAGAAGTACATATTTCGAATTGAGAATTTTATTTTTCCGCAATCCACGGTGGAGAATGCGGAGATGGAAAATTATAGGGAAAATTTGACCTTTATGCAATTCACATTGAGGGTTGTGGAATGCGGGTTCTGAAAAGGAAAATGTGATTTCATTTTTTAGTTGTGTTTCTGATTTCTGCAATCTTCATTCCGGATGCAAAACTGTGGAAGGAAATATTTCCCAAAAAAAAAAATGATGTTCCGCAATGCGGATTGCGGATTGCAAAAAATATGTATTTCAAAGGAAAAAATTAATCTTTCCGAACCTCTCAAAATGCAAAAAAAAATGAGTTATTCAAAAAATTTATTGGATCCAAAGCATGGAAAAGTGAGAATGAATATGTCAATCAATCAACCCCATAATCAAGATGAAATAATTTGAGATTACCTCTAGAAATTAGTAACTGGGGCTTCCATTTTATTAATAGTAGGGATCCGAGCATAAGCTAAGTTCCAACATATAAAAAATGCTTGTCCCGACTTTTGTTTCCGGACAAGAAGGATTAGTCGCACCTTCCTTTAGTGGATAATTGTGAACATGTTTATCCAGCAATTCCCTATATCTTGAATGGAGAATGCAAGAAGCATCGACCCATCCTTCTTTCAGTCCAGAATTATTATGAAAAGAATACGGGGAAGAAGAATGGTCAGTCGCCCCTTCATTTTTGAGGGAATTGTAAAATTATTGAACCTATGAAGGATAGACCATTAATTAATTATTATCCAAAATGGTGAGCACTGGAAGAATACTGACCACAACAAGGATCAACCAACCCTTAAGTTATGATTTCCAACTAGGATGTGATCATTTCATCGAAATTGAACTCGGTCATAGAAGACACCACGAATTGATTGGTAAAAAGATGTTAGTTGATGCAGAAAAGCAAGTTCGTTGACAGGATAAAAAATCACAGTGAAATCCATTCGTAGAGGGTGAAATTATAGGTTTGAAAATCGTAAGAAAAGATAATCAATTTCAAAATAATTAACAAAATATTACTTGAGAAATCAATCTAGATCATAGATCTCAAAGAAATCGACGAAAAAGATTCGAACAAGAAAAAGCGGAAAAGAAATTGTGGGGGAGTTTTTTTGAAAATGTTTTATTCTTGTTTCCACAGTCTGCAATCCGCATTGCGGGTTGCGGAATCGCGGAAGTAAAGATTTTAAATTTTGGAATTTATTGTTGCCGCAATCTGTCGTCGGGAATGCAGAGCAAGAAAATTATAGGGAAAATTCGACCTTTCCCCAATTCGCATTGCGGGTTGCGGAATGCAAATTTAGAAAAGGAAAATGTGATTTCATTTTTAGTTGGGTTTCCGATTTCCGCAATCCGCATTGCGGAATGCGAAAATGCAGAAGGAAATATTTCAAAACTAAAAAAAAAGACGTTCCGCAATACGCATTGCGGAAACAATGTATTTCAAAGGAAAAAACTAAGCTTTCTACAACTCTAAAAATGCAGAAAAAAAATGTGTTATTCAACAATTTTATTGGATCTAAAGCATGGAAAAGTGAGAATGAATACATCAATCAATCAACCCCGTAATGAATATGAAAGAATTGGAGATTACCTATAGAAATTAGTAACTAGGGATTCCATTTTATTAATAGTAGGGATCGGGGCATAAGCTAAGTTCTAACATATAAAAATAAATTGTCCCAACTTTCGTTTCCCGACAAGAAGGATCTAGCACACCTTCGTTTAGTGGAGAATTGTGAACACGTTTATCTAGAAAATCCCTATATCTAGAATGGAGATAGCAAGAAGGATCAACTGACCCTTCTTTCAGTCGATAATTATTATGAAAATAATAGGGGGAGAAGAAGGGTCACACGCCCCCTCATGTATGAGGGAATTATAAAATTATTCAACCTACGAAGGATAAATCGTCAATTCATTTATATCCAAAATGGTGAACACTGGAAGAATATTGACCACAACAAGGGTTGGCTGACCCTTCATTTACAATTTCCATCCATGGTTTCCATACAGGATTTGATCATTTCATTGAAATTGAACTAGGTCATGGAAGACTCCAGGAATTGCTTGGTAAAAAGCTGTTAGCTGCTACAGAAAAGCAAATCCATTGACAGGATAAAAAGATCACTGAAATCTGTTCGCAGAGGGTGATATTCAAGGTTTGAAAATGATAAAAAAAGATAATTAATTTTGAAATATTTAACAAAATATTACTAGAGAAATCAATCTGGATCGTAGATACCAAAGAAATAGATGAACAAGATTAGAACAAGAAAAAGAGGAAAAGAAATTGTAGGTTGTCGGAATTGCAGAAGTACAGATTTTGAATTGAGCATTTTATTGTTTCCGCAATCCATATTCGGGAATGCAGAGCTAGTATATTATAGGAAAAATTTGACCTTTACACAATTCGCATTGCGGGTTCTGGAATGCGGGCCCAGAAAACAAAAATGAGATTTCATTTTTTAGTTGGGTTTCCAATTTCCGCAATCGACATTCCGGAAAGTGAAATGCGGAAGGAAAGAGTTCAAAACTTAAAAAAAAGGGACGTTCTGCAATCTGCATTGTGTATTGCGGATTGTGGAAACGATGTATCTCAAAGAAAAGAACTAAGCTTTTTGCAACTCTCGAAATGCAGAAAAACAAGAGTTATTCAACAATTTTTTTGGATCCAAAGCATGGAAAAGTGAGAATGAATACATCAATCAATAAAACCCATAATCAAGATCAAAGAATTGGAGATTACCTCCATAAATTAGAAACTAGTGCTTCCATTTTATTCATAGTAGGGATCCGGGCATAAGCTAAGTTCTAACATATAAAAATTGTTTGTCGCAACCTCCGTTTCCTGACAAGAAGGATCGCCCGCACCTTTGTTTAGTGGATAATTGTGAACACGTTTATCCAGCAATTCCCTATATCCATAATGGAGAACACAAGAAGGATCCACCGACCCTTATTTTAGTCGAGAACTATTATGAAAAGAATACAATGCAGAAGAAGGGTCGCTCTCCCCTTCATTCATGAGGGAATTGTAAAATTATTGAACCTACAAAGGATAGACCATCAATTCATTTATATCCAAAATGGTGAACACTGGAATAATACTGACCACAACAAGTGTCGAGCAACCCTTCATTTACGATTTCCATCCAGGATTTGATCATTTCATCAAAATTGAACTGGGTTGCAGAAGGCTCCAGGAATTGCTTGGTAAAACGTTGTTAGCTGGTGGAGAAAAGCAAATCCGCTGACAAGATAAAAAATCGCAGTGAAATCCGTTCGGAGAGGGTGAAATTATAGGTTTGAAAATGGTAAAAAAAAAATTAATTTTGAAATACTTAACAAAATATTACTAGCGAAATCAATCTGGATCATATATCTCAAACAAAGCCACGGAAAAGATTAGAACAAGAAAAAGCAGAAAAGAAATTGTGGGGGTGTTTTTTTGAAAATGTTTTATTTTGGTTTCTGCATCCGCAATATGCATTGCAGGTTATGGAATTACGGAAGTACAGATTTCGAATTAAGAATTTTATTTTTCCCACAATCCACAGTCGAGAATGCAGAGATGGAAAATTATAGGGAAAATTTGACCTTTTCGTAATTCACATTGAGGGTTGCGGAATGCAGGTTCTGAAAAGGAAAATGTTATTTCATTTTTTAGTTGGGTTTCCAATTTCCACAATCTGCATTGCGGAATGAGTAACTACGGAAGGAAATATTTCAAAAATTAAAAAATGAGGTTTCGCAATCCGCATTGATGCAGATTGCGGATTGTGGAAAATATGTATTTCAAAGGAAAAAACTAATCTTTCCAAACCTCTCAAAATGAAGAAAAAAAATGAGTCATTCAACAATTTTATTGGATCCAAAACATGGAAAAGTGAGAATGAATATGTCAATCAATCAACCCCATAATCAAGATGAAATAATTTGAGATTACCTCTAGAAATTAATAAATGGGGCTTCCATTTTATTAATTGTAGGGATTCGAGCATAAGCTAAGTTCCAATGTATAAAAAATGCTTAACCGACTTTCGTTTCCTGACAAGAAGGATCGGTCGCACCTTCCTTTACTAGATAATTGTGAACATGTTCATCCAGCAATTCCCTATATCTAGAATGGAGAATGCAAGAAGGATCGACCGATCCTTCTTTCAGTACTGAATTATTATGAAAATAATATGGGGAAGAAGAAGGGTCACCCACCCCTTCATTTTTGAGGGAATTGTAAAATTATTGAACTTATGAAGGATAGACCGTTAATTCATTTATATCCAAAATGGTGAACACTGGAAGAATACTGACCACAACAAGGGTCGACCAACCCTTCATTTACGATTTCCATCCAGGGTTTCCATCTAGGATGTGATCATTTCATCGAAATTGAACTAGGTAACGGAAGACACCACGAATTGCTTGGTAAAAAGCTGTTAATTGGTGGAGAAAAGCAAGTTCTTTGACAGGATAAAAAATCGCAGTGAAATCCATTCGAAGAGGGTGAAATTATACGTTTGAAAATGGTAAAAAAAGATAATTAATTTTGAAATAATTAACAAAATATTACTTGCGAAATCAATCTAGATCATAGATCTCAAAGAAATCAACGAAACAAATTAGAACAAGAAAAAGTGGAAAAGAAATTGCGGGGAATTTTTTGTGAAAATGTTTTATTTTGGTTTCGTAATCTGCAATCCGCATTGCTGGTTGCGGAATTGCGGAAGTACAGATTTCAAATCGAGCATTTTATTTTTTCTGTAATATGCAGTCGAGAATTAGGAGCTGCAAAATTATAGGGAAAACTAGAGCTTTCCACAATTCGGATTGCGGGTTGCAGAATGCGGGTTTGGAAAAGGAAAATGCGATTTCATTTTTAATTGGGTTTGCGATTTCCGCAATCCGCATTGCGGAGTGTGGAAATGCAAAAGAAAAAATTTCAAAACTCAAAAAAAGGGACGTTCCAAAGTGGTTTGCGGTTTGCAGAAATGATGTATTTCAAAGGAAAAAACTAAACTTTCTGCAACTCACAAAATGCAGAAAAACAAGAGTTATTCAACAATTTTATTGGATCCAAAGCATGGAAAAAATAAAATGAATGCATCAATCAATCAACCGCATAATCAAGATGAAAGAATTGAAGATTACCTCTATAAATTAGTAACTAGGGCTTCCATTTTATTAATAGTAGGGATCAAGCCATAAGCTAAGTTCTAAGATATAAAAAAAAATTGTCCCAACTTTCGTTTCCCGACAAGAAGGATCGCGTGCACATTTTTTTAGTGGATAATTGTGAACACGTTTATACAACAATTCCCTATATCCATAATGGAGAACGCAAAAAGGATCGACCGACCCTTATTTCAGTCGATAATTATTATGAAAATAATACGGGGCAGAAAAAGGGTTGCGTGCCCCCTCATTTATGAGGGAATTATAAAATTATTCAACCTACAAAGGATAGATCATCAATTCATTTATATCGAAAATGGTGAACACTGGAAGAATACTGACCACATCAAGGGTTGACCGACCCTTCATTTACAATTTCCATCCATGGTTTCCATATAGGATTTGATCATTTCATTGAAATGGAACTGGGTTGTGGAAGACTCTAGGAATTGCTTGGTAAAAATCTCTTAGTCGGTGCAAAAAAGCAAATCCATTGACAGAATAAAAAATATCACTGAAATCCGTTCACAGAATGTGATATTCAAGGTTTGAAAATTATAAAAAAAGATAATTAATTTTGAAATACTTAACAAAATATTACTAGCGAAATCAATCTGGATTGTAGATCTCAAAGAAATCGATGAACAAGATTACCACAAGAAAAAGCAGAAAAGAAATTGTGGGTTGCGGAATTGCAGAAGTACAGATTTCAAATTGAGCATTTTATTGTTTCCTCAATCCTTATTCAGGAATGCAGAGCTTGTAAATTATAGGGAAACTTCGACCTTTACGCAATTCGCATTGTGGGTTGCGGAATGCGTGTTCAGAAAAATAAAAATGAGATTTCATTTTTTAGTTGGGTTTCCGATTTCCGCAATCAGCATTGCGGAAAGTGAAATGCGGAAGGAAAGAGTTCAAAACTAAAGAAAAGGAAGTTCTGCAATCTGCATTGCGTATTGCAGATTTCGGAAATGTTGTATCTCAAAGGAAAGAACTAAGCTTTCCGTAACTCTTGAAATGCATAAAAATAAGAGTTATTCAACAATTTTTTTGGATCCAAAGCATGGAAAAGTGAGAATGAATACATCAATCAATAAACCCCATAGTCAAGATGAAAGAATTGGAGATTACCTCCAGAAATTAGAAACTAGTGCTTCCATTTTATTAATAGTGGGGATCTGGGCATAAGCTATGTTCTAACATATAAAAAAATGTTTGTCCCGACTTCCATTTCCTGACAAGAAGGATCGACTGCACCTTTGTTTAGTGGATAATTGTGAACACGTTTATCCAGCGATTCCCTATATCCGGAATGGAGAATGCAAGTAGGATCGAACGACTCTTCTTTCAGTCGAGAACTATTATGAAAAGAATAAGGGGCAGAAGAAGGGTCGCCGTCCCTTTCATTTATGAAGGAATTGTAAAATTATTCAACCTCAAAGGATAGACCGTCAATTCATTGATATCCAAAATGGTGAACATTGGAAGAATACTAACCACAACAAGATTCAACCAACCCTTCATTTATGACTTCCATCCACGATTTGATCATTTCATTGAAATTGAACTGGGTTGCAGACGACTCCAGGAATTGCTTGGTAAAAAGATGTTAGCCAGTGGGGAAAATCAAATTCGTTAACAGGATAAAAAATCACAGTGAAATCTGTTCGCAGAGGGTGAAATTCAAAGTTTGAAAATGGCAAAAAAAGATAACTAGTTTTGAAATACTTAACAAAAACATTACTAGCGAAATCAATCTGGATCGTAGGCCTCAAAGAAATCGTCGGACAAGATTAGAACAAGAAATGTCGAAAATAAATTGGGGGGATGTTTTTTTGAGAATGTTTTATTCTTGTTTCCGCAATCTGCAATCCACATTGCAGGTTGTGGAATTGCGGAAGTACAGATTTCGAATTTTTCAATTTATTGTTTCCGCAATCCACAGTTGGGAATGCAGAGTTGGAAAATTATAGGGAAAATTCGACCTTTCCACAATTCGCATTGCAGGTTGCGGAATGCAGGTTCAGAAAAGGAAAATGTGATTTCATTTTTTAGTTGAGTTTTCGATTTCTGCAATCCGCATTGCAGAATGCGAAAATGTGGAAGGAAATATTTCAAAACTAAAAAAAGGACGTTCCGCAATACGCATTGCGGATTGCGGAAATGATGTATTTCAAAGGAAAAAACTAAGCTTTCCGCAACTCTCAAAATGCAGAAAAAGAAAGGTTATTCAACAATTTTATTTGATGTAATGCATGGAAAAGTGAGAATGAATACATCAATCAATCAACCCCATAATCAAGAAGAAATAATTGGAGATTACATCTAGAAATTAGTAACCAGGGCTTCCATTTTATTAATAGTAGTGATCCACCCATAATCTAAGTTCTAACATATAAAAAATGTTTGTCCCGACAAGAAGGATCGATCGCACCTTCGTTTAGTTTATAATTGTGAACACTTTTATCCAGCAATTGCCTATATCGAGAATGGAGAACAAAAGAAGGATCGATCGACCCTTCTTTCAGTCGAGAACTATTATGAAAAGAATACAGGGCAGAAGAAGCATTGCCCATCTCTTCAATTATGAGGGAGTTATAAAATTATTGAACCTACGAAGGATAGACCGTCAATTCATTTATGTCCAAAATGATGAAAAATTGAAGAATACTGACCACAACAAGGGTCAACCAACCCTTCATTTATGATTTCCATCCAGTATTTCCATCGAGGATTTGATCATTTCATCCAAATTGAACCGGGTCGCATAAGACTCTAGGAATTGCTTGGTCAAAACTTTTTAGCCGATGGAGAAAAGCAAATACGTTGACAGGAAACAAAATCGCAGTGAAATTTGTTCATAGAGGGTGAAATTATAGGTTTGAAAATGGTAAAAAAAAGATAATTAATTTTGAAATACTTAACAAAAGATTACTAGCGAAATCAATCTGGATCGTAGATCTCAAAGAAATCGACGGAAAATATTAGAAAATGAAAAAGCATAAAAGAAATTGCGGGGGTGTTTTTTTGAAAATGTTTTTTTTTGTTTATGCAATCCGCATTGTGGGTTGCAGAATTGCGGAAGTACCAATTTTGAATTGCGCATTTTATTGTTTTTGTAATCCGCAGTTGGGAATGCAGAGCTAGAAAATTATAGGGAAAATTCAACCTTTCCACAATTCCCATTGCGGGTTGCAGACTGCAGGTTCAGAAAAGGAAAATGTGATTTCATATTTAAGTTCGGTTTCTGATTTCCGCAATCCGGATTGCAGAATGCAGAAATGCGGAAGGAAAGATTTCATAACTAGAAAAAAGGACGTTCCGCAATCCACATTGTGGATTTCGGAAACGATGTATTTCAAAGGAAAAAACTAAGCTTTCCGCAACTCTCAAAATGCATAAAAACAAGAGTTATTCAACAATTTTATTGGATCCAAAGCATGGAAAAGTGAGAATGAATACATCAATCAATCAAACGCCATAATCAAGATGATAGAATTGGAGATTACCTCCAGAATTTAGTAACTGGGGCTTCCATTTTATTAATAGTAGGGATCCGGGCGTAAGCTAAGTTCTAACATATAAAAATGTTTGTCTAGACTTCCGTTTTCCGACAAGAAGGATTGATCACACCTCCGTTTAGTGGATCATTGTGAACACGTTTATTAGACGATTCCCTATATGCAGAATGGAGAACACAAGAAGGACCGACCGACCATTCTTTCAATGGAGATATATTCTGAAAAGAATACGGGACAGAAGAAGGGTCTCCAGCCCCTTCATTTATGAGGCATATGTAAAATTATTCATCCTACGAAGGATAGACCATCAATAAATTTATATCCAAAATGGTGAACACTGGAAGAATACTGACGACAACAAGGATCGGTCGACCGTTCATTTACGATTTCCATCCAGGGTTTCCATCCATGATTTGAGCATTTAATCGAAATTGAACCGGGTCGTGGAAGAATCCAAGAATTTGTTGGTAAAAAGTTGTTAGACGGTGGAGAAAAGTAAATACGTTGACAGGATAAAAAATCACAGTGAAATCTTTTCGCAGAGGGTGAAATTCAAGGATTGAAAATGGTAAAAAAAGATAATTAATTTTGAAATACTTAACAAAATAATACTACCAAAATCAATATGGATCGTAGATCTCAAAGAAATCAATGGACAAGATTAAAACAAGAAAAAGTGGAAAAGAAATTGCGGGGCTTTTTTTTAAAATGTTTTATGCTTGTTTCCGCAATCCGCAATCCTCATTGCGGGTTGCGGAGTTAAGGAAGTACATATTTCGAATTGAGCATTTTTTTGTGCACAATCTGCAGTCGGAAACGTTGAGCTAGAAAATTATAGGGAAAATTTGACCTTTCTAGAATTGGTATTGCGGGTTGCGGAATGCGGGTTCAGAAAAAGAAAAATGCGATTTCATTTTTTAGCTAGGTTTCCAATTTGCTGCAATCCGCATTAAGGAATGTGGAAATCCAGAAGGAAAGATTTCAAAACTAAAAGAAAGGATGTTCTGCAATCCGCATTCCGGATTGTGGATTGCGGAAACGATGTATTTCAAAGGAAAAAACTAAGCTTTCCGCAAATCTCAAAATGCAGAAAAACAAGAGTTATTCAACAATTTTATTGGATCCAAAGCATGGAAAAGTGAAAATGAATACATCAATCAATCAACCCCATAATCAAGATGAAAGAATTGGAAATTACCTCCAGAAATTAGTAACTGGGGATTCCATTTTATTAATAGTAGGGATATGGGCATCAGCTAAGCTCTAACATATAAAAACTGTTAGTTCCAACTTCCGTTTTCAGACAAGAAGGATCGGTTGCACGTTCGTTTAATGGATAATTGTGAACACGTTTATCCAACAATTCCCTATATCCAGAATGGAGAATGCAAGAAGGATCAACCAACCCTTATTTTACTCAAGAACTATTATGAAAAGAATACGGGGAAAAAGAAGGGTCTCTCTCCCCTTCATTTATGCGAGAATTGTAAAATTATTCAAACTACGAACGATAGACAATCAATTCATTTATATCCAAAATGGTGAACACTGGAAGAATACCAACCAAAAAAAGGGTCCACCGACCCTTCATTTACGATTTCCATCCAGGGTTTCCATCTAGGATTTGGTCATTTCATCGAAATTGAACCGGGTCATGGAAGACTCCAGGAATTGCTTGGTAAAAAGTTGTTAGCCGATGGAGAAAACAAAGTCCGTTGCCAAGATAAAATACAGCAGTGAAATCCGCAGAGGGTGAAATTCAAGGATTGAAAATGGTAAAAAAAGATAATTAATTTTGAACTACTTAACAAAATATTACTAGAGAAATCAATCCGGATCGTATATCCCAAAGAAATCGATGAACAAGAAAAAGCGAAAAGAAATTGCCGGGGTGTTTTTTTTAAATGTTTTATTTTGGTTTCCGCAATCCGCAATCCCCATTGTGGGTTGCAGAATTGCGGAAGTATAGATATCGAATTGAGCATTTTATTGTTTCCGCAATACACAGTAGGGAATGCAGTGATGGAAAATTATAGGGAAAATTCGACCTTTCTGCAATTAGCATTGCGGGTTGCGGAATGCGGGTTTGGAAAAGGAAAATGCGATTTAATTTTTTAGTTGGATTTCTGATTTCCATAATACGCATTGTAGAAAGCGGAAATGCGGAAGGAAAGAGTTCAAAAATAAATAAATAAAGATGATCCACAATCCATATTTCGGATTGCGGATTACATAAATGATGTATTTTAAGGAGAAAACTAAACTTTCTGCAACTCTCAAAATGGAGAAAAACAAGAGTTATTCAATAATTGTATTGGATCCAAAGCATGGAAAAGTGAGAATGAATACATCAATCAATAAATCCCATAATCAAGATGAAAGAATTGGATATTACTTATAAAAATTAGTAATTGAGGCTTCAATTTTATTAATAGCAAGAATCCGGGCATAAGCTAAGTTCTAACCTATCCCGACTTGCGTTTCTCGAGAAGAAGGATCGACCGCAACTTTGTTTAGTGGATACTTATGAACACATTTATCCAGCAATTCCCTATATCCAGAATGGAGAATGCAAGAAGGATCAACAGACCCTTCTTTCAATCGAGAAATATTATGAAAAGCATATGGGGCAGAAGAAGGGTCACTCGTCCCTTCATTTATGAGGGAATTGTAAAATTATTCAACCTACAAAGGATAGATCCTCAATTAATTTATATCCAAATTGGTGCACACTAGAATAATATTGATCACAACAAGGGTCATCCGACCCTTCATTTACGAGTTCCATCTAGGGTTTCCATCCAGGATTTGATCATTTCATCGAAATTGAATCGGGTCACGAAAGACTCCTAGATTTCCTTGGTAAAAAGCTGTTAGCCAGTGGAGAAAAGAAAATCCGTTGAGAGGATAAAAAATCTCAGTGAAATCTGCTTGCAAAGGGTGAAATTCAAGATCCTAAAAATGTTAAAAAAAGATAATGAATTTTTAAACACTTAACAAAAATATTCCTAGCGAAATCAATCCAGATTGTAGATATCAAAGAAATCGACGGACAATATTAGAACAACAAAAAATAGAAAAGAAATTGCGGGGGTGTTTTTTGAAAATGTTTTATTTTCATTTACGCAAACCACAATCCGCATTGCAGGTTGCGGAATTGCAGAAGTCAAGATTTCAAATTGAGCATTGTATTGTTTCCGCAATCCGCAGTCGAGAATGCAGAACTCAAAAATTATAGGGAAATTTTGACCTTTCCGCAATTCGCATTGTGGGTTACGGAATGTGGGTTCGGCAAAGGAAAATGCAATTTAAATTTTTAATTGGGTTTCCAATTTCTGGAATCCTCATTGCGGAATGCGGAAATGAGGAAGGAAATATTTCAAAACTAAAAAAAAAGGATGTTCTGCCATTCGCATTGTGGATTGCAGATTGCGGAAACGATGTATTTCAAAGGAAATAACTAAGCTTTTCGCAACTCTCAAAATGCAAAAAAATAACAGTTATTCAACAATTTTAATGGATCCAAAGCATGGAAAAGTGAGAATGAATACATCAATCAATCAACCCCATTATCAAGATGAAGGAATTGGAGATTACCTCCAGAAATTAGTAATTGGGGCTTCTAGGTTATTCAATAGTAGGGATTTGGGCATAGGCTAAGTTCTAACATATAAAAAATGTTTGTCCCGACTTCCTTTTCCCAACAAGAAGGATCAGGCATACCTTCATTTAGTTGATAATTGTGAACACATTTATCCAACAATTCCCTATATCCAGAATGGAGAATGCAAGAAGGATTTACCGAACCTTCTTTCAGTCAAAAACTATTATGAAAAGAATACATTGCAGAAGAAGGTTCCCCGCCCCTTCATTTATGAGGGAATTGTAAAATTATTCAACCTATGAAGGATAGAACATCAATTCATTTATATCCAAAATGGTGAATACTGGAAGAATACTAACCATAACAAGGTTCGATCGACCCTTCATTTATGATTTCCATCTAGGATTTGATCATTTCATCGAAATTGAACCAGGTTGCGGAAGACTCTAAGAATTGCTTGGTAAAAAGTTGTTAGCCGATGGAGTAACGAAAATATGTTGACAGGATAAAAGATTGTAGTGAAATACGTTCACAGAGGTTGAAATTACAGAATTGAAAATGGTAAGAAAAGATAATTAATTTTGAAATACTTAACAAAATATTACTAGTGAAATTAATCTGGAATGTAGATCTCAAAGAAATCGACGAACAAGATTAGAACAAGAAAAAGCAGAAAAGAAATTACAGGGGTGTTTTTTTTTAAATGTTTTATTTTGGTTTCCGCAATCCGCATTGCGGGTTGCGGAATTGAGGAAGTACAGATTTCGAATTGATCATTTTATTGTTTCCGCAATCCATAGTCAGTAATGCAGAGTTGGAAAATTATAGGGAAAATTTGACCTTTCCACAGTTTGCATTGCGGGTTGTAGAATGTGGGTTCGGAAAAGGAAAATGTGATTTCATTTTTTAGTTGGGTTTCTGATTTTTGTAATCCGCATTAAGGAATGCGGAAATGCGGAAGGAAATATTTCAAAACTAAAAAAAGGACGTTCTACAATCCGCATTGCAGATTGCATATTGCGGAAACGATGTATTTCTAAGGAAAAAACTAAGCTTACCGTAGCTCTCAAAATGCATAAAAACAAGAGTTATTCAACAATTTTATTGGATCTAAAGCATGGAAAACTGAGAATGAACACATCAATCAATCAACCCCATAATCAAGATGAAAGAATTGGAGATTAAATCTAGAAATTTGTAACTAGGGATTCCATTTTATTAATAGTAGGGATCTGGGCATAAGATAAGTTCTAACATATAAAAAATGTTTGTCCTAACTTTCGTTTCCCAACAAGAAGGATCAGTTGCACCTTTGTTTAGTCATTAATTGTTAACACATTTATCCATCAATTCCCTATATCTAGAATGGAGAACACAAGAAGGATTGACTAATCCTTCTTTCAGTTGAGAACTATTATGAAAAGAATATGGGGAAGAAGAAGGGTCTCTTGCCCCTTCATTTATGAGGGAATTGTAAAATTATTCAACCTCAAAGGATAGACCCTCAATTCATTTATATCCAAAATGGTGAACACTGGAAGAATAGTGACAACAACAAGGGTCAATCGACCCTTCATTTATAATTTCCATCCCAGATTTGATCATTTGATCGAAATTGAACTGGGTCGTGCAAGACTCCAGGAATTGATTGGTAAAATGTTGTTAGACGGTGGAGAAAAGAAAATCCGTTGACAGGATAAAAAAATGGCAGTTAAATCCATTCGCAGAGGGTGAAATTCAAGGTTTGAAAATGGTAAAAAAAATTAATTAATTTTTATAATACTTGACAAAAAGATTACTAGCAAAATCAATCTGGATCGTAGATATCAAAGAAATCGACCGATAATATTATAACAAGAAAAAGCGGAAAATAAATAATCTGGGGTGTTTTTTTTAAATGTTTTATTCTAGTTTCCGCAATCTGTAATCCACATTGTGGGTTGCGGAATTGCAGAATTCCAGATTTCGAATTGAGCATTTTATTTTTTCTGCAATCCGCAGTCGGGAATGAGGAGCTAGAAAATTATAGGGAAAATTTGACCTTTCTGTAATTCGCATTGCGGGTTAAGGAATGCGGGTTCGAAAAAGGAAAATGCGATTTCATTTTTTAGTTGGGGTTCCGATTTCCGCAATCCACATTAGGGAATGCGGAAATGCGAAAGGAAAGATTTCAAAACTAAAAAAAAGGACGTTCTGCAATCCACATTGCAGATTGCGGATTTCGAAAACGATGTATCTCAAAGGAAAAAACTAAGCTTTTTGCAACTCTCAAAAGGCAGAAAACAAGAGTTATTCAACAATTTTTTTGGATCCAAAGCATGGAAAAGTGAGAATGAATGCATCAATCAATCAACCCCATAATAAAGATGAAAGAATTGGAGATTACCTCTACAAATTAGTAACTGGGGATTTCATTTTATTAATAGTAGGGATCCGGGCATAAGTTAAGTTCTAACATATAAAAAATGTTAGTCTTGACTTTTGTTTCCCGACAAGAAGGATCAATTACACCTTCGTTTAGTGGATAATTGTGAACACATTTATCCAGCAGTTCCCTATATCTAGAATGGAGAGTGCAAGAAGGATAGACCGACCCTTCTTTCAGCCGAGAAGTATTATGAAAAGAATACGATGCAAAAGAAGGGTCTCCCACCCCTTCATTTATGAGGTAATTGTAAAATTATTCAACCTATGAAGGATAGACAATCAATTCATTTATATAAAAAATGGTGAACACTGGAAGAATACTGACCAGAACAAGGGTCGGCCGATCCTTCACTTACAATTTCCATCCAGGATTTGATCATTTCATCAAAATTCAAGTGGGTCCCAGAAGACTCCAGGAATTGCTTGGTAAAAAGCTGTTAGCCAGTGGAGAAAAGAAACTTTGTTGACAGGATAAAAAATCGAAGTGAAATCCGTTCGTAGAGGGCTAAATTCAAGGATTGAAAATGGTAAAAATAGATAATTAATTTTGAAATACTTAACAAAATATTACTAGTAAAATCAATCTGGATCGTATATCTCAAAGAAATCGATAGACAAGATTAGAATAAGGAAAAAAGGAAAAGAAATTGCGGGGGTGTTTTTTTTTAAATGTTTTATTTTTGTTTCCGCAATTAGCATTGTGGGTTGCGGAATTGCGGAAGTACATATTTCGAAATGAGAATTTTATTGTTTCCGCGATCCGCAGTGGGGAATATGAAGATGAAAAATAATAGGGAAAATTCGACCTTTCCACAATTCGCATTGCGAATTGCGGAATGCAAGTTCGGAAAAGGAAAATGTGATTCATTTTTTAGTTGGCTTCCCAATTTCCGTAATCCGCATTGAGGAAAGAGGAAATGCGGAAGGAAAGAGTTCAAAACTAATAAAAAAGATGTTCCACAATCACATTTCGGATTGCATCTTGTGGAAACGATGCATTTCAAAGGAGAAAAATAAGCTTTCTGGAACTCTCAAAATGTAGATAACAAGAGTTATTCAACAATTCTATTAGATCCAAAGCATGGAAAAGTGAAAATAAATACATCAATCAATGAACCCCATAATCAAGATGAAAGAATTGGAGATTACCTCTAGAAATTAGTAATTAGGGCTTCCATTTTATTAATAGCATAAATCCGGGCATATGCTAAGTTCTAGCATATAAAACGTGTTTGTCCAGACTTTTGTTTCTCGAGAAGAAGGATTGTTTGCACCTCATTTAGTGGACAATTGTGAACACGTTTTTCCAGCGATTCCCTATATCCAGAATGGATAATGCAAGATGGATCCACTGACCCTTCTTTCAGTCAAAAACTATTATGAAAAGAATACGGGGCAGAAGAAGGGTTACCCGCCCCTTCATTTATGAGGGAATTGTAAAATTATTCAACCTATGAAGGATAGACCGTCAATTCATTTATATCCAAAATGGTGAACACTGGAAGAATATTGACCACAACAAGGGTCGGTTGACCCCTCATTTACGAGTTCTATCTAGGGTTTCCATCGAGGATTTGATCATTTCATCAAAATTTAATTGGGTAGCTAAAGACACCAGGACTTGCTTGTTAAAAAGTTGTTAGTCAATGGACAAAAGGAAATCCGTTTACAGGATAAAAAATCTCAGTGAAATCCGTTCACAGAGGGTGAAATTCAAGGTTTGAAAATGGTAAAAAAAGATAATTATTTTTGAAATACCTAAAAAAATATTACTAGAGAATTCAATCCGGATCGTAAATCTCAAAAGAAATTGACGGACAATATTAGAACAAGAAAAAGCGGAACATAAATTGCGGGGGTGTTTTTTTAAATGTTTTATTTTGGTTTCCGCAATCTACTTTGCGGGTTGCGAAATTGCCGAAGTACACATTTTGAATTGAGCATTTTATTGTTTCCGCAATCCACTATCAGTAATGTGGAGCTGGAAAATTATACCTTTTCGCAATTTGCATTGTGGGTTGCGGAATGCGGCTTCGGAAAAGGAAAATGTGATTTCATTTTTTAGTTGGCTTTCCGATTTCCGCAATTTGAATTGCAGAAAGAGTAAATGCGGAAGGAAAGTGTTCAAAACTAAAAAAAGGACGTTCCGCAATCTGCATTGCATATTGTGGATTGCGGAAATGATGTATTTCAAAGGAAAAAAATAAGCTTTCTGCAACTCTCAAAATGCAGAAAAATAAGAGTTATTCAACAATTTTATTGGATCGAAAGCATGGAAAAGTGAGAATGAATACATCAATCAATCAACCCAGTAATCAAGACGAAATAATTGGAGATTACCTCTAGAAATTACTAACTGTGGATTAAATTGTATTAATAGTAGGGATCCGGGCATAGGCTAAGTTCTAACATATAAAAAATGTTTGTCCTGACTTTCGTTTCCCGACAAGAAGGATCGGTTGCACATCCGTTTAGTGAATAATTGTGAACACGTTTATCCAACAATTTCCTATATCTATAATGGATAACACAAGAAGGATCCACCGACCCTTCTTTCCGTCGAGAACTATTATGAAAATAATATAGGGTAGAAGAAGTGTCTCGTGTCCCTTCATTTATGAGGGAATTGTAAAATTATTCAACCTATGAAGGATAGATCGTGAAATCATTTTATCCAAAATGGTGAACACTGGAAGAATATTAACCACAACAAGGGTCGGTCGAGTCTTCATTTACTAGTTTCATCTAGGGTTTCCATCTAAGATTTGATCATTTCATCAAAATTTAATCAGGTCACGAAATACTCCAGGTATTGCTTGGTAAAAGGTTGTTAGCCAATGGAGAAAAGAAAATCCGTTGACAAGATAAAAAAATCGCAGTGAAGTCTGTTAATAGAGGGTGAAATTCAAGGTTTGCAAATGGTAAAAAAATATAATTAATTTTGAAATACTTAACAAAATATTACTAGAGAAATCAATCTGGATCGTAGATCTCAAAGAAATCGACTGACAAAATTAGAACAAGAAAAAATGGAAAAGAAATTGTGGGTGTGTTTTTTTTAAATGTTTTATTTTGGTTTCTGCAATCCTCATTGTAGGTTGTAGAATTTTAGAAGTACAGATTTCAAATTGAGCATTTTATTGTTTCTGCAATCCGCAGTCAGGAATATGGAGCTGGAAAATTATAGGGAAAATTCTACCTTTCCGCAATTCACATTGCGGGTTGCGAAATGCGAGTTCGGAAAAGGAAAATGTGATTTCATTTTTAGTTGGGTTTCCGATTTCCGCAATCCGCATTGTAGAAAGAGTAAATGTAGAAGGAAAGTGTTCAAAACTAAAAAAAGAACGTTCTACAATCTTCATTGCACATTGCGGATTGCATAAATGATGTATTTCAAAAAAAAAAAAAAAAAGCTTTCTGTAACTCTCAAAATGCAGAAAAACAAGAGTTATTCAACAATTTTATTGGATCGAAAGAATGGAAAAGTGAGAATGAATACATCAATCAATCAACCCCATAATCAAGATGAAAGAATTGGATATTACCTATAAAAATTAGAAACTGGGGATTACAATTTATTAATAGTACGGATCTGGGCATAGGCTAAGTTCTAACATATGAAAACTGTTTGTCCCGACGTCCGTTTCTCGACAAGAACGATCCGCCGCACTTTCATTTAGTGGATAATTGTGAACATGTTTATCCATTAATTCCCTATATCTAGAATGGACAACACAACAAGGATCGACTGACCCTTATTTCATTCAAGAACTATTATTAAAGTAATACGGGGCAGAAGCAGGGTCTCTCGCCCCTTGATTTATGAGGGAATTGTAAAATTATTCAACCTACAAACGATAGACCATCAATTCATTTATATCCAAAATGGTGAACAATGGAAGAATACTAGCAACAACAAGGGTCGACTGACCCTTCATTTACGATTGCCATCCAGGATTTGATCATTTCATCGAAATTGAAATGGGTCGCCGAAGACTCCAGGGATTGCTTGGTAAAAAGTTATTAGCTGGTGGAGAAAAGAAAATCCGTTGACAGGATAAAAAATCGCAGTGGAATCCGTTCGCAGAGGGTGAAATTCAAGGTTTGAAAATGGTAAAAAAAGCTAATTAATTTTTAAATACTTAACAAAAATATTACTAGCGAAATTAATTTGGATCGTAGATCTCAAAGAAATCGACAGACAAGATTAGAACAAGAAAAAGCGGAAAATAAATTGCGGGGGTTTTTTTTGAAAATTTTTATTCTGGTTTCCGCATTGTGGGTTGAATTATTGCGGAAGTAGAGATTTCTAATTGAGCATTATATTGTTTCTAAAATCCGCAGTCGAGAATGCAGAGATGGAAAATTATAAGGAAAATTTGACCTTTCTGCAATTCGCATTGCAGGTTGCAGAATGCATGTTTGAAAAATGAAAATATGATTTCATTTTTTGGTTGGCTATCCGATTTCCACAATCCGCATTGCAGAATGCAGAAATGTGGAAGGAAAGATTTCGAAACTAAATAAAAAGACGTTCTGCAATCCACATTGTGGATCACGGATTGTGTAAATGGTGTATTTCAAAGGAAAAAAGCTAAGCTTTCTGCAACTCTCCAAATGCAGAAAAACAAGATTAATTCAACAATTTTATTGGATCCAAAGCATGGAAAAGTTAGAATTAATACATCAATCAATAAACCCCATAATCAAGATGAAAGAATTGGAGATTACCTCCAGAAATTAGTAACTGGGATTCCATTTTATTAATAGTAGGGATCCGGGCATAAGCTAAGTTATAACATATAAAAAATGTTAATCCCAACTTCTGTTTCCCGATAAGAAGGATAGGTCGCACCTTCGTTTAATGGATAATTGTGAACATGTTTATCCAACAATTCCCTATATCCAGAATGGAGAATGCAAGAAGGATCGACCGACCCTTCTTTTAGTCAAGAACTATTATGAAAAGAATACCAGGAAGAAGAAGGGTCGCCCTCCCATTCATTTATGAGGGAATTATAAAATTATTCAACCTACGAAGGATAGACCATCAATTCATTTATATCCAAAATGGTGAACACTAGAAGAATATTGACCACAACATGGTCGACCGACCCTTCATTTACGAGTTCCATCCATGATTTGATCATTTCATCGAATTTGAATCGGGTTGCAAAAGACTCCAGGAATTTCTTGGTAAAAAGCTATTAGCCAGTGGAGAAAAGAAAATCCATTCATATGATACAAAAAATCAGTGAAATCCATAGGTAGAAGGTGAAATTCAAGGTCCTGAAAATGGTAAAAAAAAAATTAATTTTTAAATAGTTAACAAAAATATTACTTGCGAAATCAGTCCAGATCATAGGTCTCAAAGAAGTCTACGGACAATATTAAAACAAGAAATAGTGGAAAAGAAATTGGGGGACCTGTTTTTTGAAAAAGTTTTATTTTCATTTCTACAATCCGGATTGCAGGTTGTGGAATTGCGGAAGTCCATATTTTGAATTGAGCAGTTTATTGTTTCCGCAGTCTGCAGTCGCGGATCTAGAACTGGAAAACTATAGGGGAAATTTGTCCTTTCCACAATTCGCATTATGGGTTGTAGAATGCGGGTTCGGAAAAGGAAAATGCGATTTCATTTTTTAGTTGGGTTTTCAATTTCTGCAATCCGCATTGCAGAATGCAGAAATGCAGAAGGAAATATTTCAAAACTAAAAAAAAATACGTTCTACAATCTGCATTGCGGATTGCAGATTGCGGAGACGATGTACTTCGAAGGAAAAAACTAAGCTTTCCGCATCTCTCCAAATGCAGAAAAACAAGAGTTATTCAACAATTTTATTGGTTCCAAAGCATGGAAAAGTGAGAATGAATACATCAATCAATCAACCCCATAATGAAGATGAAATAATTGGAGATTACCTCCAGAAATTAGCAATTGGGGCTTCTATTTTATTAATAGTAGGGATCCGGGCATAAGCCAAGTTCTAACATATAAAAAAATGTTTGTCCCAACTTCCTTTTCCAGACAAGAAGGATCGTTCGCACCTTTGTTTAGTGGATAATTGTGAACATGTTTATCCAGCAATTCCCTATATCCAGAATGGAGAATGCAAGAAGGATTGATCGACCCTTATTTGAGTCGAGAACTATTATGAAAAGATCATGGGGTAGAAGAAGGGTCTCCCGCCCCTTCATTTATGATGGAATTGTAAAATTTTCAACCTACGAAGGATAGACTATCAATTCATTTATATCCAAAATGGTGAACACTGGAAAAATACTTACTACAACAAGGGTTGGTCGACCCTTCATTTACGACTTCCATCAAGGGTTTCCATCTAGGATTTGATCATTTCATCGAAATTGAACCGGGTTGTGGAAGACTCTAGGAATTGCTTGGTAAAAAGTTGTTTGCCAGTGGAGAAATTAAAATCCATTCACAGGATAAAAAAATCGCAGTGAAATACGTTTGCAGAGGGTGAAATTCAAGGATTGAAAATGGTAAAAAAACATAATTAATTTTGAAATAATTAACAAAATATTACTAACGAAGTCAATCTGGATCATATATCTCAAAGAAATCGATGGACAAGATTAGAACAAAAAAAATTGGAAAAGAAATTGCGGGGGTGTTTTTTTTAAATGTTTCATTTTTGTTTCCGCAATCCATAGTCCGCATTGCGGGTTGCAGAATTTTGGAAGTACAGATTTTGAATTGATCATTTTATTGTTTCTGCAATCCGTAGTTTGGAATGTGAAGATGAAAAATTATAGGGAAAATTTGACCTTTCTGCAATTCGCATTGCGGATTGGGGAATGCAAGTTCGGAAAAGGAAAATGCGATTTGATTTTTTAGTTGGGTTTTTTATTTCCGCAATCCGCATTGTGGAATGCAGAAATGCGGAAGGAAAGAGTTCAAAACTAAAAAAAAGGATGTTCAACAATCTACATTTTCGAGTGTGGATTGCGGAGTCGATTTATTTCAAAGGAGAAAACTAAGCTTTATGCAACTCTCAAAATGTAGAAAAACAAGAGTTATTCAACAATTTTATTGGATCCAAAGCATGGAAAAGTGAGAATGAATACATCAATCAATCAACCCCATAATCAAGATGAAATAATTGGAGATTACCTACAGAAATTAGTAACTGGGGCTTCCATTTTATTAATAGAAGGAATCCAGGCATAAGCTAAGTTCTAACATATAAAAAATGTTTACGTGGACTTCCGTTTCCCAAGAAGAAGGATCGGCCGCACCTTTGTTTACTGGATAATTGTGAACACATTTATCTAGCAATTCCCTATATCTAGAAGGAGAATGCAAGAAGGATTGACCAACCCTTCTTTCAGTCGAGAACTATTATGAAAACAATACAGGGCAGAAGAAGGGTCACCCACCCATTCATTTATGAGGGACTTGTAAAATTATTCAACCTACGCAAGATAGACCGTCAATTCATTTATATCCGAAATGGTGAACACTAGAAGAATATTGACCACAACAATGGTCGATTGACCCTTCATTTACGAGTTCCATCCAGGGTTTCCATCCAATATTTCATCATTTCATCGAAATTGAATTGGGTCATGAAAGACTCAAGGAATTGCTTGGTAAAAAGCTATTAGCTGGTGGACAAAAGAAAATACGTTGACAGGATACAAAAACTCAGTGAAATCCATTCGCAGAGGGTGAAATTCAAGGTCCTAAAAATGGTAAAAGGGGATAATTAATTTTGAAATACTTAAAAAAAATATTATTATTGAAATCAATCCGGATCTTAGATCTCAAAGAAATCGACGGACAATATTAGAACAAGAAATAGCGGAAAAGAAGGTGGGGGTGTTTTTTTGAAAATGTTTTATTTTCATTTCCACAATCCACATTACGGGTTGTGGAATTGTGGAAGTCCAGATTTCGAATTGAGTATTTTATTGTTTCCGCAATCCACGTCGAGAATCTGGAGCTAGAAAATTATAGGGAAAATTTGACCTTTACGCAATTGGCATTGTGGGTTGTAGAATGCAGGTTTGGAAAAGGAAAATGTGATTTCCTTTTTTAGTTGGGTTTTCAATTTCCACAATCTGCATTGTGTAAATGCAGGAGGAAATATTTGAAAACCAAAAAAAAAGGACGTTCCGCAATCCGCATTAGGGATTGCAGATTGCATAAACGATGTATTTCGAAGGAAAAATCTAAGCTTTATGCATCTCTCAAAATGTAGAAAAACAAGAGTTATTCAACAATTTTATTGGATCCAAAGCATGGAAAAGTGAGAATGAATACATCAATCAATCAACCCCATAATTAAGATGAAATAACTGGAGATTACCTCCAAAAATTAGTAATTGGGGCTTCCATTTTATTAATAGTAACACTAGTACAAAATGAGAGATAAGTGACTAGGCAACTAAAAAGGTTAGTCACCATAGGTTTTTCAAGGCATAAATGACCAAAATTGGGCAATTTTAAGTGAGGCAACTAAAAATGACTAAGATAAATGACTAATTTAGTCACATGATAAAATATATGACCAGATAACAAGTGACTAAAATAAAAATTACTAACATAAACGACTAATTTAGTCACAAGAATACAAATATGACTAGATAAAAATGACTAAGAATATGAATTAGTTGTTTATGCTAGTCTTTTTTAGTTGTGTCACACCGACAGTCGAAAATTACAATTTTGACAATGAATTTGTACAATTTACTAAATTTGGGCACTGTAGATGGATTTAGAAACCCCCTTGGGGTCTTTGAATTCTGAAAGGGGGTCTCTAAATCCATCTACAGTGTAAAAATTTAGTAAATTGTAACATTGTAGATGGATTTAGAGACCCGAGTTGTGACGTTAATTGTGTCAATCGAAAATATTGGAAAGACTGGGGTTTGTCTCTTTTAGGAATTAAGGCTAAGAAGGTAGAATTCAAGTTTTCATAAACATACCCCAGCCTCCTTGATTCATCCACATCCTCAACTATCTCTTTTCCCACTAGATCATAAAAATGCAGAAAAAAATTGAATGTCCAACCATTTGGGCCTGGGCTCTTGGCCTTGGGGAACTTTAAAAAAATAAATTAATCTCCTCTGATGTAACCACATCCCCAATCTTGGAACCTTCCTCATAGCTAAAAAACCTGGGATAATTTTGTAGTACCTTCAGTTGATTTGATAAGTTAATTGTAGAATTATCCTGCTTATAATTTTTTTTGAAATAGTTGACTACATAAACCTTTAAATCTTTCTAATTATTCAATAATTCCCCATTTGAATCCTTAAAGTCCCAAATTGAATTAATAAATCTCCTTTGATTTGCACGATTGTGGAAAAATTTGAAGTTTTTATCTCCATGGGATAACCATATATCACAACTTTTGACCCTCCAAGTTTCTTCATCCTACTTTAGGATCCTTGCCTTCTAGTACATTTCCAGATTTATCAATTGATATTTTTTAACGGGAGAGAAGGAATCATCATCCATTGTGCCTATCAAGTTTTCAATTTTCAATAAATCCCTTTTATAATTTTCCAATTTCTTTTCTTTTTCCCACCTTTTGACATCATTCTTCAGAAGCCTGAGAATCTTTACTAACCTCAACATAGGTGGTAGCTGAACATTTGGAGAATAATACAACCATCTATTCTTTACCAACTCATGGAAATCAACTTCCTCTAACCAAGAATGGTTGAATTTAAAAGGATAGTGCACTTTACTATGCCCAAAATCCACCTGAAGCACTATAGATTTATGATCTGATACACCTGTGGACTTAGAACAGGATCGAAATCTCCGCAAGATATTGCATATATTGTTGTTCTTCTCGATCCTATAGTGGGTGGTGCTAGTGGTACACTTCATTTAATTAATTCTCATTAGATCTCCTTTGCAATAGGTTTGGGACCCTATACAAACAACAAGGATGAATTATATGCACTCAAGCTTTCCGTTTATCTTGCTGTAGTGAATGGTGTGCAACAACGATAGGTATTTGGAGACTCGAATTTGGTCATTGAGTGGATGAAGCATCGAAGGAAGCCAAAAAACATTTGCTAGTCCCGATATATGAGGAAATTTCTAGGATGTTGGACCTTTTCCAATATATATAATCTAAACATATATATATAGGGAAATAAAGTATTCTTATTGGTGAATAAATTAAGAATACATATATAGAAGTTAAGAAGGAATCTTAGGACATACAGTTGATATGGAAAATAAATCAACAGTTTTGTGTCTACTAGGACAAAGAAAAGATTGTAGTTTCTTTGATGCAATATAATGAATAGCAAGAAATTGTTTTTCCTCTGGTAAAAAAAAGGATGTCACAAAATATGTGTACCTAATTGTTATTATTTATATTTTATTCACACAGGCACACAAGCCACGGAGGAAGGAGGGAGAGGTAAAGCAAACAAAGCACAATCACCCCACTACCAATCAACGATTATGTTAATAGGAGGTACTACCTCATGCTATAGACACCCCCCATTGGCATAAGGATCATGGTATGTTAGGGCTTATATATTGTTGCGTACTAGTCCTCACAACTGATATTTTTGCCAAGATGGGAGAATAAGTTCCACTTAACCCAATCAAGATACTTCTGACATATAACTATGCATTTTTCATAGTATAAAATTGGGGTATTTTAGAAGGGTGGGGTGGGAAAGAAGAGAAGAAAACATTAAGAAAAAATAAGGATAAGATAAGATAATTTATTAATGTCCAAAAGAAAACTAGGATTCTTCTTTGGCTAGCCCTTAGGAATATGGTTCTTACTTGGGAACTATTGTAGAAAAAAGGAAAGAAGGATCCAAGCTATTGCTATTTATGTAGACCATGAGAAGAACATTTGATAGGAATCCAAAATGTCTTGAATGGTCCCTCAGTTAAATAGTGCTAGAGAAATTGGTTCAGCAAGAAGAAGTTAAAATCTTATAGGGCCTTACCTTGCTTGATATTATGGGGGGTTTGGATTGCTAGAAATGCATGTATATTGGAAAATAGGCAGATGCCTTTTCTTTATGTACACTCAAAGGTTCATGTTTTGTTTCAATTGTGTAGAAAGAAGGTAAAGGAAATAGCTCCAAGGCAGGTTGAGGATTTTCTTATTGACAAATATTGTGTTTGGGACTTCTTTGATGGGGATAAACAAGGCCCTCTTGATCAATGTGGTTGGGAGAGTTATGTACTTCTCATACAATCCTTTTATAAAGTTCAAGCCAGGTATGGGAACAGGCTCTAATAATTTAGTGGAATTGTTGGCTTTAAAGTGTCTGCTTAAATTGGATATAGAGAAAAGTGTAGAGCAACTTCAAGTTTTTGGGAACTCCCAGTGTGTCATAAATGGATGAAGGGTGAGAATCAGTATCAAGATGTTGATCCTGGGGATTCAATTAAAAGAATTTTCTTCTCTTGTTGTTAATATTTTCTTCCTACATGTGTTCTGAGAGATTAATTCAATGGCATGTGGGCTATCAAAGGAGGGTCTTCAGGTTGATGAAGAAGTTATACTTTTAAAGGATAGCCTTGATGGTGTCCTGTCTATGTCTTCTCTTGCTTTCTAGGTATTTTATGCTTGTAAATTTGTATTATGCCTTTATGATGTAGATGTTTCTCTTTATGATTGCCCTATGTTTCGTCTTACTTTTAAGAAAATATGATCATAAGTTGCACTATAGCTTAACTAGGAGTACTTAATATTCAATTGTTAATGGGACATTTAAATTTGGAATTAAATTCTTATAATATTTAAATTAGAATTGAACCTTACAATATAAAAATAGATGATGTCATCATAAATATTTAAATGATAAATAATAATCCAATTTATTTTTCCTTGATATTAATCACATTGAAATTAAATTATTTTGTTTATGTGAGTTGATATAGTACATATCAAATTCAAAATACTCTTAAAAAAATTTAAATAAAAAGTTAATATTAGATACTTTTTCTAATCACATTTAAAAAAATTTCCTTACAAATAAATTTACATTTGTTTTGATTAGTGTTAAATGTGTACATAGGAGCATATGGTACAACATATTTAAAAAGTGAAGTTATATTATATTATACAGAAGGAACTTGAAATTAGTTCTCTGAAGGTTTACAGAAAAATCACAGAATAAATTTGTGTCAAAATTTAGAAACTTATGTTATATGCTACTAAGAAAATCAATTGTTGCAGATGCACTAAAATATATATTTTTATTCCACCAAGTGAAATGAGGTGCTCTACAGCCCAGTATGGGGGAGATGTTGTAACATGATGTAATGTGATGTAACATTTGTAACAAAATAATTAAAAAAATTCATGTTGGCTCATAAAATAAATAATTATGGAAAGTATTTAAAAAAATGTATGGGGGAGATGTTGTAACGTGATGTAACGTTTGTAACAAAATAATTAAAAAAATTCATGTCGGCTCATAAAATAAAAAAATTATGGAAAGTATTTTGAAAAACAAAATCCATTTTGGTTCATAAAATAAAATATTATGATCCATTCATGGTGAAGGTCTCTTTGAACAAAGGGAAATCTAATACAGAGCGTGTTACAGCCTCCATCGATCTTTACAATAGAGGATCCACATTTTTGCAATGAAACAGGAATTTTGTATGTGAATATTTTATAATACCAGACACAGAATTGTTGAGTTGATCGAGAAAGAAGAGCTCCTCGGCCAATATTGAGTACCCTGATCCATGGAGGTTTTGTAGCTGAGACCGCGTGAGAGTTGGGGCCTCTTCAGCATGAGTGTGGTTGAGATCTAGCAGCTTAGGGCATGGGCTCTCCCTTTGATCGTCTGAGTGCCCGAATCCCGGGCATTCTTCTAGGCTTGCCCCAACTTCCAATGGCGTCGGGAGTTGGAAACCCCGATTCTGACCTTTCTAACTTTCTGAATTTGTTATCCAAACAGAGCAAGAAGAATCCATCCTCTGCTCAACAGAAATTTGTGAAGAAACTCAAGGAGATCCCGACGGTAGCATTACCAGTTGATCTTCCATGCAGGACAACCCTCAATCTAGTGGATCGTGGATTGATCAGCCAATTCACGAGACTATGGTCCTCTCCGAAGGCCACCGAATATTGGGTGCAAAAGAACTGGAGACCTTTAATCACTAAAGATGTGAAATCCTATTTTCTGGGAAAAGGATACTTTGCATTTGTCGTCGAAAGTAAGTAGGACCTCGAGCTCATATTCAGAAATGGACCATACTTCATGGGTCCGCAGGGACTCTATATAAACAAATGGACCTCGAATTTTGATCCATCTAACGACATTCCTTCTGCAGTCCCCATCTGGGTAAGACTCCCTCATCTACCCCTGCACTGTTGGAATTCTGAATCCCTAGAAGCAATTGGAAATGCCCTAGGAAAATATATTGACAAAGCGGAACGGAAAGATCAGTATGCATGCGCGAGAATCTGTGTTGAAGTGGACCTGGAACAAGGAATTCCTGGAGCAATAAACCTTACCGTGGCAGACTGGTCCCATATTCAAGAACTGGATTATGAACAAATACCATTTAAATGTAGATTCTGTCACGAGTACGGACACTTCGCCAGGTCATGCAAAAAGAAGCCTACAGATCCCGAAACAGAAGGAAGGAAAAAGAAATGGACAGCCATTCAGAAAAATAATAAATTGGCAGTGAAATCCCAACAAAAAAATCTAAATAGCATGAAATCAAACCAGCGGCAGCAAGAGCCAACGGCATCACACAGCAAGAATAGCTTCAAAGTTCTAGAAATACCGGAGAACCAAGAGACCTCAGAGATTGAAGAAGGAGAAATACATGAGAATCAAGATTCTGAAGCTGTTCCTCTAGGCCTAGAATATCTGAATATCCCCATCCCTCATAATACCCCAAGCCTTACTAGATCTACCCCAAGCAAAGATGGCCCCTCCTACACTGAAATTACTAAAGCGAAAATTCCCATCTCACCCTCGTACCTGGAAGAGTTCATAGATAAATCTGTCAAAAAACCTGGACAGAAATCAATCAAAGAATTGAGAGAAGAAGAAGTTGAGAACGAGAAATTTCAAGGTTCCCAAGCCACTATTGACATGGTCTTCAGCAGAAATACCAGAACTAGACAAGCAGGAAAGAAAAGCGGAGACCTAGCAGGAGGAAATCCCTCCTCCATCTATACTTCTAAATGATGAAGATGGTCTCTTGGAATTGCAGAGGGCTTGGCAGCCCTAGCAAGCTCAAAGCAGTAAAATATCTCCAAAGGATAGATATGCCAGACCTTTTATTACTCCAAGAGACCAATCTCGAAGACAAGGTTGTCTTAAATATAGGAAAAGATCTTTGGAAGAAAAATACCGGAAATGTTGTTAGTGCCAGGGGAGCTTCAGGCGGACTGGCAACATTATGGGCTTCTGAAAAATTCCATCTTCACAATTCTTTCGCTACGTAGCACTAGATTTATACGGATCTCACTCATATACAAAGCAACATGGAATTTGCCTTATTCAATATTTATGTGCCTAACCTTTATTCAGAGAAAAAAGAGTGTTGGAACCAACTTGAAGTTTTTTTACAGGCATATGATCCTCAGAATATCATTCTGTCCAGAGATATGAACATCACTCTTTCAAATTCAGAAAAAAAGGGGGGTAGCAGCGGGCCAGATTCCTTAAAATACCAGGTTGAAACGCTCCTTCAAACTTGGGATTTAATTGATATCAAGCCCAACAAAGGCAATTACACTTGGTCCAACAAGCATTTGGGTAAAGGAAATATAATGGCTAGACTGGATAGGTTCATTGTTCATAGCAATTTAATGTCTGATAATCATATCATCTCTTCCAACATAATGGCCAATCTAGACTTAGAACACAAGCCCATCCAGCTTATCTTTAAGGAAAAAGAGGAGCTGGGACCAATCCCCTTCATATTTAGCCCACAATGGCTTATGCATGACAGCTTTTGGAGCACTCTGGATAAGGATTGGAAAATCCCAGTCACTGGATCCCCATGCTTTGTGTGGGAAAAGAAGCTTAGCAACACCAAAAAAGCTCTTAAGATTTGGTCCAAAACTAACTACCCAACACCTGCAGAACCCAGGAAAGACACAGTAAGCACTCTTGAGGATGTACAATTCGAAATTGATGAACAACCAATAGATGCTGTCATGTTGCAGGAAGAAGTAAATCGACAAACTAAGGATTTTCAGACACTTCGAATAGAAGAGAAATATTGGAGGCTCAAGTCGAGAAGCACGTGGCTCAAGTCAGGGGATAAAAATACAACATTTTTTCATAAGCAATTTAAAATCAGACAGTCTATAAATTACATTGTTGAGATTAAAATTGATAATGGAATGACTATCAAAGGGAATTCGAATGTTAAAAACGCAGCATACACCCATTTCTCCAAATTGTTTAGGGATGACAGCGCTGGTTGTGATGATGGTGGAGAGGATGAGAATAAATTTCTAGAACACATTCCCAGGAGGATCACGACCGAGGAGAATCTCTCTATGCATAATATGTTCACTGAGCAAGAGGTGTTCAAAGCTATCAATTCCCTTGAATCAGACAAAGTACTGGGCCCAGATGGTTATTTGATCCATTTTTACAAAGCTTGCTGGAAATACATCAAAAAGGACTTTATGAGAATGATAAGGAATTTCTATTAAAAGGATAAAATTGGTGGATGCACCAATTCAACGTTCCTGTCTCTCATCCCTAAAGATACAAACCCCAGCACCTTCGACAGATTCAGGCCGATATTGTTATGTAACTCCTCTTACAAAATTATTTCCAAAATGATAGCAACTAGACTGAAGCCCCTACTTAACAAAATAATATCGGATAACCAAGGTGGATTTCTGAAAGGAAGGCAAATTCTAGACAATGTGATTCTTGTGCAAGAAGCAATCCACTCCAGCAAGGCCTAAAAGGAAAAAGGTATGTTAATCAAGTTAGATATGGCGAACGCCTTTGATCATGTAAGGCACTCTTTTCTCTTTAAAATTCTGAAATGCTCTCGATTTGAAGACACCCTCATCAGTTGGATCTCAGCCTTATAATCAAACCTTGGATCGCTCCACTCATCAATGGCCGCCCTACTGAATTTTTCCAAGCCACGCGTGGTATCAGACAAGGATGCCCTTTATCCCCATTCTTGTATATCATCCTTGCTGACTCTCTCAGTCGAAAGCTTAATCATGAGATGCATACAGGAGCCCTTCCCGGCTTACATTTAACCATTGATTCCCATCCTCTAAACCATACTCTTTTTGCTGATGATTCTCTACTAATGGGTGGTTCTTCTTCAATCATAGCTCGGAAATTTAATCGAGTTCTGAAATGGTACTGCAAAGCAACAGGGGCAAGATCAATCTACATAAAAGTGTTGTTTATTGTTGGAACCTTAGTAAAAATGTGGCAGCCAAAATCAGCAGAATTGTAGGCATCAAAATCCACAATCAGTGGGACAACTTTATATACCTCGGCCTTCCAATCACTCAAGGACTCTCAAAATCTGGTAACTGGGAAGGAACGTTAAACAAAATAAAAAGTAGAGTCAGAAGATTGGGAGGATATTGGGTCAGCAAGGCTGGAAAAATGACCCTTATAAAATATGTTCTCTCCGCGCTTCCTATTTACCAATTCTCCATTCTCCTCGCTCCAAAAAGAGTGTAAGAGAAGATAAGTAAATTTTTGAGAGATTTCCTTTGGTCTGGTGGGAAAAACAATGGGAACAAATTACATCTAGTGAAGTGGGAGGTCTTAAAGCAACCGAAGCTCGCTGGAGGTCTTCAAATTCGAGATCCATTACATGCTAATTTAGCTTTAGGTGGAAAAATCTTATGGAAAATCATGCATAACAAAAGCCATCTAGTCAGCATTGTGCTCAGAAAGAAATACTTACAGGGCAATAGGTTAAGTTGTCTAGATCTCAAACCTACAACGAAAGGCACCAGCATATGGACGTTATGCAAGGCTGCTTGGAATTTCTTTTCAAAGGATCTATACTGGGTCCCCGGTAATGGTAGTAAAATCGGCATTTTCATGGACAGGATCATGAATAAGGATGCACTTCATAGCATCCATGAATTAAATAATATTGCAGCATGGCTCAAGCACAATGGGATCACTACTTTGAAATAATTCAGTATCTGGGACAAGAACGGAAATTGGCAAAGCTGGAGAGTTAGAGAAATCCCCACTCAATTTGAGACTGCCAAAAATATCCTTATTGACAACTTGAAAGACTACTCCCCCATGCACCTACTGAAAAAAGATGACCAAGGATGGGGCCCCACTGGTACCTACTCCTCTATTCTCGGTTATAAAGCCTTGAACTCAGAATAAACTAAAAGAAATGATGTATGGAAGACTGTTTGGGACCCTTTGGGAATCCCCAAAATCAACTTTTTCACTTGGACATTAGTACATTGCAAAGTTCTCACCGGAGATAATCTAATTAAGAGAGGTTTCAATGGGCCGTTCTGGTGCCCTCTATGCAGAAACAGTGAAGAATCTATTCAGCATCTCTTTATTGACTGTGAGTATATCAAGAAGGTTTGGAAACTTATGCTTCATGGCCTTAATTTCCCCATACTGCACTTCTCATCCATCAATCATCTTTTAAAAGAATGGAAATCCATGTACCCTTCTGCCCTCTCCACCAAGAAAACTTGGAATCACATCTGGATCTCCATACCCAAATACATTTCCTGGGAAGTTTGGATTGCTCGAAATAATACCATCTTTCAGGATAGACATTACACCCCTCTTCAACTCGTCGGAAAAGCCAAAAGCCTGCTGATGGAAGCTCTTATGAACATCAGTTACAAGGAAGAAGATGGACTCAGCAAAGAAGAAAAGAATTGGATTGGATTTACTACCCCTAGCCCAAGCAAGACTATACAACATCAACAGCACCCTGATTGGAAAATCAGATTATCTAGCAACGATTTTTTGGGTTGGAGAAACAAGCAAGTAACCGAAAGCCTGCACTTCGATGGAGCATCCAAAGGAAATCCAGGTGAAGCAGGAGCTTGAGGGGTTATGTGGCTAAGTGGCAGAATAGTAAGATTGAAGTATAGATGGGGCTTAGGCAGATGCACGAATAATACAACGGAAGCATTAGCCTTGTGGAAAGGATGCCAGATAGCTAAAGAGCAAAAGATTGACAAATTGCAAGTATTTGGGGATTCGATGATCATTATCAGAGCCATCAATTCTAGCAACAATCTAAATAATCTCAAGTTAAATAGAATTATCCAGCGAATTCAGGGCATAGCAAGAAAATTCATTGAGTTCAGGGCATAGCACGTATTAAGAATCTTAAACAAGGATGCATATATGGAAGCTGATGCAGGTTCTCAACTCGGCCAGGTATTCTAAAAATAAATAATATGAGTAGAACCCATCAAATCCCCTGATAAGAGTAAGCCAGGGCACTCTGAAAAATAAGATGAGTTATGCAGAATCTGATGAAGTTTAGAATCCCTCTGTGGGCACTCTGAATTTATGGAAATCCAACGATTAAGCGGAATTGTGGAATCCTCTATGGAGTATCTCTACGCCTGACAGAACCATATTCACAACTGACATCAAAGAAAGCTATGTAAATGGATATGATATTTAAAATCGCTAGAGACATGATCATCATTGCAAAAATTCTCTGAGATATTGGTCACTGCAAGAAATAACATTCATTTCCTGAGCCAAAAAGGAACTCAGCTCCTCATTTTTTATGAATATGAGACCTCAACGTAGCGTATGAAGACCTCATCGAAGAAATACAAAAGCTAATTTAAATCGTGACTCATTGATGAAGTATGGATTCCCTCTATGGGCACTATGAAGTAAAGTTTTAGCAGAATTACGGATCCTCTTTATGGAGTATCTCTACGCCTGTTAGTTTCAACTCTTATGACTTCAACGGGATCTATGTGAAAGGATATGATAATTTAACTCGAGGGAGGCATGATTATCACTGCAAGAATCCACAGAGATGCTGGTCACTATTTTAAATGCAGCCGGGAAGAAAGAAAGTAATATAAGATAGAATTCACAAGGTTCGCAGGACCTCAAACTAACAACTGAAGTAAAGTTAGCAGTCTTTAAAACAGGTAATGATTTTCTCTCAGCTAAAGCCAAACAGCCTCAAAGGAGTTAGTGGAAGTACGCAAACAAGATTCCAGAAGCCAAATCAGAAGCCTTAATATTTTGTAATAGCCATTGTAACAGACAGTAGAGTCATTTTTCTGATCTTTGTAACCAGCTGAATATGGAAAAGCCACAACTCTATTCTTTCCTTTTTTTTTTAATATAAAATATATGTTTCTGTTAAAATATATATATATATATATATATATATTATGAAAAGTAAGTCAAAAATAGATGTTCATTTATGAAATAAAAACTTAGAACTTAAACCCGGATCTATCAATCAAGAGAGATCAAATTTCTTGAGTTTAAATTTAAAAAAAGAAATGCGCCTCAAGAAATCGGATCCCTCTCGGTGCTTGATAGATACAGGTTTAAGATGGATCTATGCTGGTATAAATATGAAGATACTTCAAAATAGAACATTATAGTATATATTTGTTAATGGTTGTGATAATTGAAAATGTTTGTAAAGTTAAAAGACTAGGAATATGATTTTAATTGAGTGATTCATGTGGACAAGGGAAGATCAAGTTTTCACAGATGTATGCTTAGTGGAGTATAGGTGTACATTGCTCATTATTTATATGTTATATGGCTTAACTGGATCACCTTTCATTATTTTTGCACCAATAAACTAGTAAATGTCCAATTTTGGATACTTCGGCGCATTATAGTACCATTAAGGACAATTACTAGTATTAATCATTCTTAAAAAGTCAAATACATGGAGGGAAAAAAATGGGATAGAAATTGGCAGAAGCTGAAAATAAAATAAAATTTGAAGGAAAATAGAAATTGGCCTAAGTAGAAATTGGGAAAAAGGTTTTTCTATGATGAACTGAGAAGATATGGAATGGCCATGGCTAAAATTCACATGATTTACTCTGCAATGGATCTGTGTGTCGAGCAGAGCTTACCTTCGTGCTTTGCATCATGGAGGATTCCCTTGACCTTGAACTTTGCTCAGCTACAGGTCACTATTTCAAAGATCCTCAAGTCCACTCAAGGAGCTTGTGTTCACTTCAATGTCGACTTCTTGTCATCCAATGTTCTATTCAGAAATCAAAACTCCATTCTCATCTTTTACATGACCACAGTCTAAACTTGATTTTCATAGATCTCATGTTTTGCCATATCTCTTCCGCTATTGTGTTGGGTTGAACTCATGGATAGGTAGAAGCACTTGGATGTTCTAGAGCATACAGTCACTTCACCCCTGTAGTTACTTCATAGCATTCTCTGGTAAACATGTGTTCCACATGTCGATTTAAAGCTTAGGTTCCAACAAATTAATGCATATTTTCTTATAGAGCTACGGATGAGATGAGGTTCGACCTCTTGACAAATAGAGTGTCAGAGAACAAAATTAATATGCTCTGCGTTTTCCCATACCTTGCGATCTCATTGTGGAGGAGTATGGTTCTGCGATTTTAGAGCATCTTCTTGGCATACCACATTATTAAGAATTTCATTCCTCTCAGATTTACTTCAACTCTGGTTTCTTCAATCCTCTTCCCCTTTATTCTCCACTGAAGCACACCTGTAAATGACCGAAATTTTGGAGCACAAACAATTTGTAGATCTTGTGATCAAATTGATGAGTTACCTTTATCTAATATTGATATTAAACTGCCTGGGCCTGAAGTGCAAGTGTGTAGTTCAGCAGATCTTGCTATTTTGAATGGTAATAGTCCAATTGCCATTCATAATAATAAAATGCAGCACCCTGCACCCCCTTCTAGAGTCTTTGAAAGTCATGGAGATGATATAAAGACAGATATATGTGGTGAGAAAAACACTTTATCAGAAGGGAACCCAAAAAAAACTTCATATGCAGAAGCCTGTCAGTCAATTCAACATGGGTGCAAAACCTTAGAACAAATAAAGCTTTTGATGTGGATTGGACAGGTGGGATGTCATTAAAGGGGTGGCTGCCTGTTATACCTGACACTCCTTTTGAAGGTGAAGAAGATAGTGAAACTAGCATCGAGGGATCTAAGGTAGATGATGAGGAAGGGCATCAGAAAATGGGAAATGTTGAGAAAGAACTTCTTTTGAAGGAAAATATGTCTGAAAAATTGAAAAGTGAAGCCAATGATTCGAAGTTTATAGTTGACAACATTGATACAGATCCTGACAATACAGATTTTCATCTACCAAATGAGGAGATTTCTAGTACCGTCATCCAATACTCAGAAACAGACAATGCCTCCAACTCAGATTGCTCTTCTATAAGAGATGAAAAGGAAGATGATAATAATTATAGAAAAAATCAAACTAAGGAAGCTAGACGAGATTCAGAGAGGCTTAAATGTGGCAACAATGCACATACTGAAGCACAAACTCTTTGTTTAGAGTCGGGCAATAACCTATTTCTATGTGTTGATAAAGGATAGACTTGTGACTATAAAGGGAAGGAGAGCAAATATACAAGTGAAATACGGTCAGTTCAATTAACCAATTTGTTTGATGATGGCCCACTGTGTTGCTTTGAATTGGGCTCTAATTATGACACCAATCCAAATCCTGCCACTAGGATTGAATAGCACCCTAGATGTAGTCATGAAGAAGCCAAGGTTGTCGAATAAGTAAACTTATTGAGCTCAAGGTCTGTGATATGTTCAGAGGAGACTAATGTTTCATGCATTCTCTTTTCTGATGATTTAGGCACTTGTTCAAGTAAAAGTTTCGCGGATGGATGCACAATTCGTGAAATCCATATTGTAGAACAAAGTTGTAATAATGACCAAGAAAGACGTGAAAGTGAAAATAAAGAAAATGGCAGTCTGATAGGAATAGACTTGCAGGACTCAGTGCTTAACACCTCTTTGGAGGACAGAAATACTCCCTCTACCTGCTTCAACATGGATTTTCTTCAATATTTCTCAACGAAAATGATCATGAATTTATACAGATCGTTGTCCATTTGTTCAACAATCATCGAACACCTGTAGTTACAAAAAAGAGACACAACCCAAACCCTTTGTGTGCAAACATTAAAACCCCACACTTCATTGATACCCTGTGCACTTCCTACACCTCTTGTGCATGCCTGAGAATGGATGTTAAATATAAAAACCAGATCGCACACATCAAACTCGTGTCTTTGCTTCAATAAATGACCACATATTTATATGGTCTTTTGCAACCAATGTGGACCCAAATCAATTTGGATTGTTATGAGCCAACCAGTGCATGGGACTTATCAATTTGATACGTTGCTTGTAGACTAAGCTGATTTGTCATTTTGAGGTCCAATAGGTAGACAAGAGCGTTCTCACTTCTTTAGAGCCGACATGATTTGTGGACCAAGGGTCTTTGACCAGATTTTGACCTGAGGCTAGTGCTCCACTGGTAACACTTGGAGACGATTCAATGGATGGAAATCCATGTCATGCACAAGATTCACAATACCCATGTGCCTGAAATCCAGCAAGAGGCGCACAACTATGCCAATGAATGAGAGTGGGTACTCGAAATGTATAGGAGGTACTGGTGATTGGAAACAACTATAAAATGTCCAAGTTGCATATAATGTTGTTTTCTGGTCATATCTGATTGATCCTTTGTAATTTCTTATCCTTGACTTAGTTGGTGGGAGCAAAGAGTTATGGTCATTTGTTTGATCTCATGACTGATGCTTGACTATTAAGTTACCAATAAAAAGTTGACTATTAGCACAAGCTCATTGCTTCTTGCTCTTCCACTATGCCTGATGTTTGCTGCACTTTCTATCTCCAAGTATTATTCCCTTCTGTTACTTTCCTAACTTAGATGATACTGGCAACTATAACCTAGATCCTAAACATTGACACTAGATTCGTTGAGTCTCTTTTGCTTCGGTCAAACTTGCAAACACTGTACAAGTTTAACCATGTCTTTGTATGTTTGACCGAATTTGACCATTTTGACCAGTTTTGATGGAATTGTCATCTATTTGAAGTAATTTATTTTTAATTTTTTTTCTGAGTTTTTCCAAAATTGAGTCATACTCTTATTCTTTGAGCCATGCATTTAGCTATTTTCTCTCATTACACCAATCGACTTATTGGTATGTAGTTACTAGTAAGATTTAAAACTTATACCTGGCGTTTTGAAGCCAGCCGTAGTATCGATCTTCTGATTTAGTTTTGGTAGGAGTCATCGAAAAGGCTTGCGTGCCTGTTCAATGGAATAACCCAGGACCTGCATGTTGTAGGAATGATCTTAGTTTAGAGTAATTAATGTCTATGGTTTTCTGTTTATTGGGCCAATATGGTCTCTATTGATTATTAATAAGATTGCCTGAATAGGTTGTTTGTGTTCTGGTAAACTCGAGTGTTTGTTACCATTGTGTGTTGACAGAGTACCCATTACTCTTTATTAAGTTATTGAGTGTTTATGTTTTGCAGAAGTGTGTCTGCATCAAATTGGTATCAGAGCAAACCACAATGGCCCAGAGGGGAATCCATTGTTGCAGGCTTACCGCTGGAGACTTAAACTAAGTGAGCTCGGAGGAGCCGTAGATTTGGTTCGAGAGGAGAACCAAGTGTGCTCGGAGGAGCACTAGACAGCATAGAGGTGCAATTATTATTGTTACCAGTGGCTTTGGCTAAGGAAGGCCATATTGTGAACAACTTTACAAGAGCAAGTTGTTGAGAAGCCAAAGAGAGATTGGCAAGTAAAAGTTAAAAATGGCAAAGGAGAAGCGGGTGAGCCATGAAGAGAGAGAATGGATCAGGGCAGAGATACAAGCAGTTAGGCAACTAATCAAAGAGCGTGATGAAATACTTCAAAGAAAAGCGGAGATCCGAGCCATACGAAAGGTGATAAGGGCCTTGGAGGCAAAAGAAAGACATCAAATTGAAAAGAGAGAGTTTTCAAAGGGGATCTCAGTTGTGGAAGTGCTTTGCTACCCGGAAGAGTGTGAAGCACTTGAAGAAGATGAATATAGTGCTGCTGAGCATATGGGAGCAAAGGAGCAGGATCCAAGCGAGAAGACAAAGGAGGATGCAATGGAAGGTGTTCAAGTAAATGACAAGCTCCTGGACGTTGGGAATGGAGAAGTTGAAGATTTTGAAGATCAAGAAGAGAAATTTGAAGAAGCCATAGTGATCCAGTCAAAATATGTTCATCCTTTGGCAAGTGAATTGGAGATAACTGATACTAAGGTTGGAGAAAAAAGTGGAATGCATCTAAGGGAAATATTTGAAGGTGCTGTAGATCTCGATGAGACAATTGTCACAGTGCCGCATCAATTAAATTTCGAGCATCCAATTGAAATGATGCATGAGGAAAGTGAGAATGTAGCATAGGATAGACTGGATACTGGAGGAGAAAATGAAAAACAACTAGAACAAAGGGGAGAGCTGACTAAAGCTGTGGATGACCATGAGGAGGCAGCGGTCCAAGCTGTTACAAAGAAATCGTTGTCTCAACTGTTAGAAACCTCTGACACTCCTATACCAGCTGCTCAAATTGTAGATACCAAGGGAGGGAATGCTAAACCAACAACAACATATATGAATGGAGCAGAAAAGTCATCAGTGAGGCCAATGATGATAGAAGAGAGAGCAATCAAGGAGGAGCTTGCTCTTGAAGATGAAGCTACAGTAATTGCCGAATCGGGTAAGGAGCATACAGTATTTCAAGAATTTGGTACAAATCGTAATGACATATATGAAGAAGCTGCTGATCTCCCATTAGATGATCAGCAAGAGGTAAATGATAACAATGTACTAGATGGGAAGGGAAATGGTTCCTTTAATAAAAATAAAGAGGACAAGGTTGCAGCAGAAGAGAAAATTGTTTATGGGCAGCTCCTGCATGTAGGAATTGAGATGCCATGGTTGTATTTTGATCGATGGAGAAAGTTGAAGAAAACATAATTTCAGGCCATGAACCAGGAGGTTCATAATGCTTTAAATGAGGGGAGAATGATGTGGAGCATGGGAATTGGCGCAGGGCGGATCGATAATCTAAGGGATCCGATCTGGCTGGTAGCTGAGCAATTAAAACTGCAGGAGTTCAGAGAGCGACATTTGGCAAACATGGGCAGTGATAAAACGGGAGTTCTACGAAGAGACGGAGGTCTTCGATTTTGGTTTAGTTTTGGTTCTTGTTAATATTTAATATGCTAAGACTGAAAATAGCATCATTACATTCCATTTCACAATAATAGCATATACAGGATCACTGAAGAAACAACAAGCATAGCATAAACACAAGAGACATAGATTTATCCTGGGAAACCCTCATGGGGTAGAAAACCCAGTAAAGCTTCCTCAATATAGATGACCAGCAATACACAAAGATTCAAACCAAAAATATGATCTCCTCCTCCACCATAGCAGACCTCTCCTCCATAAGTGCTCCTTTCTCAAGTGAGTGTATGTGTCAAATGAGGAACACACCTCCTCTATTTATACACTACACTGACATGTATTTTACAAAGGTACACGTAGGCTCGTATTTAACCAATGGGTTAAATACCCCACTACAACTGACTGGGCTGACCCCTCTAGGATGGTCTAATAACCCTTTGACCCACATAACATATACAGGGCCGACCCCCACTAGGGAAGTCTAATAACCCGAGTTACCACATTCCGACGGAGGAATAAACATCTCCGGATATACAATAAGATCTTCACAGAGGAATGAAACATCTCCGGAATAATAAAGTACAAATATAATATTCTTTGAAGTTACAATATCTCAACACTCCCCCTTAATGAGAAGGATATTATAACAACATTTGCACGAGCAAGGAGTCATCAACATCATACATGATACATCTATAAATCATTGGAAGCTTTCTCAACATCATCAGTAACTCAAGCAGTTAGTGGAACATCGACATCTTCAGTATTGAGTCTTTATCTTCTGTAGCACTTGAACAGCTACAACAATATCATCATCTGGATCCTCACGATTATCGTCATCACACGATCATCAGCATCGTCATCTCGCGATCATCAGCATCGTCATCGCACGATCATCAGCATCGTCATCTCACGATCATCAGCATCGTCATCACACGATCATCGGCATCGTCATCACACGATCATCAGCATCGTCATCACACGATCATCAGCATCGTCATCACACGATCATCAGCATCGTCATCACACGATCATTAGCATCGTCATCACACAATCATCAGCATCGTCATCACACGATCAACAACATCGTCATCTAGATCATCACAATCAGCAGCATCGTCATCTAGATCATCACGATCAGCAGCATCGTCATCTAGATCATCACGATCAATAACATCGTCATCTAGATCATCACGATCAACAACATCATCAATACAAGTATAAATATCATTAATACAAGTATCCTCATCAATACAAGTATACACATAATCAATACAAGTATCCTCATCAATACAAGTATACACATAATCAATACAAGTATCCTCATCAATACAAGTATACACATCATCAATACAAGTATCCTCATCAATACAAGTATACACATCATCAATACAAGTATCCTCATCAATACAAGTATACACAATAGCAGCATACCCTGCAACACACAAGATCCAATTACGGGATGATCAATCCCTCTCACTTTAGGACATAGGTCCAAGGATGATACAATCCTGATCCGCTTACGGGATGATCAGTCCCTCTCAGTTTAAGACAACTCTCATGTCCATGGATGATGCAATCCAGATCAACTTACAGGATGATCAATCCTTATCACTTTAAGATACCTCACCATGTCTAGGGACGAGGCAATCCCAATCTATTTACTGGATGATTAGTCCTTATCACTTAAGACATCTCACCATGTCTAGGGACGAGGCAATCCCAATCTATTTACAGGATGATTAGTCCTTATCACTTTAAGACATCTCACCATGTCTAGGGACGAGGCAATCCCAATCTATTTACAGGATGATTAGTCCTTATCAGTTTAAGACATCTCACCATGTCTAGGGATGAGGCAATCCCAATCTATTTATAGGATGATTAGTCCACTCAATCTCATTTAGGACTATCCTTCCTTTCAAAATTACTGGATTTACTGTCCAAGGATGATTTAATCCATTCAATTCATTTAGGACTATCCTTCCTTTCGGAATTACTGGATTTACTGTCCAAGGATGATTTAATCCACTCAATTCATTTAGGACTATCCTTCCTTTCGGAATTACTGGATTTACTGTCCAAGGATGATTTAATCCACTCAATTCATTTAGGACTATCCTTCCTTTCGGAATTACTGGATTTATTGTCCAAGGATGATTTAATCCACTCAATTCATTTAGGACTATCCTTCCTTTCGGAATTACTGGATTTACTGTCCAAGGATGATTTAATCCACTCAATTCATTTAGGACTATCCTTCCTTTCCGAATTACTGGATTTACTGTCCAAGGATGATTTAGTCCACTCAATTCATTTAGGACTATCCTTCCTTTCGGAATTACTGGATTTACTGTCCAAGGATGATTTAATCCACTCAATTCATTTAGGACTATCCTTCCTTTCAGAATTACTGGATTTACTGTCCAAGGATGATTTAATCCACAACCGTACATTTAGGACCAACGTCCAAGGATGACTTAATCCTCAACCGTACATTTAGGACCAACGTCCAAGGATGACTTAATCCTCAACCGTACATTTAGGACCTACGTCCAAGGATGACTTAATCCTCAACCGTACATTTAGGACCTACGTCCAAGGATGACTTAATCCTCTACCGTACATTTAGGACCACGTCCAAGGATGACTTAATCCTCAACCGTACATTTAGGACCTACGTCCAAGGATGACTTAATCCTCCACCGTACATTTAGGACCACGTCCAAGGATGACTTAATCCTCAACCGTACATATAGGACCTACGTCCAAGGATGACTTAATCCTCAATCGTACATTTAGGACTACGTCCAAGGATGACTTAATCCTCAACCATCCACCAAGGACTTCATTCTCGAAGACATACGTCTACGGCTCTTCTTTAGGACTGAAGTCCAAGGATGATCCAATCCTCTCACATGTTCACCAAGAACTTCATTCTCGAAGACATACGTCTACGGCTCTCTTGAGGATGATGCAATCCTATCATGTCCACCAAGGACTTCATTCTCGAAGACATACGTCTATGGCTCTCTTTAGAACATATGTTCAAGGATGATGCAATCCCCTTGTAACCTTTGACCCTATCTAAGGACCATCCACCAACCTCTTTGTCGGCATCACTAATATAGGTATCCTCATTATCGACCTCACTGTCGATGCAGGCAATCTCATCATGAGTTATCACATCACTCCCCCTTTCGAGGAGGGCCCTTCTGAACTATATTAAGTTTGTCTCAGAAAACTTTACTTGAGGTATAGGTTTGGTTAGTACATTGGATCGGTAGAGGTTTGGTTAGTACATTATTACAAATTCAAACTTTTGGTTCCTTTCTGCACCATATCGTCTGTGTATAGAAACAATATTCAACCTTGTAGCAAAGGTTGAGATCCTCATCACCCATGGTGATCATTAAGTTCATCAATTAATTATCGATCCTGGGTAGCCATACAGAACCTGATTCACACTTCTTCTTTAATTACACCATTAAGAGAATGGTCTTATCTAGCCACTTGGAGCAAACATCTTATCATGATTCTCTTCCTCTTTCTAAGAGAATTTTCTAGCCACAAGCCTTCTATAGTGTGTTTGATTTGTAAATCCTTTTGTTTGAACATCCATCGCTTGTTCAGTGTTCATCATTCATCATGATCTTTCCTACAAATAAAAATTAAGTACATGATTAGTAATACTTCATAATCATCAAATCATATTGACATGATAACCTATTATGCATACAGATATCATTTACATAGTTATGTAACTATTTTGACCAATACTTTGGCACAACACTTTCCCATATCCTGTATGCATACAGTGGCTATCTAGATGCCTTCCATCTCTACCAGAACATACTATTGAGAGTGTGCATAGCTCTCAGCATGTCAGCAAAGAGGTTTCATTCTAGACAAACAACAATGGAATGTTTGTCCAACTTACCAATCATATGCATATTAGTAGTATACTGTTCAATGCTCTATGAATGTTTACACTCAGCATGATATATTCTAGGAATACAAATATGCATACAAGCAATATCATTTACTATTTCAAATAACATCTCAAATACTTATCTTTTATGTTTGTGTGGTTGCCTCCCGCTTGATATTCTATATGTCTTTTGAACTTCTATTCATTATGTACCACTGTGCATGCTCAAGTGTGCACTAGTGTCATCCTCATACACAGACATACATTCATTAGTATATTCTCAATATTATCAAAACATTCTAGTTCTAAATAATCTTTGAAACTATATAGTCATGATTATAGATAATATTCAAGGTTTCAAGGAAGTCTTCTTTTACTTCTGCATATTCTTGTTTGATCATAGTACTCTTCTGGTTAATTAGATCATCAAGATAAGAGACATAATATGCATAAACCCTTGATTACTAACTTTATGAATAAGCATAACCAATCATACCAAGTATACTTATATAAGGGATCCTAAGGTAAGATTCTAACTTGTCATAGGAAAACATACCTGGATTAGTATATCTGCTTAGCTATGTACAACATACCTAAACAATCTCTTCAATGATTTAGAGATCCTGAGCTAGAACCTGCATGTCTCATAGGTTAAGCATAATATAACAAAGTCATACATACCTCGTAAGTAGAACAAAGATTATGGATGAGTCTTTGTCTTCATGTTGTCATGTTTTAAGGAGCTTGATTTGTCTTTTGTGATGTACCTGTATCTTGTTAGCAAACGACATCAACCTCATACAACACCATAATGCATTAGTACAATCATATAGCCCTAATCAATGAATGTCTTCGATCATTCACATGCATTCATACTATTACTAGGGTGATAAGACAATTCTAACATTAATCAAGATTGTACTAATAAATAACATGAAGAAAAACACATTATGAACTTAATCAAGAATCAGATTTCAAGACATACCTGAACCTCAAGTCATACCTGTCGAGACTTCTTGTAGTCTTCTTATGTAAGGCCTTAGCCTCAACTCCCCCTGAAACTTGATCTAGAGCTTGATTAGGGTTTGCTAGAGAAACCCTAAAAATTCAATCTTTGACTTTCACACTTCCGAATGAATGGAAGGATGTGTCTTGCTGAGCTGATCAAACTAGCATACTTCAATTTTGAAATCTCCAAAAATTGACCCCTCAAAATTGCCTTTCAAACTTCTAGATCTTCTTGACAGGATCCCAAACTAGGGTTTGATGAAGCCCACCCTTTTGCTCAATCAAAAGGTTTGATCCAAGGCTCTAAACTCTTATTTTTCTGAGGACCTTCCAGCCGTGGATTCCGATTCCAAAAATTCTAACTTTCTCCGAAACCCTAAATTCCGGAAGTCATGAATAAAGGTGCTCCAAAAATAATTCTGTTTTGACAGAAATATGCACCTGATTGTTTCTGCTATAACTCTGAAATTTTTGCTCCACAGGGTCTGAAAACGTTTTCTGTACTAGCCTAACCTGTCATCTTTCCATCCTGATAGGTCTGACCTCAATTGGATTTTCTAAGAGAGAGTTATGGCAAGTGTCGCAACGTGACCTGTTTATGGGATAAAACAGGAGAGCGAACTTGTACGGCATGCCACGTGTCACTGTTTGATCTTCGGCCTCTAAAAACGTTTCCTGAGATAGCTCTCCCTGTTAGATTTCTATCCTGACAGGTCTGACCTCAATTGGACTCTCTGAGAGAGAGTTATGCCAAGTGTCGCAACGTGACCTGTTTATGGGATAAAACAGGAGATCGAACTTTTACGGCGTTCCACGTGTCACTGGTTCACCTTCGGCCTCTAAACAAGTTTCCAGAGATAGTACAGTCTGTGTTCTACCTGTCACTTTTTACGAAATTTCATTTGGAGCTTCCTAGCCCAAGTTATGACCTTTTTGCCAAGGTTACCTGATTTTGACTGAGATCTGGAAGAGGCAGAAACCCTAACTTGTACTGATCATAACTCATAAAGTACAACGAATATGAGGGTTCCCTTTGGACACAAGGTACCTGGGGATGTTATCTTCGACCTATAAACTTTTCAGACCCTGAAACTTCGCATAAATGTATTTATAGCGAAAGTTCCACGATGACTGGTTTTTGCTATGTAAAACCCTAACCTTCAAATTGTCGTAAGTAAAGCAAGTGTAGTAAGTGCCATACCTTGCCTTCCTTCAGGTTAGCTCTGATACCATGTTAATATTTAATATGCTAAGACTGAAAATAGCAGCATTACATTCCATTTCACAATAATAGCATATACAGGATCACTGAAGAAACAACAAGCATAGCATAAACACAAGAGACATAGATTTATCCTGGGAAACCCTCATGGGGTAGAAAACCCAGTAAAGCTTCCTCAATATAGATGACCAGCAATACACAAAGATGCAAACCAAAGATATGATCTCCTCCTCCACCATAGCAGACCTCTCCTCCATAAGTGCTCCTTTCTCAAGTGAGTGTATGTGTCAAATGAGGAACACACCTCCTCTATTTATACACTACACTGACATGTATTTTACAAAGGTACACGTAGGCTCGTATTTAACCAATGGGTTAAATACCCCACTACAACTGACTGGGCCGACCCCTCTAGGGTGGTCTAATAACCCTTTGACCCACATAACATATACAGGGCCGACCCCCACTAGGGAAGTCTAATAACCCGAGTTACCACATTCCGACGGAGGAATAAACATCTCCGGATATACAATAAGATCTTCACGGAGGAATGAAACATCTCCGGAATAATAAAGTACAAATATAATATTCTTTGAAGTTACAATATCTCAATAGTTCTCTGTTTTGGTTTTGGAGTTGCTGCGTTCTAAAGCCAGCCGTAGTATCGATCTTCTGATTTAGTTTTGGTAGGAGTCATCGAAAGGGCCTGTGTGCCCGTTCAGTGGAATAACCCAGGACCTGCGTGCTATAGGAATGATCTTAGTTTAGAGTAATTAATGTCTGTGGTTTTCTGGTTATTGGGCCAATATGGTCTCTGTTGATTATTAATAAGAATGCCTGAATAGGCTGTGCCTATGTGCCCGTTCAGTGGAATAACCCAGGACCTGCGTGCTGTAGGAATGATCTTAGTTTAGAGTAATTAATGTCTGTGGTTTTCTGTTTATTGCGCCAATATGGTCTCTGTTTATTATTAATAAGAATGCCTGAATAGGTTGTTTGTGTTCTGGTAAACTCGAGTGTTTATTACCATTGTGTGTTGACATAGTACCCATTACTCTTTATTAAGTTATTGACTGTTTATGTTTTGCAGGAGAGTGTCTGCATCACAAGTCTTTGTATTCACCTGAGAAGGGTGCATTTTTCAGCATTCCTTTTGACACTTTAGGCCTGGGGACTGGGCAATGTCATGCTTGTAAAGTAAGGGAAAATGAGACAAAGAAGGAATTTGAACTGTTTCCGAGTAAGGAAGGATTTACTTATAAAGGAGTGGACTACTTTGTTCATGATATTGTTTATCTAGACCCATTGCAGTTACCGTCGGGAAAAGAAAAGGAAATTGAAATATTCAAAGCAGACAGAAATAAAGGACTTAAAGCCTATGCCATTTGCCAAATTTTGGAAATCAAAATTGCATATGGCTTAAAGAAAGCTGACTTGAAATCAGCGAAGGTTATAGTTAAAAGATTTTGTAGGCCTGAAGATGTTGGGTGTGAGAAAGACTACACTGCTGACATAAGGGATTTATTTTCTAAATTATATCCCTGGCTTTTATTTTATATTCTTTTATCATTTTTTCCATGAAAATTTGATAGCTCTATCCTGCACTTGTATTGTATACTCAAGAGGGGGTGCACTTCACACTGAGAGGAGGTTGCAGTCTTTCTTCTGTGACAGAGCAGATCAGGGCAGAGTGGTTAGAGAGTTTGTAATGCTTCGAGAGATTGGCAGTGACGGTATTCATAGATCTAGATCAGAGAAGACAACAGGGGCACGTTTCCCATGAGCAGTTGTTGATTCTGCATGCAAATCTAGGGTTTTGACCCATCAGGTTCTTATTGTATCTTCTGAACATTTGTGTGTCACCAAGTCAGCTCAGACTCAGTCAAAAAACAGCTTCCCACGTGAGATTCGCCAATTCAAACCTAAGTAGACTCGTCAGGGCATCTATAAAGTCAAATTTTGGGGTTAGTTCATTCATTTTCACTTGTTTACAGCTCAGATTTTTTGGGTTTTGACCAGTAGCCGCATTACCAGCTGTTTTTCACTATTTTTCCAAGATTCCAAGTTTTGATCACATTCCAGACTTCACTTGTAGCATGTCAACTTGCTTATTTTTATGGTTTACACTTACAGGTTTCATTTTTTAGGGTTTTTGAACTTCCAAGTTGTTTTTAACATTTTACTTTGATCTTCTTTTACACAGCAGCAACTACGAGTGAACAAAATAGGCTCAAATGATTGTTGTTTTATTTCACAACTAGGGAGCCTTTCCTACCATTGAAAAGCAGACCTGTAACATCATATTACTTGAGCGAAAAAGAGTGATTCTCATTCTCAATCCAGTAACAACATATTTCCTCATTATCATACCTACTTTTCCACCTCATTATCGAACAGAATGCCCAGGGCACAGGACTTCATTTGGACCTGTTACCACCCAAAGTAGCACTCAAGTTATAAGGCCCCAAAGCACAAGTGCAACCTCGAGGGACTAAGAGGGGTTGTGCATTGTCACCACAATAGCACCCTCTCTCACTTCAGGCCACCTCTCCTTGAGACAAGGGGAGTATCCCTAGAATAGAATCACTGAAGCTATGCAATAGAAGTTTAAGGTGATATGAAGAGTTAGCTTATGCACATGCTTAGCACATAAAGGGTGGTCTTACTCCAAATTAACCATGCATGCTCTACCTTTCAATTAAATGACATAACATAATGAATTAACTTAAGAATAATAACATCATGAAAGTTGAATAGGAAACACCTCATCCAACATTCTTCTCCAATGACAAATCCTCCCTATTATAGAGCCCTTATTGCAGCATAATTATTGGTGTAATTTCCAGCAATATATATTCATCAATATGGGAGAAAATGGAAGCCACACATAGAAACCCTTACAATCACATTCACCTTCATAAGATATTCAACTAGGCTAAAAAAAGGTGTTCATCATTAATCCAAGACTGAACAACGATGGATGAGCAAATCCTTGTATAGGTTTGAGCTCAATCTCTTTTACAATAAAATACTGTTTAGTGGAATATAGATCCACTTTCTCCAAGGAAAATGCTAGAAAAATACAAACAAACTAGATGATGGGTTCACCAAGACCAAAACACCCAACAAAATACTAAAGTAGTGCAACACTGAAGGGGATGCCACATCTCTCTCTCAAGCAAAAAAGTTAAGAGCGCTCTTAAAATATGAATTAATGTCGAGTCAAAAAATTAAGGGTGCTCTTCAAGAGAAGTTATTCCTTCTTAAGTTTGCGAAAATACCACGCATTAATCACCTTTGAAAAGGGTGTCCTCCAAGGAAGTTATTGATAAACAAATAACATAAAATAGTCCTTGGATTAGATGTGCCCTTGAATATTGTGCAAATGGTAGTTAAGGCCTCCCTTGGATCTAGGGCCAAAATATTAAATTACTCCTCCTAGAGATGGGCACCCTAGAAAGATGTGGCAAGGTAGTTATAATTCATCTATAAATGTGCCAATGATGCCACAGAGAGGGGAGCGCTCTACTTAGACAATAAGTCAGATGCCTCAAAAACCTCAAATTATGCCCAAAATAGCAAAAAAGGTAGGTAGAGCACTCTCTCCATTGCACCAACAAACTCCATAAATGATGCATCCTAGTAAAATGTGCATGGAAGTTTGCATGGGAAATGCGCCCCTCCTCCTCTGGTCTAAAGTCGCCCCTCCTCAAATCTCAGTCAAACTCAGATGAAATATGCTTTGTTCTTCTTCAATCACCGAAGAAGATTAACTTTGGTTCTCTCATCCCTCCCGACATCAAGACAGATGTCCTCACAAGCAAGTGCGACCCCTCTGCATGGGAAATGCGCCCCTCCATCTGTGAAATTGCCCAAGCTCAAACTCTAAGTTGTCTCTGCACAACACTCATTGCACACTGAAATGGCTACTCAGTGCCTCAGATCAAGGAAGGACTGATCCCTCTCGGATCTTCCAACTCTCTCTCTCCAGATGTGCCCCTCTCCTCAGCAAGTTGCCCTCTACATGCACAAGTGTGCCCTCACTTTGTAAATCTCCTCTCTCTGAAGAAACTACAAAGTAACCTTGTCCGGTGACCTTTTACCTCCTTATATCAACTCAGTGACTCATTAGGGTTTCTGAAACCCTAAAATGCGTGCATGCAAAAATATCGCTTTTGCATGCAAAATATTGCATGCATGAGGCAAATCACCCTGAAAGATCCGCATGCATCTACTGCTAGATTCATGACACTTGGTAGAGTGCATCTCACCCTCTACCCCATCCTGATGCCTATACTGAAAATGCAACTCCATGCTAGGCATATGAACATGAAGGACATCCCGAGATACACCACTATCCCTAACATCACCTGAATTTAGGAGTTACCTGACATAGTTGAGAGACTAAGCTGAGGTGACATTGAATTTAGATATCTCTCGTGCTTACTATTCGCTACCTTATTGCACCACATCGTGCTACAAATCCTAGACTGCTAGTTTTAATGGTAACAGACTCTATTGGTCTTGGGAGAAGGTAAACATCATCATCATGAACAGTTGGAAATTTCCCTAAAGAAAATATTTCATTAACTCAAAGAACATATTACAAATCTTTATACCACCACTTCAACTAGAAAAGGTTAGGCTATCCACATACTAACAAAAACTGTAACGTCAACTGCAAAATCAGATTAACTATCAATAAGACCTACACATCATAACAAGAAACAAAACAGAGTAAACACCATTCATCGGCTGCAATAATTATATGCAATAATAATAACTAGATTTGGAGAATCATAAAGAGCAACATTATTAATCAAAATGCAGATTGACAGCTGCTGAAGATTAATAGCATAACACTATAGCTATACACAGAATACGAAGTATAACCATTAGGGCAAGAGGTGTGCTCAAACTGTATTTATAATGTTTTGGACACACGTTCGGATCTGCAATTTCAATTCCCATAAATCTAGCTACTTCTTATTACTATGCATCCTCTTATAAACCTAGCTACTTGCATTTTGGGCCAGTACACATACCATTGCAAGTTGGCTACTGCTTTTCTAACACCAAAATGACCTACACTTATAAGTTGTAAGTCGGCCCCAAGAGGAAAAATCCAAGTGAATTGAAGAATATAAATAAAGTGCTCATATACTTCATTTGTATCATCACATCATCACCTCTTCTCTTCTCCATTTGTGGGCACTTACCAAGGAAGGCCTAGCAAAGGCAAGGAGCAAATATTATTGGGTTCTTATCATCTTCTAGAAGTTCGCTACCCTTGCTAGGGTTTCATGTGAAGAAGGGAGAACCTTGTATGCTAGGGTTTCTCTTCATGAATGGTATTGTACTTGAATTAGACTGATTTCTTCTAAGAAAAATTGGCTGGGTTTTCTCCCTATTGGGTTTCCCAGGATAAAATTATCGTCTTTTTTGTGCATGGCTATCTTCACTATGATCCTTTGTTAATGATGCATTTTAAGTTGAAATTTGCAGTGTGCAATTATTCAATGAAAAACTGTGGGATGAAATGAACGTTTGAAATCATTGTGAAATAATTGTCAAGATATGGAAATAGATTAAAAATTCAACAGGAGCGAGGGCACAAGAAGGGGGTGGGCGCTTTTGAACCTATTACAAAATGAACAAGTGTAATGGTTAGATTCTAGACACTTCTACTAAAAATCATGTGCATAAGCCTATGGAAGGTTCCGATAGATAGCAATGTAAGGCCTCTACTTAGAGACTGCATTCATTTCTAGAATAGCATCCATGCATTTTGTACCCTCAAACTACCAAACCTTCACCTCAACGTTATAACCTCTGTGTGCTAATTAATGTCCAAGGGCCACCTGTTGAAACAATCATGTTATGCAATGCATTTGTGTCAATTTGTTTTAATTTATTTGCCAATATGTGGAGAAAATTAGTAAGATGGATATCGAAGTTAGCAGAAGATTATACCAGTAATATAAGCCATCATAACAAATCATAAATCACTTCCAGATACAGAAAACAGAATGGACCACTTCTTCAATGGCCAGATAAAATTATGTATGCTATCTCATGGAATCATTAAATTAATTTAAACTTTAAAAATACCATGGTATCCCAACAAAGTGGAATGAAAATCAGCATAGGTTAAACTGCAGAAGAAAGTAGCCGTACAGAGATGCAACAGGAAGACAAATATCAGTTCCTATAATTCGTGAACTAGAGGGTGATTAAGTATGTTTTAAAAACACATTACCATCTAGAGTTAGAATTGAGATGGATCAACTGCTGGAGGATGACAGGTTCCTATAATTTTTTTTAGAATATAAAAAAGTTTTGCAACTAAAAAAGAACAATACCTAGACCTTCAAAGAATTCTTAAGGACCTGGACAAAATTTTGTGTCTATGAAATTAGTCACTCAAAGATCATGTCCATTCTTCGGCAGAGACTCTTTCCAGGAAAAGTTCAATCTTTCTACAACAAAATTCATTTGCATGCTAGTATTTGTAATTAAAGAGAAATGAGCAACATTTTATTTTCCTCTGCATGTAGAAAAATGTGAGATAACAATCTAAAAATTTGTATGCATGTATTAATCCTTTCTTGAGGTGGGGCATCAGCCAAACTGTGCACGAACATAGGCATGACAGTGATCAAATTCAAATTGAGATGGGAAATGACAATTTTATGTGCCTCGTGACTTAGCTATGATATGCATTTCCCAATCCATGCCAGATAACAAAGTCCAGCTCAATGCACCTTCTAAACAATAAACAGGCTTTTCAAATGTTCTAATCATTCCTGAATTTCATAAATAGAAAGAAAATCAACAGAAATCACACGGGTTCATGTTCTTCATGAATAGTTAAGTAAGGATTGCTTGAAGGTACCTGTTCTGGATCTGTTAGCCTGCCCTTATACAAATCATGAGAAGCATCCCCGCCAACAACCTTAGCATCCATTTCAGCTGTGCGAATTTGGATCTCCATGAAAGGGGATTCAAAATTACTCTCATTAAGATCAATTGTTAAATGTAGGCTCTCGTATCCATTTTTTTTTGGCTTAGCAATGTAGTCTTTCATTCATTGTGGCACTTCTTTCCACAAGGATTGAATAACTTCACATACCCTGTAGCATGCCTTCCTTCCTATCTCCTGCGCATCCTTCCCTGGCCTAGGGTTTAAGACAACTCGTAAGCCTAGTATATCATATACTTCCTCTGGTTTACGGCCATCTTTCAGAGGTTTCTTCATAGTGATAAAATGGCTTTTGTATCGTCCCTGTATAGAGATGTTATCCACCATCTTTTCCAATTTATAATCTTTCTGTAGAGCTTCAAATAGTTGGCATCTATATTCATTTAAAATGGATTCACCCCATGTTCCATGGTTTCTTAACCAGGTATCTACAAATGAATATGGATTCGGAAATAAAGACTGGAAAGCAAGGTCTTCAAGCTCTAATGATAAGTTGCCAGTGCCTATTGCATGGGAAAGAGGTGCATATACTTGCATGACATCAAGAGCCAGTGTTTGTTGAGAGTATTTTGTAAGATGCTTTGAATGCCTCATCATATCCAATTGGGCAGCAACTTCTACGATCGTGACTCTGATAACTCTAGAAAACATCATGGTACAGAATTAGCAAACAAGAAAAAATCCATTTGTATTGATGATTACGGACTGTCACACAGCCAAAAAATATTTCAAGAGTAGTCTAATAGCTGCTTTTGGAATGGCAGCCTGTTTGTTAGATTGGTGAATACAATTCTGATACCTGGGAGGCCTTAGATGCTTTAAATTGTGACTTAATGAAGCTAAATAATAGCTCAAATAATTTGTACAGGTATACTACAGTGAGGAAACTGCCACTCTAAGTGTGGACACAATACATGGAAAATGTGATGTGAGGAGGCAGCACCATTTTTCAGCTGTATCAGGCAATGCTATTTTGGACCATACCTTCTGGTGCAGCTGCATGTTTGATCCCTCAAAGGGTACTGTCAAGCAAGTAAGTGGTTTTCTTTTCCTTCTTTTCCTTTCACTCTAATTCTTCAACACAGGAGCAGGTTTCCATTGTTCCATTGCATTGCGTGAAACTGACTGTTTTCTGCTTGCAATTGCCTGCTAATGTTAAGCTGAGTTCATTAAAAAAACATGGCATATGCAAAGGGAAAGGCTCCTGTGGATAGGGAAGATGAAAAGATAAAGGGTAAGGCTGTTGTAGGGGAACTTCCTTCAGAAGACAAAATGGAAAGTTCTTGTCAGAATGGCCTTGTGACTCTAGACATCTTTGTTGGATGTGGAGGTTTGTCACATGGTTTACAACAATCAGGTACCTATGGTGCCCCTGTTATTCATGCACACTTTAAGCACACATAATGCATATAATATGCAAAACTACAAAAGAATCCAAAATAGATTCAAATCAGCCCAGGTAAACACAATAAAGGCTGCAGATAAGTGTTGTTGCAAATGGTTTAAGATGCTCATGTATATTTGGCTGGAAAGGCTATTTTTTTTCCAAAGAAAAATTTGGGGGCCGCCCTGGGTAAACATGGTCTTAATGCCAACTGCAATGGCATTGTCCCTAGCCAGGCCCCTCAGCTAATCGTAAACCCCTGGACACGATTGGAACCCTGAACAGGAGGACCAAAGTCTCCCCTAAACACAAGTGAACCATAGCATGTGATCACTATATTTATTTTGACATCTAAGGAAAATCTATACCAGCATATCCTTTTCACTTGTATAGGTTGTAAAGCATATACAAGTGAAAAGGATATCGTGATATAGATTTTTCATTTTCCTTGGATCTCAAAAAACAAAGTGATGCACAAGAGTATAGATATGAGAATAATTTTAGTGTATCCAACAATCTCTCTTTCCATCACTAGATTACAATTCTCATACACTTCTCTGAATCTCATAAAATTTATATTGTAGACTTATTAAAAGTTCAATAACTTTTGTTTTATCAAAAAAGCCATTCATAAACCATTCTAGACTTTTTATTAACATGTTTTTGCTTTTCTACTACACAGCTGAGATTCTTTTATTGGATTTTGTAGGAGTGAGCCTAACTAAGTGGGCCATTGAGTATGAAGAGCCTATTGCTGAGGCTTTCAAGCTAAACCATCCAGAAGCTGAGCTTTTCTGTGATAATTGCAATGTTATACGGAGGTAATTATTATTGGAAGTGCTAGTCATGCATAGTGGTAATTTTAGACATGCAAACTAGTGTGGTGTATACATATGGTGTCTAACTTGATTTTTCAAACTAAGAAGTAGGCTCATGATTAATTTTTCGCTCGATTTATTAACTAGAATTTAGACATGACTATTTAGTATTTTTTGTCTTCCAAATTAAATTTGTTTAACTTGTTTGTTCTCATGGCTCATGCTCTTTAAGTGTTTGATAGTCTATGAATGATGCACTCATAGGTCCATTATGGACAAAGGAGGGGATGAGGAGGACTGCATTTCTACAGCAGAGGCGGCTGAGCTATATGCAAACCTGACAAATGAGCAAAGGAAAAACCTACCTATGCTTGGGCAAGTGGATTTTATAAATGGTGGGCCACCTTGTCAGGTAATCAGTTTGCCACTTCACTTTTGTTTGAGATAAGAGCGGAGTAATGTTGATGTTTAACTTTGCCATAAGCTTCTTCCATGATAGAATGGTGCCTCAAATCTCTTGTTACAATCTTGTCATCTGCAATATGTCTAGTTCAATCATGCTTCTTCCTAATGTAGGATATTTGTTCTTAGTTGGATGACTTTGTTTCTAATAACTGTTGTCTTTCTATGCATTTGTCAATGCATATAACCTTTTGTAAGAGTCAAGCTTAAAAGTGTTAATACTTTCTTCTATATATATTGATGTTTGTCTGGCTTTTGTGACCTTTAATTAAGCAATGAAAAGATGCGTGTTGCATGTTTTTGTTTTCAAACCTGAATTAGCCTACAATACATACATACATCACATGCATTTTTTTTCAGTTTTTTATGTTTACTTAAAAACAATGCTACACTCATCATACAGGCTCGTGATTATTTTTCCATTTAATCTTCTTTGATGTGTTTTCCTCTATGTTGTTTTTTGTGTGCCGGTCTTTAACATTTATTTACTTTTCATGCGTGCATCGGTATGTTTGTCTTTATAGGGGTTTTGCACAGGGATGCAGGTAATATCACACTTGTGATACATGCATATGAGAGATGCTTGCAAATTGATCTAGACTCTCGTCGTGATGGTCAAGTATGTTTTGCATTATTGGTTATTTATTTGTTTGTTTGTTTTCTCGTGTAAAAAAATTCATAATTTTTTAAGATATAATAAAGGTACATTCAATAGATGCTCATTAAGCATTGTCCAAAAGTATAATGAGGAATGTTACTAGAACAAAAAGATACAATTGGTGATAGTCAGAAATATCTCATAGATTTCATCATATGATACTTTGTTAGGAACAATCATTTGGAATTCCTAAACATGAGAAATCCTGCTAGAACTTCCCAACTTCATATACAGTCCATCAATATATTTCCTTAATACGTATTATTTGTTATATATAGCCTGAATAAACTACCATCTAGAAACATAGCAAGTACCTAAAAGATACCTGCTAATAGGCTGTAGGATGGGAAAAATTTGTTACTCGCTCCTCCCATACATAATCTTCCATATTTCTCTGCAAATCACTATTTATTTGCACTTAATAAATGCAATTGAAAGATTTGAAGGACTAGTACAAGGTAAGCCATTATGGATCTATAGTAACTTGGTAATCATTATTTTGTATGCTTGAATGATGCAAAATTTGTTTGAATATCATAATTGTCAAGCAATAACAACTTCTTAAAGGGTGCTAGATCAATGGTAGAGCACCTGCCTAATTATAGGCATGAGATTGGTGGTTCGATTCCTCCGTACGCTATCATAACTTGGTGACTAAGAAAATGACTAAATTCGCATATATACGAATATTAGTAGCTAATTTCCAGTATCTTATAGTGCGACTAATGTTTAGTCATATTTAGCTTAGTCATTAGTATGTTATCATCTAGTAGTTTATTTAGTTGTATATTTGGTCATTAATTATGCCAATCAATGACTAAACCAATGACTCAATCAGTGACTAAATCAATGAGTATCAATGACTAAATCAATGACTAAATCAGTGACTAAATCAGCGAGTATCAATGACTAAATCAATGACTAATAAGTCAACCAATTAATGACTAGTGAAAAACGACTAGAGATAAGATAGTGGAAATCAGATACTATTAGTCACCAACTCAAAAATAGTCGTTTATAGTCGAATTTTAGTCATTTTTTTAGTCATTAATTCCTCATTTTGTACTAGTGTAGGGATCCGGGCATAAGCCAAGTTCTAACATATAAAAGAATGTTTGTCCCGACTTCCTTTTCCTGACAAGAAGGATCAGTCTCACCTTCGTTTAGTGGAAAATTGTGAACATGTTTATCCAGCAATTCCCTATATCCAGAATGGAGAATGCAAGAAGGATCGACCGACCCTTCTTTCAATCGAGAACTATTATGAAAAGATCATTGGGCAGAAGAAGGGTCTCTCGGCCCTTCATTTATGATGGAATTGTAAAATTATTCAATCTACAAAGGATAGACTATCAATTCATTTATATTCAAAATGGTGAACACTAGAAGAATATTGACCACAACAAGGGTTGGCCGACGCTTCATTTACAACTTCCATCGAGGGTTTCCATCTAGGATTTGATTATTTCATCGAAATTGAACCGGGTCACGGAAGACTCTAGGAATTGCTTGGTAAAAAGTTGTTTACCTGTGCAGAAAATAAAATCCGTTGATAGGATAAAAAATTGCAGTGAAATCCGTTCGCAGAGGGTGAAATTCAAGGATTGAAAATGGTAAAAAAAGATAATTAATTTGAAATACTTAACAAAATATTACTAGCGAAGTCAATCTGGATCGTATATCTCAAAGAAATCGATGGAAAAGATTAGAACAAGAAAAACCGGAAAAGAAATTGCGGCGTTGTTTTTTCAAAAATGTTTTATTTTGGTTTCCGCAATCCACAATCCGCATTGTGGGTTGCAAAATTGTGGAAGTATAGATTTTGCATTGAGCATTTTATTGTTTCCGCAATCCGCAGTCAGGAATGCGGAGATGAAAAAATAAAGGGAAAATTCGACCTTTCTGCAATTCGCATTGCAGGTTGCGGAATGCAGGTTCGGAAAAGGAAAATGCGATTTCATTTTTTAGTTGGGTTTCTGATTTCCACAATCCGCATTGCGAGAAAGCGGAAATGCGGAAGGAAAGAGTTCAAAACTAAAAAAAAGGATGTTCCACAATCTGCATTTCCGATTGCGGATTGTGGAAACGATGTATTTTAAAGGAGAAAACTAAGCTTTCTGCAACTCTCAAAATGTAGAAAAACAAGAGTTATTCAACAATTTTATTGGATCCAAAGAATGGAAAAGTGAGAATGAATACAACAATAAATCAACCCCATAATCAAGATGAAAGAATTGGAGATTACCTACAGAAATTAGTAACTAGGGATTCCATTTTTATTAATAACAAGAAGCCGAGCATAAGCTAAGTTCTAACATATAAAAAATGTTTATCCATACTTTCGTTTCCCGAGAAGAAGGATCGGTCGCATCTTTGTTTAGCGGATAATTGCTAACAACTTTATCCAGGAATTCCCTATATCCATATTGGAGAATACAAGAAGGATCGAACAACCCTTCTTTCAGTCGAGAAATATTATGAAAAGAATAGGAGGCAGAAGGAGGGTCGCCTTCCCAATCATTTATGAGGGAATTGTAAAATTATTCAACCTACGAACGATAGACTGTCAATTCATTTATATCCAAAATGGTGAACACTGGGAGAATATTGACCACAACAATGGTAGACCGACCGTTCATTTACGAGTTCCATCCATGGTTTTAATCCATGATTTGATCATTTCATCGAAATTGAATTTGGTCACGAAAGACTCAAGGAATTGCTTGGTAAAAACCTGTTAGCCAATGGAGAAAATAAAATCTGTTGATAGGATACAAAAACTCAGTGAATTCCATTCCCAGAGGGTGAAATTCAAGGTCCTGAAAATGGTAAAAAAAGATAATTAATTTTGAAATACTTAACAAAAATATTACTAGCGAAATCAATCCAGATCATAGATTTCAAAGAAATCGACGAACAATATTAGAATAAGAAAAAGCGGAAAAGAAATTGGGGGGTGTTTTTTTTTAAATGTTTTATTTTCATTTCCACAATCCGCATTGCGGGTTGTAGAATTGCGGAAGTCTAGATTTCGAATTGAGCATTTTATTATTTTCGCAATCCACAGTCGGGAATGTGGAGTAGGAACATTATAGGGAAAATTGGACCTTTTCGCAATTCGCATTGTGGGTTGTAGAATGCATAAATGCAGAAGGAAATATTTCAAAACTAAAAAAAAGGATGTTCTGCAATCTGCATTGCGGATTGCAGATTGTGGAAACAATGTATTTCAAAGGAAAAAACTAAGCTTTCCGCATCTCTCAAAATGCAGAAAAACAAGAGTTATTCAAAAATTTTATTGGATCCAAAGCATGGAAAAGTGAGAATGAATACATCAATCAATCAACCCCATAATCAAGATGAAAGAATTGGAGATTACCTCCAGAAATTAGTAATTGGAGCTTCCATTTTATTAATAGTAGTGATCCGAGCATAAGCTGTTAAAATTCAATATGCTAAGACATAAAATAGCAGCATTACATTCCATTTCACAATAATAGCATATACAGGATCACTGAAGAAACAACAAGCATAGCATAAACACAAGAGACAGAGATTTATCCTCATGGGGTAGAAAAACCCAGCAAAGCTTCCTCAATATAGATGACCAGCAATATACAAAGATGAAACCCTGAGACATGATCTCCTCCTCCACAATAGCAGACCTCTCCTCCACAAATGCGCTATCCTCAAGTGTGTGAGTGTATCAAATGAGGAACACACCTCCTCTATTTATACACTACTCTGATATGTATTTTACACAAGTACATGTAGGCTCGTATTTAACCATTAGGTTAAATACCCCATTATAATTGACTGGGCCGACCCCCACATGGTGGGTCTAATAACCCTAGTTACCACAACCACTTTGGAGGAATAAACATCTCCGGATTTATAGTATAATTACATCGGAGGTATGGAACATCTCCGGAATAAATAATATACAAATATAATATTCTTTGAAGTTACAATATTTCAACACTCCCCCTTAACGAGAAGGATATTACAACAGTATCTGCACGAGCAAGGAGTCATCAACATCATACATGATACATCTATAAATCATTGGAAGCTTTCTCAACATCATTAGTAACTTAAGCAGTTACTGGAACATCAACATCTTCAGTACCAAGTCTTTATCTTCTGCAGCATTCGAACAGCTACAACAACATCAACATTTGGATCCTTACGATCATCAGTATCATCATCTCACGATCATCAACATCGTCATCACACGATCATCAGCATCGTCATCACACAATCATCAGCATCATAATCACACGATCATCAGCATCGTCATCACACGATCATCAACATCGTCAGCATCATCATCACATGATCATTAGCATCGTCATCACATGATCATCAGCATCATCATCACATGATCATCAGCATCATCATCACACGATCAATCCAGTTCTCTATGCAAACCAGTCATGTACCTTTTGAACCGAAGTCCAGGGACGATCCAGTCCTATCATGTACCTTTTGAACCGAAGTCCAGGGACGATCCAGTCCTATCATGTACCTTTTGAACCGAAGTCCAGGGACGATCCAGTCCTATCATGTTCTCGGAGATGACATGTCTACGGCTCAGTTTACAGGACCAAAGTCCAAGGATGATCCAATCCTTACCGTACATTTAGGACAGCGTCCAAGGATGACTTAATCCTCCACCGTTCATTTAGGACCACGTCCAAGGATGACTTAATCCTCCACCATACATTTAGGACCACGTCCAAGGATGACTTAATCCTCCACCATACATTTAGGACCACGTCCAAGGATGACTTAATCCTCCACCGTACATTTAGGACCACGTCCAAGGATGACTTAATCCTCCACCGTACATTTAGGACCACGTCCAAGGATGACTTAATCCTCCACCGTACATTTAGGACCACGTCCAAGGATGACTTAATCCTCCACCGTGCATTTAGGACCTACGTCCAAGGATGACTTAATCCTCCACCGTGCATTTAGGACCTACGTCCAAGGATGACTTAATCCTCCACCGTGCATTTAGGACCTACGTCCAAGGATGACTTAATCCTCCACCGTGCATTTAGGACCTACGTCCAAGGATGACTTAATCCTCCACCGTACATTTAGGACCACGTCCAAGGATGACTTAATCCTCAACCGTCCACCAAGGACTTCATTCTCGAAGACTTACGTCTACGGCTCTTCTTTAGGACTGAAGTCCAGGAATGATCCAATCCCTTCACATGTTCACCAAGAACTTCATTTTCGAAGACATACGTCTACGGCTCTTCTTTAGGACTGAAGTCCAGGAATGATCCAATCCCTTCACATGTTCACCAAGAACTTCATTTTCGAAGACATACGTCTACGGCTCTTCTTTAGGACTGAAGTCCAGGAATGATCCAATCCCTTCACAACATGTATAACAAAACATGTATCCTCATCATCAAAACATGTATAACCACAACATTTATCATCATCATCAAGACATGTATAACCACAACATGTGTCATCATCATCAAGACATGTATAACCACAACATGTATCATCATCATCAAAACATGTATAACCACAACATGTGTCATCATCATCAAAACATGTATAACATACAACATGTATCATCATCATCAAAACATGTATAACATACAACATGTATCATCATCATCAAAACATGTATAACCACAACTTGTATCATCATCATCAAAACATGTATAACCACAACATGTATCGTCATCATCAAAAAATGTATAACCACATGTATCATCATCATCAAAAAAACTAACATCAAAAGCATGTGTACATCTATCATCAAAAAACTAACATAAAAAAAAACATGTATACATCTATCATCAAAAGAAAGAAAATAAGAGATCTAAATCTAAATAATTCTAAGTAACTAGGTGCAGTAAATAGGTAACCTCATCATTGATGAGACAGACTTGTTATCAGATACTATGCTACTCCCCCTTTCGAGGAGGGTCCTTCTGGACTATACCAAGCTTGTCTCAGAAGTATTCAAACTTTACTCGAGACAGAGGTTTAGTCAGGATATTAGCAATCTGATCCTCAGTGCTTATATACTCGAGCTTGATAGCTCCTCTTTGCACCATATCTCGTATATAGAAGTATCGGATCTCTATGTGTTATTGACTTATCGTGGAATACAAGATTTTCTATCTTGATTCATTTCTAAGTCAAACACTCCATATAATAGCTTCTGAAGCCACACTGCTTCACAGCTGGCAGAGCAGACAGCTATATATATATACTGCTTCAGCAGTACTAAGAGCCACACTAGATTGTTCCTTGCTGAACCATGAGATCATGGCAGATTCAAGACTATAACATCCACATGATGTACTCTTTCTGTCTGAGGCACTTCCTGCCCAATCAAAATCTAAGTAACCATGTAAACGGAGTTCATCATTAGAGAGATTTTGAGGTCAAAAAAGGGCCTCCTAAGAGATGTACTACAAAAATATGAGATATATTAAAATATTATGAATTGGGGGTTTTATGGGGTAGGTATATATGACAAGTCACCTCCCACACTATTTTCTATGCACAATATAAATAACCATGGTTGAGTTACTTTTCAAAATTCACTAGAAATAAAATTTAATAAAATAAGTCTACATTGATGTGACTAAGATTCATTGTAAATTCCCAAAAATGTATTGTCCTTTAACATTTATTTGTCTTGAACTTGCAAATGAAATTAAATAATAAAAAACATTTTTAAGAGCTTTTTTTAAATTTTATGTTGACTTTTTATATTTAGTACTTTTCTCATGAATTTAATAATGTAATTTAATTGAGAATTTATTTACATGTAAAATGTCAATAATATTATTATAATCCACATTGCATTATTATTATTATTATTATTATTATTTATTAAATCTATTATTATTCTTTATTAGTTTGACATTATGTTATTAAATAGAATGGAGTGAATATATAATTTAAAATTAAAAACATAAAAATGATAATATATTATTTTATAAAAAAATGTGAAAGGACTTTCTTTATGAATTAAGAGTACTTCACTTGAAAATGACAATAATATTATTTTATGTGAAAGTGTGAAAAGACATTCATTATGAGTACTTTACTTGAAAATGACAATAATATTATTTTATGAAAAGACTATCATTATGAGTACTTTACTTTATGACTTAAAAGTACTTACACCACTACCTTGGTTAACTATGTGTTTTCATCCACCATATAAAATTTGACAAATAAGCATTCTTAACTCATACAATGCCACCTCACCAAGGGGGATGATGTCATCTACTAGAATGTGATTGGTTGTATTTTATAGTACATTTTCTTTGTTTTGAGGCCCTTTTTTGACCTCAAAATTTCTCTAATGGACCTCCAAGATAATATAGACCACAATCTATTGTACCTTTTAGGTACCTCACTATATGCTTTGTAGTTATTAAGTGAACCTTTCTAGGTTCTACTAGACACTGACTTAGGGTATTTGCAGCAAAGCATATATCTGGCCTAGTATTTGTTAAATACATCATTGGCCCAATGATTTGTCTATATAGGGTTAGGTCCACTAAATATGATGAGTCATTAACTAACAACTTCAAGTTGGAGTCCATGGGAGTGGCCATGGCTTTATACTCCAACATATCAAATCTTTTTAGAAACTTCACAGCATACTTACCTTGGTTGAGAAAGATTCCTTCTAAGCCTTGCCATACTTCCAGACTTAGGAAGTAATGCATCAATCTGAGATCTTTCATTTTTCATTTCTGCAGCCATCTTCTTCTTTCTTTTCATGATCTGTTTCTCATTCCCTATAAGAAGGATATCATAATAATAGTATGATCCATAGCCTTAAGGTAAATGTTAGGAACAACTTTAATTTTTGGTAAAGCCCAAGCTTATCAAGAAACTGTCAATTCTCCCTTTGTGACTGAACATCATTCACACTCTGCATTGAATGATTTTCTGCATATCTATCTGTGCTATCTCTCGATAGATGGGTCTACTGATATGAGCCTCAATATTATTCAAACTTTGTGGTGAGTTCCTTCTTGCATCCATGTCATCTGTGTATAAAAACCATATTCAACCTTGTAGCAAAGGTTGAGATCCACATCACCCGTGGTGATCATTAAGCTCATCAATTGATTATCGATCATGGGTACCCATACAGAACCTGAATCACACTTCTTCTTTAATTACACCATTAAGAGAATGGTTTTATCTATCCTCTTGGAACAAACATCTCATCATGATTCTCTTTCTATTTTCTAGGAGAATCTTCTAGCCACAAGCCTTCTATAGTGTGTTTGATTTGTAAATCCTTTTGTTGAACATCCATTGCTTGTTCATCATTCATCATGATTTTTCCTACAAATCAAAATTAGGTACATGATTAGTAATACTTCATAATCATCAAATCATATTGACATGATAACCTATTATGCATACAGATATCATTTACATAGTTATGCAACTATCTTGACCAATAATTTGGCACAACACTTTCCCATATCATGTATGCATACAGTGGCTATCTAGATGCCTTCCATCTCTACCAGAACATACTATCGAGAGTGTGCACAACTCTCAGCATGTCAGCAAAGAGGTTTCATTCTAGACAAGCAACAATGGCATGTTTGTCCAACTTACCAATCATATGCATATTAGTAGTATACTGTTCAATGTTCTATGAATATTTACACTTAGCATGATATATTATAGGAATACAAATATGCATACAACCTATTACAGGCAATATCATTTACTATTTTAAATAACAACTCAAATACTTATCTTTTATGTTTGTGTGGTTGCCTCCCGCTTGATCTTCTGTATGTCTTTTGAACTTCTATTCATTATGTACCACTATGCATGTTCAAGTGTCATCCTCATGATCTCATACACAAACATACACCCATTAGTATGTTCTAAATGTTATCAAAACATTATAGTTCTAAATAATATTGAGAATGTATAGTCATGATTATAGTTAATAAACATTAGTATTCAAGATTTCAGGGAAGTCTTCTTTTACTCATGCATATCATCAATCAAGATAAAAGACATAATATACATAATCCCTTGATTACTAACTTTATGAATAAGCGTAACCAATCATACCAAGTATACTTATATAAGGGATCCTAACACAAGGTAAGATTCATGGGAAACATACCTGGATTAGTATACCTACTTAGTTATGTACAACATACCTAAACAATCTCTTCAATGATTTAGAGATCCTGAGCTAGAACCTGCATGTCTCATAGGTTAAGCATAATATAACAAAGTCATACATACCTCGTAAGTAGAACAAAGATTATGGATGAGTCTTTGTCTTCATGTTTTCATGGTCATGGAACCTGATTTGTCTTTTGTGATGTACCTGATCCTTGTTAGCAGACAACATCAACCTTACACAACATCATAATGCATTAGTATAATCATATAGCCCTAATCAATGAATGTCTTTGATCATTCACATGCATTCATACTATTACTAGGGTGATAAGACAATTCTAACATTAATCAAGATTGTACTAATAAATAATATGAAGACAAACACATCATGAACTTCATCAAGAATTAGATTTCAAGACATACCTGAGCCTCCTTAAGTCATACCTGTCGAGACTTCTTGTAGTCTTCTTATGTAAGGCCTTAGCCTCAACTCCCCCTGAAACTTGATCTGGAGCTTAATTAGGGTTTTCTAGAGAAACCCTAAAAATTCAATCTTTGACTTTCACACTTCTGAATGGATGAAAGAATATGTCTTGCTGAGTTGATCAAACTAGCATACTTCAATTTTGGAATTTCCAAAATTTGACCCCTCAAAATTGCCTTTGAAACTTCTGGATCTTCTGGACAGGATCCCGAACTAGGGTTTGATGAATCCCACCCTTCTGCCCAAACAAAAGGTTCGATCCAAGGCTCTAAACTCTTATTTTTCTTAGGAGCTTCCAGCCGTGGTTACAGACTTCAAAAATTCCAACTTTTGCTGAAGCCCTAATTTTCCATCTTTCCGATCAAAATCCCGAACTGGGGTTTGATCAAGCCCGGTCTTCCACCCAACCAAAAAATTTGATCTTGGTTTCTAAATTTTGATTTTCCTGAGTAGCATTCAGCCGTGGACTCCGATTCCAAAAATTCTAACTTTCTCTGAAACCCTAAATTCCGGAAGCCATGAATAAAGGTGCTCCAAAAATAATTCTGTTTTGACAGAAATATGCACCTGATTGTTTCTGCTATAAATCTGAAATTTTTGCTCCACGGGGTCTGAAACCCTTTTTCTGTAGTAGCCTGACCTTTCATCTTTCCATCCTGATAGGTCTGACCTCAATTGGGTTTTCTGAGAGAAAGTTATGCCAAGTGTCGCAACGTGACCTGTTTATGGGATAAAACAGGAGAGAAAAATTGTACAGCATGCCACGTGTCACTGTTTGAACTTCGGCCTCTGAACACTTTTCCTGAGATAGCTCGACCTGTTATCTTTCCATCCTGACAGGTCTGACCTCAATTGGACTCTCTGAGAGATAGTTATGCCAAGTGTCGCAACGTGACCTGTTTATGGGATAAAACAGGAGAGCGCACTTGTACGGCGTGCCACGTGTCACTGGTTCACCGTCGGCCTCTAAAAACATTTTCTGAGATAGTACAGCCTGTTTAATACCTGTCACGTTTTACGAAATTTCATTTGGAGCTTCCTATCCCAAGTTATGACCTTTTTTCCAAGGTCACCTGATTTTGACTGATATCTGGAAGAGGCATAAACCCTAACTTGTACTGATCATAACTCACAAAGTACAATGAATATGAGGGTGCCCTTTGGACACAAGGTACCTGGAGATTTAGTCTTCATCCTGTAACAATTTCAGATTTGAAAACTTCGCCAAAACGGATTTATAGCGAAAGTGCTACGATGACTGGTTTTTTCTATGTAAAACCCTAACCTTCAAATTGTCGTAAGTAAAGCAAGTGTTGTTAGTGCCATACCTTGTCTTTCTTCAGGTTATCTCTGATACCATGTTAAAATTCAATATGCTAAGACATAAAATAGCAGCATTACATTCCATTTCACAATAATAGCATATACAGGATCACTGAAGAAACAACAAGCATAGCATAAACACAAGAGACAGAGATTTATCCTGGGAAACCCTCATGGGGTAGAAAACCCAGCAAAGCGTCCTCAATATAGATGACCAGCAATATACAAAGATGAAACCCCGAGACATGATCTCCTCCTCCACAATAGCAGACCTCTCCTCCACAAATGCACTATCCTCAAGTGTGTGAGTGTATCAAATGAGGAACACACCTCCTCTATTTATACACTACTCTGATATGTATTTTACACAAGTACATGTAGGCTCGTATTTAACCATTAGGTTAAATACCCCATTATAATTGACTGGGACGACCCCCACATGGTGGGTCTAATAACCCTAGTTACCACAACCACTTTGGAGGAATAAACATCTCCGGATTTATAGTATAATTACATCGGAGGTATGGAACATCTCCGGAATAAATAATATACACATATAATATTCTTTGAAGTTACAATATTTCAACATAAGCCATGTTCTAACATATAAAAAAATGTCTGTCCTGACTTCCTTTTCACGACAAGAAGGATCGTTCGCACCTTCGTTTAGTGGATAATCGTGAACATGTTTATCCAGCAATTTCTTATATCCAGAATGGAGAATGCAAGAAGGATCGACCGACCCTTCTTTTAGTCGAAAACTATTATGAAAAGAATACAGGGAAGAAGAGGGGTCGCTTGCCCCTTCATTAGTGAGGGAATTGTAAAATTATTCAACCTATGAAGGATAGATCATCAATCCATTTATATCCAAAATGGTGAACACTAGAAGAAGACTCACCACAATAAGGGTCGGTCGACCCTTCATTTACGATTTCCGTCTAGGGTTTTCATCCAGGATTTGATCATTTCATCGAAATTGAAACGGGTCACAGAAGACTCGAGGAATTTCTTGGTAAAAATATGTTAGCCAATGGAGAAAAGCAAATTCGTTGACAGGATAAAAAAATCGCAGTGAAATCCGTTGACAGAGGGTGGACTTCAAGGATTGAAAATGGTAAAAAAAGATAATTAATTTTGAAATACTTAACAAAATATTACTACCGAGATCTATCTGGATCATATATAACAAAGAAATTGATGGAAAAGATTAGAACAAGAAAAAAGAAAAAAGAAATTGTGGGGTTGTTTTTTTGAAAATGTTTTATTCTGGTTTTCGCAATCCGCATTGCGGGTTGCGTAATTGCGGAAGTACAAATTTTGAATTGAGCATTTTATTGTTTCCGAAATCCACAGTTGGGAATGTGGAGTTGGAAAATTATAGGGAAAATTTGACCTTTCCGCAATTCGCATTATGGGTTGCGGAATGCGGGTTCGGAAAAGGAAAATGCGATTTCATTTTTTAGTTGTGTTTCCGATTTCCGCAATCCGCATTAAGGAATGCAGAAATGCGGAAGGAAATATTTCAAAACCAAAAAAAAGAACATTCCTAAATCCGTATTGCGGAAACGATGTATTTAAAAAGAAAAAACTAAGCTTACCGCAACTCTCAAAATGCATAAAAAGAGAGTTATTCAACAATTTTATTGGATCCAAACCATCGAAAAGTGAGAATGAATACATCAATCAACCAACCCCATAATCAAGATGAAAGAATTGGAGATTACGTCTATAAATTAGTAACTAGGGATTCCATTTTATTAATAGTAGGGATCCGAGCATAAGCTAAGTTCTAACATATAAAAAATGTTTTTCCCGACTTCCGTTTCCCGACAAAAAGTATCGGTCGCACCTTCGTTTAGTGCATAATTGTGAACATCTTTATCTATCAATTCCCTATATCCATAATGGAGAACACAAGAAGGCTCAACCGACCCTTCTTTCAGTTGAGAACTATTATGAAAAGAATACGGGGTAGAAGAACGGTCACGTGCCCCTTCATTTATTAGGGAATGATAAAAAAATTCAACCTACAAAGGATAGACGGTCAATTCATTTATATCCAAAATGGTGAACACTGGAAGAATACTAACAACAACAAGGGTTGATCGAACCTTCTATTACGATTTCCATTCAGGGTTTCCATCCAGGATTTCATCATTTCATCAAAATTGAGCCGGATCGTGGAAGACTCCAAGAATTGATTGGTAAAAAGCTGTTAGCCAGTGGAGAAAAGTAAATTCGTTTATAGGATAAAACATTGTAGTGAAATCCGTTCGTAGAGGGTGAAATTCAAGGTTTGAAAATGGTAAAAAAAAATAATTAATTTTAAAATACTTAACAAAGGGATTACTAGCGAAATCAATCTGGATCATAGATCTCAAAGAAATCGATGGACAAGATTAGAACAAAAAAAGAAGAAAATAAATTGCTGGGATGTTTTTCTGAAAATATTTTATTTTGGTTTTCGCAACCTACAATCTGCATTGCGGGTTGTGAAATTGTGGAATTCCAGATTTCGAATTGAGCATTTTATTGTTTCTACAATCCACAATCGGGAATGTGGAGCTGGAAAATTATAGGGAAAATTCAACCTTTCCACAATTCACATTGCACGTTGTGAAATGCAGGTTCGGAAAAGGAAAATGCAATTTCATTTTTTAGTTGGGTTTCCGATTTCCGCAATCCACATTGCGGAATGTGGAAGGAAATATTTCAAAACTAAAAAAAGACGTTCCGCAATCTACATTGCGGATTGGGGATTGCAGAAACGATGTATTTGAAAGGAAATAACTAAGCTTTCTGCAACTCTCAAAATGCAGCAAAACAAGAGTTATTCAACAATTTTATTGGATCCAAAGCATGGAAAAGTGAGAATGAATACATCAATCAATCAACCCGATAATCAAGATGAAAGAATTGGAGAATACCTCCAAAAATTAGCAACTAGGGATTCCATTTTATTAACAGTAGGGATCCAAGGATAAGCTAAGTTCTAACATACAAAAAATGTTAGTCCCGACTTCCGTTTCCTTACAGGAAGAATCGGCCGCACCTTGGTTTAGTGGATAATTGCGAACACGTTTATCCAACAATTCCCTACATCCAGAATGGAGAATGCAAGAAGGATCGATCGACCCTTCTTTCACTTGAGAACTATTATGAAAAGAATATGGGGCAGAAGAAGGGTCTCTCGTCCCTTCATTTATGAGGGAATTGTAAAATTATTCAACCTACGAAGGATAGACCATCAATTCATTTATATCAAAAATGGTGAACACTAGAAGAATACTGAACACAACAAGAGTCGGCTAACCCTTCATTTATACTTTCCATCCAGGGTTTCCATCCAGAATTTGATCATTTCATTGAAATTGAACTAGGTCGTGGAAGACTACAGGAATTGCTTGGTAAAAAGTTGTTATCCAGTGGAGAAAAGAAAATCCATTGAAAGGATAAAAAATCGAAATGAAATCTGTTCGCAGAGGGTGAAATTCAAGGATTAAAAATGGTAAAAAAAGATAATTAATTTTGAAATACTTAACAAAATATTACTAGCGAAATCAATTTGGATTGTATATCTCAAAGAAATCGAAAGACAAGATAATTAAAAGAAAAATTGGAAAATAAATTGTGGGGGTGTTTTGTTTTTAATGTTTTATTTTGGTTTCCACAGTCCACAATCCGCATTCTTGGTTGCGAAATTGCGGAATTACATATTTCGAATTGAGCATTTTATTGTTTTCGCAATCCACAGTCGAAAATACGGAGATGGAAAATTAGACCTTTCTGCAATTCGCATTGCGGGTTGCGGAATGTGGGTTTTGAAAAGGAAAATGCGATTTCATTTTTTAGTTGGGTTTCCGATTTCCACAATCCACATTGTAGAAAGAGGAAATGTGGAAGGAAATAATTCAAAACTAAAAAAACAAAAACGTTCCGGATCGTAGATCTCAAAGAAATCGATAGACAAGATCTCAAAGAAATCAATGGACAAGATTAGAACAAGAAAAAGCGGAAAATAAATTGTGTGGGTGTTTTTTTAAAATGTTTTATTTTGGTTTCCGCAATCCGCATTGCAGGTTGCAGAATTGCAAAAGTACATATTTCGAATTGAGCATTTTATTGTTTCCACAATCCGCAGTTAGGAATGCAGAGCTGAAAAATTATAGGGAAAATTTGACCTTTCCACAATTCACATTGTGGGTTGCGGAATGCGGGTTCAAAAAAGGAAAATACGATATCATTTTTTAGTTGGGTTTCCGATTTCTGCAATCTGCATTGCAGAAACAATGTATTTCAAAGGAAAAAAATAAGCTTTTTGTAACTCTCAGAATGTAGAAAAACAAGAGTTATTCAACAATTTTATTTGATCCAAAGCATGGAAAAGTGAGAAAGAATACATCAATCAATCAACCCCATAATCAAGATGAAAGATTTGGAGATTACCTCCAGAAATTAGTAACTGGGGATTCCATTTTATTAATAGTAGGGATTTGGGCATAAGATAAGTTCTAATGTATAAAAAATGTTTGTCCCAAATTATGTTTCCCGACAAGAAGGATCGGCTGCAACTTCATTTAGTGGATAATTGCGAACACGTTTATTCAACAATTTCCTGTATCCAAAATGGAGAACACAAGAAGGATCAGCCAACCCTTCTTTCAGTCGAGCACTATTATGAAAATAATATGGGGAAGAAAAAGGATCGGCTACCTCTTCATTTATGAGCGAATTGTAAATTTATTCAACCTATGCAGGATAGACCGTCAATTCATTTATATCCAAAATGGTGAGCACTAGAAGAATACTGACCACAACAAGGGTCGGCTGAGCCTTCATTTACAATTTCCATAAAGGGTTTCCAGGTGAGTCCACGAAGGTGGTTCTCGATTTGCGGTGCTTGGAATCCAAAAAACCTGTTTTTCGAACCCTCGATCGAGATCTTTTCAAGCCCTTGATCGAGGCTTTAAAAGCTCGATCGAGGGTTTTAAAAGACCTCGATCGAGGACTTGAAAAGACCTCGATTGAGGGTTTTTAAATACTTTGATCGAGGGCTTGGTTAGACCCTCGATCAAGCTATTGCTCGATTGAGGTCTTGGATAACCCTTGATTGAGGTTTTAAAACCAAAAAAAAAAAAAAAAAAAACAGGGCTCGGCTGGCCAGTCGACCCTGTTCGAAAAGGACATTCTAGGCACTGTTTGCAGGAAGGGAAGGAGGCTCTCGACCGAGCCTCTGCAGCCACCTCACAACGCCATGCCTCACGCCTAACGCCACTTCCCAGCCATGTCTTGTACTCCACCAGGTAGGTGGAATTCCAACGTGGTTTTTGTGTTTTGAATAAAGCTTAAATTTTATTTGTTTTGTATAAAATTGTGTTTGTTTTTTATAAAATGTAAATTTTATTTGGTTTTTAGAAATTTGTGTGAATGTAACCATTGAAACCAAAAACTACCATTGAAACAAAAAACGATTGAAACCAAAACCACCATTGAAACCAAAAACCATTTTTTGTGTAGAAATACCGATGAAACAAAAAACTATTAGAAAAAAAAAACAAAACAAAAAACCATTCCAAAACAAAAACAAAAAACCATTCCAAAACAAAAACCAAAAACCATTTGAAAAATGTTTAGGGTTTTCAATTTATGTTGTATTTATTTTTAAAATTATTAATATTTTTTTTTATATCAACCGGTAGCATTTCATTACATAAATGCTATCGGTTCTATTTTAAAATGTGTTTTGACAAGCACAGATGTTGCCCTTTTTTTTCAATCCTCTGAGAACGCCAAGAGGATTGAAAAAACAATAATCATATTACATTTTCCTAGAAGACTCATAAGTTTTAGCAATTGTCTTAATTACTACAAAACATTAATATTAATAATATAATATAAAAATTAAAAAAATGAATACTAATAATATATAATCATATATTATTAACGAAATAAATTAAAAAATTTCAATATTAAAACAAATTAAGATATAATTTAATATCTTTTTAAATAATGACACTTATACCTAATATCCACTCACCACTATCACCAATTATGGCAAATTAGATAAAATTAATATTAATAGTATAATATTTATACTATATTAATATTAATTTTATATTATTAAATTATTAATGTTAATGATTAATACAAATATGACAACAAATTAGATAAAATTAATATTAAGAGTATAATATTTATATTGTTAATGATTAGTAGATAAAATTAATTTATATCAATATCAATATTAATAGTATAATATTAATATAGTATTAACTAAAAATTAACACAGTAGAAACTAAAAATTGAATTAATTAAAATATTACAATTATTTATGACTACTCATATATGATTAAAAACAATATTACATTAACCTAAGAATATATAAATATTTAAACTTTAATGATTAAATAGGGTTGAGGGCTTAAGGGTTTATGGATTAGTGCTTAAGACTTTAAGGGTCAATGGATTATGGGTTGGAGGATTTAGGGGTTTGTCAAAACACTCTTGAAATTTCATGGAACGTCTTCCAACACGCCAATCACCAATTTCATCTACTGATGCCGCACGGTGAGCAATGAATGGGGCGAACATTGAAATTTCTTCAAACTATTCTTGTATGCATCAAAATTTGACATGGTTAGGCTAGGCACATGCCTTGACGATATATGAGGGTTTCAAGACTCAAGGATGCCTAATTTCCCCGCATAATCTTTGAGATCATCCATGTTTGCATCAACGTTCATCATGCAGTCTCATTATCATCATTCGTCATTTCAAAACTCTCTTGAAATTTCATGGAACATCTTCCAACATGCCCATCACCAATGCCACCCATCAATGCTGCACAATGAGAAGTGAATGGGGCCAATGTTGAAATGTATTCAAATTGTTCCTGTATGCATCAAAATTTTACATGGTTAAACTAAACACATGCCTTGACGGTATGCGAGGGTCTTAAGATTGAAGGATATTAACTAGAGTCACATAATCTTTGAGATCATCCACATTTGCATCGACATTCATTACGTAGTCTCATTGGCATCATTTTTCGATAATTCCCATCTATATCTTTGTCGAAACTCTCTCGAAATGTCATGGAACATCTTCGATCTACATGCCCATCACCAAAGTCATCCATCGATGCCTCATGGTGACTTGAGAATGGGAAGAACGTTGAAATTTCTTCAAATTGTGCCTATATGCGTCACAATTTGACATGGTTAAAGTAGGCACATTCCTTGATGGTATGTGGGGCTTTGAATACTTAAGGATTCCTGATGTGCTTGCATAATATTTGAGATCATCCATGTTTGCATCAATGTTCATCATGCAGTATGATTTTCATCATTATTCATTACCATCTATAGAATCTTTGTTGAAAATTTCTTGAAATATCATGGAATGTCTTCCAACATGCCCATCATCAACGTCATCCACCGATGTTGCATGGTGAGTATTGAATGGGGACAATGTTGAAATTTCTTCATATTGTTCCTGTATGAGTCAAAATTTGACATGGTTAGACTAGATACTTGCCTTGACAGTATGTGATGGTTTCAAGACTCAAGATGGATTCCTGACATCCCTACATAATCTTTGAGATCTTCCATGTTTTCATCAACATTCATCATGTAGTCTCATTCCCATCTATAGAATATTTGTCGAAACTCTCTTGAAATATCATGTAACGTCTTCCAACATGCCCATCACTAACGTCATCCACTGATGCTACATGATGAGTAGTGAATGGGGCCAACATTGAAATTTCTTCATATTGTTCCTTTATGAGTCAAATTTTGACATGGTTAGACTAGATACATGCCTTGACGGTATGCGAGGGTTTCAAGACTCAAGGATACTTGATGTCCTCGCATAATCTTTGAGATCGCCCACATTTGCATCATTTTTCATCATGTAGTATCATTGTCATAATTCGTCAAATTCCCATATATGGAATCCTCGTTGAAAATATCTTCAATTTTCATGGAATGTCTTCCAACACGCCCATCACCAATGTCATCCATTGACGCGGCATGGTGAGCAGTGAATGGGGAAAATGTTGAAATTTCTTCAAACTGTGCCTGTGTGCGTCAAAATTTGACATGGTTAGATGAGACACTTGCCTTGACGGTATGCGAGGGTTTCAAGACTCAAGGATGTCTGACGTCCCTACTTAATATTCAACATTCTCCATGTTTTCATGAACCTTCATTATACGGTCTCATTTTCATCATTCGTCATTCCCATCTACAAAATCTTGGTCGGAACTCTCTTAAAATGTCATGGAATGTATTCCAACATGCCCATCTATAATTTCATCAATTGAACTAACATAGTGACCAGTGAATGGGGCCAATTTTGAAATTTCTTCAAAAATGTGACTGTAAATTCTTCATTAATGGAAAATTCTTCATCAATTTCCAAGATAGATTCAATATAAATTCTTCATTAATGGAAAATGAAGAGCCCTTGATCATAAGGAAAAATGGAAATCCCTTCAGGGATACCAAAACCTAAAAAAAAGTATTTTTGAGGACAATGAGGTAAATATTTTGAAGAAATGCAAATTAATCACTATCTAACATGTAAATAACTACTACAAAAAAGCTAGGGATTTAGCTAGATTGCATGCACTTTTGAACTAGTATTAGAAAGAGATACTTGAGATAGATATAAATTATATACAAAAGAGGAACATTCATGACATATAGAAAAATCCATCAATCCTCATCTATATCCTTAAATTCAACAACACCACAATGACATGTAGAAAACTCATTTGGTCTCCATCTATAATCTTAGATTCAATGTTACTTTGGAAAACAACCTACAATTTCTCTTATGGAAAATCTATAATTAAGTACTCCATATACACAAACCAAGAGATGATGATGAAAATGTTCAATGAAAATTTGAAATTGAACATGAAATTGAAATTTGAAATTTGAAATTCAAATTGAATTTGGAATTGAACTTGAAATTGAATTTGTAATTGAATTTGAAATTTGAAATTTGAAATTCAAATCAAAATTTGAAATTGAATTTGAATTTGAAATGTGAAATTTGAATTTGAATTTGAGTTGAATTTGAAATGTGAATTTGAATTTGAAATGTGAAATTTGAAATAGAATTTGAAATTTGAATTTGAATTTTAAATGTGAAATTTGAATTTGAATTTTAAATGTGAAATTTGAAAGAGAAATAGAATTAGAAATTGAAATGTCATGCAGAGAGTTCTCAAGAGAGAACTTCATTGCTTTGTGCTCCACGACACACAAGAGGATCTGACGTCACCCAATAGGGCGACCATCGGAATCTCTCCCGTTCACCGAGGAGTGAGGCCACGTTGGGGTCAGCTTCCACTTGTGATAGCAACATGAGAGCTAGTGTGTTGGTTCATCCCGACAACATACATGTTGATCCCTAGGTGGAGGATATGTGACAAGACACGAGTGCATCAAGTGCATTAGGTGCATATTTTTTTGTTAGATACATTTTCAGTAAATTCTTAGTATATAATGCATTGAATTTTAGTTGCAGGTTATTTTATATATTTTCAGTAACATTTGTGTTTTGGTTTGGATCGCAGTTCTATCAGAGGGATTGTACAATGATGAGGTCGTATGCATCACTCTTGCTGATATCACTACCCAGTGAGAGTGGGTGCACTCATGTGTCTGCACATTGAGGGAGGATTCTCCCACACGATGTTCTTTATTCGTGATGTTATCAATAATGGATGAGATGTTGGCCCTCTACAAGAGGGTGGGACCTCTTAGTGACATTTTTCGTTTTGCATGCCAAAGGAGGAGACATGATGTCATTGGGCCCCTAAAATGGGAGGATGTCAAAGTCGCCATAAAAGGGCATGACATCAAGGGTACTTTTTTTGACATACCTCATGACCTCCCTTCTAGACAACCGCTTAGACTCAAGGATTTTAAGTTGGAGGATGCTGCACCATATTTATATGATAGATTCGTCAGAACGTGGGGCATTTTTCCCCACCATGAGCAGGTCCCATTGTGCTTTGCAAAACATATTTATGCAGATTTTCTTTAGGGGATGCACCCATATTACACAAGCACAGGGTATGAGTTCTTTGGGTCTGGTAGGGGATGCTCCTACCACCGTCCTGGAGCTCATAGAGACCCTTCCTTTCTGCCACCCCCTCCAAGGTTGGTACCAATTCCAGAAAGGATGGTTATCAGGTTGGTGAAGGTGGCACGGTCATCCCAGATTGTTGGAGAGGTTAGACATGACATTACAGATTCCTTGTTCGCTTCCATGGGCAGTGTTGTTGTTGTTGTGCATCGAGAGGCATCTAGACCACCCCCTGCACCTACAGAGTCGGAGATAGAGTGGGTCGATAATGACCTACTCAGGAGTTTGGATGGCGAGGCCATATAGGGGTATGCTCAGTCAACTCGAGATGCATACTTTCGGTTGTATCATAGATATGTCACTCCAGGACAGGTATACTTTTGTACAATTATGTATATATGTTTTCATGTTACATCATATTATATGTTGTAAATTGAATGGTCAATAATACTTAAGGTAGCTGTATTCTATTGCTCCATGCAGAGGACCACATTCATGGATCGACTCTTTGGTATTGAGCCATCGATTGGTCCATCCGCTTGTCCCAACCCGCGGACGATAGTAGTCGAGGTAAGTTATAATTTATGTTCCAATTTAATTTGTTTTTATTATTTCTCAGTTTAAATAATTTATTTTTTATTTCTTAATTTTCAAGATTTTATGTTTTAGATCTTAACTTCAAATGAATTTCAAATTGTATAGGGAAAAGGAATTGACATTTCTCTTGATGATAGACATGAGGACCATGAAGGTCTCGACCAGCCAGGTCTAGACACAGAGGTGAGTTTTAATTTATGTTCCAAATCATGTTATTTAATCACATTTAGTAATTTATTTTGGTACTCTATGTTTCAATTTTTGAATTATAACTTGAATTATGTTTTAGTTTAAATTTTTAATAAATCTAACTTATTACATGTAATGGCATGTTACACAGGCATCGCTACAGGTGGGTATCGATGCTGCAATGACTTTCTCATATGATTGGGATTCAGGTCAAGCACGTGGTCCTGATGAAGGGCCATCTACCCATATTCCTACCCAGATGCGAGATATCACCATTGACTCGACAGAGATCGAGGCATTCTTTCATATTTTACCGCTTGAGGGCCAGCATTGGTCTACTACAAATGAAGGCAGCCACAGGGACGATCAAAGGCCTCGTGGGGGTAGTGGCCAATGAGTTGATGATCTATACATTTCCATGTTTTGTATATTTTCATATTTGATATATTTTCATGTTTTGGATAATCTATGTATACATTTTCATGTTTTGGATATGGATTTCTATCATTTATACATGGACTTTTTATCATATATGGACTTTGAATATGGAATTTTGGATATTTTGTTACATACTTTGTAAATTTTTCATATTGATGTCTTCTTGTGTATTTTGTATCTAATTTGAAATTGATTGTTTTTTATATTACATCTAGGTATAGTTATTACAGTTACAAATTTATGTTTTGTCGTTTCAAATGCAAATTTAATGTACAGTGATTACAATATAAAAGTTCAATCTCGATGTGTAGTTACAATTTTGTTCAATTTAAAATTTCAGTTTTGACTACATTACAGTTGCAAATCCAAAATTTAGAATTGAATACATACATTAAAATTTAAAATTGAAACTACAATTCCAATTCGATTACAATATAAAATTTCAAATTTAATGGGTAATTTCAATTCTAATTCAATTACAGTTTAAAAGCTCATTTTCAACTACATGACAATTGCATAAATGAAATCAAAATTTAAAATTAGAATACATTTGAAATCAAAAATTGAAATTACAATTACATTATGTTGTTTACACATTACAATTCAATTACAATTTACGCATTCTAATTCAATTACAATTTAAAATTAAAATTTAATGTGTAATTTCAATTGAAAATTCAATGTGTTGTTGCAATTTAAAAGTTCAATTTCAATTACATTACAATTGCATTTGAAATCAAAATTTAAAATTTCAATACATTGTACAATTTAAAATTTAAAATTTAAAATATAAAATATAAAATTTAAATTTTACAATTTATAGATTTATTTTAAATTCTCAATTACATTACAATTGTATTTGAAATCAAAATTTAAATATAGAATACATTTGAAATTAAAAATTGAAATTATAATTGCATTATGTTGTCTACACATTACAATTCAATTACAATTTCCACATTCCAGATCAATTACAATTTCAAATTTTATGTGTATTTTCAATTGAAAATTCAATGTGTTGTTGCAATTTAAAAGTTCAATTTCAATTACATTAAATCTATCACATATAACATATGATATGAAATGTGAGACTACAAAATTGTCCAATGTAGGTATACTCCATGTAGCACCAAGTGCCAATACTTTTATTAAATGAAATGAGGAGACACAAAAAAAATTGGTCCTAACTTTGATATGTTCAATAACAAAACTAATTGATTATTGTTGAATGAAACCATTTTTCAATACATTGGTATTTGATAATATTTTTATATAATTGATAATGAAATACAATGTAATTGATGATGAAATACAATGAATGGATTATAATATATATAATTTTGCATTTGAAATCAAAATTTAAAATTAGAATACATTGTACAATATAAAATTTAAATTTTACAATTTTACATTGTATAGATGTATTTTAAATTCTCAATTACATTACAATTGTAAATGAAATCAAAATTTAAAATTAGAATGTACATTACAATTTAAAATTGAAATTTTACAATTACAATATATTGTCTACACATTACAATTCAACTATCTAGTAGATCTTTAATATTCTTTTTAAAGCATCTAAACAAATATCTATAAAACTATTATGGAGGATGTTCATGGAGCACTGACCATACATTCAAGTGTATTCATATTGGAGCACCATGAGCCAATTTTCACAAAAGCCTCCCATCTAGTAATTTTAATCTTACCATTAAAGCATTTACAAAAATACATTTATAAAACAAACTCCACAAAAATCTCCAAAAAAATATTCAACAAGACAACATGACAACTATGTCAATGATACAAGTGGCATACATGTAACTCATTCATCTCGCCAATGGGTTATAGTAATGCAAGTCTCCATAATACGATCATGGTCAGCTTCTGCCATCTTCCATCTCTTTGGCTCACCTCTTGTAGTGCCCTTCTTTTTTGTTACCTTGCAAACTTGATATATTTACGACTTATTATTATTTGAGGGCATTTAGTGATAAATGACCCAGTTGTGCGTATGTATTTTTCATAGACTATGTGGTGTAATCTTGAGGACATTCAATTTTGAATGCTCCAGATAGATATATGTGTGATATACATGTGTGTTGTTGTTTATTAAATTTCAATGACGAGACTATCTTATTTAGTTAAAATATTAATGTTATGTTATTGATGATGATGGATATGATGTTGTGAATTTAGTTATTTTTGTTCTATATGACTCATGTGTTAAGAATTCATGCGTTATGATGTGATAACATAGTTAGTCAAATGCTTACATGTGTTGATTATGATTTCTATGTGGAAGTGATGTTGTTATAGTTCACATATAAAATGTTGTTGAATGACTACTTCATACATGGATTATGTACTCTGATGTATTGTTGAGTATGACTTGTAGAGAAGGTACAAGTGCTAGCTGACATGTTGTTGCACCATGGCCTCGAATGAGCCATAATTGAAAACAAGTGTTGACAACCTGATAAGTATGAATGGAATTGATGAATTGATGAAATCCAGGTAAAAGGATTTGATGTACATGAGTAAATGGACTTGGAATGAGTCATTACATTGACAGGTGATGTCAATTTATAGTTTTTATTACATCTAGTTGATGAGAATTTAATGCATGGCATTGATGTGCAGGTATTGGCGGTGATTTCCAATCGACCCACATCAGAAGACGGGGTTGTTGATGACACCGGTTAAGTCTAGCCAATGTTGGCGCGATGAGTTGTCATGAGCGAGGGAGGCTCCAACTCATCTGGTGCGTGTTGCTGTGAGGGTAGGCCATTGTATGGCCACTCACAAGGTATATATAAATGGAGGCGCGCAATAAGGGCTTGGCCTTATTCCCTAGGAACCAGTGAACCTTGTCAGGGTAGACAGGTTGAGCTAACGATGTCTCGACCGTCGTACTGTATCCCCACCTAAGAGATCATTGAAGGACATGCGAGAAGCATAGAGCCTTGATGTTTCTAGTTGCAATGGAAATGCAATAGTTAAATTAATAAACAATAAATGGGATGGGAAAAATAAGATTAATAAAGATAACGAACTTAAATTAATTAACTTAAATAAAATAAAATAATAATAATAATAATAATGAATGAATCATAAAATAAGAATTACCATTAAATATTAATAGGATAAACAATTACAGAAATACTAATTTGAAAAAAAGGGAAAAAATAATAAAAATAATAGAAAGAATAAAAAAGAGGAAAAAGAATAAAACTTCAATTTAGGAAAAAGAAGAAAAGAAGAAAAACATAAAGCAAGGAAAAAGTGGAAAGAAAGGAAGAAAAATCAAAATAAAAATAAAAATCAATACGGAGAGACACAATTTGAGGGGGCTAGGTTCTTTTAGGAATGGTGAAGAAATTTCAAAAAAAATTCTAAGAAAGGTGTCTGAGAAGATGTGGTTCACTACGAAGGTTGAAGTGGGAACTTCATGGGCATGATGTCGACTCCATAGTTCATTCACTCGTCGGGCTTGGGGGTCCGAGGAGAAGTAGAGTATCCTTGGGTATGGTTGGCAGGAAACCGGTGGGTCTGGTGAGATTGGCAATCAAGATCGGAGGAAGTAAATACTCTGAGAGCATCCTCAATTTCGGCACCGAATCTTTCCTCACTCACTGAGTACCAAGCGATCAGCAGGTAATTCTGTAGCCATTGATTCTCACTCACTGAGTACCAAGTGATCATCAGGTAATTCTGTACCCATTGATTATTATAAAGATAAAATTTAAACGTTGATATTTGCTATAAGTTGCTTGAATAGATAGTGTAACCAATATCATTTAAGGTGTTTATGAAGTAATAGTTGTTTGCATATAAATGTCAGATTACTCCTGTGATGGTGAATGTGCTATATGTGGAAATGGCTATAGAAATGACTGTATTGATTATATGTGCACTTTTAAAATTTTAGTTGTACCTTTATCTTGATTATGGAATCTGCAGTTGTACACACCGAGTGAACCCTGTAATATATTTGGGAATATTTTTTTTAGTGTTACATTTTCATTAAATTTTACCCAGTTGAGCATTCAGGCCTCCCAGCCGATAGTGAACATTATTGCAGCAGAGTTGTGTGCAATCCTCGGCAAGCGCAACCCTTACCAAAGTGAAGCTGCTTGTCGCTGAATGCGTAGGCCAAATTAAGAGGTAGTACCTAGTTTGGGCAGGGCGTTCGAGGTGGCACTAGCCCCATTTTGATGTTAAGTTTTAGTTGAACCTGTGTACAGCAAGGACCCTTTTGCCGTGTCGCTGTGTCCATCGTGATGAATGAGCCTTTAGGATTGAACCCTAACTTTTGAGCCAAAGGCTCTTGGTAGGGCACAACCCTATTTATTATGAGACAATTATAATTGTAATGTATGATATCTATTGGGCCCAATACTTAGATGAGATCGATTTTTATGAAAGTAGAACTGGATGGGGCCAAGTCCATGGTATTTTGGAAGTATCCCCTGCTGAGTTGATTTTTGTTTGAGCCGAGGAAAAGCATGTAACCATTTTTGCATAACGGTCTCAACCCATTTTTGGATGCGTGTTATGAAGGGTGGTCTCAACCTGAATGACTCTTTGAGCTTTATAAATCAATATATATATATATAACACAACCTCGAAGGTAAAACAATTAATTCCAGATCTATGCATCCATTCCCTGTTTATGATTATAATTCAATTACAATTTAAAATTAAATTTAATGTGTAATTTCAATTGAAAATTCAACGTGTTGTTGCAATTTAAAAGTTTAATTTCAATTACATTACAATTGCATTTGAAATCAAAATCTAAAATTTTAATACATTGTACAATTTAAAATTTAAATTTTACAATTTTACATTTTATAGATCTATTTTAAATTCTCAATTACATGACAATTGTATTTGAAATCAAAATTTAAATATAGAATACATTTGAAATTAAAAATTGAAATTATAATTGCATTATGTTGTCTACACATTACAATTCAATTACAATTTCGACGTTCCGATTCAATTACAATTTCAAATTTTATGTGTATTTTCAATTGAAAATTCAATTTGTTGTTGTAGTTTAAAAGTTCAAATTCAATTACATTACTTCTATCACATATAACATATGATATGAAATGTGAGACTAGAAAATTGTCCAATGTAGGTATACTCCATGTAGCACCAAATGCCAATACTTTTATTGAATGGAATGAGGAGACACAAAACAATTTGATCCTAACTTTGATATGTTCAATAACAAAACTAATTGATTATTGTTGAATGAAACCCTTTTTCAATACATTGGTATTTGATAATATTTTTATATAATTGATAATGAAATACAATGTAATTGATGATGAAATACAATGAATGGATTATAATGTATATAATTCTGCATTTGAAATAAAAATTTAAAATTAGAATACATTGTACAATATAACATTTAAATTTTACAATTTTACATTGTATATATGTATTTTAAATTCTCAATTACATTACAATTGTAAATGAAATCAAAATTTAAAATTAGAATGTACATTACAATTACATTATATTGTCTACACATTACAATTCAATTACATTACAATTCAACTATCTAGTAGATCTTTAATATTGGTTTTAAAGCATCTAAACAAATATCTATAAAACTATTATGGAGGATGTTCATGGACCACTCAACATACATTCAAGTGTATTCACATTGGAGCACCATGAGCCAATTTTCACAAAAGCCTCCCATCTAGTAATTTTAATCTTACCATTAAAGCATTTACAAAAATACATTTATAAAACAAACTCCACAAAAATCTCCCAAAAAAAAATCAACAAGACAACATGACAACTATGTCAATGATACAAGTGGCATACATGTAACTCATTCATCTCGCCAATGGATTATAGTAATGCAAGTCTCCATAATACGATCATGGTCAGCTTCTTCCATCTTCCATCTCTTTGGCTCACCTCTTGTAGTGCCCTGCTTTTTTGTTACCGTGCAGACTTGATATATTTACGACCTATTATTATTTGAGGGCATTTAGTGATAAATGACCCGGTTGTGCATATGTATTTTTCATAGACTATGTGGTGTAATCTTGAGGACATTCAATTTTGAATGCTCTAGATAGATATATGTGTGATATACATGTGTGTTGTTGTTTATTAAATTTCAATGACGAGACTATCTTATTCAGTCAAAATATTAATGTTATGCTATTGATGATGACGGATATGATGTTGTGAATTTAGCGATTTTTGTTCTATATGACTCATGTGTTAAGAATTCATGCGTTATGATGTGATAACATATTTAGTCAAATGCTTACATGTATTGATTATGATTTCTATGTGGAAGTGATGTAGTTATAGTTCACATATAAAATGTTTTTGAATGACTACTTCATACATGGATCATGTACTTTGATGTATTGTTGAGTATGACTTGTAGAGCAGGTACAAGTGCTAGCCGGCATGTTGTTGCACCATGGCCTCGAATGAGCCATAATTGTAAACAAGTGTTTAAAACTTGATAACTATGAATGGAATTGATGAAATCCAGGTAAAAGAATTTGATGTACATGAGTACATGCACTCGGAATGAGTCATTACATTGACAGGTGACGTCAATTTATAGTTTTTATTACATCTAGTTGATGAGAATTTAATGCATGGCATTGATGTGCAGGTATTGGCGGTGATTTCCAATCGACCCACATTAGGAGACGGGGCTATTGATGACACCAGTTAAGTCTAACCAATGTCGGCGCGATGAGTTGTCATGAGCGAGAGAGGCTCCAACTCATCTGGTGCATGTTGTCGTGAGGGTAGGCCATTGTATGGCCACTCACAAGGTATATATAAATGGAGGCGCGCAATAAGGGCTTGGCCTTATTCCCTAGGAACCAGTAAACCTTGTCAGAGTAGACGGGTTGAGCTAACGATGTCTCAACCATCGTACTGTATCCCCACCTAAGAGATCATCGAAGGACATGCAAGAAGCATAGAGCCTTGATGTCTCTAGTTGCAATGGAAATGCAACGGTTAAATTAATAAACAATAAATGGGATGGGAAAAATAAGATTAATAAAGATAATGAACTTAAATTAATTAACTTAAATTAAATTAAATAATAATAATAATAATGAATGAATCATAAAATAATAATTACAATTAAATATTAATAGGATAAACAATTAAAGAAATACTAATTTGAAAAAAAGGGCAAAATAATAAAAGGAATAGAAAGAATAAAAAAGAGAAAAAAGAATAAAACTTCAATTTAGGAAAACGAAGGAAAGAAGAAAAACATAAAGCAAGGAAAAAGTGGAAAGAAAGGAACAAAAATCAAAATAAAAATAAAAATAAAAAGGGAGAGACACAATTTGAGGGGGCTGGGTTCTTTTGGGAATGGTGAAGAAATTTCGAAAAAAATCCTAAGAAAGGTGTCTTAGAAGATGTGGTTCACTACGAAGGTTGAAGTGGGAACTTCATGGGCATGATGTCAACTTAGTAGTTCATTGGCTAGCAGAGAGTGTCGGCAACCCCGTCAAGCTAGTAAAGTATCCTTGGGTATGGTTGGGAGGAAACCGGTGGGTCTAGTGAGATTGGCAATCAAGAATGGAGGAAGTAAATACTGTGAGAGCATCCTCAATTTCGGCATCGAATCTTTCCTCACTCACTGAGTACCAAGCGATCATCAGGGAATTCTACATAGCCATTGATTATTATAAGGATAAAATTTAAACGTTGATATTTTCTATAAGTTGCTTGAATAGATAGCGGAACCAATATCATTTATGGTGTTTATGAAGTAATAGTTGTCTGCATATAAATGTCAGATTACTCCTGTGATGGTGAACGTGCTGTATGTGGAAATGGCTGTAGAAATGACTATATTGATTATATGTACACTTTTAAAATTTAAGTTGTACCTTTATCTTGATTATGGAATCTGAAGTTGTACACACCGAGTCAACCCTGTAATATATTTGTGAATATTTTTTTTAGTGTTACATTTTCATTAAATTTTACCCAGTTGAGCATTCGGGCCTCCCAGCCAATAGTGAACATTATTGCAGCAGATTTGTGCGCAGTCTTAAGCGAGCACAACCCTTACCAAAGTGCAGCTGCTGGTGGCTGAATGCGTAGGCTAGATTAAGAGGTAGTACCTAGTTTGGGCAGGGCGTTCGAGGTGGCACTAGCCCCATTTTGATGTTAAGTTTTAGTTGAACCTGTGTACAGCAAGGACCCTTTTGCTGTGTCGTTGTGTCCGTCATGATGAATGATCCTTCAGGATTGAACCCTAACTTTTGAGCCAGAGTCTCTTTGTAGGGCGCAACCCTATTTATTATGAGACAATTATAATTGTACTATATGATATTTGTTGGGCCCAATACTTAGATGGGGCCAAGTAGAACTGGATGGGGCCAAGCCCATGGTATTTTGGAAGTATCCCCTGCTGAGTTGATTTTTGTTTGAACCGAGGAAAAGCGTGTAACCATTTTTGCATAACGGTCTCAACCCATTTTTGGATGCGTTTGATGAAGGGTGGTCTCAACCTGAATGACTCTTTGAGCTTTATGAATCAATATATATATATCTATATATATATATAACACAACCTCAAGGGTAAAACAATTAATTCCAATTTTATGCATCCATTCCTTGTTTATGATTATAATTCCAGTAAGAAGTCGGTTATGTTGCAGGAATTGACCCCCTCTACTTAAAACTTCGTTGTAAGTGTCTGCAATTATGAGAGGGCGATCTCTTGTGAGAATCGACCCAATAAAAATAAAAATATACATACTTATATTAATTCTATGAAGTAGCATGCATTTTGAATTACTTCAAAACCAAACTGAAATCTGTTTTATGCAATTCTAAATATTATATCTCAGGTTGTTTCCAAACATATATAGATAGATAGATATATAGAGTTCAGTTTTTTTTGTCTTTTTATATATAGTAACTTAAAGCAATTCGTAGATGGAAAGCTCTCATGGTTTTTACAGCTTTAAGTATTTTTCCCAAATTCAAATTGTTTATATAATCCCAATTATTATGAAAGGCTTCATTTAAGGTTCTTTCCAAAAACATATTCATATAATGCAAGCTTTCTGTAATTGATTTACATTCTTACATCTTTCTAGAAAAGTAGTTTGAGTAAATGGAATAAAGCTCGCAGTTTTTTTAGCTTGATGTATTTTACTTAAATTCAAATTATTTATATAATCCCAATTATTAGGCGAGGCTTTATTTAAGACCGTTTCTAAAAACATATATATATAACCCAGGTTTTCTATCATTGCTTATTGTATCCAAGTTTGTGCAGAAAGTAGTTTGAGTAAATAGAATTATGTAATTATATTATTTGGAAACATAATTACTTTATGTATTCATGTTTTTGCATAAATTAGTTTCAGTAAATTGAATAAAGTAATTATATTACTTGGAAATGTAATTGCTTATGTATTTATGTTTTTGCGCAGAAAGTAGTTTGAATAACGGGAAGGATTATATTATTTGGAAAAGAAATAAGTATCTTGATTGGGTAGAAAATTATAGTTAAATAATAGTTAAAGTAATGCCTTGTAATTTCATTAAATTCTACTTAACTTAACTTGCTTTGATACTGCTCATTATGTTTTAGATAATAGTCAAAGTAAAAGTAATATTTGGTAATCTTATTAAATTATATTTAATTTATGTTGTTTACTTTTATATTCGTAAATTATATATATATATATATATTTTTTTTTCCTCGAAAAAAAAGCGTAATTTCATTTCATCCTTAAGAGTACGAAATTACATATAAAGTCTACACTCATTAAGAGTGGATGTGGTCTTTGAGAACCAGTGGAACTATGTCTGAGCAAAATTGTGATGTTCTCACCACGTGAGCAATAACATCCATTACATCATATTTGAAAATAAACGATAATATGGCAATAAAAAGTTCATAAAAGTTGAAAACTGTGTGGATCTTTTAGGTACAATAATGGTCAAGATTATATGTACAACAGTGATATTAGTAACAAAAAAGGAACTCTCAAAAAACATAGCAGCCATGCATAAATCATTCAATGAACGGCCTGTGATAAAGATCTCTGCTGGCCCCATCCAAAAATTCTGTTAATTTCCAGAGCCCGGGAGCAAGTGTTAAGCCTTCCTTCGAGGCTTTGTCCGCCTCTGAGTTATTTTCCCGGAAAGTATGCCTGCAGGTAAAAGTATCAAAGGAGTGAGTGACTTGTTGAATGTGTTCCAAAACCCCAGCAATTTTCTGATTGTTGCACTGATACAGTCCATTGACCCAGTTTATCACATTCAATGAATCCCCATAAACAGTTAAATTTTGGATCCTTTGTTCCAATGCAAAGGAGAGTAAGAGCTTGAGGCTGAGAATCTCAGCCCAATTGTTGGTACCTCTCCCAAAACCAAAAGACATCACATAATAGTGTGTGGGAGATAAAAACAGTAGCGCCCCTCCCCCACAAATGTTGTTTTGGCAGGCCCCGTCGAAGAAACCCCAAGGCAGTGTAGTATCAAGGTTCAAGGGTTGAATGTTCCTAGGAGTGGAGGCCGATTTGCACCGATGAAGTGCAAGATGGATGCCACAACTGTTAGTGGCCACCAAAGCTGGTAAACCAACTTTGTCCGAGAAAAGGAAGTTGTTACGGGATAACCAGGTGCCCCAAATGACAATAGAGGGGAGACCTTTGAAAGGGGCGTACACAGAGTTCTCAATCCAATTTCGCCAGGCTTCAACCAGAGAGTGCCCATCCCATCTGAAATTTACTTTTAGTATCCGAGACACAACTTGCCAGACCTCCTTAATGAAGCTACAGTGGAGAAAAAGGTGTAAGACAGATTCCTCGTCATGTGAACACAGGTAGCACCTGCTAGGTCCCTGTAGGTTTCGTTTTTGCAGGAAATCCTAGGTTGGAATGCGATTTTCTATGATGCACCACAAGAAAAGGCGCGCTTTTAGAGGGCTCTGCAATCTCCAAATAGTTTTCCACCACCATACCTGTTCCCTGTTCCAAAAATTTGCGCAGATCCATTGATACCCATACTTCGGAGTGTAAGAGCCAGAAGGATCCCCATCCCAGACCAAGGTGTCATCCTCGTCATTGAGAAATATATGGTCCCTGCTGAGAGCTCGTAGGTATGTTCTAAGTTCATCTTCCCAATCCGGTTCAAGTCCAAAAGTATCAGCTCGCCTCCATACGGGTCTTCCCATCCAGAGATTTTCCCCATCCGCCAAGTGAAGTAGAACAGTAATATGCCGATGCTGTAATTCCTGGATCAGACCGTCGGATAGGATATGCTGTGCTTCACAGCCGACCCAAGGATCTCTGCCAACACTCAACCTACGTCCGTTACCTACATCCCAAACAAGGTGCTGTTCAATTACGTGAAAGGAGGAGACAAGAGCTTTCCAAATGACAGACCCTCCTTTATGAATCTTGATCGGAGACCGAATCCAGTCCTCCACAGAGTCCGGTGCAATATATTTGAGAGTCATAATACGTGCCCAGTACCCTCCAGATGTGATTAGCCTCCAACCACATTTGGTAGCCAGAGCCTGAGAGAAGTAGAAAATGTTTTTCAAACCCCAGCCTCCTAAAGCTTTGGGGGTGGCAATACGTTCCCATTTCACCCAAGGTGAAACATGTGCATCTTCCTTACCATTCCACAAGAAGCGAAAACATATTTTGCGTGCAGCTTCCAGCGTCCCCTTAGGTATCCATGCCAGGGACATCCAGTAAACTGGAATGGCCTCCAGGACCGATTTCACCAAGATCAATCTGCCAGCACGTGAGAGCCACCTGAAGCTCCAGCTCTTGAGTCTCTTTTCCAACTTCTCCAAGAGCCAAACCCAGTCGTGTTTTAGATAGTTGTTAGGCTTTAAATGAAATCCCAGGTAACGAAGCCCCTCAGAGAGGTTAAGGAGCTGAAAGGGGAACAGGTCAGTGAGAGTGTGCAGTTCCTCCTCATCCAGAAGAGAAGCCGTAATAGTAGATTTAGCAATATTGATCTCCATACCCGTTGCAATGGAGAAGAGGTCCAGGATTTCCTTGTATTTAGATGCCTCCCTTCTAGAGCCAGAGCAGAAAATCAGTATATCGTCCACGAAGAGTAGATGAGTGAGTGCGGTACCCGGGGCAACAAGGATTCCTGCTATATCTCCGGTTCGCTTAGCTTCCTTAATGGCCCTACTCAGGCTTTCAGCTACCAATAAAAATAACAGAGGGGAAAGGGGGCAACCCTGACGTAGACCACGCCCAGAGTGGAAGAAAGGAGTCGCTGCTCCATTCATAAGAATTGAAAAAGAGACAGTGGTTAAGCAGCTCATGATCCATCGTATGAAACCAATCTCAAACCCCAAATGTGTAAGCATGAGACGGATATACAGCCAACTGACCTTATCGAAAGCTTTAGAAAGATCAATTTTGAGGACTGCACCTTTCTGCTTAGTGGATTTGATACTGTGTAGACCCTCCTGCGCTAATCCAATGGCTTCGTGTATCTGGCGTCCTTCGAGGAACCCGAACTGCTCCTCAGAGATGTGTGTGGAAAGTAAAGGTTTTAGTCGGCTGGCGATCACCTTTGTTACAATTTTATACACACAGTTGCATAGTGAGATGGGTCGAAAATCATTGAGCGTGGAAGGAGAGTCCCCTTTGGGAATAAGAGCAATGAAAGTAGAGTTTATACTGGCCGGGATTCTGCCTTCCCTCCTGGAGTCTTCAATCAGCAGTAATAAATCTTCGCCGATAATGTCAAGGAGGGCTATAAAGAATTCAATCGTCCATCCATCCGGCCCCGGACTTTTGTCCTTCTGAAAGCTGCTAAGAACCTTCTTCAATTCATCCATAGTAATGATGTCCATAAGCCTCCTGTTGTCCTCCTCCTCAGCAAAACGGGGAAATAGCTGAGCAACTCTGAGCACCTCTTCAATGTTAACCCTGTTATTTGCTTTGAATAGTTCCTGAAAGTGATTTACCCCAATCCCAGCCAGTCCTTCGAAGGTGGCCTGGGAATTTCCTTCCGCATCTTTCAGGCTCCAGATAGTATTGACTGATCTTCGACCCATAGCATAGGCATGAAAAAACTTTGAGTTTTCGTCACCGCTCTCCAGCCAAATGGCCCTGCTCTTAAGCCTCCAAGCCTCTTCATTGTGTAAGAGTATCCTATTCCTCTTGTCCATCAGAGATACAAGTTGTTCCTTAGTAGCCAGTGAGGCGAACCCTTCTCCAGGTCCCCCCGAAATGATGGAAATGGCTTCTTCAATGTCTTTAAGCTCTTTGTCCTCCCTTTTCCGCTTAGCTGCTGCCCAAGATTTGATAGGCTCCTTGAGGTGTTTGATGTTCTCCGCAAAATGAAAGGCAGCAGTAAGATTAGATCCCTGGTGGTAAGGAATCCAGTGCAGCTGGATCAAATCAAAGAAGGTGGGATCCTCCAGCCACACCTTGTTGAATTTAATGGGATCGGGCGGCTTGTTAGGCCCAGCCTTCAGTTCAAGAAAAATCGGATCATGATCAGAGCAACCCCCGGCTCCAATCCATTGCCTCACATAGAAAAAAGTCTCTGCAATATGTTCTGAGATAAGAAAACGATCCAGCCTTTTGGCCACTCTATCCAAACCAGCCCTCATATTACGCCAGGAGGGTTTCAGTGAAACCGGCTCTACATCAATCCAGTTTCCATCAGAGAGCTTACGGATAAAAAAGTTTGTGAGAGGATCCACTTGAGCATGTGGTCCCCAAATCTCAGCGTGCCCCAATGAAAAGTTAAGATCCCCACCAAGAATTGTAGTATTACTTTTAAGCAGGTCTTTATTCAACAGAGCATTCCAAAATGGTTCACGTTCACAGTAAGGGCCATAAATGTTTACAATAGTGAAGTGTTCATCAAAATCCAAGGATTTACAGGTCATGCCTAACACAGAGTGCATCCCCCAAAGGGAGGAAACACACACCTTAGCTTCATTCCATCCAATTGCCAGACCACCAGAGCGTCCCCTGGCGTCCAAACCTTCAAATCCCCAACCAGGGAACCAAACCTTCAGATGGTTGACAGCATCAATCCCAGAGCACATAGTTTCTTGAAGTAACAAAATATCAGGATGTTCTAGTTGCAGCATCCTACGAAGTACTGGTCTTTTGGAGGGACCAGCAAGACCTCGGCAGTTGTAGGACATGACCTTCATTTCAACCCATCCGAATGGGCATCCACCGCTCTAAGTGCCCTTTCGATAGACAGTTGTTTACCATTCTTAAGGTCCGAGCAAGCTCGGGTCTTGGCATGGGAAAGGAAAGATTTTCTTCCTCGTGGTAAGCGGGGCTTAGGATTTACCTTCCCTAACCCCCCCGCAGGAGGACTGGTCAGGGATCGCAGCCAATATCTAGATTTTGAGGAGCCAGGGGGAGAGGAAGGTTCGGGAGAGGATAAAACCGGCTCGGAGATGGCAGAAAGGCTAGAATCCGGAGGGCATTCAAGAAGTGGATGCTCCACTTCGAGGATAGGAGCAACAGTGTCATGAGGGGGTGTGATGGAGGATAGCAATTGAGGGGAAATGTGCAAATTTTTAAAACCATCCACCCAATCCTGACCAGGAAATGAAAAGTTGTTAAAAATAAGACAGAAGGAAGGGTTGAAAAGAGTAACAGAAGGAGCACCTGCAGCCAAGTCTGGTGAGCGAAGAAACGGTACCAATGGACCCTCCCGTGCCGAGTCTCGAGTCTCGGCAACCACCTCGCCACCTGTGGGAACTTCACCATCCGGCTGACTAGCCAACGGTGTTTCCAAAGTAGGAGTAACAAAACCCTGCTGACCGTCAGATTCCTCCGCTGAATCCATTCCAACCTCCTTGGCCACCACCCTGCGCTTGTGGGTATTACCAAACCGCACCCGAACAGGAACAGAGCACTCGACGGCCGGGTGGCCATATTCATGGCACCGCCTACACCTGAAAGGCACATTCTCATAGTCTAGTGTCTGAACGAAGGTATAGGGCCCCCATGTCAGGTCCATAGTGTCAAAAAGTCCATCTCTTACATTAATGCTCACCAGGATGCGAGCAACCTTCTGCATTGCCGATGCCACAAAAGAGAAGTCCGCATCAAGATAGGTTCCCAAGTTGTTCCCAATCCTTCGGAAGTGTTCCTCGGACCAGTAGTGAAGGGGGAGTCCTGGGAGACGAACCCAAAGGGGGATAACATCCAATCTTTCCCGACTGGCATCGAAGAGGGGGTTCCACGGCTTTAACAGAAGAGGGACTTTAAAGATAGACCAATTGAGACTTAAAGCCCAGTGTGCATGAGCATCCGAGGAGAAATGAAAAGCATACCACCCACCTGAGAGCCCAACGATACGGGGCACATAGCCACAATGACCCAGCCATGCCCCCGTGGCCCACGAGATCACAGTCTTGAGACTGACAGATTTTCCATAAACCCTGCCGACCAAAACCGACTTAACCATCCCTACAATCTGGTGCATGCCAATGTCCTCCCCCAACGCGTAGTTAGGTGCCTTCCCAGAGTTCTTAATCCATTTTCTACGGATTTTCACGGTGGGTTCCTTAGATGCAACCCCAGCTGAACCCGCAGCACGGCCACGAACACGCTGATCAGAGTCCTCAGAAGGACTAGAGAACCCTCTTTGTTCAACGAAGTCCAAGTTTGCAGCGACAAACCCACAGGGTTGTAACGGTGGTTCAGTCCGCCGCGCCTCAAAACCCTCCACCTCAGCTTGTCGGTCCAGTCCAGTAGAGAGATGATTATCGCTATCCGCGGAGGTAATAAATTCAGGCAGGTCGCCTATATCTGCACACAACGGCTCCGGAGATGGGGAGGTGCAGAAACCCCTGACGCCCCAGATATTCACGGCGTGAGTCTCAGGAGATAGGAGAGCATTTGACCCCTCCCAGAACGGCGAGCAGGAAGGAAAGGTTTGGCAGGCATTCACCTGGGGTGACAGAGGTCCATCAGGAGGCCGGTTACCAGTAAAGCCACCAAACCCTAAACCACCAAGCTCCTCTTGATGCCGGAAAGCGCCAGGTGGCTAACGCCAGATATCATGGTGTCGTAGGTCATCACTGCTATAGTCTACATCATCCATAGTAACCCCCAACGGAACACAAAACGGAACAGTAACCTTCGCTGTGAGAGAGGGCCAGAAAAAAATAATCCACTGGAGTAAAAACCAAAACGGTTTTACCAAGGTAGAAACCCATCAGGGTTGGCGTGCGTCTGTACGAACCTGCTGACGTCCTGCATCCGTCTGCAGGGTGCCGCCCACCGCCCTTCACAAACCTCCAAACCCTCGGCGCTCACCATCGTTCTCCCCAGCCCGCGGCTTGTCGTCATATTCGTAAATTATATATATATATAACTAGTTTGTTTATTGTGTATCATTTTATATAATGGTTAATAATATATAATTACATATTATATGGGTTATTAATGTATACGTGTAAATAGTTGATTTGCAGTTAGCCTATGATAATGCACAGACTTACTTAGTGCTACAGAACTTAAAGAAAATTTCTTAGTTTTATGATTCGTTGAAGTACACTAAATTAATAATGTAACTAGTTGTAGATATAGAAAGACATCATTGTATGTTAATTTTGTGCCCTTCAAGTTTGTTCTTAATAAAATTATGAGTAATAAGGCATGTGGTAATTGTTAAGAATGACATAGTTAAGTAGTTTAACAAATTGATTAAGTAGATTAAATTGTTTAGTTAATCTCTCTCTCTCTCTCTCTCTCTCTCTCTATAAATATATATATATAATTTCCTTTTTCTTTTTTTTTAAATTGTCCCTTTGAGGGGGCATTACATATGGTATCAGAGCGAGGTTCGACACTCAGACAAGTGTCCACTATGCTTAGCTAGTAGTATTAATTATGGTTCATTTTTACATGATAAGTGTTGATGCTTATGCTGACTTATGTCAACAAGATGGAATCAGGAAGAAGTGGTGGCAGGAGGGGAAGGAGAGGTCAGACTCAGGGAATCAGGATGCGTAGTGCACGCACCCCTTCACTGCCTCCTTCATCATCATGAGAAAATGAAGAAGCTATGATCCCTTCCAGTGAAGTCATTAACATGATGCGATCATTACAGTGGATGATAGACACTTTGGTCACCCAGTTGGAGCATGTTGGGAAAGGGAGCTCAACTCCAGGGACTGTGGCGCCAGCAACTCCGCCCGAGACTGCTCAAAGAGAGCTAGAAAAGTCAAATTTCCAGAACTTCATGGTGCCTTGGATGGCACGACGGCGAAGGAATGGCTAGAAAACATCAGCATGTGTTTCGATCTGTGCACATATTCTTCCAACATGAAGGTGCGTATGGTGATTCTACAACTAAAGGGAAATGCTCTATTGTGGTTGAATACCATTCTGCTGCAGCTGGGATTAGAGCTCAGAGTGATTTCTTGGGATTTGTTTGAGGAACATTTCCGCAAATGGTATATGTTAGAGGAGTTTCTGGAGAGACAGCTGAATGAGTTCAATGGATTGTGATAGGGAAACAGGATAGTACCAGAGTATGAGGTGAAGTTCATGGAACTTCTGCGGTATGCGCCACATCTGATCACTAAGAAGTTGAGAGTGAACAAGTTTATTTATGGTCTCAACTTTAACATCCGCACTAAAGTGCGCATCCTGATGCCAGAAAATTTGCATGAGGCCGTACAATGAGCAATCATAATGGAAGAAGAAGTTATTGGAGGTAGTCAACAACGACAGCCCCGACCCACTGGGAAAACTGAACGAAAGTCTGGGAAACAGTCAAGTTTTAATTTCAGGGCAAGGAGAGATTGACGAGATCCTTATCCCAGAGCAGGACAATGACATGGAACTATTGGTTCAAGAACTTCTTTTCGGCAATCAACATTGCAGACTCAGCAACATGGGAGCATGCCTAATGCCCAGTGACCACAGAACCATGGGGGTCTTACTCAACCAATTCAACCGAAGCCAGCATCAGGAGGGGTGTGTTGGACGTGTGGAGGACCACATTTATGGAGGTATTGTCCACAAGGTCAGAAAGGGACAAATCAGGGTCAGATTCCATCAACAGTTGGTGACATGGGTTAGGCACATCGTGTTCACGCTGTAATGAATCATCGACAGGCAGAGCACCAATCTACAGTACTAGTTACCACAGGTATGATTAATGGCATAAAATTTTCTATTTTGATTGATCCGGGAGCTACTGAAAGCTTCATTTCATAGAAGACATTGATTCGAAGCAAGTTGATGGCAATCAAGCAACAATATTTCGACGTAGTTGAAAAGGCATCTGGGATAGCCCAAGGGGTAGGATCCTTAGTTCCCAACTGTGATATTGACCTAGGAGTTTGTGTCACCAAGGTTTCCTTGTATGCCACAGCATTGGGATCCTATGATGTCATAATAGGGATGGATTGGTTGGGAGCCCATTCAGTGGTTTTAGACTGCAAAGAGAAGAAGTTGACATTTGTAGATGATTTGGGGCACTCACAAGTGTTGTCAGGCCCTAAGAGAGGAGTATCTTTGAGATTCATCTCTATGTTACAGTTGAAGAAGAGTATGCGCAAGGAATGTCGGTTGTATGCTGTAACGGCTATAAATGAAAAATCTGACATGGAGGATGTGAGTCGACATCCCATCTTGTCATAGTTCACCTACATGTTTCTGGAAGAATTGCCAAGATTACCACCAAGGCGGGAAGTTGAGTTCACCATTGATCTCAAACCAGGGACTGAGCCCATAGCTAGAACACCATACCGTATGACTACACTTGAGTTGCAAGAGCTGGAAATTAAGCTTCAATAATTGTTGGATCTTGGGTTCATTAGACCAAGTACATCACCTTGGGGAGAACTGGTGATTTTTGTCAAAAAAAGGATGGATCTTGGAGGCTTTGTGTTGACTATCGGCAGTTGAACAAGGCTACGATTAGAAATCAATACCCTTTGCCGAGGATTGATGATCTGTTTGATCAGATGAAAGGAGCAACAATTTTCTCAAAGATAGATTTGAGATCTGGCTATCACCAGTTGAGGATCAGCGAAGAAGATATTCCCAAGACGACGTTTAAGACATGGCATGGCCATTACGAGTTTGTCGTGGTACCTTTTGGACTGTCGAATGCACCAGGTGTTTTCATGAATCTGATGAATGGTGTATTTCGAAAGTATTTGGACAAATTTGTGCAGGTGTTCCTAGACGACATCTTGATTTACTCAAAGAATTCCGAGGAGCATGAAGAGCACTTGAAAATGGTGTTGAGGTGTTTGAGAGAGCATAAGTTATATGCAAAACTATCCAAATGTTCTTTCTTCCAAACAGAGATACATTACTCAGGACATGTCATTTTCGGAGATGGTATATCTGTTGATCCATCTAAGATTGAGGCTATTATGAAACGTCCAGCACCGACAAATGTGCATGAAGTGCAAAGCTTTATGGGACTAGCAGGTTGTTACAGAAGATTTGTAGAAGGGTTTTCCAAGATTGTTGGTCTTATTACCAATTTGCAGAAGAAGGATAGGAAATTTATATGGTCTAAATAATGTGAACAAGCATTTGCTATGCTTAAGAAGTTGTTGACAACAACCCCGATACTAAAGGTCCCAAACATGGGACAAGACTTCCTAGTTTTCACTGATGCTTCTAAGGAAGGATTGGGTGGAGTATTGATGTAGGACAGTAGGCCGATTGCGTATGTTTCTAGGAAGCTAAGACCTCATGAAGAGAATTATGCGACGCATGATTTAGAGCTTGCAGCAGTAATTTATGCTTTGAAGCTTTGGAGGCACTACCTAGTTTGAGGGAAGTTTGAATTGAAGATAGATCATCATGGTTTGTAGTATATTTTTACTCATAGTGACCTCAATGCGAGGCAGAGGAGATGGTCATAATTATTGAGTACGATTTTGACATTTCTTATATTCAAGGAACAATGAATAATGTAGCAGATGCTTTGAGTCGACGACCCCGCATCTTCTCTATATTACCACTGACAACAAATCTACGGGTAAATGTCTTGAAATTGTAGCAAGTAGATAGCTGGTACACGAAATTTAAGGCAGAACTAGAGGCAGAGACTAAGATGGTACCCAAATATGATGGATACACATTTGATGATGATGAATTGCTGAGGGGAAATACGTGCATGTATGTACCTAAGAATGAAGAGATTCAAAATTTCATTCTAGTTGAAGCTCATCGAGCTGTGTATATGACACATCCTAGAGTGAAAAAGAAGTATGCACATCTGAAACCTTTGTTCTTCTGGCACAACATGAAGAAGAATGTTGTAGAATTTGTGGCGCGGTGTATAGAATGCCAGCTAGTGAAGGCAGAGCATCGCCATCCGGCTGGACTGCTACAGCCACATGCCCTTCCTGAATCTAAGTGGGAGGTGATATCCATGGATTTTATTGTGGGATTGACCATGACCTCCCGAAGACATGATTCTATATTTGTTGTGGTTGACACATTGACCAAAAGTGCACACTTTATTCCAGTCAAAACTACCTATCAAGCACCAGAGGTAGCGCGAGTCTTTGTGAATGAAGTAGTGCAGTTGCATGGAGTACCTCGGAAAATTATTTCCGATAGGGGGTCAGTGTTCACTAGTAAGTTTTGGATGAGTTTCCAGGAAGCACTGGGTACTCAACTAAACTTCAGCACAGGATATCACCTTGAGACAGATGGTTAGACCAAGAGGGTCAATCAAGTTTTGGAGTACATGTTACGTATGTATGTCATGGATCAACAAAGTAGATGGGACTAGTATCTACCATTGGTAGAGTTTTCCTACAACAACAGTTACCATAGTTCGATACAGATGGCACCTTTGTAGTTTCTGCACAGTAGGCCATGTCGGACACCCTTGAGCTAGGATTGTCTAGAGGATAGAGTCCTGGTGGGTCCAAAGGTGATCTAGGATATGGAGGAACAAATGCAGACTGTCCGTGCAAGACTTAAGGAAGCCCAAGATTGGAAAAAGAGCTATGCAGATGCACACAGAATTGACAAGAGCTATGAGGTTGGAGATAGAGTCTTCTTGCGAGTTAGGCCAGATAAAAGCTCTATCAAATTTGGCAAGGGAGCCAAGTTGTCTCCATGGTTTGTGGGACCTTTTCAGATCACTGAAAGATTAGGACCAGTTTCTTATCACCTTGCATTGCCATCATCTTTGAGTCGGATGCATGATGTGTTTCATGTTTCTGTTTTACGGCACAATATATCCGATCCATCCCATGTTATTGATTGCAGTCATTTGCAGATGTTAGACGAGGGGGCCATCATGGCTGAGCCTGTTTGTATTTTGGAGCGACGCACTCGACAACTTCGGCGTCGGGTGGTCGATCAGGTCAAAGTTTAGTGGGATAGCTATAGTCCCAGCTCTGGGACTTGGGATGACACATTTGATATGCGCAGATAGTTTCCATACTTGTTTTAGAACTTTGAGACAAAGTTTCCTGAAGTGGGGGTGTATGTAGTGCCCTGCTTTTTTGTTACCTTGCAGACTTGATATATTTGCCACCTATTATTATTTGAGGGCATTTAGTGATAAATGACCCGGTTGTGCGTATGTATTTTCGTAGACTATGTGGTGTAATCTTGAGGACATTCAATTTTGAATGCTCGAGATAGATATGTGTGTGATATACATGTGTGTTGTTGTTTATTAAATTTCAATGACGAGACTATATTATTCAGTTACAATATTAATGTTATGTTATTGATGATGATGGATATGATGTTGTGAATTTATCAATTTTTGTTCTATATGATTCATGTGTTAAGAATTCATGCATTATGATGTGATAACATAGTTAGTCAAATGATTACATGTGTTGATTATGATTTCTATGTTGAAGTGATGTTGTTATAGTTCACATATAAAGTGTTGTTGAATGATTACTTCATACAGGGATCATGTACTCTGATGTATTGTTGAGTATAACTTGTAGAGCAGGTACAAGTGCTAGCCGACATGTTGTTGCGCCGTGGCCTCGAATGAGCCATAATTGAAAACAAGTGTTGACATCCTGACAAGTATGAATCGAATTGATGAAATCCAGGTAAAATGATTTGATGTTCATGAGTACATGGACTCGGAATGAGTCATTACATTGACATGTGACATCAATTTATAGTTTTTATTACATCTAGTTGATGAGAATTTAATGCATGGCATTGATGTGCAGGTATTGGCTGTGATTGCCAATCAACCCACATTAAGAGACGGGGCTGTTGATGACACCAATTAAGTCTAGCGAATGTCGGCACTATGAGTTGTCATGAGCGAGAGAGGCTCCAACTCATGTGGTGCATGTTGCCATGACGGTAGGTCGTTGTATGGTCACTCACGAGGTATATCTATATGGGGGCATGCAATAAGAGCCTGGCCTTATTCCCTAGGAACCACTGAACCTTGTCAGGGTAGACGGGTTGAGTTAACGATGTCTCAACCATCGTACCGTATCCCCACCTGAGAGATCATCGAAGGGCATGTGAGAAGCATAGAGCCTTGATGTCTCTGGTCGCAATGGAAATGTAACGGTCAAATTAATAAATAATAAATGGGATGGGAAAAATAAAATTAATAAAGATAATTAACTTAAAGTAATTAACTTAAATAAAATAAAATAATAATAATAATAATAATAATAATAATAATGAATGAATGAATCATAAAATAATAATTAGGATTAAATATTAATGGGATAAACAATTAAAGAAATACTAATTTGAAAAAAAGGGCAAAAATAATAAAAAGAATAGAAAGAATAAAAAAGAGGAAAAAGAATAAAACTTCAGTTTAGGAAAAAGAAGAAAAGAAGAAAAACATAAAGCAAGGAAAAAGAGGAAAGAAAGGAAGAAAAATAAAAATAAAAAGGGAGAGACACGCAAATTGAGGGCGGTGGGTTCTTTTTGGACTAGTGAAGAAATTTTGAAGTGGGAACTTCATGCGCATGATGTCAACTTCATAGTTCATTAGATAGCAGAGAGTGTCGGCAGCCTCAGGCTCGGGGCTCCGAGGAGAAGCAGAGTATCCTTGAGTATGGTTGGAAGGAAACCGGTGGGTCTAGTGAGATTGGCGATCAAGAACTGAGGAAGTAAAGACTGTGAGAGCATCCTCAATTTCGGCAGCAAATCTGTCCTCACTCACTGAGTACCAAGCGATCATTAGGTAATTATGTAGCCATTGATTATTATAAAGATAAAATTTAAATGTCGATAATTGCTATAAGTTGCTTGAATAGATAGCGGAACCAAAATCATTTATGGTGTTTATGAAGTAATAGTTGTTTGCGTATCAATGTCAGATTACTCCTGTGATGGTGAACGTTTTGAATGTGGAAATGGCTGTAGAAATGACTATATTGATTATATGTGCGCTTTTAAAATTTTAGTTGTACCTTTATCTTGATTATGGAATATGCAATTGTACACACCGAATCAACCTTGTAATATATTTGTGAATATTTTTTTAGTGTTACATTTTCATTAAATTTTACCCAACTGAGTATTCGGGCCTCCCAACCGATAGTGAACATTATTGCAGCAGAGTTGTGCACAGTCCTGGGCGAGCGAAACCCTTTCCAAAGTGCAGCTGCTTGTGGTCGAATGGGTAGGCCATATTAAGAGGTAGTATCCAGTTTGGGCGGGGGCGTTCCAGGTGGCACTAGCCCCATTTTGAAGTTAAGTTTTAGTTGAACCTGTGTACAGCAAGGACCTTGTTGCTGTGTCATTGTGTCCGTCATGATGAATGAGCCTTTAGGATTGAACCGTAACTTTTGAGCAAGAGTCTCTTGGTAGGGCGCATCCCTGTTTATTATGAGACAATTATAATTGTACTATATGATATCTGTTGGGCGCAATACGTAGATGAAATCGATTTTTATGAAAGTAGAACTGGATGGGGCCAAGCCCATGGTATTTTGGAAGTATCCCCTGCTAAATTGATTTTTGTTTGAGCTGAGGAAAAGCGTGTAACCATTTTTGCATAACGGTCTCAACCCATTTTTTGATGCGTTTGATGAAGGGTGCTCTCAACCTAAATGACTCTCTGAGATTTATAAATATATATATATATATATATATATATATATATATATAAAACACAACCTCGAAGGTAAAACAATTAATTCCAGTTTTATGCATCCATTCCTTGTTTATGATTATAATTCCAGTAAGAAATAGATTATGTTGCAGGAATTGACCCCCTCTACATAAAACTTCGTTGTAAGTGTCTGCAATTATGAGAGGGCGATCTCTTGTAAGAATCGATCCAATAAAAATAAAAATATACATACTTATATTAATTCTATGAAGTAACATGCATTTTGAATTACTTCAAAACCAAACTGAAATCTGTTTTATGCAATTCTAAATATTATATCTCAGTTTGTTTCCAAACATATATAGATAGATATATAGAGTTTAGTTTTTCTGTCTTTTTATATATAGTAACTTAAAGCAATCCGTAGAAGGAAAGCTCTCATGGTTTTTACAGCTTTATGTATTTTTCCCAAATTCAAATTGTTTATATAATCCCAGTTATTATGAAAGGCTTCATTTAAGGCTGTTTCGAAAAACATATTCATATAATCCAAGCTTTTTGTAATTGCTTTACATTCTTACGTCTTTCCAGAAAACTAGTTTGAGTAAATGGAATAAAGCTCGCATGCTTTTTTTAACTTGATGTATTTTACTAAATTCAAATTCTTTATATAATCCCAATTATTAGGCAAGGCTTTATTTCAGACCGTTTCTAAAAACATATATATAAAACCCATGTTTTCTATAATTGCTTATTGTATCCAAGTTTGTGCAGAAAGTAGTTTGAGTAAATAGAATTATGTAATTATATTATTTGGAAACATAATTACTTTATGTATTCATGTTTTTGCATAAATTAGTTTCAGTAAATTGAAAAAAGTAATTATATTACTTGGAAATGTAATTGCTTATGTATTTATGTTTTTGTGCAGAAAGTAGTTTGAATAACTGGAAGGATTATATTATTTGGAAAAGAAATAAGTATCTTGATTGGGTAGAAAATTATAGTTAAAGTAATTCCTTATAATTTTATTAAATTCTATTTAATTTAACTTGTTATGACACTGATCATTATGTTTTAGATAATAGTTAAAGTAATATTTGGTAATCTTATTAAATTATATTTAATTTAAGTTGTTTGCTTTTATATTCATAAACTATATATATATATATATATATATGACTAGTTGGCTTATTGTGTATCATTTTATATAATGGTTAATAATACATAACTACATATTATATGGGTTATTAATGTATACATGTAAATAGTTGATTTGAAGTTAGCTTATGATAATGCATAGACTTACTTATTGTTATGGAACTTAAAGAAAATTTCTTAGTTTTATGATTCGTTGAAGTACACTAAATTAATAATGTAACTAGTTGTAGATATATGAGAACATAATTGCATGTTAATTTTGTGCCCTTCAAGTTTGTTCATAATAAAATTATGAGTAATAAAGCATGTGGTAATTGTTAAGAATGGCATAGTCAAGTAGTTTAACAAATTGATTAAGTAGATTAAATTGTTTAGTTAACCTATATATATATATATATATATATATATATATAAATGTATACCTATATATATATATATAATTGCTTTAAAAAAAAAAAAATTGTCCCTTTCAGGGGGCATTACACCTCTCTTCACCTTGATTTCTGTTAGATGTATCCGAGCTGCCACCACCAAATGGCTGTATTGGCATGATATTTATTTAGGCATAAAATCTTTGTAAATAATATGAGCACCCTATTTTTTCACTCTTTCAAAAAAGTGTTCCATTAGAACCATGTCTCCAATTTGGTACGTGAAGTATCCATCTTGATAGGGTTGCACCAACCTACCTTTTATTTGTGTGCATCGCATCAAATAATATGCCAAATTTTCTTGGTTGTGGGGGGGTGCAATGAAAATGAAGACATCACCTGCAAGATACATTACAAATATTATTCAAATGTCCAACGTGCATTTCTACAACATTTATATATGTGTAATATATAGTGAACTAATTAACTTAATGAAGTCTCTTGTACACTCCCTTTAACCATATCAGAAACTCGATCATGATCTAATGAGACCATTGCCTCATCAGTGTGCAACTCTTGCCATGTTGGAATTGGATGTGGTCCCTTTGGATTAAGAGGGACATGTTTCCATGGTTTCACATATACATCATTTTTGCAGTAATGAAGCCCGCATCCATTTGCATCAATGCAAAAATTGGAAAAACAAGCATACTTCTTCATTTCAATGGAAAATATTTCACCCATGTCTTTACTTTGAACATAATGTAATTCCCTCGTACTAGGTATGGTCTCACAATACCACGACATGGATCTATTCACATCACCAAGGGAAACATCCCAAAAGAATCTGCATGGAATTCAATTTGTCATATATAAATTCCTATTGATTATGTGTTCTTTTGGAAATGATGATATTGAATGTTATTAGCTTATTAATTGAGTTTGGAGTTTATCTCCTGCACACCGGACTTGGTTGTTCACGACCTTGATGTCCCAAATGACGTGTGAACCAATCAACTACTTTCGTGGAGCATTTGAGTCGGGTTGCACCATGACTCATCTAGTACCTCTGAAGTGCTTATTTCACACATGCACCTCCACCATCATGTTCACCCTTTTCATGCCCTATTTCAAAAAATCTCCAGGTGGGTCGGATTCCTGTCTCTTTTTGAAGGAGACTCAACCAATAAAATGAGCGTGCCGATCTCACCAAATCCAGTGTTCAAAAAATGATACACCTCTCTACCTGAATGAATCATAAATCAACCCAAAGCAGTGTTGAATGAACAATGTGTCATGCTCACGATCATCACTGACATAAAAATGGTACTCCTTGATCACTTCACGTGACTAAGGAGTGCTATCCCTACCATCAATGCTTTCCTGAGAATGTCTATACAATACATGTATGAAGATAGACACCTGGTTAGAGTGATAGTACTCACTCTGTATCTCTCTCTGAGGAGAAAATGTGTAGTTCTCAGCAAAGTCTAACACTGATAAGATTGTGCCCGGCTAAAATACCTCACGAGAATGTTTGAATTCTGAAGCTTGCCACCTGGACCTATGGGAGTGCTTTATGTATTTATAAATCTGACTTTCAAGCTTGTCCATGAAATATGAAACAAAAATCTCAGCATTGAGCAAGTCGATCCTCTTAGATGGCATAGATGAAGAAGATGATGGATTCATGGAGACATACTTGTACCTCTTCCACTTAACTGTGATATTTGACAATCCATGGTGTGTTGGATTGATAGGAAATTTCCTATGGAACAATGTCAAATCATCGCATTTAGGGCATCTTCTCCCACCTACACACCTCTTATTCAAAAACACATGTTTAGGGTTCCCATTGCATAGTATCATACAAATAAAATATCACATTGTGTGAGGAGCTAGTTCACCGTTCCAGTGCCTTTTGCAAAAATACAGAAATGTGTCATAGTATAGTTGAAATTCAACGTGGTAATGACAAAAACAAGTGTCGCAAATTGTATTCAGCCTAATATACCACAGTTTCAATTTATTGAACATGCTAAATGAAATTTGAACACCAGGATTGGTTTCTTGAAATTCCTCATAAAGTGCAACTCTCATCATCTCCATCACACGCTTACAGTGCTCCTGATAAATGCCTCTGGATAAACATTGTCGTAGGACATGTTTTCGATTTGGAATAGCATGAGAATGGCTATCCCAAAACTCTATCACCTTCTCTCTAATTCATGCTGCCATCCTGCCTCGATAGGGTTCCCTACAAGTAAGAGCCCAATAAGAAGCTTCATCATTTTCATCTATCTAAACCTTGAATTTAGTATGTTTGAACAATGTTCTTTTTGAAACATTGAGCAATGATGCCATTGTTGATACCATTCGAGTTCATGAGGTGCTTTGTGCCACAACAGCCATTGTAATTTCCCTACGAGCAGCTCATATATCATTATTTCTTAATTTTCCAAACAAAGATAGTGCAATTCTTAAATTTTCTATTGCATTCTCACATGTCGTTTTTGTTTTGACATCTTGAAAACCCAACAACTTTGTGGCACATTTCAACTTTTTTGTTAAATGTTAAGAATTAATTCACAATAATCTAGGATCTTTACTGAGAGAATAACATGTACAGTATATCAATGCATAACAATCATAATAAGCATGACAAGCATCATAAGAATCAAAAGCATGAGAGACAAGAGACACAGAGTTTCCATGGGGAAAACCCTAAGGTGAAAAACCCCACAACTTCCTCAGAGATAGAGAGAGAAATGGCTCAACCAAAGTACAACCAAAATACACTGAGATAGTCTCCCAGTAGCAGATGATCCTCCTCCTCACTAGTGCGCCACTTTCCGAGTGAGAGAAGTATGAGTTTCTGAGTGATCAAATAGAGATCTCCCGATCTCTATTTATACTTAACTTGTTTACCCAGTGACACTATGGGGCCGACTTGTCTATCTAGGTACATCCAAAATATAATATATATTTTAGGACCAACCCCACACATGGTGGTCTAATAACCCATCGGCAAGTACACACACTTGTGACACTTGTCTATACACATGACAACACTTCCTTATAGAGGAATAACACATCTCTTATAAGGGTACAATAAATATACATGAAATACATTCCGAAGTTACATATACATCAACACTCCCTCTTAACTAGGAAGGTAACTTGACACAGATCTGCTAGTACAAGTCTTCTTCTCGAGATCATCGTCATCATCATCGTCACTGCTACTGCTATCTCAACCAATCTCTGAATCTACTCGTCATAGGAAGTTCTACAAAGCCAGTCCTTTTTCATATTGGATGTAGGCCCACCACCTGCAGGTCTTCATCACTGGCCATACTGTGGAATCCTTAGGACTTATTATGTGAGTCACAAAACCTGGCTGTAGCATCCTGGGCTGTTACGAGCACAAAGCTCTACTTGTCAGATCTCGCAGGAGCACATTACATGTGACCCATCACAAAACCTGGCTAAAGCATCCCAGGCTATTACGAGCACACAGCTCTACCTGTCGGATCTTCCAGGAGCACATTACATGTGATCTCACCACAAAACCTGGTTGAAGCATCCCAGGTTGTTACGAGCACACAGCTCTACCTATCGGATCTCCCAAGAGCACATTACATGTGGTCCACCACAAAACCTGGCTGAAGCATCTGAGGCCTTTTTCATCCTGTCCAGATCTCCCAGGAGAAAATTACATGCCATAGGAAAAAACCTCGCAAGAGCATCTTAGGATGTTACGGGTACACAACTCTGACCTGAAGATCTCCTAGGGCACAAATTACATGTCCTCTTAGAGCAATGTCTCGAAAGAGCATCTCAGGCTATTACAGGTACACAACTATGACCTATAGGATCTCCCAGACATGCTCATCTGCACAACCTGATCCATGACCACAAAGTATCATCCTAATACTCACCATACATCATCCTGATGTACACATGATCATCCTGATCATCATCACTGCATCATCTTGATGCATGTCATCTGGAGAAGCTCACCATCCATGATCATCATGATCATACAATGCATCCACCTGATGCATACCAAGTATCTACCTGATACATATCACCATACACTGTGTATCCACCTGATACATAGATACATGATCCACACAATGTATCCATCAACATACATGATCTACCTGATCATACCTGATACATATACAGATACATGGTCGAAGCATCCAACATGATGCATACATACATAAATGATCCAACTGATCATATTCATCATCCAACATGATGCATACATACATAAATGATCCAACTGATCATATCCAACATCCAACATGATGCGTACATACATAAATGATCATATAGAGCAGAAACTAGAACATCATCCTGATGCTCATCATCCAGTGCTTACATCCACAGCCATGTGAAGGATCCCCCTTCCACCATGCTAGGAATGGCTACAACAAATGTCTCCATCACTTCTTCCTCGAAGTGTCATCGATTTGAAGAACACCAAGTCTCTCTCTGAAGTACTCGAACTTCACTCTGGCTAGTGGCTTCGTTAGCACATCTGCAATTTACTCATCTGTCGCAACATACAAGAGCTTCACTGCTCCTCTCTGCACCATATCTATGAGATAGTGATATTTGATCTCTATGTGTTTCGACCTGTCGTGAAACAATGGGTTCTCAGACAACTTCACACAACTCTTGTTATCACAAAAGATACCAGTTGCATCCAATGGGAGATCAAATAACTCAGACAGTAGCTTTCGAAGCCATACTGCCTCACAACTAGCTAAACAGGCTGCAACATACTCTGCCTCAGTTGTACTCAGTGCTACGCAGGACTGCTTCCTGCTAAACCAAGAGATCACACTTGATCCCATATTGAAGCAGTACCCAGATGTGCTCTTCCTATCTGCAGCACTACTTTCCCAATCTGAATCAACATAACCTTGTAGGTTAAACTTTTGATTCGCTTCATACTTGAGCCCATAATCAACTGTACCCTTCAAGTACCTCAGAATATGCTTTACATCAATCAGGTGAACACTCCTCGGATCTGTCAGGAACTAACTCAATGTGTTCACAGCAAAGCAAATATCTGGTCTGGTGTTTGTCATGTACAGCAAGGACCCAATCATCTGACGATACATAGAGATATCAATTGGCTCAGATGAAGCATCACATAGAAGATTTAGGTTCGATGCCATAGGTGTGGCCATGGCCTTGCAATCCATCATCCCGAATCTCTTTAGGATATCTACTATGTACTTCCCTTGACCAAGGAAGATCCCACCTGCACTCTGCCACACCTGCATACCTAGGAAATAGTGCATCATTCCCAAGTCTTTCATATCGAACTCGATAGCAAGCTTCCTCTTAGTATCTGCAATCAATATGTCATCTCCTATTACAAATAAGTCATCCACATACAGGAGTAGAATCACAGGATTCCCTTCCTCAACCTTGCAGTAAAGGTTGGAATCCGCTTTACTCTTGGTATAGCCCAAACTAGATAGGAAACTATCCATCCTACCATACCAAGTTCTGGGAGCTTGCTTCAATCCATACAAGGCTTTCTTCAATCTACATACATATGACTCCTTGTCATGTGTTTCAAACCCAAGTGGCTACTCCACATAAACTTCCTCTTCAACTACACCATTCAAGAAAGCAGTCTTGACATCCATCTGGTGTATCTTCCATTTCATTGCTGCAGCCAGGGCAAGTACTGTTCTGATGGAAGTGTACCTCGCCATAGGAGCAAAAGTTTCTTCATAATCTATTCCCTCTTTCTGAGAGAAGCCACGAGCTACAAATCTTGCCTTGTATTTCTCTATGCTGCCATCTGCAACATGCTTGATCTTTTAGATGCACTTGGAAGTCACAACATGCTTCCCTTTAGGTCTTGGGACAACATCCCAAACATCATTTTTCATTATTGATTGGTATTCTTTGACCATGGCATCCTTCCATTCTTTCTTTTCCGCTACTTCTTCATAACTGAAAGGTTCTTTATTAATGATGTCACCGAGTAAAGAAACATAGCTGGTATGTGATCTGGTTCTCTTCTTTGCTCTGTGTTCTTTTTATGGAATGCCAAATCTTTCTGCATCTTGAATGAGCTCTCTAGCCCATGCAGGTTTCCTCTTGTGAGAGTTATCCTCACGAGGTGGATCTGCAGGTTCTTGTGGATATTCAAACTCACGAACAACTTTTGGAATTGCTTCAGTCATGGTAGTGTCTTGAAATCTAGTTTCCTTAGGTTCTTCAGAAACTTCGATAGGTGCCTTCCTTGATTTGATGAATGCTAAGTTTTCATCAAATGTTACATCCCTGCTGACATCAATCTTCTTGAACCCTGGAAAGTATATTCTGCAAACCTTCGAGCTTTCACTGTAACCCACAAAGAAACCCTTCTTTCCTGAAGGATCTAGTTTGGTCCTCTTTTCCTTTGGGACATGAGTGTATACTAGACAACCAAATATTATGAGATGGCGGACTTCATGTTTCTTACCAGAAAAGACCTCTTCTGGTGTCTTGTTGTTCAATATCTTATGGGGTGTTCTGTTCTGCACATATATAGCTGTTCTACCTGCTTCTGCCCATAGATGCATAGGTAGATCTTGGTCATGCAACATTGCTCTAGCTGCTTCCATGATTGTTCTGTTCTTCCTTTCTGCAACTCCATTCTGTTGTGGATTGTAAGGAGCAGTCAACTCCCTCTTAATCCCTGAATCACTGCAAAGCTTCTTGAAGTCACCTGAGGTGAATTCTCCACCATTGTCGGATCTCAATGTTTTGATATTTTTGTTAGTTTGATTCTCCATCAAGGTTTTGAATTCCTTGAACTTATCAAACACCTCATCTTTGTTCTTCAAGAAGTAGACCCAAGTCTTCTTGGAGAAGTCATCTATGAAAGAGACATAGTAAACATACCCACTGAGAGAACTGGATGACATAGGACCACATACATTTGAATGGATGATTTCCAAGATATCTTTTGCCATGCTTTCACTGCTTGGAAATGCCTCCTTATCGTTCTTTCCTTTAGCACATCCTTTGCAAACACCTTCATGCTTGGTCTTGATTTCAAGAAGACCTTCTACAGCCTTACTTGCAATTGGTAATGCCCTATAGTGCATATGTGCAAGTATTCTATGCCAAAGTTCACTTGGCTCCATGGAGTCATGTACCATGGCATGTTTAGGTTGTCCCTTCAATTTCTACAATCCTCCCTCTTGCTCTCCAATCACTACTGCATCATCAATAGTTTTACCTTTTGGCCACATTAGGACTTGGCCATCCACAAATGCAACCCTCATACCTTTTGCATCCAATGCGGATATGGAGAGTAGATTCTTTTTGATCCCAGGTACATACAAAACATCTTTCATCTTCAAAGACTTCCCAGAGTCTAGAATGTAGGAGGCCTCACCACTTCCTTTGATAGGGTATTGGTAGTCATCCCCAAGTTTCACCTTATGGGGTGATTCATGTTCAGATAGATTAGCAAAGGATTCTTTAAACCTAGTCATGTGTTTTGAAACCCCACTGTCAATCAACCAATCATTACAACCATGGGAGATAGTACCTGTGAGAGCAGAGATTAGAGCATACTCTTCTTCGCTTGATGAGTTATCATCATCACTTTCTGCTCTAGCCTTCTTCTTGGGAGGTTCATCATCCTTGACCGCATGAGCATGATACCTTCTTTTGCTGCCCTTCTTCTTCTTGTTGAAGTTGTTGTTGTCCTTCTTGTTCTTGGGACACTTTATGGCAGTATGTCCTTTTTCATTACAGGTGAAGCATATTCTTCTTTCTTTATAGTGATGTGAAGATTTCTTGGAGTGAGATGGTTCTCTCTTGGACTTTCCTTTCTTGGTGTGAGCTGTGAGAGCTTGATCTTCATTCCCCATCTTTTCTTCTCATGCCACAAGCCTTGCTTCTTCTTGTGAGCATTCTTCCCACAATTTGTTGAAGGATACTAACTTCTTCCTTGCATAGATTCCTTGAATAAAGGAGTCCCATGACCTAGGTAGGCCATTCAGAGTGGTCATGACAACTTCACCATTCTCCACCATTTCATACACTACTTATAGTTGTTCCTTGATCTGAGAAACCCTAGAAAATAAGATTGAATGGATTCTCCATTCTGAAGTTTTACCCCTTTCAATTGGTTCTGCAGAGTCATCTTCCGATTTATGTTCTTCCCTTCAAATAACTTGGATAGTGAATCAAACATCTCTTTGGGTGTCCTCAGAGATGACACATGGGGGATGAGATGGTCTTTGATAGAATCAACAATGATTCTCTTTGCCTTGACCAAGTTCTTCTTATGCAAAATCTTAGCCTCTTCATCCTCTGGGATAGGGATGTCTTCTTTTACATATGAGTCCAACTCATTCTCTTCTAGGATTAACCCAATCCTATACTTCCAAGCTCGGAAGTTATCAGCCCCTTCAAGCTTATCCTCAAGCTTGGTGTGGTGAGACATCTTAAAGAGTACTTCAAATGGAAATAGAAAAGATTTAGGTCTTACCACTTGAATTGCTGAAAACTGGATCTGGTCCCGGATTAGGGTTTGTCAGAAAAACCCTAAAAATTTAAAATGTGAATCTCAACTTTCTGAAAGGATAGAAAGATGCACCTTGATGAGCTGATCAACCTGGTGTATTCAGAAATTGAGATCTGCAAAGCTACACCCTTCAAAATTTCCTTTTTGACTTCCCGGGTTCACTAGGCAGAGCCCTGAATTATGGTTTGAGTTTCCCGAAGATCTACTCAGCCAAAAATCTCGATCCAAAGCTCTAAACTTCAATTTTTGCAAGGAGCTTCCAGCTACGTCTTTAGATTCCTGAAATTCTTACTTTTGTGGAAACCCTAATTTTTAGGGCCAAATCTGAAAATGCTGAGAATTGAATTCTGATTGGACAGATAGATTCTCCTTGATGAGTAGAGTCAATCTACTATACTGCTTTTCCAAAATCTGTGGAGAGAAACCCAACAAACAAGAAACCCAAGTTTCCGTCATTGCACAATGTTTTCTTCTCAGGTTAGCTTTGATACCATGTTAAATGTTGAGCATTAATTCACAATACTCTAGGATCTTTACTGAGAGAATAAAATGTACAGTATATCAATGCATAACAATCATAATAAGCATGACAAGCATCATAAGAATCAAAAGCATGATAAACAAGAGACATAGTTTCTGTGGGAAAAACCCTAAGGTGAAAAACCCCACAACTTCCTCAGAGATAGAGAGAGCAATGGCTCAACCAAAGTACAACCAAAATACACTAAGATAGTCTCACAATAGCAGATGATCCTCCTCCTCACTAGTGCACAACTTTCAGAGTGAGAGAAGTATGAGTTTCCGAGTGATCAAATAGAGATCTCTCGATCTCTATTTATACTTAACCTGTTTGCCCAGTGACACTATGGGGCCAACTTGTCTATCTAGGTACATCCACAATATAATATATATTTCAGGACTGACCCCACACATGGTGGTCTAATAACCCATCGGCAAGTACACACACTTGCGACACTTGTCTATACACATGATGACACTTCCTTATAGAGGAATAACACATCTCTTATAAGGGTACAATAAATATATATGAAATACGTAGATGAAATACAATCCGAAATTACATATACATCAACATTTTTGTGTTTTATCAACCCATGTAGGATTTGATCTTGTGCCATCGTTGAATTTTGTTCAAAATATGACTCGATTATGTTACTGACATTCTCTCTAACTCTCCGACTAGGGATTGAGTTCCCAATCTCTTCTCATGCAGAAACAACTGCACAATCCTCTAAACAATTTCCACCCCTTCCAACCCCACTACAACTCCCAATTATACTTGAAATGTGAGAGGGAAAGGTGTCATTTGATGGTTGGTTAGGATCATGAAAGGGCACAGGGTCATGTGATTCTTTTCACCATGATGTGATGTCTGACCATAATCTCTCCCTACATAATCAAAATTCATGTGAAGGGAATTTCAATCAGCAATGCATTATACAAGGATGTTAATTTTAAAGTCCCAAATTGCAGTGTTTTGAAATGCACTGGTACACAAATTGAAAATTTACTTTAAAACAAGAAAATGATTTGTAACATGAATTCAAAATAACTAAATATGTTCACATTTAACTTGAAATTGTACATTTAGCTTGAGAATTGTTCTAAGTAAAGTTTGGAATTGCTAGTAACCTGAAATTTGAAATTGCTAGTAAAGTTTGAAATTGCTTGTCACTTAAAATTCCTTGTAACTTGGAATTGCTAGTAATTACTAGAGAATTGTTCTAAGTAAAGTTTGAAATTGCTAGTAACTTGAAATTGGTTACATGTAAATTAACAAATTGAAAATTGGTTACTTGATGGTTGTGCATTGAACTTTAAAACTGCTAGTAACTTGAAATTGATGTGGACATTGAAAAATTGAAAATTGCACATGAATTGAATTTTCCAACTAATACATTTAGCTTGAGAATTTTTCTAAGTAAGATTTGAAATTGCTAGTAACTTGAAATTTGAAATTGCTACTAAAAGTTTGAAATTGCTTGTAACTTGAAATTGTTAGTAATTACTTGAGAATTGTTCTAAGTAAAGTTTAAAATTGCTAGGAACTTGAAATTTGAAATTGCTAGTAAAGTCTGAAATTGCTTGTAACTTAAAATTCCTTGTAATTTGAAATTGCTAGTAATTACTTGAGAATTGCTCTAATTAAAGTTTGAATTGAACTTTAAAATTGCTAGTAACTTGAAATTTGATGTGGAAATTGAAAAATTGAAAAATTGAAAATTGCGTGTGAATTGAATTTTCCAACTAATACATTTAGCTTGAGAATTGTTATAAGTAAAATTTGAAATTGCTAGTAACCTGAAATTTGAAATTGCTACTAAAGTTTGAAATTGCTAGTAATTACTTGAGAATTGTTCTAAGTAAAGTTTGAAATTGCTAGTAAAATTTGAAATTGCTTATAACTTAAAATTGATAGTAACTTGTACATTTAACATTAAAATTGCTAGTAACTTGAAATTTGTTACATGTAAATAAACAAATTGAAAATTGCTAGTGACTTGAGAAACAATCGGTACAAGTATTGAAAATACATTAAAAACAAGATAATTGTTTGTAACTTAATTTAAAAATAACTAAATATGTACATGCAACTTGAAATTGTACATTTAGTTTGAGAATTGCTAATAAAGTTTGAAAATCAAGTATATATATTTAACTCAAGATAATTATTAATAACTTGATAGTTGTGCATTGAACTTTAAAATTGCTAGTAACTTGAAATTTGATGTGGAAATTGACAAATTGAAAATTGAGTGTGAATTGAATTTTCCAACTAATTATACATAGCTATCAATTTAACTTGAAAAATATCCATTTAACTTGAAAATTGTTACAAATTTTGAAAAATAAATAACAAATATACCTACTATAGGAAAAAAAGTTAACTTATCCCTACATTAATGCATATAAAAAATTGGTACATGAATTGGAAATACATTAAAAATAACATAATTGAATTTTCAAAATACTACATAATTATCACAATGTTCATTTTATTTGTTGTCATTGAATTTTCCATCTATTACATAACTATCAAAATATTCATTCATTTGTTTTCAAATTGAATTTTTTAACTAATACATAACTATCATAATGTTCATTTCAAATATTTAATGACGGTAAGTTAAAATTAGTCATTAATAGTTATTTCAATCAACAAATGTTGAGACTTGGAGCTCACATTGAGGCTATATACATTTATATTTTTTTAACAAATAATAAAACAATAATTGTAATTACATTTCTCTTGAAATTGTTAGTAACTTAGAAAATTGCAATTAGTTAAATATGTACATTTTAACTTGAAAATAGTGCCCAAGTGTATATTTAATTTGAAAATTGTTAGTAACTTAGAAATTTGAAAATAATTAATATGTACATGTTTTAACTTGAAAATAGAATCCATGTGTACATTTCATTTGAAAATTGTTCCAATAACATTTGTTAGCCACTTGAAAATCATTCATTTAACATGAAAATTGTTGCAAACTTTGAAATATAAATAACAAAGGGATGAAATAAATAAGAATATCATTACAAATAAATAGTAAACAAATTAAATGATGAAATAGTTGATTTTTTTGGAAAATTGTTACTAATTTTGTAGTCTATATATAACAATTATCTAAAAATATTATTACAAACAAAATATAATAAGACTAAAATGAAAAAAAAAATAGTTAGTATATAACAAATTATTAGAGAACTTGATAAAATATAATATTTAAATTATGTCTAACATATAATTCAAAAATTTACCTTGGTTGTCCTCCATTGGAATTGGAATTTGTTGCACCAAATGTGCATCTTCTTCTTCTCTCAAGCTTCATTTTTGTTGTCTCATCCTATCTCTATTCCTCTCACTTTCTTGATTGTCATTTTGTAGATGAGCATGCTTCCTTTGATGTTTTCTTTTACTCCCCATCAAACTACAATAAAAACAAACAAAGATTTCATCAAATTGTTATAACAGACAACAATATTTTAGTATGCAATTTTGAAATATGTCTACAAAGAAATCTTACATGTCCAATGAACTCTAATTGAACAACATCAAAATCACAAAGCTCTAATTAAACAATTTCTAATTAACATAGCTCTAATTGAAAATAAACTAGCAATGAGTTAAATTAGTGTTGTTGATCAATCGTTTGGTGATTATATAGAGGTTGGTTGTTATTTTTACGAGGGAATGGTGGTTGAAAACATTAATTGTCCAAATCCTTTCCCGGGTTCTTTTTTATATTTTTTTTAAACAGAAAAACCCTCAATCGAGCTAAGTTTATACACCCTCGATCGAACAATTACCTCGATCAAGCAAATACCTCGATCAAGGGCTTGAACATACCTCGAGTGAGGTCTAGTTAAAAAACTTGATCGAGATCCTATTAAACCCTCTATTGAGGTATTTTAAATACCTCGATCTAGCAACTACCTCGATCGATGGCCTAAAAAATATGCCGAGAGCCCTTTTCACTGCAAAAAGAGAGTTTTTCCTTCCTTTCAGAGGCTTAAACCATGTCATTAAATGCACATTAATGGGAGGACCTAATACCATTGGATTCGTCAATGAATACTCTATCCATATACATATAATCTACGAATTTTTATCTTCGTATGTCTTTTGTTTTTAAATTTCTACTAAAACTTGCCCTAAAAACCCTGCTGGCAACTTTGATTGAGCTCAAAGATAAATTAACAACATTAAAAATACACATCCAAAAAATTTGAAAAAATACACAAGCACTAGATAAGTGCGTCCTCTTCAAAAGAGTATTTTTAGTTTTGGAAATCATGTAAGCAATCATAAGATGTGGTGCACACACACACATGTGTGCAAAATGCGACTGAAATATTAATTGGTCAGTTTCAAAAAATAATAATAAATATAATTTTTCAAGAAAAATTAAAAGAAAAATATGTAAGCACTAGGGCATTTTGTCTAGATCATGATGACATATTTCATTTTTTAAAATGATCACTTTAACATTAAATTATTGTGCACACACACAAACTACTTGTTAGTTGTTCTTCAAATTTTTAAGTACACATGTTTCATTAAATGAAATTTCGACATGGTAAATGACATTGGTATATTTTGAAAAAAATATCATTGGAAAGACAACATAATTCTCTACAATTCATTTTTTATCACATGTCAAAATTCATGTGGAAAATATGAGTTTCGAGGGATTCAATTTAATACATGGGTAAAATTTCTGTTTTTCATCGTCATATTTGGCCAAAAATAGTTAGCCATCATCATGGAATCAAATCCAAGATTTCATCATTTCATCGGAATTCAACTAGATCGCGGAAGACTCCAGGAATTTCATGGTAAAAAGCTGTTAGCCGATGGAGAAAAGAAAATTCGTTGACAAGATAAAAAATCGAACTGAAATCCGTTCGCAGAGGGTGAAATTCAAGGTTTGAAAATGGTAAAAAAAGATAATTAATTTTGAAATAATTCACAAAATATTACTAGTGAAATCAATCTGGATCATAGATCTCAAACAAATCGACGGACAAGATTAGAAAAAGAAAAGGTGGAAAAGAAATTGCAGGGGTGTTTTTTTGAAATTGTTTGTTCTGGTTTCCGCAATATGCATTGTGGGTTGTGGAATTGCGCAGAGTACATATTCCGAAATGAGAATTTTATTGTTTCCGCGATCCAAATTCGAGAATGTGGAGCTGGAAAATTATAGGGAAAATTTGACCTCGGAATGCGCGTTCGAAAAAGGAAAACGCGATTTCATTTTTTAGTTGGGTTTCCGATTTCTCCAATTTGCATTGAGGAATGCAGAAATGCAGAAGGAAAGATTTCAAAAATAAAAAAAAGGAAGTTCTGCAATCCGCATTGCGGATTGTGGAAACGACGTATTTCAAAGGAAAAAACTAAGCTTTCCACAACTCTCAAAATGTAGAAAAAGCAATATTTATTCAACAATTTTATTCGATCTAAAGCATGGAAAAGTGAGAATGAATACATCAATCAATCAACCCCATAATCAAGATTAAAGAATTGGAAATTACCTCTAGAAATTAGTAACTGGGGCTTCCATTTTATTAATAGTAGGGATCTGGACATAAGCTAAGTTCTAACATATAAAAAATGTTTCTCATGACTTCCTATTCTCGACAAGAAGGATCGGTTGCACCTTCATTTAGTGGATAATTGTCAACACATATGTCAAATAATTCCCTATATCCACAATGGAGAACTCAAGAACGATCGATCGACCCTTCTTTCAGTTGATAACTATTATGAAAAAAATGCGTGGTAGAAGAAGGGTTGCCTGCCCCTTCATTTACGAGGGAATCGTAAAATTATTCAACCTATGAATGATAGACCATCAATTCATTTATATCGAAAATGGTGAACACTGGAAGAATACTGACCACAACAAGAGTCGATCGACCCTTCATTTACGATTTCCATCCAGGGTTTCCATCCAGGATTTGATCATTTGTTCGAAATTGAACCGTGTCGCAGAAGACTCCAGGAATTGCTTGGTAAAAAGCTATTAGCTAGTGGAGAAAAGCAAATCCATTGACAGGATAAAAAATCACAGTGAAATCCGTTCATAGAGGGTTAAATTCAAGGTTTGAAAATGGTAAAAAAAGAAAATTAAATTTTAAATACTTAACAAAAATATTACTAGCGAAATCAATATAGAATGTAGATCTCGAAGAAATCGACAGACAAGATTAGAACAAGAAAAAGGGGAAAATAAATTGCGGGGGTGTTTTTTTGAAAATATTTTATTCTGGTTTCCATAATCCGCATTGCGGGTTCTAGAATTTTGGAAGTACATATTTTGAATTGAACATTTTATTGTTTCTGAATTCTAGAGTCGTGAATGTGGAGCTAAAAAATTATAAGAAAAATTCGACATTTCCACAATTCACATTGCGTGTTGCGGAATGCGGGTTCGGAAAAGGGAAATGCAATTTCATTTTTTAGTTGGGTTTCTGATTTCTACAATCTGCATTGTAGAATGAAGAAATGTGGAAGGAAATATTTCAAAACTAAAAAAAGGACATTCATCAATCCACATTGCGGAAATGATGTATTTCAAAGGAAAAAACTAAGCTTTCCACAACTCCCAAAATGCAGAAAAACAAGACTTATTCAACAATTTTATTGGATCCAAAGCATGGAAAAGTGAGAATGAATACATCAATCAATCAACCCCACAATAAAGATGAAAGAATTAGACATTACCTCCATAAATTAGTTACTGGGGATTCCATTTTATTAATAGTAGGGATGTGGGCATAAGCTAAGTTCTAACAAATAAAAGATGTGTGTCCCATCTTCCACTTCCCTACAAGAAGAATCGGCCTCACCTCCGTTTAGTGATTAATTGTGAACACGTTTATCCAGCAATTCCCTATATCCAGAATGGAGAACGCAACAAGGATCGAACGACCCTTGCTTTAGTCGAGAGCTATTATGAAAAGAATATGGGGTAGAAGAAGAATCACCCACCCCTTCATTTATGAGGGAATTGTAAAATTATTCAACCTACGAAGGATAGACCGTCCATTCATTTATATCCAAAATGGTGAACACTAGAAGAATAATAACCACAACAAGGGTCGACCGACCCTTCATTTATGATTTCCATCCAGGGTTTCCATCCAGGATTTGATCATTTCATCGAAATTGAACTGGGATGCGGAATACTTCGGGAATTGCTTGGTAAAAAGATGTTAGCCAGTGGAGAAAAGAAAATCCATTGACAGGGTAAAAAATCGCAGTGAAATATGTTCGCAGAGGGTGAGATTCAAGGTTTGAAAATGGTAAAAAAACATAATTAATTTTGAAATAGTTAACAAAATATTACTAGTGAAATCAATCTATGTAGTAGATCTCAAAGAAATCGATGGACAAGATTAGAATGGGAAAAAGCAGAAAGGAAATTGCGAGGGTGTTTTTTTTTAAATGTTTTATTTTGGTTTCCACAATCCGCAATCTACATTACGGGTTTCGGAATTGCAGAAGTACAGATTTTGAATTGAGCGTTTATTGTTTCCACAATCTGCAATTAAGAATGCATAGATGGAAAATTATAGGGAAAATTCGACCTTTCCACAATTCGCATTGTGGCTTGTGGAATGCGAATTCGGAAAAGGAAAATGTGATTTCATTTTTCAGTTGGGTTTCCAATATCCGCATTCTGCATTGCGGAATGTGGAAATGCGGAAGGAAATATTTCAAAACTAAAAAAAGAAAAAAAATTCCAGAATCTGCATTCCAGATTGCAGATTGGAGAAATGATGTATTTCAAAGGAAAAAACTAAGCTTTCTACAACTCTCAAAATGCAGAAAAACAAGAGTTAGTCAACAATTTTATTGGATCAAAATCATGGAAAAGTGAGAATGAATACATCAATCAATCAACCCTATAATCAAGATGAAATAATTTGAGATTAGCTCTAGAAATTAGTAACTGGGGATTCCATTTTATTAGTAGTAGGGATCTGGGCATAAGCTAAGTTCTAACATATAAAAAATGTTTGTCCCGACTGTCGTTTCCTAACAAGAAGGATCATACGCACCTTCGTTTAGTGGATAATTGTGAACACATTTATCCAACAATTCCCTATATCTAGAACAAAGAACGGAAGAAGGATCGACCGACCCTTCTTTCAGTCGAGAACTATTATGAAAATAATACAGGGCAGAAGAAGGGTCGCCCTCTGTTTCATTTATGAGAGAATTGTAAAATTATTCAACCTATGTAGGATAGACCGTCAATTAATTTATAACCAAAATGGTGAACACCAGAAGAATACTTACCACAACAAGGTTCGGTTGACCTTTCATTTACGAGAGAAGTATAAAAATATTTAATCTACAAGGTCTAGGCTGAGAATTCCAGACTTTCAACTTCCAATGTAAATAGTAGCGATCCTCTCCTTCATTTAGTATATAATCGTGAACACCCATATCCAGCAATTCACCTATATATAGAATGGTGAACATAAGAAGGATCGACCGACCCTTTTTGCATTCTAGAACTATTATGAGTAGAGTACTAGGAAAAATAAGGGTCGGTCGCCCCTTCCTTTATGAGGGAATTGTAAAAATAGACAACTTGGAGAAATAGCGGCCTTTCTTTCTCTGTGAACATTTCCACTTCCAAGCAAATTGTGTGGAGTAATGTTCCTATGGAATTTGTGTTTAGAATGTTGACATCTACTTTCGCCTATGCATAAAAACATCCCCGGAGGAAGGAGCAGATGTTCTTTATCCTCATCATCTACTTTCAACACCCTTTCTCTATCACAAATTTCAACTTGGTAGCAAACTCTTTCAAGCAATCTTTCTATAATCTTTGTTGTTAAAATGTCGATATCTAGTTTCCAGGGTGACACGTGGAATGCTCAGATTGTGACACATGGCATATTTGATTTTTACAATTAGTTTAACTATTGTTTAAAAGAACATTACGGATATTAAAGGTATCATTTCAATATAAACCTATGGATTTAAGTTATAGTAAATCCAATGCAAGAGAAGAAACATCAAGGGAAAAACCAAGAAATACATGACCTTCAATAATACTATTTTAATAATAATCCTATTGATGATGTTTTATTAAAATTTATTGTTTTCAAACTTAAAAATTAAGGCATATTTAGATAACCATGTATATTATGAAAAGTAAAGTAAAAATTTACAAACATTACTTGGAAACTCAACACAACTCCATTTTCAAATCTATACAAAATAGCTAAAATGCACTTCAGAGAAAAATATGGTTCCTCAGTCAATCCGAAAAATGAAATAAAATAATTATTAAATTGTGTAAAACGAAATCCATGTGGGAATTCATGCTTTGTTAGTACTAGTTTCACCAAAAGCAGTTGGAAAGAACAATTTTAGGAAAAGACAGCCGTATGAGGAGAGAGGACAACTCAAACTCAACAAGACATGTAATTCTTCTTGCCAGTATATTTAAATTAGTTTATCTTCATTAATGTGTCTCCTGGATTTTTTCTACTTTCAAAGAGTTTTTCTCCAGTAAATAATCACTACATGTCAAATTGATGGCCTTGATTTTTTGTTTTCCGTTGTTTAAACTATCATCCAAAAAAAATTCAAAACTTTATCTAAATTGAAACAGAATCCATAAATCCAGACATAATTGATAAATAAGAGAGGTTAAGAATTTAGAGAAGAAAAAATAATTAGGAAAATTAATTAAAATTAATATTAAAAAAACTGCATATATTTTGTTCAAATAGTAGGGATCGAGACATCAACACAGAGTTTAAATTTTTCAAAATCTAAAGTTTAAATTCTTTCAAAATACCCAGTTTAAATTCTTCAAAATGTAAAGTTTAAATTATTTCAAATACAGAGTTAAATTCTTCGAAAAGTAAAGTTTAAATTCTTTCAAATACAGAGTTAAATTCTTCAAATCGGAAAGTTTAAATCCTTTCCAAATATAGAGTACCAAAAGTAAAACCCTTCAAAATACATGCCGTTACAAACTGAACAAAAGGGCCTTCGACAAAATCCCTTCCCTAAAAAAAAATATTAAACTTATCATGAAAATAACAAGAGACCTTGGTGGGTGGGCCATGTGGTTCCCTCAGTAGTCAATATCCATTGATTTTACCCTTGATGATCTTGCCTATGAGGGAGTTGAGGGATTTGTGGAAACTAGAAGGGATTGTCCAGAAACTACCGAAGTCATTGGGCTCCTCCCAACGTCACCTTGAACTCCGATGGATTGAAATCGAATGGCTTCATCGCATTGAAGAAGGAGCCCTTGCATCTGCTAAATAAGTTTGTTTTTGTTAGTTTTGAGCTTGTGGTTGATGGTATCCTTGATGCTCATCTTCAATGACTCCAAGTCCATTTTGTCGCATTTCAAGTTCATCTTCTGTCGAAGCTCTGCTATCTCTGTTTCCAACTTGTCGATTCTAAAGCTGTTTGCATCAATGATGCGGGTCATTCCATGATTTCTACCTTCCTCCATTATCAAACAAGGAGATAGGCCTAAAGAACTATTGTAAAAAAGCTTCCCGTATAGGAGCTTGTAGCCACTAAGTAGGTCACTGGTCGGAATTCAGAAACTGCCCTTTTCTCTGACTTTAAGAGCCAGACGTTGAGGAGGGCGAGTGGAGGGAGAAACAGTCAAAGAAAGAGATAAGTTAGAAAATTTTTTGGACAAACATGAGGGAACAGGGGCAGATCCAATTTAAACGATCGAAAATGAACAAAAAAACCAAAAAACGGATCGGAAGAAATCTACACAGCTGTTGAAATTAAATATCAGAGTACTTGAAAGAGTGTTGTATGAAATTAATAGTTAAAGACGTTACCTGATGTTTTTCACGAATTCTACCTTATAGCGAGCAAATGGACACTACCAACTTCTGGGGTGACAGGTAAAAGCCCTCGTCATCGGCTAAGGTCCTTTGTAGTTGATGCTCTAGTGCCTCTGCTTAATATTTTAAGCTCTTAGGCCTATTGGCATAAGTTTGTAGGCCCCCTAAGGTAACCTTACTTCCCTTATACTTTTTAATCCTTCTTTGGACTCCAAAACTCATGAAATATTCATCCGATATTTTTAGGTACTTGGTACAAAAATAATGCTAAGTATGGGGTTCCTTTGTGCATATATTTTGTACCTTGTTCCATAGCACTTTAGCTCCTGAACACCTTCCAAATTTATCTTTCACATTATCATATATTCCATGCAAGATGATATCCATTTCCATTGCATTATTATTTCTTAGCTCCTTCATGGATGCAGTTTTTCGTGGTCTTTTTAGAGCGATGTAACCATTTAAAGAACAAATTTCTAGATATCAAAACCTTTTGCATGTAATTGGAGTATCATTCTTGTAATCCAATCAGATCAAAATTTGATCAATAGAATAGTCGAACCCCATCTGCAAATTAGAGACTTTCATGTTCATCCATGTGATCTAGAGATCTTCGGTCAAGGAATCAGGCTCTCCTAGAGGAATTGACTTAGTGATTTAACTGCACCAACTAGAAGGAGGCTCCACCACCTAATTTATAGGGTCCAAACTGAATGAAGCTCCAACTCCTCGGTTTAATAGCTCCATCTAGAATGAGGCTACAACCTCCTAATTTATAGGCGCCAACCTTAAGGAAGCTCCAACTCCTCAATTTACTAGATCCATCTAGAAGGAGGCTAAAACCCCTTGGTTTTCATAATTTCCAAACTATAGATAGGACTCCAGTCCTAAGTAAATTCCAGCTCAATAGTTTTACTAGCACCAACTGGAAGGAATACCCAACTCCCTGAGATCACAAGCCCCAACCCAAAGGAGACTTCAATATCCTATCCTTGCTTGATCTTTCCACCCTGATATTAATAATAACAATATTCCACTTCCATTGTATCACGGTTTCCATCAACCTATACATGTATCTATGTCCTTGTACCTGTATCATTGTCCCTGTACCTATATATATCATTGCCACAATCATTATATTGTTGTCACTATCAGAATCCATGTTCGTCACAATGGCACAATCATTGTCTTTGTCACAATGCCACAAAAACTATTTTTGTCACAATGTCAACCTATACATGCCTCAAATATATCGTCCAAGAATTCCAACAACTTCTTCCAAGATATGCTTCATATGTATAGTGTTGTTCAGGAATTCTACCTTATAGCGAGGAAATGGACACTACCAACTTATGGGGTGGTAGGTAAACACATTGATCATATTACATAAGAATCTACGAAAGGAAATAGATCAAGGATCTTGAAGACATACCTTATTAACGACGTTCGATCCTAGCTTTGCTCGATCTCGCATTCAATATTCAACTTGATCTTCCACTCAATAGACCTGCAATACAAAGATACCTTCCTCAGTGTATCTTGACTGATATAACAATGATGAAATTGAAATACAATTTAAACATCAAGAACAATCAAGCATTTAACCAAACAAACACACAATCCATTAGAAATTTGATTGGGACAGGAAGGATGTTTCAACCTTTATTGTCAAAAGCAAATAATCAGTACAAATTATACCTGGTCATTTAGAGTGCTTGTGCAACTGGATTCTAGGCTCCTGCTCTTCTCTAACTTTGGAATTGTTCCAGCATAACAACCCTTAATGCAATTTTCTCTTCTTGTGAATGAGAGTCTTAATATATCTAACCCCTCTCTTCAATCCTCCTTGTATTTATGGGACAAGGTAGGCAGTTTAGATCGAGAGGTGGTTGAATTGGGAGGTTGGGAAAGTTGTAAAACCAACTTCAACTAATCGCAATTCATCAAATTAATATATTTTTAGTCACATTTCAGGATGTGCGTGAGTTTTTCACAGTGGAGTAGCGCTCAATATGCAACTTTAGTGCTTTACAACTAGCGTTTGCAAGATTTTTGAAGGTGTGCGCTAGTTTGCTGAAGTGGTGTAGGGAATACTAGAATGTGTGCGCTACTCTTATGCCTGTTGAGTAGGGCATGTGCACTACTATTATGCCTGTAGGGTAGCGCACATGTCAAAATGTGAGGTTTTATAGGGTTTTGTCAGCTTGAAGAGGAGTAGGTCAGGTCAAAGCATCATCTAAGGGCATCATGCTCTTCAATCCAAGTTGTCCTTTTGTGTGATCGACAGCTAAATGTGATCGCGGATGGAGAAGTGTAGATTTGACCTATAACAGATGTCCCCTAATGTGTGAGGTCAAAGGGAAGCGATGGCCGAAATACATTATAATTCTAAGTCAGAGGAGGAGCAAGAAACCGTAGAACCAAGTCACAGAAACACCTGAAACAAAGATCAAGGTCAACGAGCAATTACAATCTTGACATCATATAGATGTGTAGTGTGATACAACATGATCTCTGATACATAACTAGGAGATGTATATACAACATTGCCACTTGAAATACAAACGTGGATCCATGCCAAACTGAGAGATCATAGCCATAACAACAAACTGGATCTATGTCTCATGGACAACCGAAAATGAGTGAGGCTCAGTCTTGCGCAGCCTTGGTTATAACATAATGAGGTGATGTCATCAACATCCCAAGGTCTTCATCCAAAAAAACACAAGGTACAAACCCTAACCATGTGAATAAATGAACTGAAAGTCAAACATGGGGGGTATCGTTTGATTACCGGTCCTTGATGTATACCATTAACAAACATGATGGATTCCACCGATAATGATAATGGGGCCCAAGGTACGTAGTACAATCCAACAAGTTTGAATAAGTGGACTTGGAGTCGAACACTTGAGGAACCTGTCGAATAAGAGACATTGAAGTATTCTCATGATTCAATAGTGAGGAAAATTGCCACTGGTGACTGCAATCTCCAAGGTACTAACCGAAACTCTAAACTTCGTTCCCAGAGCAAAATGAGTTGATGTCGATGGGAAGAAGTCCGTTGGAAGGGAGGCCTTAAGGCATCCTCCATCATCCAACAGGAGAGACACTCAACTGGTATGAGATGATATGGAGTAATACATGTAACAATACTGACACTAGGATGGCCGACACATGAGGTCAAGGTAAACTGCAGAATGGCCGACACGGGCTATATCCTTGAACAGTGAGCACAATACAAAGCGACTTAGGCATTTTTCAACATAATGGGAAAATGATATAAGCCTGTAATGTAGGAGACATTAGCAGACCCTCCATATGGTTGGAAAAATAACCAATTGGGGGAGTAAACAACTCGGAGATCAGGTTCACCGTAAGGTAAAAAACTAAGCCCAACTGACATGATAGACTCAAGTAGGTGTTGTGTTCAAGGATAAGACTGACTGAACTACCTTTGAAACTAAAGATATGATACATCCTTCTTATCCCTTATTCTTTTTAGATAAAAGAATACATTTCTTGTTGTTTTAATGAGTCCAAGAAAGAATGAAAACTCAATAAGTCCAACCATGTGAAAAGTTTAATGAGCCCATGGGAGGAAGACTCAGGACCTTCTTCATTGTTTACAAAGTTCGAAGAAGAGATAGAAGATTACTCTATATTACTGATCTTTGTATTTTAGTATCGAGCCAAGATCTGTTCTTGCACGCTGGTGTTTTCAATTTTAAGGAGTCTGAAAAACTTAAACAATAACTCCATACACCTACTCGTGGATTTTAATATCGAGCCCAAGTAGGTTAATGCTCGCCAGTGTTTTCCTGTTTATAGAGTCTAAAAAACTTAAACAATACTCAATACACCCTCTCGTGGATTTCACATCGAGCCCGAGTAGGTGAGTGCTCACTTGGTGTTTTCATATTTTGAGAGCCTGAAAACCCTAAAGAAGGCTCCACAAGGTCATTTTTCGTAAAGTTAGTCTCCTTCCCCAAAAAAGTGTAAAACAATGGAAGAAGAACTCTTCTAGCATATACCAGAGTATACCTAAAGTATACCTTTTCCATAAATTATCCACCAAGGCCTGAAAAAAGGGTAATTCTATAACTGAGCGGATGGGGCTTCAGTTCCTTTAACGAGCTTGAAGAGGACAAGTTTTCTCGGCAATCTTGTTTAGGTTTCAATAGTCCAAACAAGAGCTTAAAATGACTTAAATGACATCTCCCAGGATCACGGCTCATGACCTGCTAAAAACTAGGATCTTAACAACCATGTTAATAGTGATGACAAAAGTCTTTAATGAGATATGATTTTAACCATAAACTACTCGGAATGGTCTATCATCAAGAAATTAAGTCTTAATAGATTGATGCTATGAAAAACTAGTGAAAATTTGAGAAATATTAGTTGAAATTACCTTACTATCATTTGTAGTTGTTCAATGATTAAATAGAACATTTTGATGAAATTTGAAACTATAGAGTTTTTACAAGAGGATAAAAATCAAATTCAAATTCATATATGTAATTTCAAATTGAAAACTCAAATATCACATTTGGAATTGTAGAAGAGGTTTTTGGAGCAAACCCTTGATCTTCAATCCTTCATAGCGATCAACTCGGGCCACCATTCAACTTAATTCCTCCACCAAGTTATATTCATCCCTACTTGCATTTCCATACTTTATTTGTCAATTTTTATGCTGAAAATTGATTTTGGGGCCATGTTCAACTCGTTGAGTGTGTGTGCGCTAGTCTGTAAGAGGCAAAGTAGGGCATACTGGAGGTATGCGCTACTATTGCTCATGCAGAGTAGTGCCCATGCATGACTATGTGGATATAGAGTAGTGCACACCCCTGAACATGGTGAAAAAAGTGTCGAGACTCAAAAATTTGATCTTTTTGTGGTAGGATGGTACTTTCTTGGAGGGAAAGAGAACATGAGGAGATGGATAGGGTGGCTATGCAAGACCTAGAAACTCTCCATGCACTTCAAAGATGTGGTTTGTTGAAGTTTTATAGAACCGTAAACATGAGGGCACTCACTCGATTGCTTCAAAGACTCATTCAATATTTGGATGTAGATGCCAGTGTATTTGATATCCGGGGACAAACCCTAGACCTTACTATTGAGGACATATACTTTATTACCGGTCTCTCTAGGAGGGGAGATGTGGTAAACTTGAAAGGATCTTTACGCAATATGGGTGCCATGTCGGTGCAAGAATATGTGAATGCATACTGTGTGGCAGGAGCCAAGAAATCAGGAAGTCAAATCCTAATTTCTACTATTGATAGCCTCCCTTTGAGGGTTATTGTAAGTATGTTGAACCAAATGGGGGGAAGCGCCACACAACATTTAGCCTCAAGGCATTACATGCATATAGGTATCTAATGCTTGCAAGGTCATGTATACAATTGGTGCACTAGTCTACTAGCAAATATGAAACTCGAACTCTTGGGTTGTAAGGCCGAGAGTATGAAAAAATTTGGATATGGCAGCATACTTTGTACCTTCTTCTTCTAGAGGGTACCTGCTCTTAGCTTGGGCATGCCTCTATCTCCAGTCATTCCTCGTGAGCGGAGATTGGGCCGTTGGGGTGACATTTTTCTCCGCTAGGGTGGTGGTGAAAGCCACTTTTGCTATCATACTGATGATTTATGGGGATGGTGGGAGAGACAGGTGTCAGCGTTCGAGCAGTTTCCATATGCTGGTTTAGACTTCCGTCATGATCCAGAGCTAGTTCTTCCTCCAGGTGCTGCCTGGGGAGATGTAGGTATGTTTTTGTTTTGAAAATTATTTAATTTTTTTCAAATTTTCAAGTATATGATTTTTATGATGAGTTTTGAAGTACTAAACAAGTGTCATATGCAGATATTGGACCAATTCGTCCCGAGGGACATCGTACTATTTTCGTAAGGCCAATAGATGTGGGTGCAGCTGATGCTATGCTAGGGATTATAGAGAGGAAGATGAGTCGGTTGACTCATGACATTCCCACATATTGCATTGAGCTGACGCCTCTTGATATGCAGGAGGATGTAGTTGGTGTGCCCCCAGCATGGATTAGGTTGCTATGGATGATAGCTAGGTTGTCATATGTTACCGAGAGGCAGTAGATGCCGATGAGGCCCCTCCTTCCCCATGGGAGATGGATATTTTATGTATATTTTTTAGGCCACCGAGCCCAGTTTTGTATCTTATGACATGACTTGGGATAGACTTATGATCCAAAACTCATATTGTGTTTTTTGATACAGTATCGGATATATATATAGTATCGGTTATTTACATGTGTGTGTGTTTAACTTTATGTGTGAAATGCTATTTATAGAAATGTATGATACAAATGGAAATATAAAACATAATTTGCAAATGAATCAGCTACTGCATTCAAATTTCTTGGAATGTGTTGATATATAATGGAATCGAATTGTCTTTCCAATAATCTAACTCGCAAAAACTATTGTAACAAAACAGGATCTCTGATCTGATAAACACCCATTAACTAAAAAACAACTAGTTGCGAATCAAGTCTTACCTCCAAATGTGGAATGCCATGAATAAGAGAATCTCGGAGAAGTTCTATAACCGCATTGTATTCAGCCACATTGTTCATAGTGGGACCCAAACAAACCCCCCCGAAGAGAACAGTTGCCCAGCTGGTGAGTAAATGACCCAAGCTGCTGAAGCCAATTGTCGAGTGTGGCGACTGGCGCCATCAGCAAATCCTAAGAAATGTTTAGTCGACATCTGATACACGAAATGAAGACGCACATAAGGTTAACTAACAAGCATAAGCAAAACTAGCTCTACAAAATATACAACTATGTTACAAGAAAAAACACAAATGCCTAAGTGTAGTACTTCTTCAGGTAGAGCCCATTTCTAGGCTCATGCAGCTTATTACCCTCGTAATCTGTTAGCTCATAAGCACCTTTCTTCAGTACCTTAGAAATTATGTAGGGACCGAGTCACATGGACTTGAACTTGCCAGGTCCTAAAGGTTCCTTGTCTTGATCCCAAAGTAGAACAAGGTCTCCTTCGAGGAACACCGTAGGTCTGACAGCTTGTCGTACTGTCCTTTGACTCGTTTCTTGTGAACTTCATTTGCTGTGAGTGCGGCGTGGCCCTGCTCATCTAGATGCTCTAAATGCAAGAAACGTTCTTCCACTGTTGAAGTATCTGGTAGGAGTTGGACAACCAACTTCAACGAAGGATTCTCGCATTCAATCAGAACAACTGCTTCTATCCCATGCACAAGCTGGAACGGAGAGAACCGGGTAGCAGTCTTTACATTCATTCGGTAAGACCAAAGAGCAGGGTATAGCATGATGTGCTAGTTATTTCGATTGGAATTAACAGTTCTTTGCAGAATTATCTTTAAAGTTTCGTTAACTGCTTTGACTTGTCCATTCGCTTGTGGATAATATGAAGACGAATGTTCTTGCCAAAAACCTAACATTGTGTACAAATCAATCATCATGCTATTCTAAAAATGACTACCATGATCAGTCACAATTTCTTTGGGTATGCCGAACCTTGCAATAATCTGATTGAATACAAAATAAGTGGCAGTTTCTCCATCTGCCTTGACAGTAGGCATTTCCTCGACGCACTTGGTGAAGTAGTCAACGTAAACGATGATATAATGATGTCGTCCAACCGAAACTGGATTGCAAGTCATATAATCAACCCCCCATTTTGTGAAGGGACCTGCTGTAATAACAGGATGAAGAGGAGCTAGAAGTGCTCTCATTTTCTTGGTGAAAAATTGACACTGACGGCAGCGTTTCACAGCTTCCACACAATCTTTAAAGATTGTGGGCCAAAAATACCAGGCACACGGTATTTTCTGAGCTATTTCCAACCCAGAAAGATGACCCCCACAAGCTCCACTGTGAGCATCATTTAATACTGATTCTGCTTCTTCTAAAGTCAAACAACGTCGTAAGATGGAATCTATCCCACATCTATACAAAGTATTAGAGATGATGAGATAGTTTTTCACATGACTTTTCAGTTTGCGTTGTTCTTCTCTAGAAAAAGTGGTAGGACACCTCAAAGTCTAGAGATATACTAAAATATCCCCATACCATGGGTCAGAGGAGGCTATAAGGAAGATATGTTCATCCAGGAATGATGACTCTTCCTCAACATGCAATAAGTCACTCGGAAACTCTAAGATTAACTCAACGAACACTAGTGCTTTCTTTGACTTGGCCGATTGAAAAACCAAATCGAACTCTTGTAAGATTACAATCCATTTATTATACTTCCCACCGAGGATGCGTTGAGTGAGGACATATTGGAAAGGATTGACTTCTTCTATCACAGTATTTGTTCATAAAAGGATGTAGTGACAAAGTCTTCGAACCGCATAGGCCGCAGCTAGTGCTAGCTTCTCAACATGTGAATATTTGATCTCAAGCGCTATCAATGCGCGCAAGAGATAGTAAAAAACATGCTCTTGTTGCATGTCGTCCTCCTGATCTAGTACTATGCCAATTGTATAAACAGATGATGCCAGATATAAGAGAAAATCTTTTTCATAATCAGGCGGGCTTAATAAGGGGGATGAAAGTAGTGCCTTTTTCAAGGCCTCAAATGATGATTGAGAAGCCTCATCCCACAAGAAGTAGGTATCTTGTTTAAGCAGTCCAATGAAACCTTTTGTGATTTTAGCATAGTTTATGATAAAGTGTCTCAAGAAGTTAGACATGCCTTGCAGACTTTGAAGCTGTCGCAAGGTGCGAGGACGAGGCAAATTTACAATTGCCTCAACTTTTAATGGGTCGACCATTATGCCACGACTGGATACAATAAAACCCGGTAAATGTCCTGATTCGACGCAGAATACACACTTATTAGGGTTCAATTGAATCTTATATTGTATGCATCATTCAAACACAAGTCTCAAATGAGCTGGATGATCCTGTCTCTTTCGAGATCGCACCGGGAGGTCATCCAAGTAGGGTTCAACTATGTGCTTGATATAGTGAAAAGCGAAATTCATCGATCACTGGAAAGTAGCCCCAACATTCTTTAAACCAAACGGCATCTTCCGATAAGCAAAGGTTCCCCATGGGCAAATAAAATATGTTTTGTGTTGATCTTCGAGTTTGATTTGAATTTGATTATATCCCAAAAATCCATCCATGAAAGAAAACATCTCGTGTCCCGCACAGGCATCTATGATCTGATCGATAAATGGTGTGGGATAGTTATCTTTCGGACAATCTTTATTCAAATCTTGGAAGTCGGTACAGAATCGGATGGTACCTTTTTTTTTATTAACCGGAACAGGATTTGAAACCCATTTCATCATGTCAATCGGGTAGATAAATCCGACTTTAAGCAATTTTTCAACCTCCACCTTAATGGCGACCGCTTTTCAAGGATTTATAGGACGAAGCTTCTGTCTCACAGGTTTTGCATTAGGGTATGTTGTGATGACATGCTCAACGATGGCTGGATTGATGCCTGGAATCTCCTCATAGGACCAGGCAAAAATGTCATGGAATTCTTTAAAAAGCTTGGTATACTGAGCGATCTCTTTTGGAGAATAGTCTACTCCAGTAAAAATGTTTTCCACGACCCCGGGTTTGGTGGAAATGTTAATCGGGATGGTTCTCGATATATTAGCCATATTCCCTTCAGCGTAAATAGATCTTGAAGTAGAAGGAAAAGAGGACAAATCAACAAATCCACCGAGTCTCATAGAGAACTCTCCTCTCTCTATCATGTCTATATTTGGAAGCAGGTAAGACCTGTGATGCATATGTTCCCATGGACTGTCCAGGCCCATCATGGCTTCCAAAATGGCTTCATCAGAAGGTAAAATCGTGTTTAAACAGTCAAAAGAGTGGGTAGAATCCACTGACCATGTAGGAGCATAGTCCATATCCGACTCAGTAGAGACTGGCGGAGTCACGATATGTTCCATTGCAGTGTGTTGTGCTTCTATGTATGCTATTTCTGCAACGGTTAAAGGCACTGATGGTTCTGATACAGTAGGAAGTATCCACGGATCAGTCCTTAAACCAACCGTGAAAGTTTCAGTGGATGTACCTACATCAGAACGCATAAAAAAATGGGAGAGGGTAGGTAAAAAGTGCCTATTAATGACCCGTAAAGCCCCACTCCTAAACTCTCGCTTACTGGGGCAGATTGATCAACTAAAGGAATTGCGGATTCCAATGAAGTCTGGTTGTTTCGCCGAGAGAATGAAAGCTGATCGACTATGACAATCTTACCTTCGTGAGGGAACATAATAACTCAGAAAACTGTTGATGCAATAGCTTGCGTGGCATATGTCCAACTCCTGCCTAACAACATGTTGTAATCAAGCGGAGCGTCTAGAAATTCAATCTTTACAACAACTGTCTTATCAGCCAGAGTGACGTCAAATGATGGCAAGAATCTGTGTGGACGGAAAGTTATGCCATCAAATGCAGTAAGTAGTGTGTTAGAGGGGGCTAACTCGGGAGAGCCCAAAGCTTTCCAACAAGAAATGGAGATTATGCACGTTGACGCACCCTTGTCTACAACAGCTCGTCCAATGGTCATGGGACCATGAACTACTTCTATCTGTAGGGAAACGTGGTACGGAAACCGATACTTGATAGCAGACATATCAAAGTGTACAAACATGTTGGATGATTCCATACTTCCAATCGCTGCCAAAAGTGCATTTTGTTGTAATGGACAACTTTGCAAAACTTCTAAGGTTGACATAGCACGAGGGGTCTAGGCTAGATCTTCAACCATGTTGTAGTTGGCAGAAGCCCAAGCGTTGGGATTGTGCGAGGCCCATTTCAAGACACCTTTCGGGATCTTGGGCAACGAATCTACTGGAATGTGGAGAGGGGTGGAAGATTCAGGAATATCTTTATCCTTTTTTTGTACATCCCGAGTATAATTTCTTGCTCGCGTTTGCAAAAGTGCATCCATGCTAACCATGTTAATGAAAGTTTGATCAACTGAAGCATGAGTAGTGCCCCCAACATTGGAGGTGCCAGAATCTGAACCTTGCCCCTTAGGAAATGGATCTTTAAGTACGGAAGGTTTCTTTTCTTGAAGCAGCTTCTGGACTTCTTCGAGTAGAGGGCATTGATGAGTGAGGTGATCCTGCTTCCAAAGCTTACAAGGGAACTTAACCTTCTTCTTTTCTCTGTTACCCTCCTCGGCATTCTCTTTATTTTTGGGCTTTTGCTGGTTCCCCTCTTCTTTCTTGCCCTTATTTTTATTATTGGGCTGCTGAGGGCCCTTCTTATTGTTCTGAATCTAGTTTATAGATTCATTAGTAGAAGGAGAGGTTGTGACAGAGGTCACTTTTGTAGTCGATTGTTTGACGGATAAGGCATGCAACTGCTTAGTCAATGCGTCGAAAGCTGTAGAATCAACTGAACCCATTATGCCGTCAGCATGTGCTCTAGGTTTAGGTCTACCAAGATCAGTTTTTGATCATGGTGCATCTGGTATAATCTCATAAAGTTGCCCAGACTGTGCATAAACTAGGTCTAGCTGCTGTGTCCGTAAGATGGCTTCTTCCTCTGAAGATACTCCAGAAGTAGCTGCTTCCTTAGAAATGTAAGGCAGGAGTGATTTCAGATACCACTCTAAAAGGAATTCTGGAGGTATATTGGCTTTAATGAGTCTCTTCCATCTTTGCCACTCCTGAATATGATCAGATAAGTGAGTGGCCTTATTTTGTTTAAATGTAGACAAAAGATCTGTCCTGACATCATACCGAACAGGAAGCTGGAAGTGGTTTAGAAAAACTGTCACGAGATCTCGAAAATTAAAAAATGTGGCTACAAGTAACTCAATGTACCATTTGGCTGAAACACCGGTTAAGGTTCTTTGAAAAAGTCTCAACCTAACAGAATCTTTGTTCAACGAGTTCGAAGAACACCATAAATGGAAAGTGGTAACATGGTCACCAGGGTCCTCACTAGTTTTTCCTTTGAATTTTGGAATGTCCAAAGGTAGCTTAGTAGGAACTGGTGGCCACGTAGCGTTATGGTACACCAGATCATTCGTTAACTTGGAAAGTTCTGGCAAATTTAGAGTTGTCAGAAATGGAAAACAAGGTCTATAAAATGGCATTTGATAAGTTGGGGTCACAAATGGGGAACCTCCCATAGTCTGACCCATGAACTGTTTGTTGGGGTTGCCCCCAGCCATTTGCTGGTAGGGGTTGCCCCCAACCATCTATTGGTAGGGGTTTCCCACAGCCATCTGTTGGTAGGGGTTCCCCCCAGCCATCCGCTAGTAGGGGTTTCCCCCTGCCAGTTGTTGTTGTGTGAAAGTTTCCCCTGTGGAAATCCATGTACTAGGTGGTGAGCTCCTAATATGGATTCCTAATGAGGGCAGCTTATACCAAGATCCTACTTTAAATGTCAACCCGGGGAACGTACAAACTTGAGAGATGCATGCACTGTCTGTGCTCTTTATAGGATAATATCTTGTCACAGTTTAAAGGGTGGTATCGAGGTTCTAAAGGTTGTCTATTAAATGTGAAGTTTGTATACTTAATGTGAAAACTGATTATGCTACGAAATTGAATACTGAAAGCAATGAATCTGATTAACAGAATTAAAGTGCTGAAAGCAGTAAATATGTTCTGAGAAATAAAGCAGGGAATCTATTTTAAGTAATTAAAATGTTGATTTGTTCTAAGAAATAAAGACATAAATACAGTAAATCTATTTGAAATAATTAAACTGTTGAAATAACTAAATGCCGAGAATGAAAATACCATAACAGAGCTATTTTACTATTGGGGAAACGAAATCTGTAGCTACTGTCTGCGTACACAAATTGAGTCTTGATCTATCTTATTCTACTAATCTAGAATTGAAATATGATAATTCTAATGCTTACCCATCTTCTACTAAGAAGTTAAACGAAACTAATCACGATGAGAAACTGCAGTGAACTCCAGATCTAACCATGTCATTGAAAGCTAAGCTATTACACATGTAATCGTGGATAAAAATATGCGTTTGCAAGAAAGAACCTACAGGCCTACTGACATCGTTTTACTGTACTACGGAATGCATTCTAAACTACTACAGAAAACAATGACTCATTCAACGCTACCATATATCATAGAACTATTCATCAATGTAAAATGCATACTTGGAAAAAATACCTACAAATAGGAATCTCCTGACCTATGTGTTGGAGGGGCCCTCCCCAACCCGTACTCAGGAGAGAATAAAAAACTCAGAAACGCTTGCGGGAATTAATCATCAATCTTCATTAATATGTAAAATCCATGTCAAAATAGAAGTCTGTACTTCAGTATCTCAATAGTGCAGAAAACGTTAACAATAATGTCTTTCACAAAAATAACAGCAGTTGCTAATCAAGGCCTACCCAGGATAATTGGATAGCCACTAAGTTTGCTTTTTATTTCGATTATTATAAAATCAGCTAGGTATTCCCAGGACTTGATATTTATCATGATGTCTTCTAGCATTCCTTCGGGCTTCATAGTGGATGTGTCTGCTAGTTGGAGTACTGTTGTAGTTCGTCTTACCATTGATTGGAGTCCTAGGTATAACATGGTTTCTTTAGTCATGACATTGATCGCAGCTCCTAGATCGATTAAGCTTTTATTTATTTGCCTGTTATTTATTGTGACACTTACTACAGGACTACCAGGATCAAGATATTTAGGATTTATTATGACACCTAGCATCAAATCGGCCAATTGTCCTACGACATTAATAGTTGGTGGGTGACGCTTCCTTCTTCCTGGCTTCTTTAGGCAATTCTCTCTAATGAATTTGTTGCAAATGGGCACATCCCTTATGGCTTGTAAGATTGGGATTTGGATGTTTAAGTGTTTGAATTTGTTTAGGGTTATATTCTCTTCCTCTTCTTTTGTATTCCGGACAAGTTTTTATCGAAATGGAGGGTTTCTATTTCGTGTTAGTGGTATAATTTATTCCTCAGGAGGTTCTGGTTCATCAGGATGTTGAACATAGGGTTCTGATGTGTGGTCCTAAGCTTCAGGTACAGGTTGTTGGATGTTGTGTGGGGGTGTATTCTGCAACGTTTTTCCAGATCGTAGGTTTATTTCATTTATTTCTATGGTGTCCACAACATAAGTTGGGAATTGTGTGATATTAGTGTTGTAAGGCTGTTGCTGTTGTGGGGGGCTGTTATTACTAGGATTTGGAATTGGTTGGGCTAGAATAGGTGGAGGTCTGGGGGGTGGTTGAGGTTGTGGGGGTGGCATAATGAGTGGTTGTTGTAATGGCGCCCTCCAATTTGATGGATGTGGGTACTGTTTTTCATAGTTTGTGGTGGATGGAAACGGTGGGGGGTGTTAGGATAAGACGGTGGATAATATGGCTGTTGATAGGATGGTTGATATGCTTGCTGGTTTTGTTGCCATTGGTTTTGATTTGGCTGTGCTTGCCATGGAGTCAGTGCAGAGTTCCAATTTGGATGTCCTTGATTATAGTAAGTTTGATTGCTCTGCTGATATGTCTTAGCAAAATTATTCCTCCTCTGATTTATAAAACAGATTTGTTCTATAGTTCCTTTAGCTGTTGGGTCTTGAATGGCTACCTTACATGAGGGTAGGAGGGGACATTTATCAGTGGAATGGTCATCGGTGCAGAGACCACATACTTTTATTGTGTTTAAGGTGCACTGCCCCTTCTCATGCTTCTTCCTACAACGAGGACAAAATACTGCCAAGGCTTGGTTAATTTCATCCTATTTCTTTTTGATTTGAAGAGCATCAAGTTGCATGGCTAGGGATTGCAGTGTGTTAGTTTTCATGTCATCCAGCATGTTTCCTAAATCATATTTTGTAAGTGAGGATGATGATCCACTGGTGGTTGTATGTGTATCCCTCGTCCCATTCTTAGTTTTACTAGATCTTGAGTAGTTTTTGAAGATTTGCAGGATCTGGTCAAAAGATTTTTGGAATATGTCTCCATCTCCAAGGAGATTTAAGACCTCAAAATTATCCTCTTTTACACCCCTGAGAAGGACAAGCTTTAGTGATTCAGGATCCAATGTGCAATGGCTGGCTCGTTTGTAGCTGAGTTGAAATCTTTGGGCATAATCTTCTAATGACTCTCTATCTCCTTGTTGCATCCTAAAGATTTCATCCCTAGTATCTTTGGCCTTGCAGTAGTCCCTATATTTTTCTAGGAATGACTGTTTCATCTGATCCCAGCTAAAGATACTATTTCCTTTAAGGCTCAAGAACCACCAAAGTGATAGGTCTTTTAGTGTGGAAGGAAAAAGCCTAAGCTTTTGTGCATCAGTAGTGTAATCAAATGATCTGCAAACTACCTCAAATTCAAACAGGAATGTGTTAGGATCCTCTGAAGTCAACCCATGAAAGTTTGGCAGATTTTTAGGATTGATGTTCTTCATTCTGGCATCTCCGAGAGGTATGCTAATGGGAAAAGTGAAAAGCTCCCTAAGTTCTTCCTCTTCATTTTCCATTGAGGTGTTTGAGCTAGAACTAGTAGTGAAGTTGCTTCTGTTTGGATCGTATGTGGAGTCAGTCTCATTTTCAAAGGGTAGAAATTCAAACTGAGAATCGTCAGAACTATTATTACCATTGTTGCTCATGGAATGCTTGGGCAGAAAGCGGCCAAACCTATCCCTTTGCCGATGAGGCATTCATTGGTAGAAGATATTTATGTTTTTGTTTTATGTAATTTTTGTTTCCTTTTTGTTTTTTTTAGGTGATGTCTCCTAAAAGATTTATCACCTCCCCGGCAATGGTGCCAAAAAGTGGTAAGCTCCTAATATGGATGCCTAATGAGGGAAGCTTATACCAAGAGCCTACTTTAAATGTCAAACCAGGGAACGTACAAACTTGTGAGATGCATGCACTATCTGTGCTCTTTATAGGATAATCTCTTGTCACAGTTTAAAGGGCGGTATCAATGTTCTAAAGGTTGTCTATTAAATGTGAAGTTTGTTTACTTAATATGAAAACTGGTTATGCTACGAAATTGAATACTGGAAAGCAATGAATCTGATTAACAGAATTAAAGTGCTGAAAGCAGTAAATATGTTATGAGAAGTAAAGCAGGGAATCTATTCTAAGTAATTAAAATGCTGAAGTAATTAGATGCTGAAGTAATTAGATGCTGATCTATTCTAAGAAATAACGACATAAAGATAGTAAATCTATTTGAAATAATTAAACTGCTGAAATAACTAAATGCTGAGAATAAAAATACCATAACAGAGCTATTTTACTATTGGGGAAACGAAGTCTGTAACTACTGTCTGCGTACACAAATTGAGTCTTGATCTATCTTATTCTACTAATCTATAATTGAAATATGATCATTCTAATGCTTACCCATGTTCTTCTAAGAAGTTAAACGAAACTAATCACGATGAGAAACTGCAGTGAACTCCAGATATAACCATGCCATTGAAAGCTAAGCTATTACACATGTAATCGTGGATAAAAATATACGTTTGCAAGAAAGAACCTACAGGCCTACTGACATCATTTTACTGTACTACGGAATGCATTCTAAACTACTACAGAAAAAAATGACTCATTCAACGCTACCATATATCATAGAACTATTCATCAATGTAAAACACATACTTGGAAAAATACCTGCAAATAGGAATTTCCTGACCTACGTGTTGGAGGGGCCCTCCCCAACCCGTACTCAGGAGAGAATAAAAAAAGCTCAGAAACGCTTGTTGGAATTAATCATCAATCTTCATTAATATGTAAAATCCATGTCAAAATAGAAGTCTGTACTTCAGTATCTCAATAGTGCAGAAAACGTTAACAATGATGTCTTTCACAAAATAAACAGCAGGGGCCTCTTGCTACCTGAGAGGTCCATATTTATATGATTTAAATCTAATCCTAACTAATTGTCTAAGTGTCGATTCATCTTGAAAGTGGGAGTGTGTCCATTATAAATCAGGAAACAGGGCACCGAGCTTGTGGTGATCTTTTAGTCTCCTACACATCCTTCCTTTAATAAACCTGAACTTGCTCAATCATGCTTGGTTTCCATATAATCAGTTTAATTGATACGCATTCTAACATACAAGATTAATCATAAAAACAATTTCATTAAATCATTAAAGCAAAACCACTTTTCCCACAATTGAGTGCGTTTCGTTACCATTGCTTGAGCTGGACTGTGGAAAAAGGGTTATCAGAATACCTGAAAAATGGACCCATCACTAGGTATATGGTATGACTGTTGAATCATAGGAGGTGGGGTGACATTCACTGTATTATTGGGTCCAAAAGTAGGGGTAGAGGCGGATGTCAAAGCTGTTGAGCTTGGCATGCCTAACATACCAGTGTTAAAACTGAAGGACGGAGTTGACGCAAAAGCCGTCTACGATGAACTTGGTGTAGCAGTGGGAGGAGGATTTACAATCCTTGTATTCATCCCCATTGTGGGAGTCTGTGGAACTCCCTATTCGTCTCCTAGGTTAGTCATAATATGCCCAGGTGTGAAAAAATATGCACTATACTAGGGTTGCTGGAAACCAACAGGTACCAGAAGCGGATCGTTAAGTCCGGTAAGCGGAGGGTTAAAAGGAGTGTTAAAATCAATAGAAGTAATATCCTCAACTTCTACAATATTAAGAGCTTGTTGATCTAAGGTTCTAGGTTGTGGTTCACTAGGAACCTCTATTTCACCAGTAGTTTCAAAAATACCATTGGAGTCTGTTCTCCTTCGTCGTGGTGGCGGTAGTGGATCCACTCTAAGTGGGAGAAGGTTTTGCAACCTTCGAGAACTATGAAGCTATTGGTCTTCCACAATTATATAAAAATAAAACTAAGTAAGAACCTAGTGGCCACTAATACTAAGGGGCAAACAACGTACCACTAAAAAATCATAAGTATACAAACCAGGCAAACAAGATGCCTTCCGAAGAAGAGTCTGGGATGATGAGGGCCCAGAACAGATCAACGAAGGAAGAAGGATAGTTACCCGGGGTCCACAATACAATGAATAAGGGTGAAAGCACTAGAATCACCCAACCGCCCTCCCAAAGACCTGCAAGGGATTTCCTCCCACGTCTGTCCTAGGTACAACAGATATAATCCTCCGCTGTCACCTATGTATGATCCTATAGGTCTTATACTAAGGCTACCATAAGTACAAAATATCCTAGGGGGACAGTCATCGGCCTGATCAAAATGCCTGGGCAGGGTAGCAAAGCTCGAAGTCCGGATGGACCCCCATACGTGAATCAACCCTAGTTTATGGTTGAAGGGAAAGTGAGGGGATATCCTCCATAATTCCAATCTTCCACATCCTCATGCTTAGCTCTGGTTTTAGTAGAGTTTCCCAGGAATATTTGATATAGATGGGTTTTTACCTATATGAAAGTCGCACTACGATTTTTGAGTAATGAAACAAGCTTCGAGCAGTTTAAGGTGTTTTAAGATCGAAACTCTAGCCTAAGCTAGTTGGTGTCATGTATCCCTAGAAAGAAAAATCATTTCTAATTGATTTTACTAAAGTTCTTTTTAAGGTTACTTTTTACTCAGCGGGGCAGTGCATTGTGTGGAATGGCTTGAGAAAAGTAAAGTGCAAAAATGAAATAACTTTCAAAGCAACAAATGACTCTTTTTATTTTTTGTTCATGCTCGTTCCAAAATGAAAACTAAGCAACCTAAACAAAGTTTGATTTTTTCATTTTCTTTTCAATTTCACAACAAAGTAAACTATGCTACTCTGAAATGATTATAAGCCTTACTACTCTAAACTACCAAACTCATTTTTCTTTTTTCTGTTATATATAAACAAAAAAGAACTTGAAAACGGAAGCAAGTAAGACCTACAAAAGAGATGCAAGGAAAAATGACTCTAAAGCTCACAACAATCAAATCAATGATTTGAAAAAGACTTGTCCTACAAAGTTTTTTTTCAAAGGAAAAAGGTTTAAACTTGGAAACAAAGTGGTAAGAAAAAAGGGATGAGAGATGCTTATAACCGGAAAGCAAACTTAGAAGGTTGCTCCAAAGAACCAAACCCTAAACAAAAGCACTAAGCCAAGTAGAAGGTAGGCAAGCGAACTAAAGACGACCTTACTAACACAAAGACTCAAATGGGAAGCAAACTAAGATACTTCAACTTACTTGATACTGAAAATGACAACGAGATCAAGAAGTGTCGGGACTCAAAAAAGCTTTTGAAAACACCCTAAAGATTCCAACAAAAGGGACAAACCCTAAATCAAAGGACAAAACACCGACAGAGCATACTAGTGTTGCAACAAACAACAAAGGTTAAAAACAAAGGTTTGTATACCTACAACACACTACTAGGGTATGGACGAGCAGCTGTGTCCATTAAGGAACAATGCACGGTCTCAAAAAAGAGTCACAAACAAACAAGACACCTCAAAAGTAGTCAAGCAAGCAAAGGATGATCTAAGGGGCTTAAGAGAGGCTAACGAGACTCAATGAAAGATTACAAACCTCAAGGACCAGTTAAGAAGGCCAAGTACAAAACTAGAAACCAAACCAAACAGGCGGAAATCCAAACCCCAGATCAAATAGAGAGTTACAAGAGTGTGCTCTACTGTGCACTAGGCAAACTAGCGAATTCTGGAAGATGTGAACTACTGTGCAGTAGGGAAAGTGGCACACAAACTCAGGTATGCGTGACTGTATGTGCAGAGGATTAGCGCACAAGTCAGGAGAGGTTGAAATCAAGTCTTGTAGAGGTGAAAAGGGGTGAGTTAGGCAAAGGAAAGCAGGTAGGGGTGACCTACAAGGCCTCTCAGAGGATCAAAGAGATCAGAAAGTACTGGAAAGAAAACAAAATGGGTTTCCTATAGTATAAAAACAATCGATCCCTAGCAGAGTCGCCAGTCTGTTGTTTAAGAATTCTACCTTATAGCGAGGAAATGGACACTACCAACTTCTGTGGTGATAGGTAAACACATTGATCATATTACATAATCATCTACGAAGGGAAATAGATCAAGGATATTGAAGACATACCTTATTAATGACATTCGATCCTAGCTTTGCTCGATCTTGCGCTCAATCTTCAACTTGATCTTCCACTCAATAGACCTAAAATACAAAGATACCTTCCTCAGCGTATCTTGACTGCTATAACAATGATGAAATTGAAATACAATTTAAACATCAAGAACAATCAAGCATTTAACCAAACAAACACACAATCCATTAGAAATTTGATTGGGACAAGAAGGATTTTTCAACCTTTATTGTCAAAAGCAAATAATCAGTACAAATTATACCTGATCATTCAGAGTGCTTGTGCAACCGGATTCTGGGCTCCTGTTCTTCTCTAACTTTGGAATTCTTCCAGCATAACAACCCTTAATGCAAGTTTCTCCTCTTGTGAATGAGATTCTTAATATGTCTAACCCCTCTCTTCAATCCTCCTTGTATTTATGGGACAAGGTAGGCAGTTTAGATCGAGAGGTGGTTGAATTGGGAGGTTGGGGAAGTTGAAAAACCAAATTCAACTAATCCCAATTCGTCAAATTAATATAATTTTAGTCACATTTCAAGATGTGCACGAGTTTTTCATAGTGGAGTAGCACTCAATATGCAACTTCAGTGCTTTACAACCAGTGTTTGCAGGCTTTTTGAAGGCGTGTGCTAGTTTGCTGAAGTGGAGTAGGGCATACTAGAATGTGTGCGCTACTCTTATGCCTATGTAGTAGGGAATGTGCACTACTATTATGCCTGTAAGGTAGTGCACATGTCAAAATGTGAGGTTTTACAGGGTTTTGTCAGCTTGTAGAGGAGTAGGTCAGGTCAAAGCATCATCTAAGGTCATCATGCTCTTTAATCCAAGTTGTCCTTTTGTGTGATCGACAGCTAAAGGTGATCACGGATGGAGAAGTGCATATTTGACCTATAACATATAGCAAGACCATAAATATTCCTCCATATAGTGTAATAAAATCCTAGACATAATCACCAATAGACTTCATCTATTTGCACCTTCAAACCCTTACATCATAGACCTCATAATACATTCCAAAATATTAGAGGGATCTCATGCCAACAACAATACCATGGAATATTTCAATACAATCACCAATAATATCTATTCCAAGATCATCATAGAATGTGCTAAGATAATCACCAAGATCATCATTAAGAATGTGGATCCAATGTGCCAACAAGTTTGTGATTCTGATACCGTATGAGAATGTTATGCAAGATTTTGTCAACCTTCTTCTCTTGAATTTCCATTGTCAGAAACCCTAACATTCATCAAGTATAACTCTTAACATGTAATGAATAAAGATATGAAACTTTGACAAAATATTCTTCAATATCTGTACGACATTTCCTACAAGGGTCATTCTCTAGAATGCCATGGATCAAAAGTTATAGTGAAAATGCCAAACTAACTTGTTTAAAGATGATTTTTGAGTCATTTAAAACCCCAGTCTTCCCAAGTTGATAACTTTGAAAAATATAGTGAACCAAGATTTGAAATTTTAACCATGTGTTCTTAAAGATCTATTTTGCATCTCCTCCAAAGGGCACTATCTGAAACATTCTGCTTCAAAACTTATAAGGAAAATTCCAAATTGACATGTTTGAAGGCTATTCCAAAACCCTAAATTTTTGAGGTCATATCTTTGGAACTATAGCAAATCAACATCTGAAATATTTACCGTAGGAACTCACAAGTCTTGACATGTCTCCATCCCATTAGAATTTCACAGCCTGAAAATCCCAGAAACAAATATATACTAAAAATTTCAAGATGACCTAAAACAAAAAAAAACAAGTAGAAATCATCGCAAGATGTCATCTTCCACTATAATTTCGGCCTTATTTGCTTCATCTTGTGAGAATTCTATATAGGATAAATACCATGAAATAATTATAATAGCCAAGAATCATGAAGTAAAGAAGTATCTCAATTGATGAAAATATCATCTCATGTATGGTTCCTGAATATGAATACAATATATTATACATCTCAAGAGAGAAAATAGAATGCCTTAAAGGCAAGTTAAAAAGCACAAAAAAGTAAGAATTACAACAAGCATAAAACCCCCTAGGTGTCAAAAACACTTTCCGAAACTGTCTAAAGTATCACGAATTGGCTATACTAGCTTTAGCTTTGGTTAATGTTACCCTTGCACTTTGTCGTCCACTTTCAAGTTGCCAAAGGGATTCAAAGGAGTGGATTTTGTTATTGAAGTGATTCAAGATAATAATTTTTGTATTCATGAACATATTTTTTAGATTCACTGACTCTTTTGTGTTTATCGATCTCTATATTCATTGGACATTGCATAGATTATATTTCATTTCCATCCAACCTTGGTTTTTCTATTAGAATTTTGATTACTTGTCAATTCAATCTCAACAGCGATAAATATTTTCAAATGTTTTTTTCATACTGTTAGGAATTTTTTATGTTTCTAAAATTTCCTCTATATGGGTTCTTGGTTTATTTGGGTTAGACATTGCTTATTAAAAGCTGTAGAGAGGAACGATGCAATTTTTGTTGCTTTTTTGAGAGATTGGATGCAACCATGCCCAGTACTCCAACTACGTAGGGGTGAAACTTAAAACATAGTTTATCTTGGGCAATTCGTCCTCATTGTCGTTTCCGCCTCATTTTCTTCACTATGCATTTGTGATTCATCCAACTGGCTCCTTACAAACATCTACTGCAACATTTTCATTCATGATTTGTCCAGTGGGTTCCTTATCTGACTGGGCTACTGTGCAATTACATGTATGTGCAGAATTTTACACTATGGATTGGAGTTTCAAATATGTGTAGCATTTTGTACGTGGAGAACAGACTTAGATGTATGGTTTTAACTTTCCACAACGAAATTTTTTGAAATTTGTAATTCATTATGCGACTAGTCTATGGAGTAAAAGTCTCGAATGACCCACACTAATGAACCAACAAAAAATCACACTTCCTAGATTGTACAACCTCACTACCATTTTTCACAATTTCCATGGCTTGAACAATAGAATTATGCAGCTAATATGAAATGGGTTGTGTAAAAAAATAACGCCAACCTTAAATGTTATTGCTACGACATGTGATCTCTCCTTCTTTTCTTAATTTAATGCTTCATCTCAATTCCATCTTGGAAGATTGATCTTGTTGTTTACACTTCTCTTATCTCTTATGGTCATCTCTCCCTCTTCTTCATCGAATTTTTCCCATGTTACACTAGATCTTCTAGAAACCCATCTACAAACAATATCTAGAATTGGTATAATTTATCAAACAACTGAATTCTTCATATTGTTATCTTTTTTGTCTTTATGTTTTTTAAATTTATTCTATATGGATTCTTGGGTTAATTAACATTAATATAACATTGCTTATTAAAGTTTATAGAGAGGAACAATGCAAATATTCTCACTATATTAAGGTCTCTATATAACGTCTCTCACTCGTAATGTTACCATATCAGGGCATTTTGGTTTTGTTTTATCCTACGTGTGAACTTCGTGCATGTTAAACCATTGAAATGCGTGTGATCCATTGGATTTGATTCCTATGAGATTGACATTGTTCTTTGCAAATCAACTTCATGGCCTTCATTTTTGTGTGTAGGGTCTTGTAATGCACGGAGGGGCTTCAAATGACAAAGGGCGTAGATAGAAAAGGTGCTAAACAATTGAATGAATTGCACCAAAAGTTGCAAATGTGTATAAACATGGTGGAATAATGATGCAGACCCATCGAGAAGCAAATCGACGGTGGAAATGGGTTTTGGCGATAGAAAGTGCACAGTGGTTAAACTTGGAAAGGTGGAGCGGAAATTAAACCACTTACGACGCGGCAAGTGTTGGTGAAGTCCGCTATGAAAAGTGGTTAAATTAAAACCAGTCATCGCAAGTTCTGAAACCACCTAAGCATATGTTATATAAAAGGTTTGTTCGAAGTTTTAAACAATGCTTTTGTCGCTTATTGCATGGAGAAAAAGAACCCACGGGAAACACGTCGTTGTCTTCGTCAACTAGAACAGAAGTAAGCAAGCTCACATCATAGGTATCTCGAAACCCTCAGTGTTTCAATTTTGTTTCCCAAATGGAGAAAAACAAATACCTTCTTCCCTTCACTGAAAGTTCAGAACAAAATGAGGAACTTGTAGTTGACAGGGAAAGGGATAATTTAGACCCTGTTTTGTCTGCGTGTATTATTTCGCAGTCTAAAGAGAAATTAATGGAGTTCAAGTCTCAAGGAAAGGATGTATTTAATGTTTTTGGTTCTTTTCTGTAGTATTTTTTTCTCGAACAAACCCTACACTTCCCTGAATTTGTTGGTTGGTGTGCCGTGAATTATTTGCAGGATGAAAAGGTAATCATTAATGTAAATATGACCAAAATTCTATATCAAGTAAATGCACATAGTTTCCGTGAGGTTCTATGTTTACCTGAAACATTTCCCAAAATCTTGGAGTCGTTTAACGAATAAAATTTGGTAAAATTTTATAGAAATTGCAGTCCGACAGAAAAAGAGAATTTTTTATTACAAGTCTTGAAAGACGATCAGTCGCGCGAAAACCTATCATTCCCTTTGAGTATTGATGTCTTTCAGCAAGATACCCAATTATTTTTGTCCTTGTTGAGTCAAATTTGAGGTCTAGATAGTGATAAGTCAATCACAAAGGTTATGGTAGGTTTCCTTCTGCAAGTAATTTCACCTGAGTCAAAGTCGGGTCCGATGTGTTGTTTAAATTTTAATGAATTCCTAGCTGAATCAATTCATGTCCAGTTGGTGAATTTCCATGAGTTGAAGCATTTCAGATATCAATCATATCTCCTGTACCTGTTCTTGTGTTCAAATATTTCAGAATTGAAGTTTCTTGGTACCATCTTTTCTCATGACCTTCCTAAATAGGTCACTATGTTTGAGTTCACCAATACAATAATGGCAGAAGTTTATAGAATTATTTTTAATACTAAATTTCCCCGAGTGTTAGAATAAATGAAAGAAACTTTGCATCCTACACCAGAAGGCCAAACAAGTGATTGGTTCTTGTATAAATACATACTATAATTATAGTGTATGGTTTTACTGGAGTACCATATCTATTTCCAACCTTTTTAAAACCAAGTGTTTTTTCCTTAGAAATTATTAGACAAAGGTTGCATTCAGAAGAAGAACACTTCGATGTTTTAAAAAAATCATCAAATGTGAAATTCCCTCTTAAAGTTGGTCCATTCATCATTAATACTAAGGCATCCCTATCTGTAGTATAAAAATTATTGAAGATCGTGGATTTCCAAGAGGCTGAAAGGATTAATTATGATCCTCATCAAATTATATCGCAAAAGAGAAAATGAAATAGAAACAAGGCTTTTGATCATCAAACAATAGAAGGATTAAAAGAAATGGAAAATTTATTCAAATTTGAACAAGATAAGAAAGAAGTGAATATGGAACAAACAGGAAATTTGGAAATGCTAGTTCAGACACCAGCTAAATATGATATCACCAATAAGAGAAGTATTTCAGTAGTTGATAGTATGGAAATCGATGAAGAAGTTTCAAGCAAGAAATCAAAAGTGGAATGACAGAAGGAAATGATTAGTATGGAGGAACGAGATTTAAATGTTCTAGAAAAAACTACTTTGATTTCACAGCCACTTGCAATTATGCAACAATATTCGTTTTCAGAAATAACAGAATCTGGAAGTAACTCTTAGTATAAGTCCAAATTTGATTTCCTTTCATAATATGCAGAAAAGAAGAAGCAGTCTTTGGAAGAAACTCAAAATTTGTACCCTCAAGTAAGAAGGTTGGAAGAACAAAAAGTTTCCCTTCTTAGAGTTATGGATCCAGGAAGAAACATTATAAGGTTTGCAGTGGTGAACGATGAGAAATTTTATGAAATGGAAGATAAGCTTGATGCGATTAATATACCCGATAAGATTCAATTGCATAAACAAATAGCAAATTTCTTGTATTCTTATTTATTGCAATCCACTTAAAAAATTTCTAAATTGTAGTCTGTGATAGCAAAGCTGGAGAGTCAATTGAGGCAAGAGAAGGAAGAAAACAAAGAAAATTTGATCCATATTAAAAGACTACAAATGGACCTTGTTACCTTGGGAGCTGATCCAGGGAACAAGTAGTGTATCAAAATGCTCATTGATGAAAAATAAAATACAATTCAAATTCTTAAGAAAAAATTGAAGGTGCCAAATAATCAACATGCGCAATCTCCAGAGTTGGCAGAATTACAACAAGACAAGGAATCCATATATCAATAAATGATGGATCACAAAGGTAAAATGTTAAAGTTACAATATGAAAAACATGCTTGGAAAAAAGAAAGGATTGTATTGTTGTCACAAATTTTAAGGTTGAATACCAATAAGATTGAAATTGTGCAAGTGCCAGAGAAGCCAAGGGATCAATCTCTATCTACGAATGAAGGACAAATGGAAAATTCCTCCATTGAGGAGCTGACCAGTGCTATGTCACAAATTATTCTAAAATATGTAGAGATAGAAGAGTTGAAAATGGAAAACCATAAGTTGAAACAGGAAGTAATTCAAAATTATGGAGAAAAGAAAAAGGGTTTGAGTGATAGAAATCAACTGTAAAAGAAAGTTGATGAATTAAAAGATAGATTGATAGGTCGGCTTCCATTACAAGGAGCTAAACACCTTATATGGGATGCAATATCAATGGAATTCACCAAATTCTGGTCTTATTTGAATTTTATAGCAGATAAAGATGTTATAGCAAACATAGCTCTCCAGAGGTGTAAAGTGGAAAATGAGACATTATGCAAAAGGCCTTCAAAAACAACTGAAAATACAATCATATTTTTAAACACTATAACCCAATTAGATATCCGTATTTTTGGAATCAAAGACATACCATCAATCATCATTTGGGAAAGAAGAATTGTTGGCAAGCATGATCATGTTAAATAAGTAGAAGACATGGCGCAACAGATGATCCTTGAAGTTAAAAATTTTAAGGAATTATTTCTAGGTCCTTTTGAATGTGGTCTACCTTCTTTTTGGAGTGACAATGGGAAATTAATGACTCAAGAAATTTATCACAATTTGATAGTACAGGCTCGTATGGATCACTCAAAATTTGAAAGTTTGGTCAAAGGGTTAACTGGAAAGACAATAATTGATAAACTGACCCATGACTTTGACATACTTGAACAATTTATAATTATTAAGAAGGATCTTCCAGATGTATATTACATAGAATGCATAGAATTGGAGGTGATGGTGAAAGAAATGATGGATTATGAAATCTCAACTAAAGGGCAATGGAAAATTGTGGAAAAATATGGGAAAACAAAATACACGTTATATCAAGAATGAATGTTTAGGTGTCTTAATTTTAAATGAAGTTGTTGTTCCTTTGTTAACTGCTCGAGTGTTACAGCATCCCAAATCAAAGAAGTACTATAACATCTTGGTCGACAACAAAACAAATGTTTTTGAAGTTTAGATATTTCTTAGAATTTTTTTTTTAGCGAAGAATTCAAAGAAGATTTTGTATAAATTTTGATTTTACAAAGTAATAGGGGTTGGATCCGAGAGCAAACAATACAGTGATGTGATATTTTTTGAAGACTTTATTGAAGAGCAGAAGTATAAGTCTATCAGAAACAAAGATTGATATGTTGTCACTTTCTTAAGTATTTTAATTTCTCTTTTGTGAATGTATTTTGTGTTACACCATCTTATCGCTTTGCCCCATATTTGACTGTAATATGTGAGTTAGAATTCATTTTATATGCTCTGATTCACACATTTAAATATTGTCAATGTTCTTTCTTCCAAATTAATGCAGAATTCATCCTAGTTAGATGCTCTTTTTATTTTCCCATAAGAATTTTCTATTCATATTATGAATCAAAGAAACTAAACATATTCTTGTCCATAAAAGTCAATGATCATGATAATCATTTCTTACATGTGAAAGATAATTGTCTCCCAAATGGCCATTATTCCCACGTGAGATTTCCCGACATCCGATAAGAAGGATTGGTCGCCCCTTCATTAGTAGATTATTGTGAACACCTATATCTAGCAATTCATGTGTATCCAGAATGGTCAACATGAGAAAGATTGTCCGACCCTTCTTGCAGTCTAGAACTATTATTAAAATAATGTTGGGCAAAGAAGGGTCGGCCGCCCCTTCATTTATTAGGGAATTGTAGCAATACTAAACCTACAAAGGCTAGGCCATCAATTGATCTATATCCAGAATGGTGAACACTTGCAAAATACTGATCACAAGAAGGGTTGATTGACACTTCATTTAAGAGATAAATGTAAAAATATTTAATCTAGGAAGGCTGGGATGACAATTCCCAACTTTTGAATTGTGCAGTAAATAGTAGGGATCGGTACATTGGCTAAGTTATAACATATAAACAATATTTATCCTGACTTGCGACAAGAAGTATCGGCCACCCATTCATTTAGTACAGAAGTGTGAACACCTATATTCAACAATTCACCTATAACCAGAATGGTGAACACAAGAAGGATCAACCGACCCTTTTTGCAGTCTATAACTATTATGAAAAGAATAATGGGTAGACGAAGGGTCAGACACCCCTTCATTTATCGGTGAATTGTGCAAATATCTCGAAGTGGGGTTTTATGATTGATGTTTTGCATTCTCACATTTGCATGCTTTGATCTCAATAAAAACTTTTAAATAACATTGTTTTTATGTATTTTCATGATTTGCGGGAGGGCTTGTTTTTCTTGGAAATACATCATTTCCGTAATCCCCCAATCCGCATTTTTTATGAGTTTGAATTTATTGCTTCTACATTTCCACAACCCGCAATACAGATTGGCAAGTCGGACATCCTTTGATCAATAAAAATTAGAGTTTTGGTTCTGCTTTTCCGCATTCTGCAATGCGGATTGCGGAAAGAAGAAACCAAAATTAAAAAAATAAGTTTCATCACCCTTTCCAAACCCACAAATATATTTCGGATTGCGGATACCTAAATTTCATAAAAATGTTCCCATAATTCCGCAATCCCACAATCTGCAATGCAGATTGGGAAGATCGAATTTACGAGCGAAATATTTCATTAGCCCTTCCGACATCACCCTGTAAAGAGGTTGAAATCTCACCCAAAGCGAATATGGGGGGTTAGAGAATCAAGATTCTGTAACTGTGGAGATTGGGATATTGGCTAAGTTATAACATATAAAATAAAAATATCCCGACTTTTGACACCTGACAAGAAGGATCGGCCGCCCCTTCGTTTAGTAGATAATTGTGAATTCATCTGTATCTAGAATGGTGAACATAAGAAGGATCGACTGAGCATTCTTGCAGTATAGAACTATGATGAACAAAATAATGGGCACAAGAAGTGTCAGCCTACCCTTCATTTATGAGGGAATTGTAAAAATATTCAACCTCTGATGTTTAAGATGTCAATTCATTTATATGCAGAATGGTGAACACTGAAAGAATACTAAACACAATAAGGGTTGGCCGACCCTTCATTCACGAGATAAATGATTGGTTACCCCTTTGTTTAGTAGATAATTGTGAACACCTATCCCCATCAATTTACGTGTACCCAGAATGGTCAACACCAGAAATATTGTCTAACCTTTCTTGTAGTCTAGAACTATTAAGAAAATAATGTTGTGCAGAAGAAGGGTTGTTCGCCCCTTCATTTATTAGGGAATTGTAATAGTATTCAACCTATGAAGGGTAGGCCATCAATTCATCTATATCCAGAATGGTAGACATTGGAAAAATAAGGAGCACAAGAAGGGTTGACCGACACTTCATTTAAGACAGAAATGTAAAAATATTTAATCTACGAAGGCTGGGATGACAATTCCTGACTTCTGACTTCCGTAGTAAATAGTAGGGATCAGTACATTGCCTAAGTTATAACATATAAACAATATTTATCTTGACTTGCAACAAGAAGGATCAGCCACCCCTTTGTTTAGTAGAGAAGTGTGAACACCTATATTTAGCAACTCAGCTATATCCAGAATGGTGAACACAAGAAGGATCTGTTACACCCAAATGTCGTCACCCTTGTGCAAGTGTCACAAGTGTTGCAAGTGTTGCAAGTGTTGTCGTCATGACCGTTGTGATAATGTCATCATCTTGACCATTGTGTATACATCCCTGAAGTCATCTAGACCAAGTGCTTATTTTGTACTCAGTTTGTACAACCTTTTGAGAGGTCGTTGCAGGTTGCACACTAGCAACATGCGACGTCGCAGATTGCTCTATAGCAGCGTGCGACGAGGTCTGTTAATGGGAAAAAATAGCCATTTCGAGATTCTTCTCGAAACTTGCCTATGTGGGGGCTTATCCTTGATCTCTTGGAGAGCTAGTACTCGACCACTAACCTATTGGGAAGATCCCCTATCTCTCTCCTACCATCTCTCAACCTATTCTATCCATATCCCTATCCACTTAGTCCTATATAAGTGAGGCTCACTCCCATACCAAAGGGGGAAAGACTATGGTATCTACATGTTGGTGAAATCTCTTAGGACACCTTCACTCACCTCTTGGAGAATTCATGCTTCCTTGGAAGGGCTTGGCAATTGGCTTGTGTGGAGAAGGGCTGCTACATTAAGTCATTGGTTGTGGTTCTATATCTCTATCATCTACTCCTCTATTTGTAGTAATACAAATGCTTTCCACCAATATCGTTCTTGATGTGTAATGATGTTGTGTTGTTTACCTGCTTAATTGTTTACATAGATTTCTTATTGTATAGATGCTCTTTACTCGTTTCTCTTTTCTGTGTCTTAACAGGTCTTGCAGCTTGGATCTGACGACCTTGGGACGTGGAGCAACATTCGGGAGGAAGGATAGAGAAATCAAAGAGGTAAGACATCTAGTACTTGATCCTTAAGTAGATCTAGGAAACACATTTGTAGTCTGTTCTATTTGTTCTAGACTCTCATTGAGCTAGGGAGATCCGGCTCGCCTCCGGTCAAGTAGATTGTCCGTCAACAAATCTGGCGACCATACTGGGGAGTAGTGTTTGTTTTGTTTAGTAGTCATTAAATCTGAGAGTAATTTTCAGTTGGTTACTTGACACAAGCCTCTTTTATCATTTTTTGTCATTTACTTCTTAGGAGTGATTTCACTATCATATCTTCTCATTGAAGATTATGATCTTCTTCCTCTGAGTTTGTACAACTCATTTTCAAGCCTGTTTTTGGTTCATTATTGAGAGATCTGGTTCATTTTTGAATCTAGACCTCACCTGTCGCACCTGAGCAGTGGAAACAGAGCAACACTGTGTCATTCTAAATATCTGTTCTTCACCTGTTAGTCACCCGTCGCATCCTTTACATTGCTATACTGCGACATCGTCACACCTCCCATGAAGGAAAATTGCGACGTCGCACTGTGTGTAAAGATAGAGTGCACCGATCTGCCAAAAGTTGGCATACTGGCATCCCTTCCCTCATCTGACAGTTTGAACTTTGGTTTGCTATATGAACACCCTCTATGCTGCAAGATCTAGCCAAAGATCCCATCTTTGATTTGTGTGTTTTGTATGGCTTGTTTGTATTGGTTTTTGGGTCTTTTGAGATTTGGATTCATGTTTGGCCCTTTGAGTCAAAACTAGTGTTTTTTTTGCATTTTTAAGCGAAATGGGTTCTAGTTTTGAAAAACAATTCTCCCTCATGGCCTAGGGGGCCATGAATCATGCATTCATCAATCGTTTTGACCCATCTCAAGGTTTTGAGATCATTTTTGGTTTGGCATGACTAGTTTGTTTTAAAGACTTGAAAAGTGTGGGATATCCATGCCTTTTTTAGCCTCTCTTGTTAGGATATTTAGACACTTAGGAGTTAGTTAAGATCAACTTGTGTAATATATCCGTTAGGGATAGTGTGTTTCTTTAGTATGCATTAGTATGCATTTGTAAATACTTAATCCGACGGTCACGATATGTTTCCGACATAGAGTGATCCGACGGCTCAACTTCTCTTAGATCAAACCTAACCTTGATCCGTGGCTTAACACCCGATTGGTCCATGATCTCTATTTAAAGAGCATGGAGGGTCATTGTTTAGTTGATCGATTATGAGAAGCTCATTTGTAACTTTCTTTCTTTGCATAATAAATTGTCCCGTAGAAGCTATTTGGCTGGGGCCGTGGAGTGTTTCCCTCAAGAGGGTTTAAACCACGTCAAAACATCGGTGTGTTGATATGTGATCTATTTGTGTGAAGTGGTTGCTCTTGGTGTTCGGTCCTTTGGTAGTACCCTGTGTACCCGAACATGGTATCAGAGCTTTTATGAAGTGCCGCTTCCGGTTATGATCTAGATCTTGAACTGTTGTTTCCGAAACTCGAAAGGGTTTCTAGTTCTGGTATTTCTGTACATTTATGGGATGTGGGAGGTGTTCCATTGCATCCGGAGCGTCGTTTCCATTAGAAAATAGTTTTCGTTTGATCGAAACGGTTCCCGGTTGCTCCAGAAACGTGTATTTCATCAGATCTGAAGGTATAATGTTACAGTGACGCATTTTTTTATTTCGTTTTTTAATAAGAAAACAATCTCATATTTCATTTTTTTTACTGTTAGATTTCTTTTTGGTTCGGATTGTTGCTTTCCCGTCTGCATATTCTCTTTGCCGCGCACCTTGAGCGATCTCGGCAAATCAGAAACAGAAAGGGAAAGGGTTTTTCTCGGATGCGTATGCTCTTTGCCGTGCACCTTTGCGCGATCTCGGCAAATCAGAAACAGAGAGAAAACGTAGACTTTCCGGGAAAGCTAACAAGATATAAATCCACAAGTGTGGAAAAGTTTTTTTTGTTTCGTTTTGTTGTCTGTTTTGCAGGAAAAAGGGCGAGCACGCAAACCGAGCAAGAAGAGTTAAAAAAAAAAAAAAATCCCCCCTTCCTCATTCCCATATTTTACATACCTTTTAATCTAGCTCACTTGGTTCAAAGTTGCTTTATTCCTTAATAGGTCTTGAGTTCAAGTCTTAGGAAGTTACTTTTAAAAGGAAAAGTGCATGCAATTTCTATTTTCAAGTTACTTTATTGTAAAAGTGCATCTCACTTAAATAATAAAAAATAAAAATACAAGTGAGTCACTTAAGTTTTTTATTTATTGTTGCACTATTTAAAAAGTAATATCATTGTAAAAGTGAAATCACTTATTTTACAAAAGTGATTCACTTAAAGCAACTTTCTTAAAGTGATTGTCAAAAGGTTCATCTTGGGAAGAGGGGGGTTCTTTTTTTGTTGGACATTCTCTAGCTGCCACGTCACTATTGGGAACGTCTTCAACAGTTTCTTTGCTCAAGCATAGCTTCATCATACAGAGTCAATTTTCAGTGCCGTTTTTTTTGAAACCGCCTATTTTTTCGAGCTCTTCACATCCAGACTATTGGTTTCTGCTTTTACAGCCATTACTTTACAAATATGGCCGCCCATTGTGATATTCTACTTAACAGTTCCAACTATTTCTCATGGAAATCTCATATGGAGGATGTTCTACGAAGTAGGGGACTTTTCAGAATTACCACAGGGAAAGAAAAAGAACCCACTGATGATGATAAAAAAATAAAATGGGCAAATAGATGTGATGAAGCTCGTGGATTGATTGGGATGTCAATCTCTACTGATTTGCGATTCCACATATCTGGAATTGATGAACCTAATACTGCTTGGGACAAGTTGGAAACTGTGTTTGGTAAACACAATGAAATTCGAAGTCACCAACTCGAAAATGAGTTGATTTCTTTAAATCCAAGTGACTTTTCATGCATTCAAGATTATTTATCTAAGTACAAAACTCTCAAGCTTTTATGTGCAGAATGTAAGATTGAGAGGGAAGACAAACAGTGCATTTATCATATTCTTTCCAAACTTGGACCTGCATATTCTGTTTTTGTATCTACATTTTACTCCATGAAAGCATCCTTGAATGCAGCTAGCTATCAAGAGCCTAGTCTTGAATCCTTTTGTGATTCCTTGATTAGAGAACAAGATAAACTCATTCACCTTGGAATAATCAACAATGCAGATACATCTGGGAAATCCTTATTGTCCCAATAGAAAGAAAAGTCCAAGCCTTCTAAGAAACAAAATTTTCGCAATAATAAGTCAAACAAGGGTCCCAAACCCTCTCAGTCAGCTCCTTCTTTAAAAAATGACAAAGGATCCAAGCCAAAAGGCAAGAAGACTGAGCGGCATTGCAACTATTGCGGGAAAGATATTCATGATGAATCAAAGTGTTTCAAGAAGATGGCAGCCTTGGAAGCAGCAATGAAGAAGCACCACATCAGCCTAGATTCGCCATCAGAATCTACCTCTCATGGACATGCACTTTGTGCTTCTGGTTATTCTTATAATGCATCTTCTTCTTCTACTTCAAATGAATGGCTCATTGATCCTGGAGCATTTTATCATATGGCTAAGGATCAAGCCATCTTTTCTACTATGCATGAATGTAACACCAAACAAATATTTGTTGGTGATGATAGATCTCTAAGTGTTGTAGGAGCTGGAACAGTTCCAGTAGATAATGGTCTTTTTAGTGATGTACTATGTGTTCCAAGAATTTCCTGCAATTTGTTATCAGTCTATCAGATCACTCATTCTGGTGAAGGTAAAACTGTGACCTTTACACCTCACCAAGTTGTAATCAAGGATTTTAAAGATCCTCAACAGGTTCTAGCTACCGGAATTGTTGATGATATTACCAGGTTGTACAAGTTTAACAACTTTGGGTCATCACCTTTCCCTTCAGTTTTTGTTGCTCATAGTGATAACTTGAGCAAACTTTGGCATGAGTGATTTGGTCACTTAAATTATCGCTCATTGCAACAACTATGTAAAGAAAATATGGTGACAGGTCTTCCGATGGTATCTTGCAGAGATGGTGTTTGTTCCGATTATGTACTTGGAAAACATCATCGGGACAGTTTTGACAAACGTGCCTCTTGGCACGCCTCGGTTCCCTTGGAGCTTGTGCATAGTGACTTGTGTGGCCCTCTTCCATCTGCTTCCTTTTCTGGTTTCAAGTATTTCTTAACTTTCATTGATGATTACACCAGACGCACTTGGGTTTATTTCCTAAAACTTAAGAGCGAAGTATTTAACATGTTCTTGGGCTACAAGGCCCTTGTTGAAAAACAATCTGGTCATCAAATTATTAAGTTAAGATCTGACAATGGAGGAGAATATGTTAACAAACAGTTCACTACTTTCTGCACTGAACAAGGCATCCAAAAACAGCACACTGTTCCTTATACACCACAACAAAATGGTGTAGCTGAGCGGAAGAACCGCACTTTAAAAGAAATGGCTAATTATATGATCCAATCTAAGGGACTAAGTATTCAATTTTGGGCTGAAGCCATAAATTGTGCAAATTACATAGTTAATCGCACCCCCACAAAAGCATTACAAGGTATAACACCGGAAGAAGCATGGAGTAAAATTAAACCTGATGTAAGTCACTTTCGTGTGTTTGGTAGTGAAGCATGGGCTCACCTTCCGGATGAAAAACGGAAAGCATTGCAGCCTAAAAGTGAAAAGTGCATATTTGTTGGATATTCTGAAGATGTAAAAGGTTATAGACTTCTTCAACCACCTTCTCATGCTATAATCATTAGAAGAGATGTTAAATTTGATGAAAATATCTTGTCCTGCGAGCCTAACTCGGTGAGTGTGCCATCTTTGGCCTGCGAGCCTGATTCGGCGTTTGTGCCTTCTTCTTCTTCTTCCAACTTCCTTGACAGGTTTCCAACTCCAGTTTCTGATGATGACAGTGAGGATGAAAATCCACCTCCGCCTGCTCATGTTCCTCCAGTTGCACCAGCACAAGTGCTTCCTCGATGGGTCCATTCAACATGTGAAGCAGCTGGTGATCTTGCCGGTGATCCTAGAGATCAATGTCGAACACGTTCTCAGTTTCAGCGAGCCTCTTCTCTTTTGGCTCAAGTTTCCGAGAATCATGATCCAGAAAATTTTGTAGAAGCTTCAAGGAATCCAGATTGGGATGCAGCCATGGATGAAGAATATCGTTCCTTAATGGCGAACGATACTTGGGATCTTGTACCTCTTCCAAAAGGAAGAAAACTTGTCAGATGTAAATGGGTCTACAGAACTAAGTATGCATCAGATGGAAGTGTTGAAAGACTTAAGGCAAGGTTAGTTGCCAAAGGTTTTTCCCAAGTTGAAGGGATTGACTACAATGAAACCTTTGCTCCCGTCGCCAAAATGAACTCCATCTGCCTTGTTCTTTCCCTTGCAGCCTTACACAACTGGGAAGTCCATCAAATGGATGTCAAGTCTGCCTTCTTACATGGTGATTTACAGGAGGAAATTTACATGGAACAACCACCTGACTATGTTCAGAATAACTCTAGCCTTGTCTGCCGCCTTAAGAAATCCTTATATGGCCTTAAGCAAGCTCCTAGAGCTTGGTATGCCAAAATGGATAGCTTTCTCCTTGACACTGGTTTTTCTAGATGCCATTCTGACCCCAATGTCTATACCAAGAAAGTAGGAAACCATATCATCATACTTGTTCTATATGTTGATTACTTTATTCTTACTGGTAGTGACCCTAAGATTATAACCCATGTGAAATCCAGTCTTAAACAAACTTTTGAAATGTCAGACTTAGGACATTTGCATTATTTTCTTGGTCTCCAAGTTCTGCAAACCAAAGAAGGAATCTTTCTTTCTCAGTCTAAGTATGCTTGTGACCTTCTTCACCGCTTTCACATGGAAGATTGTACACCAGCCCCTTCTCCCTTCCAGTCTGGAGTCAAACTTTCTGCCACTTGTACTTCACCTGAAGTAGATGCCACCTTGTATCGTCATCTTGTTGGTAGTCTTTTATACTTGACTCATTCCCGTCCTGACCTTTCCTTTGGCATTGGTTGAGTTGCCCGTTATATGCAGACACCTCATGAAAGTCACTGGAAAGCATCTAAAAGAATACTTCGATATATTCAAGGTACAGTTTAGTTTGGGATTCATTACAGTACAGGGGGGAAACCTTTGTTGGTTGGTTTCACTGATTCAGATTGGGCCGGCGATCTTGATGATCGAAAGTCTACTGCAGGTTATGTTTTCAGTCTGGGATCTGGACCTATTACTTGGGCTTGTAAGAAACAACAAGCTCTTGCTCTTTCTTCAGCAGAGGCAGAATATCGAGCAGCAGTTAATGCCAGTCAGGAATCTTTATGGCTTCGACAGATCCTTTCAGAGTTTGGATTCGAGCAGCAACAGCCTACTCCACTTTGGTGCGACAATCAAAGTGCCATCAAGCTTGCCAAAGATCCAGTTCTACATCAACACAGCAAACACATTGAGCTACATATGCACTTCATCAGAAAGCTTGTTCATGATCGTGTTCTTGAAGTGCTCTTTTGCCCTACAGATGATCAAGTTGCAGACATCTTCACCAAGTCTCTTACAGAAGTGAAGTTTTCTAAACTTTGATCTATGTTAGGAGTTCAGGAACTTGTCATTAAGGGGGGATAGGCTCTAATGCCTCCTTCCTTCTCCTAATAGTGTCACTTTTGTAACTCCTTCAATCCTATCCCAAGTTGTTCTTAAGGGGGGATGTTAGGATATTTAGACACTTAGGAGTTAGTTAAGATCAACTTGTGTAATATATTCGTTAGGGATAGTGTGTTTCTTTAGTATGCATTAGTATGCATTTGTAAATACTTAATCCGACGGTCACGATATGTTTCCGACATAGAGTGATCCGATGGCTCAACTTCTCTTAGATCAAACCTAACCTTGATCTGTGGCTTAACACCTGATTGGGCCATGATCTCTATTTAAAGAGCATGGAGGGTCATTGTTTAGTTGATCGATTATGAGAAGCTCATTTGTAACTTTCTTTATTTGCATAATAAATTGTCCCATAGAAGCTATTTTGCTGGGGCCGTGGAGTGTTTCCCTCAAGAGGGTTTAAACCACGTCAAAACATCGGTGTGTTGATCTGTGATCTGTTTGTGTGAAGTGGTTGCTCTTGGTTTTCGGTCCTTTGGTAGTACCCTGTGTACCCAAACATCTCTTTCTTGAGTTATGCATCTTGTTTCCCTTAGATGTTGAGCTATTCAATCATTTTTGGGAAAGATTGATTCTTTGTCTCCACTTCAGTTCAAAGAAAAGCTTGATTTTTCCACTCTTTTGCTATATTCATGAATTTGGAAAACATAAGTATTCTTCTTGATTTAATTTGATCATTTGAAATTCTTGGTCTCACACTCATAAGAAGAAGAAAGATTCATTTCAGATTTGTATGCGTTTGAGTTAGATAAGATTGTTAAATGCTTTTCTTTGTCTTGCATTTGATTGGAAACGTTAATGGAATCCTTCTTTCCGTAGCTTAGATGTGTCTTTTTCAAGTGTAAAAAGATAGGAAATGAGTTATAATTATTGCATTTGGTAGATTTTGAGCCTCTCTTGAGTGCCTTTGAGTGGTTTGGGTGCTTGCCATTTTTTCTTTGGGAATTTCTGAATGATTAAAGAGTGTTGTAGATATCCTCTCACTTTCTGTATATAGATATGAAAAGCATTTAGTTATCAAATTCCATTTTTGATACATGCATTTGAAAATTGAAAGTGCTTCATTATTTTCGTCTTATACATTGTTAATATTGGTTGCATTTTTCATTTTCTTTGCACTTTTTAGTTGATTATTGTAGAAAGTTAGAGTTATTGCACTCTAGGAAGGAATTCTTCGTTTCGCTACTGCTTAAGTACTTTTGGTTTGAAAGAAAGAAAAATCTCTCCTTAACTTAAGTAGTTTTGATTGAAAAGGAAAGGAAAATGTGCATTATCATGTAGTTGAGGATTGCATTATGTTTACATTTATATACTCACCTCATGCATCCGCCTAACCGTACAAGATAAAGTTAATGCTAGCTTAGGTTAGAATCATCTAGTAACTGTGTATAAGTTAGAGACGTGTTCTGGTATCTTTAAGCGTGGCAGCCGTCGTTATTTGTCAGCATTGTAGTCCGGGGGTATTGTAGTCTTCCAAGTACATCGGTATATCGAGCTCCTTCACGTACCCACCAAGAACCATAATCCATACTTGGCGTATATCGAAGAGTGTATCACATACTTGACACGTATATTGGAAGGTCTCGTGCCAACAGCTGTGCATTAGACAACACCACTACGGATTTGAGCTCCCATGTACCTAGCGTATAGCGGGAGACACCATTAGGATTCCTTAAACCAACCGAGTTAACCATTTGGCCGTCTTGGCAAAGCAATACACCGAGAATAGCACTCCGGGAGATTAGCACACATGTCTGTCCAGGTAATCGGGTATGCAGGAAAGGGTACGGTCTCAATCCACCTTGTCGCGTCATATTGTTGGACCCTGCCATATATCGCGGTTTGCAATGCCTTGATAATCCCGTGAGGTTCCAGACTTTGAATCGACTCCTATTCACACAGTTTGCTTGTGGCTTTTAGACTTGAGTGGTGCTTGACTTGTGTGGTACTTTAGAGACTCTTAGGAAGTTTAGATATGGAAGATTCTTCTGGGACTACTAACCAAGGCACTCCTTTCCAAGGTATGCCATTTGTTATTCCCCCTTGTGGAACTGTTGGTCCTCCATTTATGGCTACGTTGACTCTTCCTGGATTGACGATAGGATTACCAGTATGGTTATTCTCCAATATGGTTACGCCAAGTGCACCAATCGTGTCGGACCTAGGTCCTTCACCACATGAGCATCAATATCATGATGACCCTTCTCCTTCTCCGTCGAAAGTTGAATCAGCTTCCATCTCTTCCTCTTCTCTTACTGAAAAATCTGATGTTAGTAAGAAGGCTGGTGTGAAGAAGAAGAAAGGGAAGATTAAGAAGAAGAAAGATAAGAAAGAGACCACGCATCAACCATCTACCTCTAATGGAACTCATTCTATGAGAACACCTCGTAAGCCAAAGTTCCCTTGCAAACTTTGTAAGGGTGATCACCTTCTCAAGAATTGTCCCGGGCTTTCCCGTGTGTCAGAAGTGTGGTCTAAAAAATTCAAACCTCTTGGATTGTTAACCTCTGACCATCATGTTGATGACACTCCCTCGACCAGTGACCTGTTGGTGAAGGGTTGGAAGAGTAAAGTCCTGTACCCCTGCTTGATATGCAATGGTATGCACCGTACTTTCCTTTGTCCAAGCATGGATGAAGCTTCATGGTGGTTGGAAGATATTACTAGTTCTCAACAGGTGCTTCCAACAAGCGATAGTAAGTTGTCCCTCGATCCCCCACTGGTTGACCAAGTGATCAATTCAGTTTCATCTGTAATTGATCCCACTCTTCCTTCTGAGAGTGAAGTGATCGAGTCCCTGTCATCTCCACTCGATCCCACTCTTTCATTGGAGAAAGTCCAGACTGAAGCAGTCACCATGACACAATCTTCGTCTCATTCTTATCTTCCAAGTGAGAGTGAATTGGAAATCACTGATGTTTTCCTAGTCAGTTCAGAATGTCCTAGGCAAGGGGAGACCTTGTCCATTCCTACAAGACCCCCTCCAAGTACTGAGGTCATTTCCTTTGATTGGAATGGTCTAACAGAATCTCATCTTCCTTCAAGTATTCCTTTTCAAATATTTGTAGGAGTTTCCGATAAAGAAATCTTTCATATGATAGTTGATGAGGGAGCTTCTGTTAGTATTTTATCCTCAACTGCTTGGCTAGCTATAGGTTTGCCTCAGCTTGTGCCAGTCACTGACCAGATTTTGGCTTTTAATAGAAGGCCTACCGGACCTTTAGGGATTCTCTCGTAGTTACCTGTCACGTTGAGAGGTAAAACTGTTTATGTTGATGTCATGGTTGTCCAAGGTCCTTTAGATTTCAATATGCTCCTTGGACATGATTATGTCTATGCTATGAAAGTTGTCGTGTTCACACTCTTTCGAATGATGTATTTTCCCTATGATGGGAGGATTGTGACCATTTATTAGCTTTCCTACATGACACCCACTCATCATATGACTCCTAGTCATCCGACTTCCCTGAATGTTCCACATGTTTGAGTGGTTTCTTCCCCCTGAGGATGGGGGTTATGAGCACGGTTTATGTTATGTTTCAAGCTCGTTAAAAAATAAAACCAACCTTCAAGCAAAGTTTCTCTTTGATTTCAAGCTTGCATAAAAATGAAACCATGTCACATGAGCATAGTTCCCATTCTATGTCAAGCTCGTTAAAAAATGAAATAGTTTCCTATGAGCACGGTTTATGTTATGTTTCAAGCTCATTAAAAAATGAAACCAACCACCCTAGCATAGTTTCCCTTTGGTTTCAAGCTTGCATAAAAATGAAACCAATCCTCTAGAGCATAGTCTTATTCTATTTCAAGCTTGTTAAAGAATGAGATAGACCCCTCTAAGCATAGTTTACCTTTGGTTTCAAGCTTGCACAAAAATGAAACCCATCCAATCGAGCATAGTTTTATTCCATTTCAAGCTTGTTAAAAAATAAGATGGGCCCCCCTCGAGCATAGTTTTATTCCATTTCAAGCTCGTTAAAAAATAAGATGGGCCCCCTCGAGCATAGTTTTATTCCATTTCAAGCTCGTTAAAAAATAAGATGCCCCCCCTCAAGCATAGTTATTATCTATTTCAAGCTTGTGTAAAAATTAAATAGATCTCCCTCCCATTGGTTCGAGTCTCGCTAGAGTTAGAACCTTCATTTCCTTTGATTCTCGTTTTCCCCCCCTTGGTGAATATTTTCATATTAGTAGCCAGGTTGGTAGTTGGGTCAGCAAGCAACATTTTTTAGATGAAATGAAGCTTGGGGGGCATGTCACATGTCGTACCATCAACAATCATGTTGAAGGAATACCACCATGTTATGCCGCTAGCAATCATGCTGGGGGCATTTTCCAACCTCTGGGCATCATGTTGAGAAGGAACTCGTCAATGGGACTTAACCCTTGAGCATAGCTCCCTTTCTATGTCAAGCTCGTTAAAAAATGAAATAAGTTCTTGCGAGCAGAGTTCTAATCTTGTGTCAAGCTCGTTAAAAAATGAAACAACTCCTTTCCCTCTGAGTCAAGTCTCCTAGTAGACTTAGTACCTGAACCTTCTTTTCGCCCGCCTATGCCTTAGGAGGATGAAATGAAGCTTGGGGGCATATTTTCAACCTCTAGAAGTTACGTTGAAGTCAACTTGATCGCCTCTCCACATCATGTTGGAGCTAAGTCACTTATAGCAATCATGCTGGGGGCACACACCAACCTTTGGATGCCATGTTGGGAAAAAGTTCACCATTGGGAACATTTTCAAGCATACTTTCCTTTTTTAGGTTTCGAGCTCATTAAACCATGAAAATTATCCCAAGCATAGTTCATTTTTTGTTACAAGCTCGTTTAAAAATGAAGCAGACATCATGAGCATTCTTCCAACCTATCTTCGATCTCGTTAAAAACAGTAATATGGTGTTGAGCTTACTTTTCACTTTTTTCATGCTCTGGTTGAAACATGAAAAGTGGTTCGAGCTTAGTTTTTACTTTTTCGTGCTCTGGTTCAAACATGAAAAATATTTTGAGTGCTTTTGATACCATTCTCATGCTCATTAAAAATTTGAGTAAAAAGGTGTGTCTAACGAGTATAGGTTTATCACTTTATTTGGCCTCGCTAGAATATTTACGGAAAAGGAACTGTGCCGAGTTTACTTTTTCCTTTGTCGTACTCGGTCATCAACCATGACAAAGTTGTTCATAAAGTCCTTTTTAAGCTCTTTTTAGACTCCCTAAATAGGAAAAGATTGCCAAGTGAACTTGATGCTTTCACGCTTGTAAAAGCATTTGAATGATCGTCTTTCTGGTGATAGTTTACCCCTTTTTCGGACCAGGAAGCACTATTTACGAAAAAGGAATACTCCAACCAGCCATGGCTAGAAGAGTCCTCTCCCGTGTTGTTTTACCCTTTTTCGGGCGATGAGGCTAACTTTATGAAAAAGGACCTTTTGGAGTCTCCTTTAGTTCTTTTCAGACTCTCTAAACATGAAATGACACCGAGTTTTCCTTCTTTGGACTTGTTAAATTTTAAATATTGAAGGGCCCATTATGGGATGAACCCCTCCTTTCCCAGGTTCATGAAACATTTAGGATTGGACTCATCTATGAGATGAGCTATACCGAGCATCTGGTTACCCTCATCAAGCTTGTTAAAAAACAAGTGAGGCACTCATCATTCATGATGGGGAAAAAGGAAAGTGTTTGTATTACATACCTTAGTGGCAGTATATAGTCGTTCTTGAACATGGCACTCATTTGTATTTGCATTCAGTACTTGGATAATCTGTTTTTCCTCAAGTCTGAGTCACGTCGCTCCTTTGGATTATCCAAACAATGCCTCCACCATCTGTTGCATTACGGGTTGGTATCATTCTCATCATGTCAATACTGCCAAGTCATGCCATGCCCATGTTCAAGAATATGTCTATCATTTATCATCTGCAGTCAGTATACCTTTGATCATGTTGGTCTACTCTGAGTCAGTCTTGCATGTTATTGTACTATCCGATCCACTCTATACATTTTTGTCGTGTTTCATGTTGATTGGTGGGGGATTCATTATGGCCCTCCTTCGACGGATTCATCCTTGTCGACTTCAACTCATCATCCAAGGATTGAATCTAGAAACCAGTCAAGTACCTTGGTCCTGCATTCATCAATGGTAGGTCACCTCGCTTTCATCATGAGTTTACATCATTGACTTGTGATTGAAATATTTCATCTTGCGTTCGACGTCAACTCATTTATTCACGCTAGATGATATGTACTATGATACCTTGGGAATCATTGACATTAATGGTGATCTCCCTCGCACTTGTTAATAGTTTACATCAATGACTGGTAATCAAGTGGTTTCTACCATGTTCGACGTCAAGACATTTGTAATCACATGGATAGATTTGTATCATTGCGGGTTCAGCTTGAAGACCCTGGGGAGTCATGTTGTTACCCAGGTTGCGATGGAGTTTGTATTGATTCATATTACACGGATCCACTTTTGTATTGGTCGGCAACCATGTTGTACTACATATGAGATTGCTAGTTCAGAGTCAGTTGTACTGCAGCAACATCCTTCATCCGACAAGTCTTTTGCCATTTTTTTCTTTTAAAGCACTTCACTTGTACATCCTTAATAGCTTCATGCTTTTGGGGGCATTCTGTTACACCAAAATGTCGTCACCCTTGTGCAAGTGTCACAAGTGTCACAAGTGTTGCAAGTGTCGTCATCATGACCTAGTGTCATCATCATGACCATTACAAGTACCATCATTATGACCAAGTGTTGTCATCATGACCGTTGTGATAATGTCATCATCTTGACCATTGTGTATACATCCCTGAAGTCATCTAGACAAAGTGCTCATTTTGTACAACCTTTTGAGAGGTCGTTGCAGGTTGCACACTAGCAACATATGACATCATAGGTTTCTCTATAGCAGAGTGCGATGAGGTCTGTTAATGGGCAAAAATAGCCATTTCGAGATTCTTCTCGAAACTTTCCTATGTGGGGGCTTATCCCTGATCTCTTGGAGAGCTAGTACTCGACCCCTAACCTATTGGGAAGATCCCCTATCTCTCTCCTACCATCTCTCAACCTATTCTATCCATTTCCCTATCCACTTAGTCCTATATAAGTGAGGCTCACTCCCATACCAAAGGGGGGAAGACTATGGTATCTACATGCTGGTGAAATCTCTTAGGACACCTTCACTCACCTCTTGGAGAATTCATGCTTCCTTGGAAGGGCTTGGCAATTGGCTTGTGTGGAGAAGGGCTTCTACATTAAGTCATTTGTTGTGGTTCTATATCTCTATCATGTACTCCTCTATTTGTCGTAATACAAATTATTTCCACCAATATCGTTCTCGATGTGTAATGATGTTGTGTTGTTTACCTGCTTAACCATTTACATAGATATCTTATTGTATAGATGCTCTTTACTCGTTTCTCTTTTATGTGTCTTAACAGGTCTTGCAGCTTGGATCTGATGACCTCGGGCCGTGGAGCAACATTCGGGAGGAAGGGTAGCGAAATCAAAGAGGTAAGACATCTAGTACTTGATCCTTAAGTAGATCTAGGAAACACATTTGTAGTCTGTTCTATTTGTTCTAGACTCGCATTGAGATAGGGAGATTCGGCTTGCCTCCGGTCGAGTGGATTGTCCGTCAACAGGATCGACCAACCCTTTTTGTAGTCTAGAACTATTATGAAAAGAATAATGGAAAGAAGAAGGGTCGATCGCCCCTTCATTTATGTGTGAATTTTGCAAATATCTCGAAGTGGGGTTTTGTGATTGATGTTTTACATTCTCACATTTGCATGCTTTGATCTCAATAAAAACTTTTAAATAACCCCTATTTTTATGTATTTTCATGATTTGCGGGAAGCCTTGTTTTTCTTGGAAATACATCATTTATGCAATCCCGCAATCCACAATGGGGATTGTAGAAGTTGGAAATCCTTTGATAATTAAAAATCAGATTTTTGGTTCCGCCTTTCCGAATTCCACAATGCAGATTGTGGAAAGCGGAAAAAGAACTTAAAAAAAACTAAAATTTTATCACAATCCCGCAACTCGCAGTGCGGATTGCGGGAATATCGAATTTAGGAGCGAAATATTTCATTGGCCCTTCCGGCATCACCCTGTAAACAGATTGAAGTCTCACACAAAGTGAATATGGGGGGTTAGAGAATCAAGCTTTTGTAACCGTGGCGATCGGTACATTGGCTAAGATATAACATAAAAAAAAAGAATTATCTAGACTTTCGACATCTAACAAGATGGATCGGCTACCCCTTCGTTTAGTAGAGAATTGTGAATTCACCTGTATCCAGAATGGTGAACACAAGAAGGATCGACCGACCCTTCTTGTAGTCTAGAACTATTATGAACAAAATACTAGGCACAAGAAGTATCGGCCTACCCTTCATTTATGAGGGAATTGTAAAAATATTAAACCTCCGAAGGCTAGGATGTCAATTCATGTATATGCATAATGGTGAACACTAAAAGAATACCTAGCACAATAAGGGTCGTTCGACCCTTGATTCACGAGATAAATGAAGAGACAACAAAGCCCCTTTCAGTGTCCCCTACGACATCACCTTGTAAAGATGGCGATGCACAGATGTGGTTAACATATTCACTTAATGTTCTATTTAACATGTACTAATGGGATAAAATAACAGATGACTTTGCTCTTCGTAGGTATCGCGGTATACAAAACGATGTTGAATGTCTACTGTATTTACCTGTTAGCTCCAAATTCGATAAACTAAGTGTTTCATATTTACAATCATGCACTTGTATTCCAATTACTCAATGTGTGATTACCATTCACATCCATATGAAAGTAAATACATAAAATTGCATAAACTCATATACAACACATGTCATAAAATCATACACATAAACACACTGATTTACGTGCTTCACCCCATGCGGGAGCTACATCCACAGGTAATGTTCTTTTATTATCTCGGAAGGGTAACATTACCAATCTGCGTAATCAGCTGTAGACTCTTCTCTACAATCAAAGAAGAGTCAGTTGCCCCTTCTTGCAGTCTAGAACTATTTTGAAAATAATACTAGGGAAAAGAAGGGTCAGTTGCACCTTCAGCTACGAGAGAAATGTAAAAAAAATTAATCTACTAAGGTTGGACCAGCAATTGCTGACATCTGACTTCCGCAGTAAATAATAGGGATTGGGACATTGGCTAAGTTATAACATAGAAACAATATTTATCCCATATTCTGACTTCCGACAAGAAGGATCGACCACCACTTATATACTTGATCACTCCTTCTATGATCGATCCTATCTCAAATGACTATATAAAATGTGCTTTCGATCTCTCATGGATAATGCTAGCAGATTTGTTCGTAATCAATCAATTGATTTTGAAAATGAGTGGTCATTCTTTATCCATCGATCATTAGCATGGAAAATTGCAAGTATACATCTAATATTAAGACATTAATTTATAATTATAAACATTGTATGCATTCTTATATTAACTACTTAATATTTATTGTTTTGCATATAAAACATGTTTGCGTTGTGGAGCCTTAGTCAATACCAAGAAATTTCGTTCCTTGATTCGTCAAAATATCACAACCTTGGTTTATTCAAGCATGGATGGTATGTTGAGCTTCCTGAACCAGATAATTTGTACCCGGATTTGTATCTACTCTCCTTGGATGCGGATGGAGCTCCAACTCGAGCTGGAATATTGACATTTGCAGATCCCATTTATGAGGAATTATTGCGTGTTCAAGTTGAAGTGGTCGAGATAAACCTGTTTTTCCTTCTATAGGTTGATCTTATGGCTTATAATTTTTGTCAAAATTTTATCACATCCAAGAACTATTCAAGAAATTACACTCTCTCATATGAAAAATCTCACACAACTAGTCCAAAGCACAAAAATTATGCACAAGAGTAGATTTCTATATTAACTTCTCATGAATAGAGTTACATCATCCAACATATGAATGTAATAGGCTGTCATTAAATAAATTTACAATAGAAAATTGAATGGTTAAATATGCCAAAAACAAAGCTCCTAATCATCAGACTTGCTAAATATGCCCATCCCCCCTAGGTGGCAAGATGACTTTCCAAATCAGCCCAAAAGCTCATGAATCGCTAAATTAGTGAGCTGAAGGTGAAATATAGGTAAAAACAATGCCAAATACGAATTTTAGGTGGAAATGGCATTAAGGAAAGTTTTTGGTGTAAAAAACACTTTCCTAGGTTGACTAGCTTTTCCCTATGGGGGAAAAGAAATAAAAAGTAGTAGTTTTCCATGAGTGTGCCTTTCTTCCTAAAAAATGATCCTGAAATATTTAGGAAGGCGCCCAAGTGGCCTAGGTGGCTTGAAGATCAGACCATGGAAGTATTTTTGTTAAATTTTCAGAATTTACTTCAATCTGATCTAGGATCTTAACTGAGAGAACAACATGTACAAAAAATCTACAGCATATCAATCATGGACACAATAATGCAAGCACAAAAGAGACACAAATTTTACTTGGGAAAACCATAAAGGTGAAAAAACCCAATAACTTTCTCAGAGATAGATAGAGAAATGATACAACCAGAATACAAGAGATAGTCTTCTCCTAGCAGCAGAGCCTCCTCCTCATAAGTGCCCCACTTTTTGAATGAGAGAAGTGTGTGAATGAGTGATCAAATAGAGATTTCATGATCTCTATTTATACTTGTTTTTTCCTGCCCAATAAACTAATGGGGCCTAGATGTCTAGCTTAACCCATGGTTAACTTAATCCGGGCCGACCCCACACTTGGTGGTCTAATAACCCTTTGACCCACATGGATGACCCCCAATAGGGTGGTCTAATAACCTTTCGACCCACATGACTTATACAGGGCCGACCCCAACAAGGTGGTCTAATAACCCATCAAGTATAAGTTACGACACTTACAATATAAATGACAACACTTTCGTATAGAGGAATAATAACATCTCTATAGGAACACAAACACTTCCGTATAGAGGAATAATGCCATCTATATAGGAGTACAAAATACATATATGAAATACATGGGTGAAATACATTCCGAAGTTACATATACATCAACACTCCCTCTTAACTAGGAAGGTATTTTTCGACACAGGTCTGCTAGCACAAGTCTTCTTCTCTGGATCATCATCAGCGAATCATCATCCTCAAATCATCGTCATCGTCACTACTACTACTATCTCAATCAATATTTGAATCTACTCGTCATAGAAAGTTCTACAAAGCTAGTCCTTTTTCATACTGGATGTAGGCCCACCACTTGCAGGTCTTCATAGTCACTGGCCATACTGTGGAATACTCAGGACTTATTACGTGGGTCACAAAACCTTAAAAGAGTCTCTTGACTAGCAAGAACCCTAAAGAGCATCTGAGGCCTTTTTCATCCTGTCCAGATCTCCAGGACTTATTACATGTGACTGTCACAAAACCTTAAAAGAGTGTCCTAGGAACGTTATGTGCATAACACGACCGGCAAGAACTCTGAAGAGCATCCCAGGAACATTTATGTGCCTAATCACGACCGACAAGATCTCCAAGACTGATTACATGTGACCTCTGCTACAACCATTGAAAGAGCATCCCAGGACTCATTACGGGCACACAACCCAACCTATCGAATCTCCCAGGTCTTACATGTAGCAGCCCACCACAAACCCTCGAAAGAGCATCCCAGGACTTATTACGGGCACACATCCCAACCTATTGGATCTCACAGGTATTACATGTGGCCCACTATCACAAACCCTCGAAAGAGCATCCCAGGCTATTACAGGTACACAACTCCAACCTATAGGATCTCCTAGGTCTTACATGTGATACACAGTGCCAATCCTTTTTCATACTGGATGTGACCTAGAACAAATCTAGGATTTCCTTTGCACAGCCTGTCCACGGCCACAGAGTATCATCCTGATACTCATCATACATCATCCTAATGTACACATGATCATCTTGATCATCATCACTGCAACATCCTGTTGCATGTCATCTGGAGCAACATCCTGAAGCTCGTCATCTATGATCATCCTAATCATACACTGCATCTACCTGATGCATACCAAGTATCTACCTGATACATATCATCATACATGATCCACTTGATCATACAATGTATCCACCTGATACAAATACAAATACATGATCCACCTGATCATACTTGATATATATCAACATACATGATCTACCTGATCATACAATGTATCCACCTGATACATATACAGATACATGGTCCAAGCATCCAACATGATGCATATACAAAATACATACAAATGGTCCAACTGATCATATCCAGCATCAAACATGATGCATACATATACATATAGAACAGTAACTAGAGCATCATCCTGATGCACATCATCCATGATCCTCTTGATCATCATAGCATCGTCTTCTTCAGATCATCTCATCGTCCACGAAGCACAACCTAGATGCACATCATCCAGTACTTACACCACCGACATGGGAGAACACATCTACCACCATTTGGGGAAGGCACTAGCCCTTACTTTTTCACCATGGGAGAACACATCTACCACCATGTGAGAATGGCTCAGCAATTCCATCACGACCATGGGAGAACACATCAACCATGTCAAAAAAACTCATGTGCATCTACATCTTCCGGACTGATCACTTCCCTTTGGAATGAACCTCGATCTGAAGTGCACCAAGCCTCTCTCTAAAGTAGTCAAACTGCACTCAGGCCAATGGCTTGGTCAATACATCTGCAACCTGCTCATCCGTCACACCATATGTTGCTTCGGCTGTACTCAGTTCTACACAGGACTGCTTCCTGCTAAACCAAGAGATCACACCTGATCCCATACTGAAGCAGCACCCATAAGTGCTCTTCCTATCTGCAGCACTGCCTGCCCAATCAACATAACCATGTAGGTTAAACTTTTGATTCACCTCATACTTGAGCCCATAATCAACTGTACCCTTCAGGTACCTCATAATATGCTTTATAGCAACCAGGTGAACACCTCTGGGATTCGTTAGGAACTGGCCCAATGTGTTCACCGCAAAGCAAATATCTGGTCTAGTGTTCGTTAGGTACATCAAGGACCCAATCATTTGACGATACATTGTGACATCAACCCCAATCAGATGGAGCATCACACAGAAGCTTCAGGTTCGATGCCATAGGTGTGGCCATATCCTTGCAGTCCATCATACCGAACCTCTTCAGGATCTCTACTGCATACTTCCCTTGTCCAAGGAAGATTCCATCTGCACTCTGCCACACCTCCATGCAGAAAACAAATAGTGCATCATCCCCAAGTTATTCATCTCGAACTCGGTAGCATGCTTCTACTGTGTGTTGGCAATCAATCTATATTCACCTGTAATAAACAGGTCATCCATATACAAAAGTAGTATCACTAGATTGCCTTCCTCAACCTTGTACTAAAGGTTGGAATCCGCTTTACTCTTGGTAAAGCCCAAACTAGATAGAAAGATGTCTATTCTACCATACCAAGTTCTGCACGTATATGAATCCCTGTCATGTGTCTTAGAACCAAGTGGCTGCTCCACATACACTTCTTCTTCAACTACACCATTCAAGAAAGCTGTCTTGAAATCCATTTGGTGTATCATCCATTTCATCACTGTAGCCAGAGCAACTATGGATCTAATGGAAGTGTATCTTGATATAGGAGCAAAAGTCTCTAAGCTACCACCTACAGCATGCTTGATCTTGTAGATCCTCTTGGAATTCACTACAAACTCACCTTCAGGTCTTGGGATTGCATTCCAAACATCTTCATGATCGACTGGTACTCCTCGATCATGGCATTCTTCCCGGATCCTAGGAACTTCAATATCTTCAATAGATAACGTTGTTGCTTAAACAAATGTTGTAGTCCTTCTTTTGTAGGTGATGGTATACGATCTTTCCTACACAACAAGTTAAATTGCATGATTAGAAAACATCTCATAGTTTTCAGAACAAATTCTTACACATAAATAAATATGTCAGACAATCATGCAATTATTTTAGCCAATGCTTCAATACAACATTTATCCATATCCCGTAACTTTCTAGATTCCTTCCAATCTCTACCAGAACATTGTTAAGAGTGTGCACAACTCCCAACATGTCAGCAAAGAGGTTTCATTCTAGATAAGTAGCAATGGAATGTTGTACAGTGCCATGGGCCACTTACCCATCAAATGCATATTAGTAGTATATTGTTCATTAATGCAATCATTCTAATATACACAATACATATCCTAAGTCTAGGAACATAAGCCTATACATCATTGAACAATTTTATTTAAACAAACAAATATGTAAGAAATGGTAATTAGGATACTTATCTTTGTTTGTTTGTTGGGTGGACTCCCTCTGAGTCTTTGCTTCCTTGCAAGAGCTGCTGAAGTAGATTCTTCTACACCTTTGTGTTGTGGAATGCAGAAGGATGGTCAACTCCCTTTGGATATCTGCATCCTTACAGAAACTACTGGAGTGAGATCCCTCTTGATCTTTGCTTCCTGGACTACCTGTCCTTGAGCCTATATTCATCCTAGTTCCCTATGCATGCTTATTAATATCATGGTTGTGTTATCCTTGTAATCTCATACATTCATTAGCATATTCTTAATACTATCAAAACACAATAATCTTAAGCATGTATACTCATGATCATTTCAAACAGAAATAATAAGCATTAGTATTCAAGGTTTATATAGGACTCTTATGGTTAGTCCTATCATAAATTAAAGTAAGAAACATAATATGCCTAAACCCATGATTACTCAAACCTATACCTTCATGTTTCTTCTGGTTAGTCATATCATCAATTATGGTAAGAAACATAATATGCATACAACAATGATTATTCAAACCTATGACTTCATGAATAATCATTATCAACAACACAACAGTATAAGATCCTAACACAAGGTAGGATTCTAGCTTGATATAGGAAAAACATACCTGGATTAGCATGCTAGCCAGTTATGTCTAACATACCCGCATAATGTCTTCTGGTTCTCTTCAATGACCTGTGCTAATAACCTGCATGTCTCATAAGTTATCCATTGTAGAACCAAGTTATACATACCTCGTAAGTAGATCTTCTAAGTGATCCATGACAATGGATGAATATTTGTCTTCATGTCACCATGATCATATGTTCTTGAAGTAGAACATGATTTGACTTTCATGGTGTACCTTTTATGTTAGCGGACAACATAAACCTCATACAACACCATAATGCATTAGTACAATCATAAGTGTCAACACCCTAATCAATGAATATCTTCTATCATGCATTCATAATTTTGTTAAGGTGATACGACAAGTCTAAAATCAAGGTTGTACTAATCGTAATAACATGAAGACAAGCATACCATAAACTTAATCATGAACAAATCTTGAAACATATCTGGATGAGTCATACCTGTCGAGATTGCTTGTAATCTTCTTATGTAAGGCCTTAGCCACATCTCCCTCTGAGACAGAAACTTCTTCACTTATGCAGGTGACCAATCCATTCTCTTCTAGGATTAACCTAATCCACTTAATTTGCAGGAACTGGATCTAGAGCTAGATTAGGGTTTGTCAGAGGAACCCTAAAAATTCAAACTTTGAATTTCAAACATCCGAAAGGATAGAAATATGCACCTTGATGAGCTGATCAAGCTGGTATACTTCGAATTTGAAAACTGCAAAATTTCAGTCCTCAATTTTGCCTTTGAAACTTTCGGATGCACTGAACGTGACCCCGAACTAGGGTTTGATAAATCCCACCCTTCTTCCCAATCAAAAGGTTTGATCCAAAGCTCTAAGCTTTGATTATTCTGAGGAGCTTCCAACCGTGGTCACATATTTCAAAAATTCTCATTTTTGCAGAAGCCATAATTTTCCACTTTTTCGATCAAAGTCCCGAACTAGGGTCTGATCAAGCCCGACCTTCTGCCCAACCAAAAATTCTCATCTTGGTCTCTAAATTTCTATTTTGATGAGTAGCTTTCATCCATAGTCTCTGATTACAAAAATTCAAACTTTCTCCGAAACCCTAAATTCCGAAAGCCATGAATGAAGGTGCTCAAAAATAATTCTATTATGACAGAAATATGTACCTGATTGTTTCTAGTGTAACTATGAACTTTTTGATCCACAGGGTCTGAAAATTTTTCCTAATATAGCCAGACCTATCATATTTCCATCTCGATAGGTCTGACCTCAATTGGATTCTCTAAGAGAGAGTTATGCCAAGTGTCGCAACATGACCTATTTATGGGATAAAACCGGAGATCGAACTTGTACGGCGTGTCAGGTGTCACTGGTTCAACTTCGGCCTCTGAAAACATTTCTTGAGATAGTACAATCTGTGTACTACCTGTCGCATTTTACGAAATTTCATTTGGAGCTTCCTAGCCCAAGTTATGACCTTGTTTCCAAGGTCACCTATTTTTGACTCAGATATGGAAGAGGCAGAAACCCTATATTGTACATATCATAAATCACAATGTACAATGAATTAGAGGTTGTCCTTTTGACACAAGGTACATGGGGATCTTTTCTTCGACCTGTAAAAGTTTCAGATCCACAAACTTTGCCAAAATGGATTTATAGTGAAAGTTCTACGATGACTGGTTTTTGCTATATCAAGCCCTAGCATCGTAAGTGAAACAAGTGTCATACATGCCATATCATGCCTTCTTTCAGGCTAGCTCTGACACCATGTTAAATTTTTAGAATTTACTTCAATATGATCTAGGATCTTAACTAAGAGAACAATATGTACAACAAATCTACAACATATCAATCTTGGACACAATAATGCAAGCACACAAGAGACACAGAGTTTACTTGGGGAAAACCATAAAGGTGAAAAACCCCAATAACTTCCTCAGAGATAGATAGATAAATGATACAACTAGAATACAAGAGATAGTCTTCTCCTAGAAGTAGAGCCTCCTCCTCATAAGTGCACCACTTTCTGAATGAGAAAAGTGTGTGAATGAATGATCAAATAGAGATGTCCTGATCTCTATTTATTCTTGTTCTGTCCTGCCCAATAAACTAATGGGGCCTTAATCTGGGCCGACCTCACACTTGGTGGTCTAATAACCCTTTGACCCACATGGCCGATCCCCAATAGGGTAGTCTAATAACCCTTCAACCCACATGACTTATACAGGGCCGACCCCAACAAGGTGGTCTAATAACCCATCAAGTATAAGTTACGACACTTACAATATAAATGACGACACTTCCGTATAGAGGAATAATAACATCTCTATAGGAATATAAACACTTCCGTATAGAGGAATAATGCCATCTCTATAGGAGTACAAAATACATATATGAAATACATGGGTGAAATACATTCCAAAGTTACATATACATCAACAATTTTAGCCTCTCATATTGCCTTGTGGTCCACACAATGGCAATTTCCTTATTTATTACATAGAATTAACTAATACAAGATTAATTAATGCATCTTATGTAAACAAATGAATGATAGGAAGGATTAATTATTCCAACACCCCCTCTTAAGTCTGAATTAAATGATGTAAATATCATAAATAAAATACTAAGGGCCCAGTAACAAGACTTGGTCACCTCGTACAAAATACTGTCGGTCCACAAAACAAGGATAGAATAAAAACCGCATGGGAAAAACCTTCCCTCAAAACATGGACATATCAAAATTGAAAGGCTGCTAATCAACCCTTCACTCCACCACATGTTCAACCATCCCAAGCAGTGATCTAAGATAGTTGAATGTCTTCACTATGAAAGCCTTGGTGAAGATATCTGCAGTTTGCTCACTTGTGGGGCAATACTGCAAATCTACGATATGATCATGCACTAGGCCTCTTATGTAGTGCATATGAATCTCTATTTGCTTGGTCCTCTTCCTATGTATTGGATCACATGAAACTCTAATGGCACTCTAGTTGTCACAATAAATGATAGTAGGAGTACTGAAAGAAATCTCAAACTCAGACAAAATCACCTGCAACCAAACACATTGTGTAGCAGCATTCACTGCTCCTTTATACTCTGCCTCTGCTGAAGATAGTGCTATGGAATTATGTTTCTTGCTGTACCAGCAAACAAGGCCACCTCCAACCATGAATACAAATCCTGATGTGGATTTTCTGTCAAGGCTATCACCATCCCAATCCGAATCTGTGAAACCCAAGAGATCTAAGCTTGAATCTGCCACATAGTGAATCCCATCACTCTTTGTGCCCTGCACATAATGAAGGATTATTTTTGTAGCCCTACAATGTAATTCATGTGGGTGCTCCATATATCTAGATGCCACACTCATAGCATATGCAAGATCTGGTTGGGTGTGTGTCAAGTAGAGCACGATGCCAATCAACTGTCTATATAGAGTACTGTAAAAAAAGTGGTCTAGATTCTGCTTCTTCCATTCTAACTCCAGAAAGGAATGGAGTCTTATAAGGCTTGCAATCAACCATATTAAACTTCTATAACAGATCAGAAGCATACTTTTACTGACATACCTTGGTTCCTTGTTTTGTTTGAGAAATCTCAAGCCCCAAAAATTGCTTATGAATTCCCAAGTCACTCATGAATAATGCTTGGTGCATTGTGGTCTTTAGTGATGCTATTTGTTCAGTGCTATCATCTATGATCAACAAATCATCAACATACAGCACTATTAACATAATAAAACTATCATCAAACTTCATATAGACATGTGGGTCAGATTTACACCGAACATAGGATTGTGATAGCAGAAAACTGTCCATCTTTGCATACCAAGCCCTCGGGGCTTGCTTGAGTCCATACAAAGATTTTTTCAACCTGCAAACAAGGTTTGGATCTGATGTGTACCCCTGTGGTTGCTGCATATATATTTCTTCTTCAATCTCCCCATGGAGGAAACCACTTTTCACATCCATGTGATGTACTTCCCACCACTTGGAAGCTGCCACTGCCAAAACTAGTCTAATGGAGTCTTTCTGAGCTACCGGTGCAAATGTTTCATTATAATCAAGTCCTTGGACCTGAGAATACCCCTTTTCTACCAGCCTTTCTTTGTACTTAATGTTTGTACCATCCGCTTTAAATTTAGTCTTATAAATCCATTTACATCTTACCAACTTTCTGCCTGCATGGAGCTTTAGTAGCTCCCAAGTTTCATTCTTCTGCAATGAATGAAACTCCTCATCCATATAAATATGCCATTTAGGATCATGTGAGGCATCCTCATAGGTTTGTGGATCAGAATCTATCATCATATAGCACTTCTCAGAAAGATAAGGATCATTCACATTGAGAGCAGTCTCAAACTGTGATCTAGTCCTTCTTTGGTCCTGAGGGTTTCCTATTAGTTCACCTGCTGCTTGCAAAGTTTTTGCAGCCCACTTAGGCATTGTAGGTGAGTTAGCATCTGCAATAAATTGATCCTCATCATCAGAAATATCAGAATAAAAAATATCAATAACATCACTTACTTCCTCTTCAGTCGGTGGTGAAGATGAATCTACAATTTCTGCGCTCTGAGAGGGCTCTTCCTCAAACTGCACACTTCTTTCGATGAATGCTTTATGAGTGGTCATGTTCAAAAGCTTATAAGATTTGGAGTCCTCTTAATATCCAAAAAACAAACATGGTTGGCTTGGGGGCTGCATATCCCTCCTCTTCTCAATCGAAATCCTAGCCCAAGCCTTTGAGCCAAAAATCCTGAAATGAGAGATGTCAGGTTTGTGACCTCTCCAAGCCTCAAAAGGAGTGATACTTTTGAGAGATTTGTGTGGAACTCTATTATAAATATAAGTGGCACAATTTATTGCCTCATCCCATAGCTTAGGAGACAAGGTTTTTTCCTCAAGCATGCATGTGGCCATCTCCTTAAGAGATCTATTTTTCCTCTCAGCAACCCCGTTTTGCTGAGGTGTATATGGAACTATATGTTGCATCTGTATGCCCGATGAGGCACAAAATTGCTGAAACTTTGATTTCACATACTCACCACCATTATTAGATCTTAACACTTTTATATGCCTACCAGACTGATTCTCAACTCAGGCTTTGAATAACTTGAATAACCCAAAAACTTCTGATTTAAGCTTGATGAAATAAATCCAACAATACCTACTGAAATCATCTATGAATGTAAGAATATATTTTTATTAATTCAATGACTCATGAGGAAATGGACCTGATATATCAGTGTGTATAAGTTCCAATGGTGCAGTGGTTCTCTCAGTGGTAGATCTCCCATACTTATGCTCAGGATGTTTTCCTAGGATGCAATATTGACAGACACCTTTGGAAAATTTGATATTGAGAAGCTCTATAACCATTTATTTCTCATGAAGTTGGGAAAGGTATTTGTAGTTTAGGTGGCAAAATATTTCATGTCATATCTTGCTGGACTCATTGGCATGGGTTGATAGAGTAGAAGGTGATGAGTTTGGCACAAAATGAGAAAACTTGTAAATTCTAGAACAATGATCAGCAGTAGCAAATGCAATAATTTTTCCTATTGAAATTTCTCCTATCTCAACATCATTGGGGGTAAAGGTTACTCTCTTGGGAATCCCTGTATGGGTCATCTGATAGACTGAAAGTAGGTTTTCATCAAGTCCAAGGACATATAAAACATTATTAAATGACCCAAACTCGAGATCTATGCTACCTTTGCCTTTGTTAGAAGTTTCAGAATTGTCTCCCAATACAATATTCGGACCATTGGAAGAGTCAAGTGAAGTAAAATAATTACTTGCAGAGACCATGTGTCTTGAAGTACCGGAATCAATGATGAATGATGAATATGGGGAAGTGCTGGCCATCAATGCATGAACTCTCTCTTTGTCATCGGAATTTGATCGTCCATCCTTCCTTCTTGTGCTCTTTGGGAGAGGGATATTGGCTTTATCCAATGCATGAGTTAATTGGTCGATGGTCTTCTTCATACAAGATCTTTCAGGATGAAATCCCTTGCTGCAATAATTTCACTTTGTCCTCTCATTCTTTTTGTTCGGATTCTTCTTGAAGTTTGATGACTCTCCATTAAAATTTTGCTTGTCTTTCCGCTCACCGATGGGCTTCTTGAAGTTGCCTTTCTTCTTTCCTTTCGAATTCTTTGAGTCTCCAACATTTAGACAGTGGTATTTGGATGGATTCTTAATGGCTCCCATTAAGACCAGCTTGTCTTGTTCTTGTGTTAATGACTCCATAAATGCTGAAAGTGACGGGCTCTTCCAATTTTTAATTGCTTTCCGGGTGGAATGGAAGGTCGAGACAAAAATTGAGAAGTCGGGGCCAAGCATGGAGAGAATGGAAAAAACTAATTGCTCTTATTTCTTGTCTATACCACATTGCTTCAGCTTCAATACAATAAATTTGAATTTGGAGAAGAAATCCTGTAGATTATCAAAATTTTGAGGACTCAAAGAGACTAGCTCGTTATCCAATTGGTGGCCTCTCAATTCATCGGTTTTATCGAACAATTCTTGAAGTTTCAGCCATACTTGATTGGGTGAAGTGAGTCCATCAAGATGAAATAAGATTTCTCTGTATGTAGTGAGACATAACATCCCATATGCTTCATCCCTTCGATTATGCCATTTAGATTTCTCTACTGCTGAGGTTGGCTCAGCTTCTGTTGCTATGGTCACCGTGTAGAGCCCTTTGCTCCTCAGTAGAATCTCCATTTGTGCTTTCCAATCAAAGTAATTGAAAGGAGTGAGGATGATATGCTATGTATGATCCATTGCTGCAACTGATATAAATTTATGGACTGATTTTAGAACACTTATGGATTCCAAAATGCGCCCTGCAGAGAATAGAATTCACCCAATGAATTGATCAATGCGCCCTTCCTGAGACTGTCGGATCCTGCAAGGCAATCAATAGATGAAAGGAATAGCTTGAGGGATCTGATACCATGTGAAAATAAGATCACATCCAAGAACTATTCAAGAAATTACACTCTCTCATATGAAAAATCTCACACAACTAGTCAAAAACACAAAAATTATGCACAAGAGTAGATTTATATATTAACTTCTCATGAATATAGTTACATCAGCCAACATATGAATGTAATAGGCTATCATTAAACAACTTTACAACAGAAAATCGAATGGCTAAAGATGCCAAAAACAAAGCTCCTAATCATTAGACTTGCTAAATATGCCCATCCCGCCTAGGTGGCAAGATGACTTTCCAAATCAGCCCAAAAGCTCACGAATTGCTAAATTAGTGAGATGAAGGTGAAATATAGGTAAAAATGATGCAAAATACGAATTTTGGGTGGAAATAACATTAAGGAAATTTTTTGGTGTAAAAAACACTTTCCTAGGTTGACTAGCTTTTCCCTATGGGGGAAAAAGCAGTAAAAAGCAGTAGTTTTCCACAAGTGTGCCTTTCTTCCTCAAACCTTATCAATAAATCTTTAGGAAGGCACCTAGGTGACCTACGTGGCTTGAATATCACACCATGGATGTATTTTAACCTCTCATATTGCCTTATGGTCCACACAATGGCCATTTCCGTATTTATTACATAGAATTAACTAATACAAGATTAATTAATGCATCTTATGTAAATAAATGAATGGTAGGAAGGCTTAATTATTCCAACAATTTTCAACCAGATCTAATGAAAACTGGTCCCGATTCAAAGACGGTTTCCTGTGCAAAGTAAGGGTGGGTTTTTCCCTTGTATGATGTTTCTAATCGGTCTAGAATTAATATCTCGTCATCTTTGAAGAAAGGAATTTTGTGAGTATGGAAGAGAAGAATCTTGGTTGCGAAAACTTCGTCTGTATTGCATTACATGAATATTGAAAATAAGTTGGCAAATGCACGCCATGAAAATATTCTTATCTACCTTAGAAGAACGTTTCTCCATCATCTTGAAAAATATGTGGACAAATCTTCCTTCAAACCACTCAAATCAAGTCCTTCTAAAGCAATGATGTGGAAAGAAACTAAGAGCTTTGAAAGTTCAAAAGAAATTCAACAAGAGAATATCAATACTTGTTGTTCAATGAGAAAGTTTTTTCTATTGACGTAACAATATGTGTTGTTGCGCCTCCGCAGTTACAATATCGAAAAGTTGATGAGGAGGTCGTGCAAAATATGGTTGTATCTCTTCTCCATACATTTACAACAACATTGAGAGATGTTATCTTATTTCCTTTCGATAATAATACCACATTGGGATTTTTTCCTGGAAATGAGGACGAAATTAATTTCCTTCAGTAAATTTCTATATATTGGATGGGAAGCATACTATTTCTGCGCAGAAAAAATCATTGAAAATGATAAATATGAATCGGTCCATTCAAGGTATCGGCATCGAACAACTTGTATTCTACATTAAGATGTTCCTTGACACATTATCAACAAATTATGCAAACAACAAAATTGATCAAACAAGGAATTTGCAGACACTCCATTCATTTCTCAAGTTGTAAAAGCAAGGGAGAAATGCATATCTTGCAGTAGGCCATCCTCCCGTGAAGGGAAACATTTCTAGTGATGCTTGGTAGGTATAGAATTTTTCTTCTTATCAATCAAAGTCTTCAGATTGCTTCCTGTGTTATGAAATTAGAAAATTAAATATTATCTTCAATTTTATATGTTTGGAGAACTTCCAAGGTGAATGTATGGATATCTTTGTTGTTCAAACAAAGGACAACCTTAAAGACATGCTAACTCTTGTTTTGACATCATATCGACTGTGGAGAAAATGGATGTCTGTATTTGAGCTTTACAAAAGTGGTTCATTTCCATGCTTACCCAAGAGCATCACTCAGGTTGATTTTGTTCAAAATAAAATAAAGAATCATGGATCTAATTTTTTTAGACAATTGCATGATCTTGATGAATATAAATTGACTGCTATGGCAGACAATATAATCAACGGATCGGTTTGGCTAAGCACATTAGTTGACAAAAGAGTTTGCGCATAAACGTTATATCAATATTGGAAGTGAATCAAGGACAAGAGGTAAACCAGGCATTTGATCATTGAACATTTCAAAGTTCATGATGTTCAAACTATTCGATCACAGATTATAACTGACCATAATGTCATTGAAATCTATAAAATTGCACCGAATCATCTCCAGCAACTGTGCAGTATTTAAGGCTCTGAAAAGCAAGCAGAATCTCCAAATAAAAAGAGAAAGAAAGAATCTAAAGAGGATAATGGTACCAAATTACCAAATGATGCTGAGAAAATATTGAATATATATATCAATAAAGAGGGGATTGGTATGTCCATTGAAGACGTCAAATATAGTTCACAGTTTGCTTATCAATGTTGTTATCTAATATCTTTGGTCAACACAATAACATCCATTTCATTTTTTGGTGCGACAATCAGCTGTGAATTTGTTGTTGTTGATATGTGTAATTGTTGATGTATATATAACTTCGGAATGTATTTCATTTATATATTTATTGTACTGCTATAGAGATGTATTATTCCTCTATACGGAAGTGTCATCATTTGTATTGACAAGTGTCGTAAGTGTGTTAACTTGCCAATGGGTTATTAGACCATCTTGTAAGGGGTCGGCCCGATATAATGTAATATGAAGTTATTGTACCTAGCTAGACAAGTCGGCCCCATAAGGTTATTGGGAAAACATGACAAGTATAAATAGAGATTGAGAGATCTCTATTTGGATCACTCAGAAACTCATTCTTCCTTCACTTGGAAAGTGGCACACTTGTGAGGAGGAGGATCAGTTGCTAAGAGGACTCTATCTCTTGTACTTTGGTTGTACATTGGTTGATATATTGCTCTATCTATCTCTGAGGAAGTTGTGGGGTTTTTCACCTTAGGGTTTTCCCCACGGAAACTCTGTGTGTCTATTGTCTCTCATGCTTTTGCTTCTTGTGATGATTGACATGCTTGTTATGATTGATATGCATTGATATACTGTACATGTTATTCTCTCAATAAAGATCCTAGAGTATTGTGAATTAATGCTCAAAATTTAACATGGTATCAGAGCTAACCTGAGAAGAAGACATTGTGTAGTGACGAAAACTAGGGTTTCTTGTTTATTGGGTTTCTCTCCACAGAGTTTGGAAAAGAAGTATAGTAGAATGACTCTACTCATCAAGGACAATCTATCTATCCAATCAGAATTCAATTATGAGCATTTTCAGATTTGGCCCTAAAATTTAGGGTTTCCATAAAAATAGGAATTTCTGAAATCTGAAGACATCGCTGGAAGCGCCTTGGAAAAATCAAAGTTTAGAGCTTTGGATCGAGATTTTTGGCTGGGTAAATCTCCGGGAATCTCAAACCCTAATTCAGGGTCCTCCTTAGTGAACTCGGGAAGACTAAAAGGCATTTTTGAAGTGTTAAGCTTTGCAGATCTCAAATTCTGAATATGCCAAGTTGATCAGATCATCAAGGCACATCTTTCTTTCCTTTCAGAAAGTTGAAATTTACTTTTTGAAATTTTAGGGTTTTTTCGACAAACCCTAATCCGGGACAAGATCCAGTTTTCAGCAAAACAAGTGCTAAGACCTGAATCTCTTCTATTTCCATTTGAAGTACTCTTTAAGATGTCTCACCACACCAAGCTTGAGGATAAGCTTGAAGGGGCCGATAACTTCCGAGCCTGGAAGTATATGATTGGGTTAATCCTGGAAGAAAATGAATTGGACTCCTACATCAACTCTCAGGTCCCTATCCCAGAGGATGAAGAGGCTAAGGTATTGCATAAGAAGAACTTGGTCAAGGAAAAGAGAATGATTGTTGATTCTATCAAAGACCATCTCATACCACATGTGTCATCTCTAAAGACACCCAAGGAGATGTTTGACTCCCTGACCAAGTTATTTGAAGGGAAGAACATAAATCGGAAGATGACTCTACGAAATCAATTGAAAGGGGTCAAGATGTTGAATGGAGAGACAATTCAATCTTACTTCTCCACGGTCTCTCAGATCAAGGAACAACTTGAAGCTATGGATGAGGTAGTGGACAATGGTGAAGTTGTTATGACCACTATGAATGGCCTACCTAGGTCATGGTACTCCTTTATTCAAGGAATCTGTGCAAGAAAGAAATTGATCTCTTTCAGTATACTGTGGGAGGAATGCTCTCAAGAAGAAGCTAGGATTGTGGCCCGAGAAGAAAAGATGGGGAATGAAGATCAAGCTCTCACAGCTCACAACAAGGGAAGCAAGTTTAAGAGGGAGAGATCTCATAACAAGAAACATTCTCACCCTCATCACAAGAAGAAAGATATATCTCATGTTCGATGTTTTGAATGCAATGAGAAAGGACACTTTGCTTCAGACTGTCCCAAGAAGAAGAAAGACAACAACAACAACTTCAATAAGAAGAAGAAGAACAACAAAAGAAGATATCATTCTCATGCTACTGAGGATGATGAACCTCCCAGGAAGAAAGCTAGAGCAGAAAGTGATGATGATGACTCATCAAGTGAAGAAGAGTATGTTCTAATCTCTGCTCTCACACGTACTATCTCTCATGGTTGTAATGATTGGTTAATTGATAGTAGGGATTCCAAACACATGACTCGGTTTAAAGAATCTTTTATAAATCTATCTGAACATGAATCACCCCATAAAGTAAAACTTGGGGATGTCTATCAATACCCTATCAAAGGAAGTGGTGAAGCCTCCTACAATGTAGATTCTGGAAAATCTTTGAAGATCAAAGAATTTCTCTATGTACCTGGGCTCAAGAAGAATCTACTGTCCATCTCTGCATTGGATGCAAAAGGCATGAGGGTTGCATTTGTAGATAGCCAAGTCCTAATGTGGCCAAAGGAAAAAACTATTGATGATGCAGTAGTGATTGGAGAACAAGAGGGAGGATTGTATAAATTGAAAGGACAACCTGAGCATGCCATGGTGCATGATTCCATAGAGCCAAGTGAACTTTGGCATAGAAGACTTGCACATATGCACTACAGAGCATTACCAATTGTAAGTAAAGTTGTAGAAGGTCTTCTTGAAATTAAGACCAAGCATGAAGGTGTTTGCAAAGGATGTGCAAAAGGAAAGAACATAAAGAAGGCATTTCCAAGCAGTGAAAGCAAGGCAAAAGATATCTTGGAAATTATCCACTCCGATGTATGTGGTCCAATGTCATCCAGTTCTTTGAGTGGATATGTTTACTATGTCTCTTTCATTGATGACTTCTCCAGGAAGACTTGGGTTTACTTCTTGAAGAACAAAGATGAAGTGTTGGATAAGTTCAAGGAATTCAAAACCTTGATGGAGAACCAAACTGATAAGAAGATCAAAATATTCAGATCCAACAATGGTGGAGAATTCACTTCAGGTGACTTCAAGAAGCTATGTAGTGATTCAGGGATTAAGAGGGAGTTGACTGCTCCTTACAATCCAGAACAAAATGGAGTTGTAGAAAGAAAGAACAAAAGAATCATGGAAGCATCAAGGGCAATGCTACATGATCAAGATCTACCTATGCATCTATGGGCAGAAGCAGCTAGGACAACTGTATATGTGCATAACAGAACACCCCACAAGATATTGTTCAACAAGACACCAGAAGAAGTCTTCTCTGGTAGGAAACTTGAAGTCAGCCATCTCAAAATATTTGGTTGTCCAGTATACACTCATGTCCCAAAGGAAAAGAGGACCAAGCTAGATCCTTCAGGAAAGAAGGGTATCTTTGTGGGTTACAGTGAAAGCTTGAAGGCTTACAGAATATACTTTCCAGGGTTCAAGAAGATTGATGTCAATAGGGATATGACATTTGATGAAAACTCTACATTCATCAAATCAAGGAAGACACCTATTGAAGTTTATGAAGAACCTAAGGAAACTAGATTTCAAGACACCACCATGAATGAAGCAATTCTAGATATAGTTCGTGAAATTGAAGATCCACAAGAACCTATAGATCCACCTCGTGAGAATAACGCTCACAAGAGGAAACCTGCATGGGCTAGAGAGCTCATTCAAGATGCAGAAATATATGGCATTCCAGAAGAAGAACACAGAGCAAAGAATAGAACTAGATCTCATACCAGCTATGTTGCTTTACTCTGTGACATCATAAACAAAGAACCTTCCAGTTATGAAGAAGCAATGGAAAAGAAAGAATGGAAGGATGCCATGGTCGAAGAATACCAATCAATAATGAAGAATGATGTTTGGGATGTTGTCCCAAGGCCTGAAGGGAAGTTTGTTGTGACTTCCAAGTGGATCTAAAAGATCAAGCATGCTGTTGATGGCAGCATAGAGAAATACAAGGCAATATTTGTAGCTCGTGGCTTCTCTCAGAAAGAGGGAATAGATTATGAAGAAAATTTTGCTCCTGTAGCCAGGTACACTTCCATCAGATTAGTACTTGCTCTGGATTCAGCTATGAAATGGAAGATACACTAGATGGATGTCAAGACTGCCTTCTTGAATGGTGTAGTTGAAGAGGAAGTATATGTTGAGCAACCACTCGGTTTTGAAACACATGACAAGGAGTCATATGTATGTAGATTGAAGAAAGCCTTGTATGGTTTAAAACAAGCTCCAAGGACTTGGTATGGTAGGATGGACAGTTTCCTATCCAGTTTGGGCTTTACCAAGAGTAAAGCGGATTCCAACCTTTACTACAAGGTTGAGGAAGGGAATCCTATGATTCTACTCCTGTATGTGGATGACCTATTTGTAACAGGAGATGACAGATTGATTGCCGATACAAAGAGGAAGCTTGCTGTCGAGTTCAATATGAAGGACTTGGGGATGATGCACTATTTTCTAGGTATGGAGGTGTGGCAAAGTGCAGATGGGATCTTCCTTGGACAAGGGAAGTACATAGTAGATATCCTGAAGAGGTTCGGGATGATGGATTGCAAGTCCATGGCCACACCTATGGCATCAAATCTTAAGCTTTTGTGTGATGCTTCATCTGAGCCGGTTGATGTCTCTATGTATCGTCAGATGATTGGGTCCTTGATGTAACTGACGAACATGAGACCATATATTTTCATTGCAGTGAACACATTGAGCCAGTTCTTGACGAATCCGAGGAGTGTTCACATGATTGCTGTAAAGCATATTCTGAGGTACCTGAAGGGTACAGATGATTATGGGCTCAAGTATGAAGCAAATCAAAAGTTTAACCTGTAGGGTTATGTTGATTCAAATTGGGCAGGTAGTGCTATAGATAGGAAGAGCACATCTGGGTGCTGCTTCAGTATGGGATCAGGTGTGATCTCTTGGTTTAGCAGGAAGCAGTCCTGTGTAGCACTAAGTATAGCTGAGGCATAGCATGTTGCAGCCTTTTCGGCTAGTTGTGACGCAGTATGGCTTTAGAAGAAACTGTCTGAGTTATTTGATCTCCCGTTGGAGGCTACTGGTATCTTTTGTGACAACTAGAGTTGTGTGAAGCTGTCTGAGAACCCGGTGTTCCACGACAGGTCAAAACACATAGAGATCAAATATCACTATATCAGGGATATGGTACAGAAAGGATCAGTGAAGCTCCTGTATGTTGCGACGGATGAGCAGATTGCAGATGTACTGACGAAGCCACTAGCCAGAGTGAAGTTCGAGTACTTAAGAGAGAGGCTTGGTTTTCTTTAGATTGATGACACTTCATGGAAGAAGTGATGAAGACATTTGCTGAAGCCATTCCAAGCATGTTGGAAGGAGGATCCTTCACATGGCTATGGATGTAAGCGCTGGATGATGAGCATCAAGATGATGCTCTAGTTATTGTTATGTATGCATCATGTTGGATGCTTGATATGATCAGTTGGATCATGTACTTATGTATGTATCAGGTGGATACTTGTAGGATCAGTGTGATCATGTACTTATGTATGTATCAGGTGGATACTTGTAGGATCAGTGTGATCATGTACTTATGTATGTATCAGGTGGATACTTGTAGGATCAGTGTGATCATGTACTTATGTATGTATCAGGTGGATACTTGTATGATCAGTGTGATCATGTAGTTATGTATGTATCAGGTGGATACTTGTATGATCAGTGTGATCATGTACTTATGTATATAAGATGGATGCATTGTATGATCAGGTGGATCATGTATGATATGTATGAGGTAGATACTATGTATGCATCAGATGGATATATTGTTTGATCGGGATGATCATAGATGATGAGCTTCAGGCTGTTGCTCCAGATGATATGCATCAGGTTGATGCTATGATGATGATTAGGTTGATCATGTGATGATGTACATCAGGATGATGTATGGTGAGTATCGATTTGATTTGGACAAGTTGTGCAGGTAGCATAGAAAAGATCCTCGAAGATCCTAAAGTCTGTGCTAGGATGGTCTGACTAGGTTTTGCTACTGTTTAGCATAGAAAAGATCCTTTAAAAATCAGACAGGTAGAACTGTGTGCTCGTAACATCCTGGGTTGCTCTGTCGAGATCCTATAGTCTGTGCTAGGATGCTCTGAGTAGGTTTTAGGAAAGTTCACATAGAAAAGATCCTTTAAAATTCGGACAGGTAGAGCGATGTGCTCGTAACATCCTGGGATGGTCTATCGAGATCCAGACAGGTAGAGTTGTGTGCTCATCACATCCTGGGATGCTCTGAGTAGGTTTTTTGAAGGTCAACATGTAAGATAACCTATAGTCTGTGCTAGGTTTTGTTGATGCATGCAATCAGTCCTGGGATCCACGGTATGGCCATTGATGATGAAGACTTGAGGGTGGTGGGCCTACATCCAGTATGAAAAAGGACTGGCTATGTAGAACTTCCTATGACGAGTAGATTCAGAGATTGGTTGAGATAGCAGCAGCAGTGATGATGACGATGATACATGCATCGATGAGGATGATCTAGAGAAGAAGACTTGTGATAGCAGATCTGTGTCGAGAAATACCTTCCTAGTTAAGAGGGAGTGTTGATGTATATGTAACTTTGGAATGTTTTTCATTGATATATTTATTGTACTCCTATAGAGATGTATTATTCCTCTATACGAAAGTGTCGTCATTTATATTAACAAGTGTTGCAAGTGTGTTAACTTGCCAATGGGTTATTAGACCACCTTGTAAGGAGTCAGCCTGATATAATGTCATATGAAGTTATTGTACCTAGCTAGACAAGTCAGCCCCATAAGGTTATTGGGAAAACATGACAAGTATAAATAGAGATCGAGAGATCTCTATTTGGATCACTCAGAAACTCATTCTTCCTTCACTTGGAAAGTGGCGCACTTGTGAGGAGAAGGATTAGCTGCTAAGAGGAGTCTATCTCTTGTACTTTGGTTGTACTTTGGTTGAGCTATTGCTCTATCTATCTTTGAGGAAGTTGTGGGGTTTTTCAATTTAGGGTTTTCCCCATGGAAACTCTGTGTGTCTATTGTCTCTCATGCTTTTGCTTCTTATGATGATTGACATGCTTGTTATGATTGATATGCATTGATATACTGTAGATGTTATTCTCTCAATAAAGATCCTAGAGTATTGTGAATTAATGCTCAAAATTTAACAGTAATTGTCATAGTCCCTGTATAGAAGACGATATGCTTGCATTGTTGTACTACTTATAATCAAATGAAGCGGCATGTACTTGTATTTTTTTAGCTGATATGGAAAACTCTTGTATTATTTCTAAAGCTTTCACACTTTTCAGCAAGAAATAAAAAAAGAAGGTAACACAAAATCCTACCAAGGAAGTTTATAGAGATTTCTCCAAGGACTTGTTTATAGGATTCTCTATTATATAGTGTTGGAGCATTGGAACGGATGAATATAATTTGTCCACTTTTCAACTCGATATGAATTGGAAGGATAAGGGCCTACCAATGATTGATTTACCTTTCCCCAAGGTTAACAACGATAGTTTGAGAAGCCATGTTTTTGCAAAATAAAGGACGCATGAATTCTGGGATCATATAGTTTCCAGAATGGTCTCTTCTCGAGGTACAGTTCTTTCGTTGTATGCAGGAGGTAGAGTTATTTGTTCGTTGATTAGGTCGCTAGATATAATAGTTATTTCTTTTGTTGATACAGTACAATACGAGTTGTTTATGAACAGTTTCTATCATCAATTAGGTAGAAAACAAGGTATTTGTATTAACATTTTCAGATGTCTTCTTTCATTGTATTTTAATTTTGTCGGTTGGTTATGTTTAATAACTTCTTCAAATTCCTATTCTACTACAGCTTCAAATAAAGAGCACACTCAGGTATCGTCCAATCAAATTATACTATCCGGTGGCGATATTTAATGTGATAGAAAATCCACAAAGAACTACCAACCTGGAGAACAAGATGGAAAAGAAGGTAAAAATTTATTTTTCAAAGATCGTGATTAAATTAACTAAATTATGAAAGGGGATAATGACCTTGAATACTTTCAAAACATTATATAAAATGTATACCTGCAAATTTCTAGGTCAAGATGATTGTATTTCTATTCAACATGTGGATCATCCACAATGAGAGATGGAATCGATGATGTCCGTGCATATTAGCCAACAAATCACATTGGATAATAATGAACCAGGCGAGAGCTTGGACAATAATGAACCAGGAGAGGGATTGGAGAATAATGCACCAGGAGAGGGCTCAAATGTTGGCCTGGCATTGAAAGGTAAAAGACAAAGAATATTTTCTACTTAAATTGATAAAACAAATTTATTCCTAAATATACAATGAAAAGCAATATTTATGTGCAGCTCCCCATACAAAAATGTTATTGATATTAGAAATGGAAGGTTTTCTATTTCACAAGAAAGTCACAGAAAATGACTCCAAAAGAGAAAAAAAGGGAAATAAAAAAATACTGTTGGAGGGAAAAAAGTATAAAAGGGGGAAGAAAGTACTTTTGGTGATCTTGAATTTAAACACAAAGAAACTTCATATGAGTCACGAACACATGCCATGCAATTTTTGGGATTAGGTCTTTCCAAATTCAATGTTGGGATTTGGTCATCTAAATGTGGGTTCAATCAGGGGAAGTCATTGCTTACAAATTATTTGAGGGCAGGCAGTGCAGAAAAATCATATGGGGGGAAATTTTTATTTTTATCTTTTCGAGAGAGATGTACCAACGATATCGAAGCAAATACGCAAAAAAATTTGGAGAGTGTGTGGAAGGAGTTCCCAGTGCAATATTCACAAAGTAATACATCAATGATTGTTTTGGAGGGTGATGATGTGAAAGCACATCCATGTGAAAATTGTATTTTGAGTAATCCCTTTATTGCATCATCCGCTAGGACATATAGTGAATTGGTACATTGACTATGGCAGGGTTTTAGTAAAATGCTTGAATCAACTGATATCGAAACCTTCAATGCCTTCTCCTGGTTGAGTGAAAGCCATCAAATGTAACCTATCATTGACTATTTTTAGATGTAACATATCATTGCCTATTATAAATCAATCAATGTGTTTTCTATTTTTTTCGGTGGCATTGCTATTTTCGTCTGAATCTAACATATTATTAGTTAAGTGTGATTCTTTTATTAAATCATTTGAATCTGTGAAATTTTGGGTGATTTTTGTATTAATCTTTGGAAATCAACATCTTCATTTACAGTTGCATGTTTGTGATCATTAACTTCATGAATGAAGTGTTGTTGTTGTTGTTATATATATAGTCACGACTCTTGTATGCAGTCCGGATATCACCACAAAAGAAACTATTGGTCTTGAGAGTAGAGGTATTTCTCTTTGGAGTTCGGATGTTATCCAATATTGAATATTCTTCCAACAACCTCATGTTTTCCATAATTTCTATCGTTATTATGCACTGATGTTCAACCCCGATATTATCAGTGTTTCCAGAGAACATTTCGATGTTGCTCTGTGGTTTTCCTCACTCGACAACATGGAAATTAAAAAATTCCTTGGTATATTTGAATGGTTGAAGAGTGAATACTTTGTATTTATTTGGGTTTGAGAGCAATGTAAACTTAATACTATTTATAATTACTCAATGTCTGCATACTATAATGTTGGTGAAGTACCGAACATATACAAAATTTTTTTCAAGGATGTACTTAAACAATATGGAGATATATATAAAAAATGGACATGTTGTTTATAGATGAAGGGAAATATAAATTAGTAGATAATAGTAAGGAAAACTGCTTGAAAATGCCAACTAGTTGGTCATTTGACGGTTCACAAGAGAGAGAAATAACTATGAAAACAATGGTGTGCTCTCTGTTGAATTATCTCGTGCCTCATTAAAAAATGGGGCATTGGTTAAAGACATTCAATTTCAAATGACTGCCATATTATAAAAAAAAAATTCATTTAGTGATTTGTATATTTTTGAAAACTTCTAAATTTAATTGATGTAAAGTTTATTGCACAATTCTCATATTATTTATGGACATCGTAATGTGTTTCAAAAATTGTTGAACGTTAAAGCAACATACTTAGAAACATTGAACCATAATTTTTATTGACTTGGTTGTGTGTGTGTTTTTTTTGTTTGCAGAGAGTACTAGAAGATTTGTTTCTAGTAAACCATTGATTATTTTCAATTTCAAGGGAGTTTTGTTGCATGAATTTCATAAAAAAAAGAAATTTGGATTGCCACGAACACCAGATATCGAATCAACCATAAAGTATTATTTTATACATCCAGGATTAAGGGAATTTTTTGAAAAATTCTTTAGTATACTTGAAGTTGGGGTATGGACATATGCACAACAAAAATCGTTGACGAGTTTTTTCCAACATTATTACAAAGAACGGGATTGCAAAAGGAACAATTTAGAGTAATTTTAACACAAGAAGATTGTTCTTGCATAGCGAGAGAGGTTTACTAGAGTGATGGAAATCCTTATGTATTTTGCAAGACTTTAGATAAAGATGGTACATTTTGATCCATGGTTGGGATGCTACAAATACAGTGATTGTAGATGACTCGAAAGAAAAACATGTTTGTAACGAGGAAAGGAACTATATTATAACAAAAAATTATAATTGCCAAGATGTCAATGAAACATTCTTGTTAGATCGATTATGGCCTTGCGTGCTACACCTGAATGGCGTGAGTGATGTGAGGCCAATTAGTTAAGTAAAAGTTTTGAAACTAAAACTTAAATGTTGAAGACATGTTATAGATATGTTTATGGGTCTTATAATAGACTTATGCTTCCACAATTATGTGGATGATAGATATGTCTTATAATATATATGTGTATGGGTCTTCTAATAGACTTATGGGTCTTATAATATATATGTTTATGCGTCTTATAATATATAAACAATATTTATCCCAACTTTCGACTTCTGACAAGAAGGATCAGTCGCCCCTTTGTTTATTAGATAATTGTGAACACCAATATTCAGTAATTCACCTGTATCCAGAATGGTGAACACAAGAAGGATCGACCTAACCTTCTCGCAGTCTAGAACTATTATGAACATAATACTGGGTAGAAAAAGAGTCGGTCACCCCTTCATTTACGAGGGAATTGTTAAAATATTCAACCTATGAAGGGGGTTTTATGATTGATGTTTTTCATTCTCACCTTTGCATGCTTTTATCTCAATAAAACTTTTAAATAATGCTTGTTTTTATGTATTTTCATAATTTTCGGGAGGCCTTGTTTTTCTTGGAAATACATCATTTCTGCAACCCCGCAATCTGCAATGCAAGAATCCTATTTTTTATGATTTTGAATTTATTTATTCCACATTTCCGCAACCCACAATGCGGATTGCGGAAGTCGGAAAGCGATTGATCAATAAAAATCAGATTTTAGGTTCGCCTTTCTGCATTTCGGCGCAATGCAGATTGTGGAAATCAAACTTAAAAAAATAAAACCCATGGATAAGGCTTTTTCAGATTGGAATGTTTGGGTTTGGAATTACGGGTTTCGTGGATAAGGCTTTTCGGCTAGGTCAATTCTGATTTATTCCTAAAGGGCCACCCTAAGGTGGCCCTTTAGGGTGGCAACATTGGCAACATTGGCAACAAAAAGATTACTTTCAAATATTCGTCATCGTCATCGTCATTGGCAAAGTGGAAAATGTTTGGCATTACGAGTTGCTGTGGATAAGGATTTTGCGGATCGAAATGTTCGGGTTTGGCATTACGGGTTCCGTGGATAAGGGTTTTTCAGCTAGGTCAATTCTGATTTATTCCTAAAGGGCTACCTAGGGTGTAAGTACTTTTTGCATCGCCTTTTCTGAGCCTGCAAGTATATTGTGGATTGCAGATACCTAAATTTCTTAAATACTTTCCCGCAATTCCGCAATCCCGCAACCCGCGGGAAGAACGATATTTTTCCCATAATTTTTCCCGCTCTACATTTTCGACATTAGGTTGTGGATTGCGGAAACGATAAAATTGCCAACATTCAATTTGCATGACCGCAATCCTGAAACCCTCAATGCGGATTGCAAAAGGCTTAAGTCACAAACTTTTGAAAAGTGCATCCGCAATTCTGCAATCCGCCTTTTTCTTCATTTAATCTTGGCCATTGATTCGCTTGAGATCTAGGGTCCTGTTTTAGATTCGCTAATATAATTTTGGGGTTAAATATGCGGAGTAAAATTATCTTTTTACCATTTTCACGCTGCAATTTTACCTTATGTAAACGAATTTCACTGCGTATTTTATCCTGCTACCAGCTTTGCTGTTCTTTTACATCGGTTTACAAGTAAGTCTCTTGTTCTCTATCAATCATCTGCTTAATATTTGGAAATTGAAAATCAATTTTAATTAAAATCTTTTTCCTTTTTTTATCAGAAAAACCCATTTTTCAATCATGTTGAGGAACCCTAGCTCCAAAACTGTCATGGACCAACTGAAAAAAAAAAAAAAAAAGATCCAAATAGTGGAATCTTTTCCAACACCAATGGGAGGGTTTCTGAAACCTATATGCTAGATTGGTCACGGATTTATGCCATATTTGACAATGACGATTTTTCTGAAATCCAGCATGACGAGATGGCTTATCTAAACATCAGTAAATCCCAAATCCACACTATAGCATCCAGACCGTCCATGATGCCCTACACAGATGCAATAAAATAGATTTATGTCATGCCAACCCTTAGAACCGTTCATTCAATGACATAAACCAACCATTGTTAGCTTATTTTTGACGTAAGGTATTTTCCAGGGTTTATGCAACTAGAATTCTGCAACAAGTTGTCACCAAGCAATTCCTAGAGTCTTTTGAAACTCGATCCAGTTTCAATGAAATGATTAAATACTTGATGGAAACCCCTCCTATCTTTGATCCCAAAGATGATAACCTGTAACCTATTTCCTGATTTAGAGAGCCCTTTTCCTTGTTGGAAGCCCTATTGTGTAGATTGTATGGGTTACCCAATTGTACAATTTTCCAAGCAGAATGGGCACCTGTGGCACATCACGTTCTCACCAGTGGTGAATCCTTCAATTGGGAACAAATTTTATTAGTAGTGTTCAAGGAAGCCATTGAGAGTTATAAGAACACTGTTGCCTCCAAAAGGCCATTGTTTTTCCTTTGTACTTATATTATGGATGCGTTCTGTTCAGCCTTCCCCTTTCCTACCATGGGATGGAATTGGACTAGGGAAGCACCTCAATTCCACAGTTATTGTGCAACATTATGGAAGGACAACTTTGCACCCTTAATATATGACATTTGTTACCATTTTATGGGTTCCATTTATTACACAATCTTCAAGGAGGATGCCCCCACCTTTTCTACTCAAGTTAAGGCATTGATTGCCACTATGGGAGATTGGTATGTAGGTTAATATGTTTCATACATCAGAGTTTGGGGAAGAAACACAGTTCATCTATTACCCAGGATTGTGCCTGATAGAATGGTATTGGAAGAGATATCCTTCCAAACTGTCATTGATGGTGTGTTCCCTCATTTTAATAGAGCTAAAAGAAAAGGATGACCCAAGTTTCCTCTTAATATTGGATCCCTAGGTATTCAAAACTCCACTCATGCAACTTTGCTTGGGAATAATATTACAACCTTAAAGCTTGGGGAGGCCCATAAAAGGATGCATGATCCAAAGTCTTTCTTGACCAATCACTTCAAAAAGGAACATATCAAGAGTACTTATGTGCATCAAGTTGAGCTTGACGAATCCATCTATGAAGGTGTAGATTCATTCCAAGATATGTTGAGCAAATTCCCTGCTCAGGAGGAGAAAAGTTTCATTCACCAGTACCAGCAAGAGATCAAGGTAAAAGTGCTGCAAGATAGGAAACGCAAACTGTCGGATGATGAAAGATACCAGAAGGAATTGATGGATAAGGAGGCACAAAAAATGCATCTTAAAACTCCTTGTTGCTCACCTATCAATCAAAAGATAAAGGTAAATCTCCAGTTGAGGATCCTCAACAGCCTCAACCCCTAGTTAATCTCAATGCTCTCATCAAATCAGCTGAAGAAATGAAGAAGAGCCTAGCATTAATGAATTGTGCAATTGATAACAAAACTACTGCTTCCACTCCTTCATCCAAGAAGCAGAAAACTGAAATGTTAGTCACGAAACCTGCATTGCTTCTTATTGATGACAGTGATTTGGAAGATGAGTTGTCATTTACCAACTTGTCATGTCCAGTTACTATTCTTACTATCCTAACAATGGTCACTTTAGTTACCCATACTTCTTCTGATCCACTTGACAATTTATTGGTTGATGATTCTTTTTCTGAAATTCATTTTTCAGAAACCACCACCACTTCTACTATCACTCCTTCTCCACTTCTTACCATTCCTGCTAGTTTTCCATCTATATCATCATCAAAACTTATAGTTCCTCCATCCTTGTCATCTGATGAACTTGTTATTCCCATGGATATTTCCCCCAATCCAGTTGAAATACGATTTTCTTCCACATATTCAGTTCTTGTCACCTCATCTACAATCGCCATTCATTTATCTTCAGTCTCCAATACTACAGTACCATCCACTTCCATACCTCAGATAAGTATGCATATTCCTCCCCCTGCTACTTCCCAACGTGTATCTTTGGTTACAGCGCCAGGAGTGTCTTTATCCCCTATTGAATAAATTTCATATTTTGGTAAAGATGCAGTGGTCTCACTTGGAGAATAGTTTTGGAGTAAGTTAGAGAAGGAAGTTGTGAAAAAAGGTTCCAAGAGAGAAATAGAAGGTACATTGGTCTAGGGTTATGTGCCTAATCATATTATTTGGAAGAGATGTCAAAAAGGAATCCTTAGAAACAACTACTTCCATGGGAGCCTCTGATGGTGCTAACTATGACTTTGTTGCCTCACTCAACAGTGAAATTGAGAAGAAGGAAGAGGAATTACAAGAACTCAGGCATAAACAGGTTCAATTGGATGAACACCATCAATATCAATTGCAGGGATTGAAAGATAATTATGAAAATTGAGTTCATAAATTGCATTCTCAGAATGATGATCTTAAACAACAACTTATAAAGGAATAAGGGAAGAATGCACAATATGCTGAGAAGTTATAAACCATGGAACAACAGTTGGAAGCTTCACAGTCCATTTCTGTGGTTTCTTCCCTTTCAAAATTCTCTAAAGAAGAATTTAAAGAATTCACCTTGAAGATTAATGATGACTTCAGGAACTCTTTGATTGAATTGTTTCAAGGCCTTAATGAAATTAAATATATATTTAACTCCTTTGAGCATTTCTCAGATATCCTTGGTGATCAAAATCAAAGGAGAAATGATGCCACTAGAGCCTTTCAAGATGTAATTGATTGGAAAAATACATCAAAGATAAACCTGAAGCAGTCCCTATTCTGGATAAGATCAAACAAAGAAGGATAAATATTTCTTTGGAATCTTGAGAAAATGCCTGTGGCATGGTTGAAACTACAATTGAAGAAGGCCAGAAAGTATGCAGAAAGATATGGTTTTCCTCTTATAATCTACTAGGATTGTTGGAGTTTCCTGTGATGAATCATATTGAGAACTCTCTTCAACCTAAACTTATGTTTACATAGGTCAAAGAAAAGTATCTGAAATCCAAAGACCACATTGAGCAGATCCAGATAGCAAAGATCAAGGAATTCATTGAATCTTTCGTGGCTTCAGGGATGAATATTAATCTATTCTTACAATAATGTTCAAAGGCTAAGAATAGAGAGATAGAGGATTTCACTTGCAAGGCACAATTAGAGCTTGAGCATGCAAAGTATCAAGATGTTGATGATATTTTGGATGTATTTTCCAAGTGGCAATCTTCCCTTGGAAATTCTCATGAATTGGTGGGGGAAAAACCATCGAAGGAGAAAACTGGAGACACTCTGTACTTGGATAATTGTAAGGTTTTACAATATTTAAATAATTTTAGTTAGTTTCACTTTTCCTTTCTTTTGTTATGTGTATCAAGTTTCCTTGATTGATTTTGTTTTTTCATATGTACATATAATAACTCTATTTTGTATTTTAAAATCATAAAACATATAAATCTGTGTGCTTTATTTATCATTCATATGATTTATATGCACGTTATGCATCAGTAAATTTCTTTACTTGATTCATATTGTTTCACATTCTGCAATTACATAACCGTCATTATCATCATAAGTTAATTTCTTAATTAGCTTATCATTGACAGGATAGTCACATTCTTTTTAATCCTTTGAATAAAATAACACAAGAATCTTTACTCTTGAAAATATGCATCAACTCTGCTCGGCCATCTTTATTCAAAATTGAAGGGCTCAATACAATACGAGTGTCTCTTCACGGGTTCCAACCCTTGCTACATTGCCAAAAATTGTTTTTTATACATTGTAAAACCACTCGAGGTAAAACCCTAACTGCTTCATAACTAAAAATAGAAAAATATAAAATAACTATTACATTCCATTTCGGTCAAAATTTATGCAATTTTCAAAATTTCTCAGAATATAATTTTTGACGTTTTTCTATTGGTTGTAGCTGCTGAAAAAGCTTTTCCCTCGAATAGAAATCTTCAAGTGTGCAAGTTGTACTTCATCTTCCCATATATTTCTACTGTCTTCCATTGTTTTGTAGTAGGTATTTCATAACTTGTCATCTCTTTGACCAAAAATTTCATCTCTATGTGCTCTACAATAGAAATTGGAAGTAGCTTTTCACCTATCATGGTCAGCAAGTTTAGAATTTCAAAATCATCTGAGAGTTTCTACAGTAGAATTTTCCTTGTTAGAACATGAGTCAAATCTTCAAATTTTTCATGGTTCATCCTAATGTTAGATAGTAAATCCTTACAATTGTTCTGGGAAATTAACTCATTATTTTAATCCCAAAAAGAAGGAAGTCCCTTTTGTATTAGCTTTTCAAATCCCTTTTTGAAGGCTTCAACTTGTTTCTTCATTTGTTCTGCTCTAGCCTAAAAATGATCAATGTGAGAATGTTTTCCAAGGACTCTCCTAGCCCAATTTATCATTGTTACCCTGTTTTTGATACCCATTACTTTCAAATCATCTTTTGTTAGAGTATTTAAGAAACTTATGGTATTTTGGGTTGTATCTATTGGTTTCTTATCTAAAATTTCTCTCATTGATGTACAATTTTGTAAGATATCAGATATTATGGCTTCTTTTGTCTTCATAAAATTTAAATACGACCTGAATTTTGTAGCCTCATTGATGATTGAATCCCAAATCAAATGATTTGCACCTTGCTATTTGTCCTGTAACTTGACTTATGAACTTATGATTTTTGTCTACCAATTCTTTATTCTAATTTGTCAACTCTTTTATTTCATTTTATTTTTTCTGATTTTCCTCTTCTAGTCTTTGTTTTTCCTCTTTTAGTTCTCTGATCTCCACCTCTTTCAAGCTAACTTGGGACATAGCTTGAATTATATCATCTGTGCTTACTTCTTTGTTGTGTTGATCTCTTCTTGCTTCTCTTGTGTTATATTTTCCAATTTGGCCTTTAGATATTCAATTTGATTCTTAAGATTCAATCTATTTTTCTCCCAACTTAGCTCTTTTTCCTCAAACTTGAGAAATTTAGCTCTACAGTCATCCAATTCTTGAGATAAAGTTTATTTTTCTTGTTCCAACATAGTTAATTCAGAGGCTTGATCTAATTGAGTTGCTGGAATTTTAAGCTATTTCTTAAGTAATTGGATAGTGGTTTCTTTCCCAGCTAAAAGATTTTTACTTGCCTCCCCTCTATTTGGTTCATCATTTCTCTCCACCAGGTCATCTTTCAATCTTTTTATTTGTTGTTGATAAGCTTTGTTCTCTTTTTTCTCTTGCTTCAACTAGATTTCCATCATGTTCACGATATTCTATAGTTTTGCCACTTTTAAAGTAGCTTTCATCAAATCAGTATAAATCACCTCTCCAGTCTGTCTATGTAGGTTAATTTTATTAGAAAATGGTATCTTCTGCAAATTTAATTTCATTTCTGTGACCTTATCATCAGACGATACGGCCAAATTCAAAGTATTTTTTGTTGGATATTTGCTAGTCATCAAAGTAATTTCTGAATCAACATCATTCCTAACTTTTGGAAACAACTTATGCATTGCTTCTACTGCTATTTCTGTTTCTTGCCCATATTTTACATATATTCCAGCTATTGATTGAAATTTTCTAGAATCACCTGTAGCTCTTGCCTCATCAAATTTGTATTCATGTAATTGAATTTATGGCCCTTGGTATTCTTCTTTCGTTTTTCCCTTTTCTTTTTCAAATACAACTACTTCATCTTGCTATCTTGATTTTCATCTTTTGTCTTCTCTTTCTTCCTCCATCTGCATATCACTAATTTCGTAAAAACTTCTTTTACTTGTTGCTTCAATCTTTCCTAGGGTAGGTACCAGCTCAAATGAAACTTTATCCAAGGTAGAAGGATTAGAGTGAGAACTTCCAGAAACTTCTGTGTTTGATTCATATTGTAGTAAATTTTCCATCTTCGACAATCCTTCAACCTCCTGATGATCAAAGGCTTTACTTTTGTTCTATTTCCTTCTTTGAGAAATAACATGACAAGGATCATAATTTATAGCAATGGATTTCCTAAAACTCAGTGCTTCTAAATGTTTTTCTACAAAAGGGAGAGCATTCTTGTCCTTGATGATAAAAGGACCAATTTTTAAAGGGAACTTTATATCTGAAGCTTTCTTGAAAGCTAGAAAATGGTCATTTTCTACTCCCAATTTCTGTCTGATAAAATCCAAAGAAAAAACTCTCACAGTCAAAAAGGCCAGTAGAATATAGGGTTCCTTAACAAATCCATAAAGTCTGATTACTATATGTTGCTTCAGTAAAAACCAGTCTCCAATTTATTTTTTCGGGCTTAATTGCATCAGGGTCTTCATCTCTAATAATACTCTAGGAAAATTTTCTCCAAACATCAATCTGTATACTTCTGATAAAATAAAATTCATAAAATTAAACATATTGTCTTCCATTGTTTCTGAAAACACAACCTTTGGGAAATGTAAATCTTTTTCACTGAAAAACAAGAACATTTTCATTAAGTGTGTCTGGAAGCTTAAATGTATGGAACTGTGCAAATTCACTAATTGAGAGTGGATGTTCCTAGCCAAGAATTCATCAAATTTAAGGCAACGAACTTGACTGTAATCCATTTCTAGTTTACCAACACTTAATCTAAAAAGCAAAATTAACTGGACCTCCGTGACCATGAAATCATCATCAAACCCTAAAAAATGTGAAATGAGTGACAAAACTAACTATGAATTTTCATCAAAGAAATTAATGTCAAGTGGATAGGGGCTGTTATCAATGGCAAGGTCAGGTTTCAAACAACTAGTCATGAAGGTTTGTTTGGTCTCTGGGAATGACTCTTTGTACTGGCTAACTAGGGCTTCTTCGGCAAAATATTCTTGTTCATGGGAAGGAAAAAAGGGGTACTTCTAGAGCTTTCCTAACGGTAGACACATTTATAGGGCAAATAATTTTCGTTCTTGATGAATTCATAATGACTCTTTCACTCTGAGAATAATTTATTGCACACCATGAAACAAATTCCGGAAACACTAAAGCTTGTTCTAGACATAAATGGATAAAACCAGACTTATAAACATTGTGCACATCCAAATTATGTTTATATAAACCCTCCAACTTGCTTTTGATTTCTAAAACTGAGAATTTAACCATTATGGGGTCACGAATGTCATTATCTCTGTCCTGTAGGGTTTCTTCTATCCTCGTAGTTTCAACATTTTGAGGGACCGTTTCACTACTTCCTTCTATTATGTAAACAGTTCTAGTTATGTTCACGAGTTTTGGAGGACCTACCAGGCACTACTTCCTTCCATTATGTAAACAATTGAACATGTCCATGATCTATCACTTTCCTAAAGCACAAGCATGTTCCAATCATCCATTGTTGAATAGACAAATGTCAACTTTTCATGTGCCCTTGTCTTTTATACACCCCAGAAGGTGGTTTCGCAGTGTGGGAGGGTAGTTTTCCTTACCTCTTTCTCTGATTGCAAAATGATGTGGAAGAAACACGCGTACAACGGTATGGTATTTCGCAACCGCTATGACTTCCATTTCATCATGCATGTTGGCGACATGAAAATATTATGGGTTGTTGATCTAACCGCCCCTTTATCGAATAGCCATTGATCTTGGTGTGCCTTTAACACCACCTGACTTGAATTTTCGGCGCACTGTATCTTCATTATCTTCCTCGCTTCTTCCCCGGCGAAACCTTTCCCCTCTCGTTGATCTATCCATTTCCCCGCCAACAATTGTTGATTATTTCTATCCTTTAGCATCACCCTTTAATTTTTAGGGGGATTTCGCTTCCATTATTCATATCTCTTCTTTTCCGGCGAAAGTCATCTTCCACCGTCGATCTTCTCCAATGCAATCCTGACCATTTATCATTTCGCATGACTTCTAATGCACTTCACTTAGTTCTTTATCCAATGGTCATATGAACCATTTTTTCAGGACTTGGGGCTATTCTCACCATTTTTACACTATATCAAGACTTTTTATTATCAATCTTTTTCCCATTCAAAATTGAAAAATAGTGTGTTAACAGGTTTCACAAAACTCATTGAATTTGTTTGAGGTAAACACTCCTCCATTATCTGACCTTAAACATTTGATTTTCAGATTTGTATCATTTTCAACCATTGCTCTAAAAATTCTAAACTTCTCAAAAGCTTTTGATTTCTCTTTGAGGAATGTTACCCAATTTATAACATATAAACATATAAACAATATTAATCCCGAATTTTGACTTCCGACAAGAAGGATTGGCCGCCCCTTCATTTAGTAGATACTTGTGAACACCAATATCCATCAATTCAACTGTATCTAGAATGGTGAACATAAGAAGGATCGACCGACCCTTCTTGCATTCTAGAACTATTATGAAAATAATACTAGGCAGAAGAAGGGTCGGCCACTCCTTCATTTATGAGGGAATTGTGCAAATATTCAACCTACGAAGGCTAGGCCATCAATTCATGTATATCTGGAATGGTGAAGACTGGAAGAATACTAAGCACAAGAAGGTTCGGCCGACCCTTCATTTGGTAGATAATTGTGAACACCGACATCCATCAATTCACCTATATCTAGAATGGTGAACACAAGAAGGATCAAACGACCCTTCTTGTAGTCTAGAACTAGTATGAAAATAATACTAGGTAGAAGAAGCATCGGCCACCCCTTATTTATGAGGGAATTGTGAAAATATTCAACCTATGAAGGCTAGGCCGTCAATTCATGTATATCCAGAATGGTGAAGACTAGAAAAATACTAAGCACAAGAAGGGTCGTCCGACCCTTGATTTAACGGATAAATGTAAAAATATTTAATCTACGAAGGATGGGATGATAATTCCCAACTACCGAATTCCACAGTAAATGGTAGGGATCGGGACATTGGATAATTTATAACATATAAAAAATATTTATGTTGACTTCCGACTTCCGACAAGAATGATCGGTCGCCCCTTCGTTTAGTAGATAATTGTGAACACCAATATCCAACAATTCACCTGTGTCCATAATAGTGAACACAAGAAGGATCAACCCACCCTTCTTGAATTCTAGAACCAAGGTATTTTTTAAGGATTATAAAAGTATATTTAAGTATAGTATTCTAGGCAATTATTTTTTATTGAAAAAAACATATATATAGCTTGTTAGGTGAATGTTAAATATGAAACATACAATTTACTACTGAACCTTGTAAACTTTGGCAAATATTATGATAAAAAAACATATTTTATGTAAATATAGGCGATATTAGAGTCTAAAAATGACCAAATAACGAATTTATTCTTTGAAAAAATACCCAAAAAATAGCCAAGTGGCGAAATTTCGCCCCTAAAAATTTCCCTGTCTAGAACTATTATGAAAATAATATTGGGAAAAAGAAGGGTCGCCCGCCCCTTCATTCATTTATCTCGGGCCTCATTCAAAAATGGGGCATTGGTTAACGACATTCAACTTCAAATGACCATCATTATACAAACAACAATTCATTTAGTGATTTGTATATTTTTTACAACTACATTTAATTGATGTAAATTTTATTGGACAATTCTGATATTATTTATGGACATAGTATCATCTATCTAGTGATGTGTTTCAAACATTGTTTCAAAAACTACAGAACATGAAAGCAATATACTTATACACATTGAAACATAATATTTTCTTGATTATGTTGTGTGTATGTTTTTTTTGTTTGAAGATACTAGAAGATTTGTTACCAGTAAACCATTGATTATGTTCGATTTCAATGGAGTTTTGTTATAGGAAGTTCATAAAAAAAAAAAAATTGGATTGCCACGAACACCGGATATCAAATCATCCACAAAGTATTATTTTATACATCCAGGATTAAGGGATTTTTTGAAAAATGCTTTAGTATATTTGAAGTTGGGGTACACAACAAAAAAACGTTGAAAAGTTTTTTCCAACATTATTACAAAGAATAGGATTGCAGAGGGAACAATTTAGAGTAATTTTAACACAAGAATATTATTCTTGCATAGCCAAAGAGGGTTATCACGGTGATGGAAATCATTATGTATTTCTCAAGCATTTAACAAAAGTTCGGGACATTTTGATCCATTGTTGGGATGCTACAAGTACAGTGATTGTAAACGACTGGAAAGAAAAAATATGTTTGTAACGAGGAAGGGAACTGTATTATAAAAAAACTTATACTTGCCAAGATGTCAATGACACATTCTTGTTAGATCGATTATGGCCTTGCTTGTTGCACCTGAATGGTATGAGTGATGTGAGGCCAATTGTGAATAAAATGAAAGTGAACTTATTTTGTTAAATAATACACTTGAATGTTTGTTTGTACTAGTATGTTCAATTTCACTGTGATTATAGTGTGATTATAATTCTTGTAAAGTGTCGAGTTTGGTTTTTGAAAATGCAAAAACAAAGTTTGAAAGTGCTAAAATCTGTTTTATTGCACTTGAATGGCATGAGTGATATGAGGACAAATTGTGAATAAAGTGAAAATGAACTTATTTTGTTAAATAATACACTTGACTGTTTGTTTGTACTAGTATGTTCAATTTCACTGTGATTATAATTCTTGTAAACTATCGAGTTTGGTTTTCGAAAATGAGAAAATCTGTTTTAAAATTTTAAAATTAAGTATTGGAAGTGTCAAAAGTAGCCTTCTAAAAGGGAAAAATCGGGTTCTAAAAGTGCCATCATCATATTTATCATATCGGAAAAGCGCAAAAACCAATTTCAAAAGTGGCGATATCAAAAGAAAAAGTATGCTTTTGGAAACTAGATTTGGCACTTTTGGAAACGGATTTGTCACTCTCAAAACCTGTTTGGGCACTTTTGGAACCGGATTTGGCACTTTTGGAACCGGTTTTGTCACTTTTGGAACCGGTTTTGGCACTTTTGGAACCGGATTTGGCACTTTTGGAACTGGATTTGGCACTTTGGGAACCGGTTTTGTCACTTTTAGAACCTGGATTTTGCACTTTTGGAACCGGTTTGGCACTTTCGAAACTGGATTTGGCACTTTTGAAACCTGGATTTGGAACTTTTGGAACCAGATTTTGATTGATTTTGGGGTTTAGAAAGGATGTTTTCGACCCATGTTCAAAGTGAATTGGACTAGCATATGTCCAAGTTTTATGAAATAGGCGTTACTACGGCCTAATTGGACTCGCAAACGTACATGTAAATTGTATACCCTATGGACTGTCATTTATTTTGCAAAGTTGTTTTCAACAAATTTTTATCTTATCCATATAAATGCTAGGAAAGTAGAGTTATGTTTGTTTACTAGCATATTTCCTAGACTATGGGGGATATAGTTTAAGGATTACGAGTAGTAATCGAATGACGTAAAGTATTTAACTAAAATGAACAAGCTTGATTAAATGCATAACACTATATTGAATATGTATGATTATCCAACACCATGCATGGGAAAATAAATACAGTAATGGCTAAAGAAATCCTATGCTTTGCAAGTTGGGATGGTTATGAATAGACCTTATGGTGATGATAAATTAAATATACGAGTATTGATTTTAAAAAGGAAGAAGTAAATATAGTGTTCCTATAAATAATTGTAGACAAAAGTGGTTAGTCGATAAGACCCTAGTCTTATCATATTTATAGAAACACCACATAAAATGTTTGAAAAATGGCGAATAGAATAGCCACTATAAATTGGCATGAATGAAAGTATAAGTTACTATACCCCATGATAAAATAGATTTTATGAAAGGGAACAATAACTGTTTGTATACTAACATTACAGGATTATTTCCAGGATGTATGACTGATGGAAACAATAATCAAAATGTAATGTTGATCATAATCCATCTTGTATGGATATTAGAGTTAAAGTATTGTTGATGTCCAATTTTTCCTTCATTTTGAATCATTGAACATGCTATGCTGGTACTATTTTTACCATTTTTGGTATATCAAGTCATATTTCTCACCATTCAGACCTCCATTAGGACTCAGGTATAGGCATATTTAAATACCTTATGAATTTCAATTGATTATCATATTTTTATGGCTAATTAATGTTAACTTAACACTTCTAGACCTGTTGGGCACATAGTTTTCATTTTCCAGGCTGTGGTTTTCACACAGACGACCATCTGGGTGCTCACTCGCATTCGTACATTCATTTGCATTCACACATCCATTCAGCTCTTTGTTCGCACCCCATAAATCATTTTCTAGCATATTTTGGAGCATTGAAGACACAATTGAAGGCATGGGTTTTGCTTCCCACCAAGCACTTATGGATCGTGAGTTGTTTCCTGAGAAGATTCACGTCCAAGCCTCCAGTGCATCCACTGTCCACATCCAAGGAACCACCATGCACAAATTGCGGGGAAAACAACCTGTGTGGTTAATGAGTCATTTCTCCAACATTAAAGGCCTCTATTTTTAGAGTAGTCGACCACTGAAAAGGTTGACCTGCTCTCCATTGTAAATATTATATAAAGATGCCCAGGGCTGTGAAGAAGAGAGTGAAAAACGTTGTATAAACTTTGCTTCCGATTTTTAATAGAAATTTTGTTCAGCTGTTGATGTTATTTCGTCTTTTGCTTAATGGTTGGCAACTGATTTAAGTTAGGAACAGACCCTATTACTTGAGAAGGGACCCTCAAAAAATAGAGGTTCCATTTGTGCATATCCAGTGATTTCTCTTCGTTTTTCCAGATAAGTAATTTTGTTTCTAATGTGTATGTATTTCGTTTTTCTATAGATGATGTTCAACTGTTCATAAAATGCAATTTTCTTTTTATTACATGTAATTTGTATTTTCAGAATTCATACGGCCGGTCATTCACACCTTCTTTCAGACCGTTTTTCAGCATTTCATTTGCACTTAGAGAGAATTTTTAGTATTTTGTTTATGCATATGTAGTTAGTTAGGGTGTAGGTTAATTTTCCAGTATTTTATTGTGTTCTGTAGCTTGTTGGGATTCGTATCCATCTTCAACATTTCATATTTAGTTTCATATTCATACATAGATCAATTATTTCAGCTTTAATTATGATGAAATCCACTTATGCTTAGACACCATTTTACTTTGTAAATAGGAAATAGTTCTGGTTTAAATAGAAGTAGTGTAGTTCTCTTTTTTATTATGATTTAGGTAGCTTATAATCAACTTTCATTTTTTCTCATGCCTAGAACCTAGAAGAGCCTAAGCTTGCTTAATATGTTATCATAGACTTTATCAAATATCAGTTTATCTCATTTCTAAAATAAGTTTAGCATTTCATCTTCAATTCCCATTTGAAATTATAATCAGTCTTTCATTTTCATTTACAAAGAATTTCATTGTTTTAGACTTTTTTAGTTCCACTTCTTCAGTTATTTCATTTCAGTAGGTGTAATAGACTAGAAATCAATTTCAAGTTCAAACTCAATAGTTTCATTTGGATTTCAAAGATGCATTTGTTTTTAGTTGTTTAGGGTTTGATTCTAAAAGCTCACATAAGTCAGTTAAGTATAGGTTTACTTTTTCAATTATAGACCAGTTGCATCATATTTTCATGATTGAGTAAGATGCCTTAGTTTATGGTTTGATTTGCAGTAGAGATAGCATAATAGCACTTTTGTTTTCTCTTGTAGGTTTGCTTACAAGTCAAATATTGTTGCATTCATTTGAGTTTTGTACTTAGGTTTGTTTACAAATTCCAAAGTTTAGATTGAAGTCTTTTAGTGTTTGATATCTCATAAAATAGTTTGAAATATTTGATAGGCATTGCATAAGTTGATAGGCATTTGCATGAGTTTGATAGATAAGCATTACATGTCTCAATTTCAAAATAGTCATTAGAGTTAGAATTTGTGTTTTGATTAGTAGTATTTCATTCCGAGTATTGTAACTAGATTTTTTAGATTTCATTTGCTTATGGATGAGCAATAGGTTACAATGTTCAAGTTCTCTTGTAATTGGTCTATTTTCAGTTTCCATATTTTTGTAGAAGTCAAGTTAGATTTGTTTCCATTTTGTATCCCCACAACATTTGTAAGTCACTTTGATACAATTCTTCAAGAAGATTGGAATTAGATAGGTTTTGAATTAATAGTTGTCAATGCATGTTTTGTCCCTAGGATAAGATTTCATTTTGTCTTCTTAGATTTGTACTTAATTTTCAATTAAATCTCTTAGGTTAATTTGATCATCATCTTTCTCAAGTATTATAGTTTCTTGTCTTTACATAGTTAGGTTGCAAATTGAATTGTTTTATAGTTAGGTTTCTGAATTTGTTTCTCAGTTAGAATTCTGATATTTCATAATAGAATAGTCGTTTTCATTCCTAGAATAGAGTTTGAATGATTGTCTAGTAGTTTCTACTTCCATAGAATAGTTTGTTTTCAGTCAAATATTATTTCCTAGATTAGTACTTTCCTTGTATCTTGCAATGCCAATTCTTGTTCATAGGTTTGAATTGATAGTTAGATTAGCATCTCAATCCCTGTAGTCTGTCCAAGTTGTTAAGTTGGGTCTAATGTGTCTAACAATTTATACTTTTTAAGGTTGACTCGGTTTTTAATTTTGAAAGATCTTTAAATCTTTTCATTATTAAACATTTCTAAGGTCTTCCTAGCCATTATCTTAGTTTCCCTTCTACCTCATAATATATTTTGTGACAACTCGAAGTGTACAAACCCTAGTTCATAATTAATATTTGGAGAATTTAATAGACATAAATAACACCAAACATTTTAGCGACGTTGCTGAGGAGTTGTAGATAGGTAGAATTATCCTATAAAACTTAGTGATATGTAGAATTTTCCTTCTGAAATTAGGTGATGGGATGGTGGTGGGTGAGCGGTAAGGTGAGTGGTAACAACCTGCCCATATGTTATAACAGGCATCCCCAAAACCCAGCAGTAGTAGTAATGCAATTAGGTTTTGCTTTAGTTTTAGTTTTTCTTTCATGAATACATCTAAAGATTCAAAAGGTAGATATATTAAAACTAGCCTCCAAAACACCACTAAAATTCCTACTAACCTTTATGGGGGGCATGCCACCCCAACTATTAACTCAACGGAAAGGTATCAGAAAACACACAAAGGGGATAGTCCTACTTGGAAAGCTAAAGAAATCCTTTCTGGAGACCATCTAGGGGGAACCATAGAGACATCAGAGAAGTCAGTCCATAAAGAAACACTATTAGGAGAACCGCAGGACCACATTGAGACTGAACTTAGGCAAGAAGAAGCTCAAAAAGATAAACCATCAGAACCTCTTAATCCTCCATTAGTTCCAAAACCCAAAGACACAACTTTCTCACTAGTAGGGGGTCTGAATTTAGTAGACTTTGTTGATCTGGCACAAGTAGACACTCTTTTTGAAAACTATGCAAATATAGTTGTTTCACAGATTGAGACAACAACTATAGGACCTACAAAACTAGACTCTCACATAGCTGAAAATTCCTCTCCTAAAAGGATGAATACTTTCCCTGAAAAGGAGTGTTGGGACATCCCATATTCACCAAGAAAGGAACCACCTAGGTTTTCTCTCTTTGGAAATCAAGTCTACATGGAGAATGAAGGCAATGATGAGGTGAGACACAACTAAGAAGAGGGAGAAATTCGAACTGAAGGTACTTTTGGATTTCCTATTTCAGATACTGCACAAGATTTGACCATGAAAAACATCCCTCCCTCCTCACTACCTACCTTTTATGGGAAGAGTAGTGAGGATCCAGACACATTTCTATTTGAATTCGACATTTTGTGTTGAAGCTATAATTACCTACAAGATGGCCAAAAGTTAAAACTTTTCCCTGCCACATTGAAAGATTATTCTATTAGATGGTTTATAGGGTTAGAAGAATTTAATATTAGAACTTGGGAAGATATGAAAACTGCATTTCTACGGAAATATCAATATTACTGTAAACCTAAGGACTTTCAGAATGACATTTTAAAGATACAACAACTTGAAGACGAGAGCCTAGAATGTTATCTCGAAGGATTCAACTATGTATTACATAAATAAAAATATAGTGACCTTCGAGAAGATGCGATAAGGACTCTCTTCCTTAAGGGAATTTCAGAAGACTTTTTATAAAATATGAACCTCATGGCAGTTGGAGATATCTCTTATAAGAATTTCACACAAATCTGTGAGATGTGTAGGAATTACTCCAGAAGTAGAGGAAAAAGTGGGAGGCACTTTCAAGAATCTTATAATAAAAACCTAAAAGGGAACACCTCTATTTTTGGGGGGAGTCACAAGGATAGAATTGGGAAACCTATTAGAAAACTTCAAAACATATATTCTAGGAGCAATGGGTTCTCAATTAGATGCATTACAAGCTAAGAAGATACAAGAGGAAGAGCATGCAGCAATGAGCATTTTCTGTCCTAGGTGCAGGACTAAACATCCCCAACGGAAATTCCCATTGAACAATGTTTCAGTATGTCACCTTTGCACAAAAGACCATTCACTTGAAAACTATCCATCATTGCCTGGGTTACGAGGCATATATAAGAGAGAGATTTTTGGTGAAACATATAAGATTCCTTCGAAACCTATATACAAACCATCATATCAAGATCCATCATTACAGTTTCCACCCTATTATCACCCTTGCCAACCACCTCAACAATGGAACACCTTGAATTGGAAAAATTGGCCACCTCAGTATCCTCCTCAGAATGCTCAACATTAGCAATGGTTACATGGATGGAGAGGAGAAGCATATGCTCAATCACCACCTCCTCCTATTCCTAACTATCCTTACCCACCTAATATCCAACAAATCTTGCCTAGATATATGCCTCCTTCACTACCCCATATCACACATCAACCCCACCATTTCTAGAATATGAATCCACCAAGACCCACACTACTACCTACACAACCAATACCAAATCCTAACAATAAACCAACTCAATCTCTTAACAGCATTGGGTTGCAACCTCTTCCATCTTATGTCATTTCGACTGCACCAGTGCATGAAATTAAATTGTGGTCTAGAAGAGTTATGCAAGATCAACCCAAATGATCAGTTGTCATTCATGAAGAGAATTAAGAAGAAGACATACCTAGTGAAATATTGAATGATGCCATTCTAAAAAATGTGGTTATTCCAAAAGTTCCAACACATAACCATTGTCAGAAAGAAGTAACTACAGGAGAAACGACACCCCCATATCCAGAGCATCTAGCAATAGAGAAACCTACAATTCATCCAGAGTATGATATTATTAACAAATTGAAAAATATTTGTATCAAGATCCCTTTATTACAACCCATTAAAGACATACCAATTTATAGTAAAGTAATAAAGGAACTCTGTATTAAAAGACCAGGTAAGAAATAGAAAGACCCTCCGACAATTCATGTCATAGGTGAAATGTCTGAGTACATAGCTAATCAACCTAGAATTCTCAAATATACAAATCCAGGAAACCCTGTGGTAACTATTATTATCAATAACACTACTATAGGAAACACACTTATCGATCTAAGGAATGTTATTAACCTAATGACCACCATGGTTTTAGAAACCTTACAGTTAGGACAGTTTCTCCTTCCCACCCCAACAATGTTGGAATTAGCAGACTGCACTATGGTATAGCTTGTTGGAGTCCTAGATGATATTATTGTATCGGTGGCTTCATGGGAATTACCCATGGAATTTATGGTCATCCAATAAAAATATCCTTCTAAAGGATATTATTTTGGGAAGACCATGGCTAGCCACTGCTAATGCATTTATAGGATGTAGGGATGGAGAGATGATCATCTCTAATGGGTTATCTACACGAAAACTTGCCTTATACCCACCAGCACAACTAGTAACCAAAAAATTATTTTGGTTAGACTGTCCGTTTGGGGATGAAAATTTGGAAGAACTTTCACTTGTTAGTGACTACTCCTGGGCACTTCAAGAACAAACTACCGAAAATGTGTGGAATCAATTTGTCTCTTCCACAACATGTATAGACTTTCCCAAGTTTTTTTCCCAACTTGATCAAATTTTTGGAGATGAGTTTCAAGAGAACATGAGCCTCTACACATTTACAAATACGCCTTGTGTCTTTGCAATCGAAGAGAATATAGGATCCTATACCATAAATTGTGAGTTCAGTCCTGAAAAGTTTCTACATATAAACGCAGGCTTAGATGAGAATCAACAAGTGCAGTTACTAAAAATTCTTAAGAGTCAAACTGGAGCATTCACATGGGAATACACCGATATGAAGGGTATACACCAGATACTTGTATTCACCATATTTACAAAGATGCAAACATACCACCTGTAAGGTAGCCTTAGAGAAGGATTAATCCAACCCGAAAGGATATAGTAAAAAAAGAATTACAAAAACTCCTCAATGATGGTTTCATCTACCCAATTTCTAACAGCAGCTGGGTGTCTCCTCTGGTAGTAGTTCCAAATAAATTTACGGGGAAATGGCCTATCTATTTTGACTTTCGAGAGTTAAATAAGGCCACTCTTAAGGATTATTTCCCTTTACCATTCATTGACCAGGTGTTAGATACCTTATCAGGGAAACAATACTTTTCCTTCCTCAATGGGTATAGTGGATACAACCAATTCTTGATAGCACCTGAGGACCAAGACAAGACCACCTTTACTTGTTCCTAGGGAAAATATGCCTATAGATTTTTTCCATTTGGCCTATGTAATGCACCTGCCACTTTCCAGTGTGTAGTCTTAGGGATTTTTCTTGACCTTATACATGACTGTGTAGAAGTATACATGGATGATTTCACAGTATACAGTAATACCTTTCAAGAATCCCTTGATAACCTTGAAACAGTTCTTATCTGATGCCAAGAAACAAACTTAGCCCTTATTCATGAGAAATGCAAAATATTACTAACCGAGGGTATAGTTTTGGGACATCATGTCTCTTTTCAAGGAGTCAAGGTAGATCCTTCCAAGATAGAAGTAAGTGTAAATCTCCCTTCTCCAAAAACTCAGAAGGAGGTGAGGAGATTTCTTGGCCATGCAGGCTACTACAGACGTTTTATTGAAAACTTTACCAAAATAGTTGCACCTATGTTCAAATTGCTCATGAAACATACAGATTTTCAGTGGAATGAACCTTGTCAGCATGCTTTTGAAAATTTAAAAGCAAAGCCATCAGTGGCACCAATAATTAGGGGCCCCAATTGGTCCCTTCCTTTTCATATATCCACTGATGATTCTGACAAGGCCATAGGAGGGGTCTTAGTTCAAAAGGAATGCCAAGCATCATATGTCATTTACTTTGCTAGTAAGAATTTGACTCATGCATAATAAAAATACACTATTATTGAAAAAGAGTTTTTGGCAGTAGTCTATGCTATCAATAAATTTCGTCACTACATCACAGGCTATAAAATTTTTGTACACACAGACCACCCTGTCATTAGGTTTCTAATGAACAAACCAATCACCAATGGTAGGGTGACTCGGTGGCTTCTTTTACTACAAGAATTTAACATGATTGTTGTCGATCGTCCTGGTCAAGAAAATGTGGAAGCAGATTTTCTCTCTCGTATTCAACTTGATGATTGTTCTATTCCCGTCGATGTGTCTATTAAAACCCCTTGGTTTGCAGACATAGCCAATTATTTAGCAATTGGAAAGTTACGAAACCATCTCTTCCCACCTGAGAAACATCGAATCATAGTCCATAGTTCTAATTACTCTTGGGTTGACAATGAACTTTTTCGTACTGGCCCTGATATTATTATTGGACGATGTGTACGAAAGGATGAGATGGAAGAGATACTCCATGCATGTCATGGTGGACCATGTGGTGGGCACTTTTCCAACAAAAGAACAACATATAAAGTGTTGCACTCCAGATATTACTGGCCAAGAATCTTCAAAGATAATGCCAAGTATGTCAAAGGATGTGACAGTTTTGAAAGAATAGGTAGACCTATGCCATCCGATGAGATGTCCTTACAGCCTCAGGTTATGATTGAGCCTTTTGAAAAATGGGCTCTGGATTTTGTAGGGACAATTTCCCTTATGTATCACAAAAATAAGTATATCCTAGTGTTGGTTGTGGAGCCTGATCTCCATATTCAGAGATATTATCATTCAGCCATGTTTGTACCCCAAGTTTGGTTATGATCCCAGCACGATCCCCAGGGGGTCTGGGGTCCAGCAGGCTCGATAAAAAGGGTTTGGGGGAAATGCCCCTGAGAAACTGGGGGTTTGGGAGCGAATCCCCCAAGAAACAGTTTTGCCGTTGTTTTTCACCAACAGTTTTTGGGCCCATGGTTTTGGGTAACCCATGGTGTTTTCCCATTGTATCTTCCTTATAAAATAAAGACATTGTAATGCATCTAGGGTTCATGTATTAGGTATTATGCATTGTAAAGATCTCTGAGATCAAGAAGAGAGACTATGAGACAGTGAAGAAGAAGTGCAGCAGCTGTGCTGCAGGCTGTATCCCTTCACTTTGCTAGACGGTATAATAATAAGGACTAGAAACTTCAGTGTGGATGTAGCCCATCTTGGGTGAACCACGATATTTCTGTGTCTCTCTTGTAATGTGTATGTGTGATTATATTTTCATTTCTCTTTATTGTTATTTCTCTGCGATCTTGTTTTTCTAACACCTAGTTTGTACAGACTACGTCACTAAATGGGTGGAAGCTAAAGATTTATTCCGAGCCACAGAAAAATTTGTGGTGGAATTTATATATGAAGAGATATTTACCCGATTTGGTGTACCTAGGGAAATTGTCACTAATCAAGGATCTCATTTTACCTCCAAGTTAATGAAGGAACTTACCAAAATATATGGCATCAGACATTGTAAATCTTCACCATATCAACTGCAAGCCAATGGTCAGGTAGAATCTACAAATAAGGTATTAGAGGCAATCCTGACCATGATTATCCAGCTACACGACAAAGACTGGGAAGATAGGCTTCCAGAGGCATTATGGGCTTCTTGAATAACATGGAGCAATTCTAATGGACACACACCCTATGAACTTGTTTATGGTAAACAAGTTATTTTACCCATTGATTTTAAAGTAAGAACCTTTCGTATGGCTGCACAATTAGGTATGGATCTAGAAGAAGCACAAAAACAACGAATTTTACAAATCAATGAATTAGACGAAATAACACAAGATGCAATTCAATGAACAATTCTAGTACAGTACCAACGTAAGAAGTGTCATGAAAATAATATCAAACATAAACAATTCGAGACTGGAGACTGGGCACTACTATTTGATTCAAGGTATAAAAATTTTAAAGTTAAGCTGACTAGCCATTGGATGGGTCCATATGAAATAGTTACAGCTTTTGACAATGGATCTGTTGAGATCAAAACAATTGATGATTCACAAATTTCTTTTGTTGTAAATGGACATAGATTGAGACTCCATCATCAACCAATCTCTAAACAAGATTTTGTGCAGAATGTCTCACAGCAGAAGGAGATGGAGCTGGTTGAAGGGGAAGTCTCTCCTTCACCTAGTTCTTGATTTATTTTTGGATTATCTTCATTTGTATATATGTAAATATATTTATGTTTCTTTAAATAAATAAGAGTTATTTCTGACAGTTGGATTGTATTTACACAGGAAATTCATTCTTATGGTCAGCTCATAAGACTTCGTCAATTAAAAAGAGGAAGACTCTTCTCCTTTCCCTAGTTTTTGATAATTTTTCATATGATTTTTCTTTGTACATATGTTTTGCTTTGAATAAATTTGAATCATCAATTGAAAAGTAGTTTGTAGTATGATTACAGGAACCTTTCATCAATTGACAAGTGGTTAGTAAAGATCATTATACAAAAAAGGGGAAGTGCTCTAAAAGTTCATAACACATCTCAATCCCTTCCCTCCTGATTATTTTAAGAATTGAAAATTTATATTTAAAAGATAAAATTTTCAGAATAGTTGTCTTCAAACCCATATATCATCCCATCTTGTAGAATAGTTTTCAGAGCTTCTCCCCCATCCACTCACTTTTAGGCAATTCATTGTCGAATATCTATAGAGGGTGGAAACACTATGACACGAGCCTCTGATGCAAAAAGGGTTCAAGAGGATAACCCATCAGAGTAATGAACAGGCTTGCTGGAAGCGGGTCCCAGCCTATGGTTTGACTAGGTAAACTCGACGGGGTACTGAATAGGCCCGACTGATAGAGGGGAATCTGCCTGGGGAGGACATCTTATTATTAAAATTTGTGTAAAGAAAAATCTTTAATGGTTCTGCTATATGTTGTTGAAAGTCTAATCAAAGAGAAGTATGTATGGTTGAGTTTAAGGAAATGAACTTCATCAATTGTCCAAGAGAGAATAGCCTCAAGTTTATCTTAAGACCGTTTACCTAACCTTCATAGGAATAAAGATTTCTTATCTTTCCAGGTGGGGCCATATACTTAAGATTTACAGGGACTTGAATGTGAAATTCAATAGGATTGCTCTATTTACTGTGATTCTTGAACTCTAGGGAAGTTTGACTGAGTTTCTATGAGCAGCTTTGACAAGAAAATCTGATTAAGTTTGATATTTTCTTATTTTCTATACAAGGACCACTATAATTTTATCTGAAAGTATTTGACAAAGAGAGGCATATTTCTTTTTGTATTCTGAAGTATAAAGGATAATTGGTTTCCATTAGCATTTTTATACTATCTATATTGTCATCAATTGTATGGTCTTCATGTATGGGTCATTCATGAATTGCTTATTGATGAAAATACATGTATCGATCATTTTTATAGTTAGTTAATATTTCTTTTTCGTACAATAACAACAGCTTTTTAGAGTTATTTGTTAACTGTTAATTGGAAGTATTTGAATACCAATCAGTTTTTATTTGATGGCTGGAGGACACGCTGTATTTTTGGTTTGGAGGAGGATTCAAAATTGTTTTATTTTTCTATCTACTTATAAAACAATCAAAAGTTCAATTATCTCTTATGAAATGATCTGTTGTTTCATGAATAATGCAAGTAACAAAAGAGAAGTTTGTTCTGATCCATGTTGAACAAAGAAAGAGTGACATAAGTAGTTCATCAGTCAGGATGTTTTCCGAAAAAAGAAGGTTTACATTGTTCTTTTGGAAGAAGCAGTCACAGAAGCAACAGTTTCATTCTTGAAGGGTTGCTGGCAGCTTCAAAAATTCTCTACATAATCAAAATTCAGTCAGATCCAGCAAGCACATCTTGTTCAGATAAATGGTATTTATCAAGGGTCAAATCAAGTGTCGAATCCAGCATCACATGAACGGCTGAATGAAGTGTCGAATGAAGCGAATGAAATAGGATTCCGAATGAAGTGTCGAATGACGATCTAAATGAAAGCATAACACTATAACATCATGACTAAGTATGCCAAGGTATTCAATTTTTGAATTTTGATTGTAAACAAGGAATTCAATTAATTAACCATATCAAGAACTATCAAGTGTCATCTCTACACATGATTATCATTCTTTGACTCATTTCGACTTCACAAAATGAATTGATTAACCCATACAATCTTGCATAAACACGATTTCCAAATTTTTTGTCTGATTATATTACTCTTCGACATATAGTTTCATTCCTCATCAAATTTGTATCCAAGGATTATCATGCAAGTCATCATTTTATTAATTAATGGTCATCACGATTTTTAATGAGCCTTATGTTATAAATCCATGATAATAAATTTCTTTCAAACTGTCCAAATTTTTATCTGGACATGGTTGAAAATTTCATAGTCATACGAGTTTATGGGTGCTTACACCTTTATCATGGCACACAATTCAAGTTCTTGAATAATGATATGATCATTCAAACGTTCAAATGGACCGTGTTTTAAATTCGACGCCTGCTTGATCTTCACCCTCACTATGTTTTCTCTCATCCTTTCTAAATCCATCTAGCTACATCCCTTGCATCCAGTTACCTTCATTCAGCAATGCCTACCCTCCATGAGCCTGGGAGCTACCAAGATTTGCTCTAAATCCCTGAGTTCCAAGCATTCCTTGAGCTCTTTCTTCAAGCAGGTTGGGGACTGTTCCTCCATCTTCTCCAGGGCCATGATGATGAAATCTCATTACTATTTGCCAAGGGATTCGATGGAAAGATGGCTAGGGTTGGCCACCTTATCTTTCGTGTGACTGAGGAATCATCGCAGTGGCTACAAAGCTTCCACGAAAGGGTGCTCATTGGCACAAGCACCTCTTCCTCCCTCGGAAGGCCCACAAATTTTCTCTCAGGGTTGACTATCAACACACTATGGGCACGAACGGGTTCCATTAGGAGTGGATTAGGGCAGAGTACCTTGATCCCTTAGCCATCATCGTCCACCTCATAACCTGTGAGGGTAAGTTTACAATTTTTAAAGCTTGCCATCTCAGGTTATTAGCACATTTTGTCAATAACCAAACTCTCAATTTTCCATTTTATTTTTTGAAGAGTCTTGAGAAGATGTCAAACCAAGTGATGAAGAATACAATTAACCCCACTGGTAGCTTGTACCACCACTACCTCATCAAGATTTTGATTATTCATCAATTGAGTGAAACGGGGCAAATGTGGGAAAATTTCATGTTTGAAGTGTTGAACCCACATTTGGCTAAGAAACCCATTCCCAAAGTCTCTACTTCTCAAAAGCGCCATCGATTTCAGACTCGTGATGGTGAGCCTACCTAGACCTCTGCTCGAGTAAATAGAGACTCTAAGTCATTGCAGTTTGATGAGGGTACCTCAGATGTAAGGCAACTTAGCCGCTCATCTTCCTCTTCTGATCTTGTCCATGAGGACGTAACAATTAAACCCCCACTCTTCTCACACACACCCACTAAACGTAGAGAAATGAACAACGTTCAACCCATCATTTAGCCGGTTCATTCAGACAGAGCCAATGCCCAGCCAAACGAACCTATCCCTAATGTGTCCCTTCTTACATTAGCTGATGTCTCTGCTAACTTGCATGAAGCTCCCATCCTCGAAATTGCTCCCACACTTACTTAGGGCGAGGCTTGTGAAAAATCAACCAACATTGATGACCCCGAAACACTTCCAAGTGGGTTGATCCCTCACAAGAATTTTGAACACCCTATAGAATCATCCACTCCAAGCCATCAGATAGTAGATAAATTGACCCAGGAAGTAGCACAATTGACAAGTTAGAATCATAAATATGTTGATATGATTACTGAGCTTCGTCGAGAGAATATGGAACCGCGTCTTCAGGTGAAAAGTGTAGAAGACCTTAATAGAGCCATAACATCTTCTAATGACTCCCTCTAGACAAGGAACGAGACCTTGACGGCCCAACTCAAGAAGTTTAGGCCCAAATCCACTTCTTCCTCTTCTAAGTCGAAGGCAGTTGTTGTCGCAGCTCAGCCTTCTTCCTGATTTCCTATCCTCTTTGCTTAGTGGGACCTGGCATATCTCCAGTTTGGGGGAGTGTTGATGTCTAATTTTTCCTTCATTTTCAATCATTGAATGTGCTATGCTGGTACTATTTTTTCCATTTTTGGTATATCAAGTCATATTTCTCACCATTCACACCTCCATTTGGACTCAGGTATAAACATATTTAAATCCCTTGTGAATTTCAATTGATTATCATATTTTAATGGCTAATTAATGTTAACATAACACTTCTAGACCTGTTGGGAACATAATTTTCATTTTCCACGCTATCGTTTTCATACGGACGACCATTCGGGTGCTCATTCACATTCAGACATTCATTCGCATTCGAATGTCCATTCAACTCTTCATTCGCACCCCATAAATCATTGGTTAGCATATTTTGGAGCATTGAAGACACAAATGAAGGCATGGGTTTTGCTTCCCACCTGGCACTTATGGATCATGAGCTTTTTCCTGAGAAGATTCGCGTCCAAGACTCCAGCGCATACATTGTCCACATCCAAGGAACCAACATGCACGAATTAGGGGGAAACGACTTGTGTGGTTAATGAATCGTTTCTCTAGCATTAAAGGCCTCTATTTTTATAGAGGTTGACCACTGAAAGGGTCATCCTGCTCTCCATTTTAAATATTATATAAAGACACCCAGGGTTGTGAAGAAGAGAGTGAAAAACGTTGTATAAACTTTGCTTCCAATTTTTAATAGAAAATTTGTTCAACTGTTGATGTTATTTCGTCTTTTGCTTAATGGTTGGTGTCTGATTTAAGTTAGGAACAACCCCTATTACTTGAGAAGGGCCCCTCAAAAAATAGGGGTTCCATTTGTGCATATCCAGTGATTTATCTTCATTTTTGTAGATAAATAATTTCGTTTTTAATGTGTATGTATTTCATTTTCTTCTAGATGATGTTCAAGTGTTCATAAAAATGAAATTTTCTTTTGTTTACATGTAATTTGTATTTTCAGAATTCATACGGCCGGTCATTCGTACCTTCATTCAGACTGTCTTTCAGCATTCCATTCGCACTTAGACAAAATTTTAATTCATTTCCAGAATTTTCAGTATTTTGTTTATGCATCTGTAGTTAGTTACGGTGTAGGTTAATTTTCCAATATTTTATTGTGTTATGCAGCTAGGTGGGATTTGAATCCATCTTCAACATTTCATATTTAGTTTGATATTCATACATAGATCAATTATTTCAGCTTTAATTACGATGAAATCCACTTATGCGTAGACTCTATTTTACTGTGTAAATATGAAATAGTTCTTGTTTAAATAGAAGCAGTGTAGTTTTCTTTTTTATTATGATTTAGGTAGCTTATAATCCACTTTCATTTGTTTTCATGCCTAGAACCTAGAAGAGCATAAGCTTGCTTAATATGTTATCCTAGACTTTATCAAGTATCGGTTTATGTCATTTCCGAAATAGGTTCAACATTTTATCTTCATTTCCCATTTGAAATTATAATTAGTCTTTCATTTTCATTTGCATAGCATTTCATTGGTTTAGACTTTGTTAGTTCCATTTCTTCAGTTATTTCATTTTAGTAGGTGTAATAGACTAGAAATCAATTTCAAGGTCAAACTCAATAGTTTCATTTGGATTTCAAAGATGCATTTGTTTTCAAATGTTTAGGGTTTGATTCTAAAATCTCACATAAATAAGTTAAGTATAGGTTTACTTTTAAAATTATAGATCAGTTGCATCATGTTTTCATGATTAAGTAAGATGCCTTAGTTTATGGTTTGATTTGCAGTAGAGATAGCATAGTATCACTTTTGCTTTCGCTTGTAGGTTTGCTTACAAGTCAAAGATTGTTTCAGTCATTTGAGTTTTGTACTTAGGTTTGTTTACAAATTCCAACGTTTAGATTGAAGTCTTTTAGTGTTTGATATCTCATAAAATAGTTTGAAATATTTGATAGGCATTGCATAAGTTGATAGGAATTTGCATGAGTTTGAGAGATAAACATTACATGTCTCAATTTCGAAATAGTCATTAGAGTTAGAATTTGTGTTTTGATTAGTAGTATTTCATTCCGAGTATTGTAACTAGGTTTTTTAGATGTCATTTACTTATGGATGAGTAATAGGTTACAATGTTCAAGTTCTCTTGTAGTTGGTCTATTTTCAGTTTCCATATTTTTGTAGAAGTCAAGTTAGATTTATTTCCATTTTGTATCTCCATATCATTTGTAAGTCACTTTGATACAATTCTTCAAGAAGATTGGAATTAGATAGGTTTTGAATTAATAGTTGTCAATGCATGTTTTTCCCATAGGATAACATTTCATTTTGTCTTCTTAGATTTGTAGTTAATTGTCAATTAAATCTCTTAGGTTAATTAGTTCATCATCTTTCTCAAGTAGTATAGTTTCTTGTCTTTACATAGTTAGGTTGCAAATTGAATTGTTTTATAGCTAGGTTTCTGAATTTGTTTCTTAGTTAGAATTCTGATATTTCATAATAGAATAGTCTTTTTCATTCCTCGAATAGAGTTTGAATGATTGTGTAATAGTTTCTACTTCCATAGAATAGTTTGTTTTCAGTCAAGTATTATTTCCTAGATTAGTACTTTCCTTGTATATTGCAATCTCAATTCTTGTTCATAGGTTAGAATATCATATGTTTGAACTGATAGTTAGATTAGGATCTCAATCAGCGTAGTCTGTCCAAGTTGTTAACTTAGGTCTAATCTGTTTAATAGTTTATACTTTTTAAGTTTGACTCGATTTTTCATTTTGAAATATATTTAAATCTTTTCATTATTAAATATTTCTAAGGTCTGCCTAGCTAATATCTTAGTTATCTTTCTACCTCAACAAATATTTTGTGAAAACTCAAAGTGTACAAAGACTAGTTGATAATTAATATTTGGAGAATTTAATAGACATAAATAATACCAAACAAATACTCTAGAGTGGGTGATGATTTTTAACGTCTTATTATATTTGGATGATATTGTTGGAATACTGGTCAATACTGAGAGGGGGGCATGAATCAACATTGTTATCTTTTTACCAATTTAAACCACTTATTAATATTAATTAAAACATGGAATAAAAAAGATACACAGAACACAGATTTTTATCGTGGAAGCCCAAATGGAAAAATCACAAACTCTTTCTATACTACAAAATTATATTTACAATAGTTTGGAAGTACCAACTTGATGTATGCACCAACACCCAATTTTTCAACTACAACTGAAAGATGCTACAACACCCTGGTTTCTTCCTGCTACAATAGAAAAGGATGCTACTACACCCTATTTACTAACCACTAGTGGAAGGAGGATACAACCCCTTGGTTTATCATGAACTACAACTGAAGGGATGCTTTGACACCCTATTTACCAGCTAAAACTGGAAGGAGGATACACCCCCCTTGCAGGGCTGTAGCCTGCCATAAAACCACCCTACCTCCCTAATATGTTTATATCAATATTCCAAACCTAAGGTCAGCCATCTCAGAATATTTGGTTGTCCAGTATACACTCATGTACCAAAGGAAAAGAGGACTAAACTAGATCCTTCAGGAAAGAAGGGTATCTTTGTGGGTTATAGTTAAAGCTCGAAGGCTTATATATTATACTTTCCAGGGTTCAAGAAGATTGATGTCAGTAAGGATGAATATAAGTTCAGGGATAGGTAATCCAGGAAGCAAAGATCAAGAGGGAGCACACTCCAGTAGCTCCTGCAAGGATGCATATTTTTAGAGGGAATTGACCATTTTCCTACATTCCACAACAGAAAGGTGTAGAAGAAGCTACTTCAGCAGCTCCTGCTAGAAAGAAAAGACTCAGAGGGATTCCACCCAACAAACAAACAAAGATAAGAATTTCAATTATCATTTCTTTCCTACTTTTGTTTTAATAATATTATGCTTAGGAGATGTATTGTGCATATTAGAATGATTGCATTAATGAACAGGATACTACTAATATGCATGTGATGGGTAAGTGGCCTATGGCACTGTACAACATTCCAGTGCTACTTATCTAGAATGAAACCTCTTTGCTGACATGTTGGGAGTAGTGCAAACTCTTAACAATGTTCTGGTAGAGATTGGAAGGCATCTAGAAAGTTGTGGAACATGGATAAATGTTTTATTGAAGCATTGGCTAAGATAACTGCATGATTGCATGACATATTTCTTTATGTGTAAAGAATTTGTTCTGAAAATTATGAGATGTTTCTAATTATGCAATTTAACTTGTTTTCTAGGAAAGACCGTATATCTTCACCTACAAAAGAAGGACTACAACATTTTTTCTAGCAACAAAGATATCTATTGAACATATTGAAGTTCCCAGGATCTGGGATGAAGAAATGGAATTCCATGATCCATCGATCATGAAGAAGATGTTTGGGATGCAGTTGCAAGACCTGACAGGGAGTCACATGTGTGTAGATTGAAGAAAGCCTTGTATGGCTTGTAGCAAGCTCCCAGAACTTGGTGTGATACGAAGAGGAAGCTTGCTGTCGAGTTCAATATGAAAGATTTGGGAATGATGCATTATTTCCTAGGTATGGAAGTGTGGCAGAGTACAGGTGGGATCTTCCTTGGTCAAGGGAAGTACACAGTAGATATCCTGAAGAGATTCAAGATGATGGATTGCAAGGCCATGGCCACACCTATGGCATCGAATCTGAAGCTTCTATGTGATGCTTCATCTGAGCTGGTTGATGTCTCTATGTATCGTCAGATGATTGGGTCCTTGATGTACCTGATGAACATGAGACCAGATATTTGCTTTGCGGTGAACACATTGAGTCAGTTCCTGACAGATCCGAGGAGTGTTCATCTGGTTGCTGTAAAGCATGTTTTGAGGTACCTGAAGGGTACAGTGGATTATGGGCTGAAGTATGAGGTGAATCAAAAGTTTAACCTGTAGGGTTATGTTGATTCAGATTGGGTTGGCAATGCTGCAGATAGGAAGAGCACATCTGGGTGCTGCTTCAGTATGGGATCAGGTGTGATCTCTTGGTTTAGCAGGAAGTAGTCCTGTGTAGAACTGAGTACAGCTGATGCAGAGTATGTTGCAGCCTATTCAGCTAGTTGTGAGGTAGTATGGCTACGGAATCTACTATCTGAATTATTTGATCTCCCATTGGATGCTACTGGTATCTTCTGTGATAACCAAAGTTGTGTGAAGCTGTCCGAGAACCCAGTGTTTCATGACAGGTCAAAACACATAGAGATCAAATACCACTATATCAGGGATATGGTGCAGAGAGGAGCTGCGAAGCTCCTCTATGTTGCGACGGATGAGCAGATTGCAGATGTGCTGATAAAGTCACTAGCCAGGGTGAAGTTCGAGTACTTTAGAGAGAGGATTGGTGTTCTTCGGATTGATGACACTTCAAGGAAGAAGTGATGGACACATTTGCTGAATCCATTCCAAGCATGTTGGAAGGAGGATCCTTCACATGGCTGTGGATGTAAGCGCTGGATGATGAGCATCAGGATGATGTTCTGGTTTCTGCTTTGTATGATCAGTTGGATCATTTTTATATGTATGTATGTATGCATCATGTTGGATGCTGGATATGATCAGTTGGATCATTTATATGTATATGTATGTACGCATCATGTTGGATGCTGGATATGATTAGTTGGATCATTTATATGTATGTACGCATCATGTTGGATGCTGAATATGATCGGTTGGATCATGTGTATGTATTTTGTATAAGCATCATGTTGGATGCTTGAACCATGTATCTGTATATGTATCAGGTGGATACATTGTATGATCAAGTAGATCATGTATGTTGATATGTATCATGTATTTATATTTATATCAGGTGGATACACTGTGTGATCAGGTGGATCATGTATGATGATATGTATCAGGTAGATACTTGGTATGCATCAGGTAGATGCATTGTATGATCAAGATGATCATGGATGATGAGCTTCAGGATGTTGCTCCAGATGACATGCAGCAGGATGTTGCAGTGATGATGATCAGGATGATCATGTGTACATCAGGATGATCTATGGTGAGTATCAGGTTGATACTCTGTGGCCGTGGAACAGGTTGTGTAGATAAGCATGTAATTTGTGCCCTGGGAGATTTGCAGATAGTCTTTCAAGGTTTTTCCTATAGCATGTAATTTGTACCCTGGGATATCTCGAAAATGCTCTTTCGAGGTTTTGCTTAAGAGGACATATAATTTGTGCCCGGGGAGATCTGCAGATAGTCTTTCGAGGTTTTTCCTATGGCATGTAATTTGTGCCTTGGGATATCTGGCAGATGCTCTTTTGAGGTTTTGTCCTATGGCATGTAATTTGTGCCCTGGGAGATCCGATAGGTTGAGCCATGTGCTCGTAATCAGTCCTGGGATGCTCTTTCAAGGTTTTTCCATGACCACATGTAATTTGTGCCCTAGGAGATCTGATAGGTTGAGCCTTGTGCTCGTAATCAGTCCTGGGATGCTCTTTCGAGGTTTTGTGGTGACCACATGTAATTTGTGCCTTGGGAGATCCGATAGGTTGAGACTTGTGCTCGTAATCAGTCCTGGGATTCTCTTTCAAGGTTTTGTGGTGGGGTCACATGTAATAAGTCCTTGAGATCTGGACAGGATGAAAAAGGACTCAAATGCTCTTTAGGGTTCTTGCTATTCAAGAGACTCTTTTAAGGTTTTGTGACGCATGTAATAAGTCCTAAGATTTCCATAGTATGGCCAGTGATGATGAAGACCTGCAGGTGGTGGGCCTACATCCAGTATGAAAAAAGACTGGCTCTGTAGAACTTCCTATGATGAGTAGAGTCAGAGATTGGTTGAGATAGCAACAGTAGTGACGATGATGATGATGATGCATTGATGATGATGATCCCAACAAGAAGAATTGTCTAGCAGATCTGTGTCGAGAAATACCTTCCTAGTTATGAGGGAGTGTTGATGTATATGTAACTTCGGAATGTATTTCATATATGTATTTTATATATATTTATTGTACCCTTATTAGAGATTTGTTATTCCTCTATAAGGAAGTGTCGTCATGTGGATTGACAAGTGTCGCAAGTGTGTGTACTTGCCGATGGGTTATTAGACCACCATGTGTGGGGTCGGCCCTAAAATATATATATTATAATGTGGATGTACCTAGTGAGACAAGTCGGCCCCATAAGGTCACTGGGTAAACAGGTTAGTATAAATAGAGATCAGGAGATCTCTATTTAGATCATTCAAAAAGTCATCTCTCTCTCACTCAGAAAGCGGTGCACTAGTGAGGAGGAGGATCATCTGCTTCTAGGAGACTATCTAAAGTGTATTTTGGTTGTACTTTGGTTGAGCCATTTCTCTCTCTATCTCTGAAGAAGTTGTGGGGTTTTTCACCTTAGGGTTTTCCCCATGGAAACTCTGTGTCTCTTGTCTCTCATGCTTTTGATTCTTGTGATGCTTGTGATGCTTATCGTGATTGTTATGCATTGACATACTGTATATGTTATTCACTCAGTGAAGATCCTAGAGTATTGTGAATTAATGCTCAAAATTTAACAACACCTACTTCTTCAGAGTGGTCCATTCCTTTGTAGAGTATGATGTTGGGAGAGGTTCAATATCTAAAACTCAATTCACGCTAAAATGCTTCAACTTAGTAAATCACATAATTATATTTATTTATCTTAAATGGTCACAATACATATAGTTCTAAAGCATGTGTGTGTGCGTGTGTGTGTGTGTGTGTACAATAATGTAAACACCTATTTTATAAGTGGAATTTCATTACATATTAATAAACAAGTTTAAAGGAAATGTGATGCAAAATCGAATATCCTCCAACCATTATTGAAACAAAATACGTGAACTAAAAACTACAACAGAGTAGAGCAACCAAATAATTGACTCATAAATGCCTTGAATTTTTTTTTGTAATGGGATAATGTCATATATAGCTATATGATGTCAATTCCCATGTTTTTTTACTACTTTTATGGTGACCTACTCTAGTATTTAGTTAGAGGCTCTTTAATACAGTGGATACGCAACAACCCGTGGTATTGTAGTAATGATGATCACACTGACCAACTATGGTGACTAAAATGTCTAAAATGGGGATGAATTGGATAAAATTGCAACAACCATGAGTTTCATATCTACAACAAAAGTAAATTGTTGTCTTACATTATTAGTTACTAGTTCCATTGAAAAGGGAAATTTCTACAACAAATTCCCAGTGTTCTTGCTCTGCAACACAAATCCAATGACGTATTTTGCAACATAACTCATATTATAGGTTAGATACAAAGTACAAAAATACTTCTAAAATTCTTAATCATTATCAATATAATGCTATTGATAGAATCAAAAGAGTAACTTCATGATAAAATCCAACGTGGATGAGAATATGCTGATAATGAGGGGGTGGAAAAAAGAATATAAAAATGAGGGAAACATATGAAAAAGAGATGGAAAAAATGGGGTCCATCATCTTCCCTCAAATGAAGGTGTTGCACATCCCTATGCAACTCAAAATCTAATCTGAATCAGGATTGAGCATATCCCAATGCAAGTTTGCAAGTTCGCATGATTGTAGGGAGAATGACCTAGCTTGGGCCTACATTATAATATCTAACCTTTCTCTCAATATCTTGTCGAGTTTGTCTCATTTATGCAACCTCCATTTATACAATGGTTCATGAGTCATGTACCCTCAATAGTGAGCATTGGATCAAAATCCTAACCCAACCAATCCCTTGGGTTGAGGAGACAACTTCAGTACCATGGGGTTAAATTTTGTATTCCAGGCATTTAATTAATTAGGAGTGCGCATTTAATTTTATCCAGAGATTGTTTTGCACTTGGAATATTTATTTATAATGCATTTAATATTTTTATGTTGAATACATGAGGATAATGATCCACTAGGGCGCATTAGCGGATAAGGTTGAATAAGAAGAGACTTGAGGAAGAAGTTAAGGAGAAAACACACAAATCTAGAAAATCAGGAAAAATGAAAGAAAGGTGGAGCAAATAAGAAAAAAGAAAGAAAAGGCATAAAGAAGCACAAAAGAAGAAAGCAGGAAAGTCAAAAAAGAAGGAAAGTTCAGAAAATAAGGAAAGTTCAGAAAATCCAGAAAAAAAAAGAAGAAGGAGGTAAAGTGGAAAGTTGAAAGGAAAACAGAAAAGGAAAAAGGAGGAAAGCAAAGCAAAAAAGGAAAAGGTAGGAAATCTAGCTTTCCTTATCCACTCAAGGAGGGCACATTAGCTTAGGATACTTGCTCTTAAATTCACCCACTCTCTATAAATGAACCAGTGCGCACCACATTCACAACTTTTGTCAGTTTGATGTTTTTCTTGAGAGCAATTGTGCCTCAGAGACTTGGGAGATGTGCCCCTAGTCCAAGCTGGGAGATGTGATCCTACTTCTTGTGAGACGATGATGGTATTCAGAAATTATCACTGATTTTATTTGCAGTTCCTGTAGCTTTTAAATTCGAACTTGAAGTTCAGAAGAATCAACATTCAATTCATGGTTCGAATCTCCAAGCTTCCTATGGATTTCTAGAGCTAGATTCTTGTGTAGAAGAAGAGAGGTATTTCTATAATATTTTGAGAGACCTATTGACCCATATACTGTGTAATTACAGTGAATTTAAACCTATGATATCATTCATGTCAATTAAAATTACAGAAGTCTAAATTATTCTCATATTTCTCCACCCTCTCTAGATTTGCATGGAAATTGACTAGTTTTCATACTATGTTGAGTAAATGAATGAGTAGAGGCCCAAATGAGTTGATTTATGTTCCTGATGTTAATTAAAATTTTATTTGACCCAATACATCTCTGATTTGAATAATTCATGAGCCTTATCTACCTATTTGGGTGCTCTTGAATTTTACTATTTGTGCAATCCTGAAATGCAATTTTGCTTGTATCTTTGTCAAACTTTATTAGAACTTCCTCAAAGTTTCTGGAGTGACCTATGACTATATATTGACTTATAATTAATTTTATTTAACCTCTCTGATTTAGAAACACCCATCCATAGCTTCCATTCAAGGTTTATCTCCATGCTAGTCTACTTATGCTGAGGGGCCCAGGAGCGTTGGAGTAGATTTCAACCTTGGTGATCTTGAAAAATAAATGGTATCATTACTTTGTGCAGAGGTATAAAAATATATTATAGCCTACTTTCCAAATGTAGCTTTTTATATTGTCCACCCTCAGTCAAACTAGCTTACATAAACATTGTTTTAATTGATTATGTGAAGTAGAGAGTTTTTGTATCACTAATCTTAGTTGGTACATTACAGAATTTAGGAATCCATCTACAGAAATTCATGGAATGATTACCTGGAATGATAACAGTGAAGCCTCCAAATTTTTAAGTATGTAGCTTCCTCCTTTCAACCAGAGTTGAATCGATGAAGTTATGTGTTGCTCCTCCATCCACCAACATACTGATTGATTGTCCTTGAACCATTCCTTTGAATCTGAGTGTATAAAAGCGAGGAAATCCTGAGAGTACTGCAATATTTCTCACATCAGGAGTAGGTTCTTTTTCTGCAGTCTCATAGGACACTTCTGCATCTGTTGGGGCCTCTTCTTCTTCTTCCTCAGCTTCACTCTCTGAGTAAAATGCAAGGTAGTGTGCCTTTCCTTTAGCACATCTATGTCCTGGAACCCATGACACCTGATAGGTGAAGCACAGATTCCTTCTTCTCAATTCATATCGATCCTTAGCATAGTTATCCTTTCTGAAATTTCCAGAAGGACTCTTCATGTGTGGTATTTGATTCTTGAATTGAGTAGGACCAAAAGTCCTAGGAGGGAATCTTGTCCTTGGAATAGAGTCTTGCAAGTATCTAGTTCGACTTAGTGCACCTTGCAAGGTTGAAGGTCTGTAATCCTTCACTAAACCTTTGAAAGGTTCTGATAACCCTTCACTGAACAATAATATCAATCTAGCTTTTGAAATATCAGAGACAATCACAGCTAGTTTTTGAAACTCAGATATGTAATCTTCGGGAGTTCTAGTTTGCTTCTGTAATATCCTAGTCAAGATCCAACCAAGATATTGTCTTCCAGTTCAGAGTTTAATAAAATTTAACTTGCAATTTTTAAGGCAAATTCTCAAACTGGACAGGATGTAAGTGACGGGGATTGAAACTCTGAATGGGATGGTAGGAATGATAAATTAGGTTCTAGAATTTAGGTGGTTGAGTGTTCCGCACTAGTGAAATAAGTTTTGAGTAGAAGTCCTTGACACAAGGTACTAGATCCATTCACTTTTCAGCAATAGAGTAACTCCATTGCCTACTTTGAGGCTTCCTGGGCTTCTAGCATATGCCAACAAGACTGGTTCAAGGTTATCAGATTTTAGGGCAGAGTTATATCAGTTATTTATCTTAAAAAATATTCTGGAAAGAAGACTAGGTGAACTTGGAAAGGTTTGGAGTAATTTGTGGCTTAGTTGCACATGATGGACTACTGAGCTAGTCAAATTACAGGATTTCCCAAACAAGGCTAAAAGCATCAAAATTATTAATGCAGGGGATTATATGTAAATTATATTGAAAAATTAACCTTCTACAACTGGAATGGAGTTAAACTGATACTTAGAATGGACTCAACAGTCATGTTGGTAAAACTAGTCTAGAATAATCACCCAACTAGCTAGTCTTGCATTTTAATTCATCAAACTGCTCCAAAACATCATATACTCTGTTCTGATATTAAATAAATCTCTGGTAAATGATATTCAACACATATAAGTCTAAATATAGGTTCATAACACTTTATTTCTCATTATTAGATTGCCTTCCAAAGTACAATGCCTCACAAGTTAGATTTTCATTACAATAATGGAAGAATGAATATGAGAAAAAGGAAATTACTTTGACTCTATTTTGAAGTGGATTATCAGACCATCTATAGGTTATATGTATGATATGGATTCACTATGAGTTTCTGATCTTCACAGGGGAACATTTATCAAATACTAGCTCTCTTCTCCAAGAGAAACTCCTCCAAGAGAAACTCCTCCAAAACTAGTTGAACTAGAGAGAATCATTAAGAAGAGAAGGATGGATCTGATCTGAATCTGGTTTATGATCTTGGTCATCTATGATATCTGCAAAAATTTCTAAACTAAATATCCATACACCCTTGGATGCATTCACTAGAACTATCTTCTTCAACTAATGAACCTTCTCCAAAACTATTTGTAAATCTCCTGTAGAATTGATCTTCTCTTCAAGCTGACTATGGATCTTCAATGGTGGACTTAAATGAATGTTATTGGCTGAAATAACACATTATGGACTTGCATATTACTCACTAAAACTCATGTGGCCTTGGGGAACATCACCCAAGAAGAACTGTTGAGGCACATCAGTCAACTAGAGAGGCTCAGAGCTCTCAATGCAAAAATACAAATGACAAAAGGTTTTAAAGGGAGTTGGAAGCATTATTTTATAGAATTCATGTTGCCCTATTGAGCAAGTTAATTGGCTTGGTGACCTGTGAGAATAGGTCACCCATGAGTGGACATACTTTCCTTGCTTTTCTTTGTCTTTCCTTCTTTTTTCCTCTTTTTTCTGACTTTCCTTCTTTTCTGAACTTTCCTGCTTTCTGGATTTATGCTTCTTTTCCTGAAATATTCCTCTTTTCTCATTTTTGGCAACATTTTTGGACTCTAGTGCTTACTTGACTTCTACTCCAAGTAATTCCTCTAACCCTATCCACTAATTCGAATTGGTGGGACAATTCCTCCATTTATTCAACATAACAAATAAAATATTAATAAATGAGGATAATTAATCAAATTAATTAATTTCTTCTAAAAAATTAAAAACTATTAATTATTTAATTAAACTTATAAGCCTATCTCAAATCTCCCCAATTAATTAATAATTCATCTTAGATACTTAGTTTGGGGATTAATATCTTATGGGGGCCCACCTTTTCGATTTAATCACCCAAATACACCCTTAGGAATATTCCATAAGATAATTTCAACATTCACCCATTAATTAATTAATGAATTCCTAGGTGACTTAAGCCAAAATCACCCCCATGGAACATAGCAAAAATTGGGGACATGACAATCCTCCCTTCCCAAGATTGCTTGTCCTCAAGCAATGTCAGGATTCCACCAAGCTTCTGCTACACCACTCTTGTTATAATTGTCCCCATCCACTGAATAGTCTGAAAATTAAATTTGGGCCTTAAAAAAAATGACTATGAAAGGAAAAGAAAAAACTGCACTGTAATTTATATATGCAATTAACCAGCAATGAACAAAATTTTCAACCCAGTTAGGATAACTTGAGTAGGATTCCTGGATCCCACTATTTCTCCTGCAACAACCAAAATTTTTCTATCACCTTTGGCAATCTGTCACTCCCATGAATGTCAGGATCCCAAAGTATCAACTGCATTTTCCCAATATTCAAAATCAATTTAGAGAATATATCATAAAACATGTTCCTTTTCATCTGGGGAATAACTGAAAGGACATTACTGCTAATGAAACCAAATAGAGAGAAAAATGCTTCTTCAAGTGAAAACATTCAATGGCTTAGCTCTCTGCCATTGGAGAAAAAATGCAAGCATACCTTCAAGCACGTGGATTCCCTCCACGTAGGCCAACTTCCGCAAGTAAAATGTTCCATTAATTTATCTTGGCAACTTGCCTGCTTAGATACCTTCCCTTGACCATAAGCAGAAACATTTTTGCAAGGAGATTTCATGTTTGTCAGGTAATCTTTCACCCAATCCATATGTGGATGAGTGACATAAAATGGATGCAAATTATGCCTTTTCTGTTGCTTTCAAATCAAAGAAAAATCAGCAAATTTAAAAACAATTTTCTTACAACAAAACATAAGACTCTTACCTTCTTGGTTTTCCTTTTTAGTGATGCCTCTATCCATCCATACAGTGGATGAATGAGAGATTCTGCTTGCTGATTTATATGAGCTATAACCAGCCATTTCTTCAGCAATGGGATCTATCTCCCATGGGGAGATATCATGAACCTCCTGTTGTACATGTGACACAAACTAGAAAAATTTCTTCACCCACTCTTCATTCCCCATTGGTGTTGTTGAATCTAGGACATGTGTGAAAAAACTATGAACCTTCTTTACATGTCTGCAACCTTCAGTAATCAGAATTATGGCTGCAAATTCTTCATTATTGGCTGGCCTAAATTGGGTGCTCTCATCCCACTCTTTCATGGGAGAGTGAATGTCTTCAAGGAATAGCTCAAGTTTCCTTGGAAAAAAGTCTAACGCTTGGTTCTCATCAAACTATTATGCACACTCTTCAAGCACATATAAAAATGAATGATCCTCATGATCCACCATCTCATGAGGTTCCTCCCTATGATCAAGAATGCTTTCATCTAAATGAAGTTGATTGAATGGTGTGTAGGAGGGTAGGGGGATCTTTGAAACCTTTCATGAAGTTGCAATATTTATGTCTTGGATTCTTGGAGGGAACTTTGAGTGCTTCTCAAAGAATATTGGGTGGCCATTAATTCCTTATTGAGATTTATGATCTCTTCATCATGTAGTGTTGCTTCCCGCAGTAACTCAACAAGCTCAAATGTGTAATTTTTATCTGAAAGCAACTGTGAGAAATTACGTTTGATTGTGGACATTGCTTTCTGGATATTCTCCATCGATTCAAAGGAAAATTGATCTTCCATTAAAGTAACTTCCCAACACAACTTTGACACTGAAGCATGAGTTTCATGGAGAATTTTTAGGGCCTCTTGGATCTTTTGTTCATCCATATTTAAAGATCCTGCAAGAAGAGGATATTCTTGCAGATGTTCCTCCTCTTCATTTTCCATCACCGGATCAATTTAATGCAGTGCACTTGAGGTTTTGAAATCTAATCTATATGTTGTTGCTGCAATATATTCATCTTTTAGGTCCTCAAAAACATAATTTGGGCTGCAAAATAAGTTCTCATTCATCCTTGGTGCAACATAAATATCTTCTCTCAAAGTTTCAACCTTCACACTGCTTTAATTTTTTACACCAGAATTCTGAACCTCATCACTAGGAAGCTCAACCATTCTAAACTTTTCAATGAAAGCGGATGCCATATCAGATGGACATAATGACACATAAAAATCAGAAATTACTAATTCACCATGTGTCATGTTCTCCTACTTATGTGATGGAATTATGATGGCTTGTTCATCCACCCATTTCTCTTCTTCACACCCTACTGAGATGTGCTCACTTTCTGCTTCCTTGTGAGGATCAAGGGGTGATTGTAAATCTGAATTATGTTCCTCTTTTGGATCAAATCCAAAAGATGTCTCACCTTCATCAATTTGTCCCATTTATCTTGCACTTATTTTGAAATCAACCATCAAAATATCGAGAGTGATTTTACCTCCCTCACCACCAACAATCAAATGTTTGATTGCTGGATCTTCCACTGTGCATTGACCTTCTTCATCCACTTCTTGGAGTAATGGGCTACCAACAAGGTCTTCTTGGTCATTTCTTTCCAAGAAACTTGATGTCTCTCCACACTGTGTGGTGCTCATATCACAACCTTTGGACTTCCTTCTTGAAGGAAAACCAAACAGTCTCACAATGCTTGGCCCTGCCAATGGCCTTGATGAAACTTCCTTCCTGATTCATTTTCCCTGAGATTGGGATGGATCCACATGTAGGGCTGCATTTTCATTTCTATTTTTTCCTACTTCTTCTCCACCTGAAGAACTAGGTGGCTCTTGGTTTCATTCCTTTATTTTTCCTGGTTGTGAGGACACATCTTTATCCCTCCCTTCCATCTTAGCTCCTAGGGGTAAAAATCTTGCCTCGACTTGTTTGCATACACCATCAACCATATTTGCAATCCTTCTTTTTCTATCACTATTGTAGGGGTCTTTGAACAACCTCTGAATCTCCAAATCACAATAGTCTCTAAATTTCAGGGACTTCTGAACCTCCTTCATCAAAGCAGAGTATTCAATGAAGTACTCATAGGATTTCTTTGGGTTCCCATTATTGAGTATTCCTCCATAATCCCAATTAGTCAGAGGTAGATCATTTCCTATGTCCTCTTCAAACATCTGTTCAACAAGTCAATCATATTCAACTTTATGAAAATATAATTTTCCAACAGGGGTCGTCTCCTCCTCATATGGCTCAAAATAAAATTCTTCTTCACTGACTGGTAGGAACCACATTTTGCATCTATGAGAAGATCTTCAATATTCCTTCAATTAGTGAGATTCTTTCTTCCCACAAGGGTGGAGGAAAGTGCTATGATACCACTATAATATCCTAGTCAAGATCTGACCAAGATATTGTCTTCCACTTCAGAGTTTAATAAAACTTTGCTTGCAATTTTTAAGGCAAATTCTCAAACTGGACAGGATGTAAGTGACAGGGATTGAAAAATCTGAATGGGGATGGTAGGAATGAGATTAGGTTTTGTAATTTAGGTGTTTGAGTGTGCAACAAAATCAAAATAAGTTTTGAGTAGAATTCCTTGATGTGAGGTACTAGAGCCATTCACTTTTCAGCAATAGAGTAACTCCATTGCCCACTTCGAGGCTTCCTGGGCTTCTAGCATATGCCAACAAGACCGGTTCAAGGTTATCAGAGTTTAGGGAAGATTCATATCAGTCATTTAACTTATAAAATATGCTGGAATGAATACTAGGTGAACTTTGAAAGGTTTGGAGTAATTTGGGGCTTAGTTGCACATGGTGGACTACTGAGCTAGTCAAATTATAGGCTTTCCCAAACAAGGCTAAAAGCATTCAAATACTTAATGCAGGGGATGATATGTAAATTATATTGAAAAATTAACCTTCTACAACTGGAATGGAGTTAAACTGATACCCATAATGGATTATGCAGTCATTTTGGTAAAACTAGTGTAGAATAAGCACCCAACTAGCTAGTCTTGCATTTTAATTCATCAAACTGCTCCAAAAATTCATATACTCTATTTTGATATTAAATAGAACTCTGATAAATGATATTAAACACATATAAGTCAAAATATAGGTTCAGAACACTTTCTTTCTCATTATTAGATTTCCTTCCAAAGTACAGTGCCTCATAGGCTAGATTTTCATTACAATAGTGGGAGAATGGATATGAGAAGAAGGAAATTATGTTAACTCTATTCTGAAATGAATTATCAGAAAATATATAGGTCAGATGTCTGATATGTCTGCACTCTCAGTTGCTAATCTTCACTGGGGGGCATTCATCAAATACTAGCTCTCTTCTCCAAGAGAAACTCCTCCAAAACTAGCTGAAGTAGAGAGAATGATTAAGAAGAGAAGGACGGATCTGATATGAAGTTGGTTTATGATCTTGGCCATCTCTGATATCTACAAAAATGTCTGAACTAAATCTCCATACAACCTTGGGTGCATTCACCCGAATTATCTTCTTCAATTGGTGAACCTTCTCCAAAACTAGCTATAAATCTCTTGTAGAATTGATCTTCTCTTCAAGCTAACTATGGATCTTCAATGGTGGACTGAAATGAATTTTTTTTGGCTGAAATAACACATTATGGACCTTCATATTACTCACTAAAAGTTATGGTGCCTTGGGGCACATCACCCAAGAAGAACTATTGAGTCACATCACTCAACTAGAGAGGCTCAGAGCTCTCAATGCAAAAATACAAATGACAAAAGTTGTTAATGAGAGTTGGAAGCATTATTTTATAGAATTCATGTTTTCCTATTAAGCAAGTTAATTTGCTTGGTGACCTGTGAGAATAGGTCACCCATGAGTGGACATACTTTCCTTGCTTTGCTTCCTTGATTTGCTTTGGCTTTCCTTCTTTTTTCCTCTTTTTTCTGACTTTCCTTATTTTCTGAACTTTCCTATTTTTCATACTTTCTTGCTTTCTAGAGTTATGCTGCTCTTCCTAAAATATTCCTCTTTTCTCATTTTTGGCAACATTTTTGGACGCTGGTGCTTACTTGACTTCTACTCCAAGCAATTCCTCCAACCTTATCCACTAATTCGAATTGGTGGGCCAATTTCTCCATTTATTGAGCATAACAAATAAAATACTAATAAATGAGGATAATTAATAAAATTAATTAATTTCTTCTCCAAAATTTAAAACCATTAATTATTTAATTAAACTTATAAGCTTGGCTCAAAACTACCCAATTAATTAATAATTCATCTTAGATACTTAGTTTGGGGTTTAATATCTTCCGGGGGCCCACCTTATCCATTTAATCACCCAAATACACCCTTAGGAATATTCGATAAGATAATTTCCACATTCACCCATTAACTAATTAATGAATTCCTAGGTGACTTAGGCCAAAATCACCCCCATGGACCATAGCAAAAATTGGGGACATGACAGCTTCACATGTGCTAGCTCTCTAAAGGTGATCTTAGGATATTTTCTTTCGAACCTTTCAGCTAACCTTCTTGTGAATTCTTCATAAGTGGTGACTTGATCATGTCCAAGATTTTTTAGGCCATGAAACCATCAATGATGATGGTTGAACATGGATTAACTATGGTTGACCATGCTTAACTATGGTTGAACATGGTTAACATAGGATTTTCATGGTTGACAATGGTTTTTCATGGTTAATCATGGTCAAGAATGGTTCCCTAATTAGTTGAATGTGGTTAACTATGGTAAATTGTGGTTGACTACGGTTCAGCATGGTTGATTATCATTAACCATGGTTGGCTAAGGCTAACCATGGTTGATTACGGTTAACCATGGTTGATTATGGTTGACTATGATTCACTAAGGTTGATTATGATTCATTATAGTTCATTATGGTTGGTGATGGTTGATTATGGCGGGTTGATTAATGTTGGTTGACCATGGTAGAGTATGGTTGACCATGCTTAACTATGGTTGAACATGGTTGACTTTGGTCAACCATGGTTGATTATGCTTGACCATGGTTGACTCTTAATGTTCATGGTTGATGGTAGCTGAGCATGGTTCACTATGTTCAACCATGGTTGAGTATGGTTGATTATGGTTGACCATGCATTACTATAGTTGACCACAGTTGACTTCAGTTGACCATTGTCGACTTTGGTTGACCATTGTTGATTATTTCACAATGGTTGAATTTTGTTGACTTTGTTTGACCATGGTTGACAATATTTGACTATGGTTGACCATGTCTAATTAATCTTTACATGGTTGACCTTGGTTGACTATGGTTGAACATAGTTGAGTTTGGATGTTCATGGTTGATGATGGTTGACCATGGTTGACTATAGCCGAATTTTGTTGGCTATAGTTGACCATGCTTGAAAATTGTAGACTTTGGTTGAACATGATTGTTCATGCTTGACTATGGTTGATAATGGTTATTCATGGTTGATAATGGTTGATCATCGTTGCTTATGGTTGATTATGGATTTTCATGGATAAGCATGGTTTACTATGGTTGTTTATGGTTTATCGTGGTTGTTCATGGTTGGCAATGGTTAACCATGGTTTACTATAGTTGATCCTAGTTAGTTGACCATGGTTTAATATGGTTGATTATGGCCGACTGTGGTTCACTATGTTTGACAAGGGGTTAGTATGGTTGGCCATGGTTGACAATGGCTTACGCTAGTTGAATATGGTTAATTATGGTTGACCCTAGTTTGTTCACCATGGTTGGTGACATTTGACCCTTATTGAATATGGTTTATTATGGTTGACTCTAGTTGGTTAACGATGGTTATTCATGATTGATTATGGTTGTCAATGGTTGGCCATGGTTATTCATAGTTGACCATGGTTGAAAAGGTTAACCATGGTTTTTCATGTTTGGCCATTGTGGTCTATGGTTGCTTGTGGTTGACTATGGTCAATGTTGGATGCGCCACATCAACCCTTGGTACAATGAAATTTCTTTTAAGTTTATTGGGATTCGCCATGAAAGTTCAGTGAACTTTCATTTAACAAAGTTTACTAGCATGCACAACACCAGTCCACTCATGAGATAAGGACAAAGGACAAAGGATGCCATTCAAAGAGAAAAAAATTCATACGCCTAACTTGAAAAAGATTCTAAAAGAAAAAATTGTTCACTACATGCCATTATTATAATACACTTAATTTTTGAAAAAAACCTAGTTATGTTCCACATGTTGTAGGTACAACATATCCCATGCTCCGTTTGATCACGGGAGCCCCAATTTTTGTAAATACAAAGGTATTTGGGTAAGTTCTTAAACTTTGCTTGTTATGGTCTCATACCCTTTGCTTCTGGTTTGTGTAATTACCATTTTTTTCCTTTGAAAATTTCTAAGTTTTCTGATTGTTTTCTTGACTTGCGGAAGTCCTTTATTTTTGCAAAATGTTGTTTTCTTCCCGCAAACCCGCAATTGCGAATTGCGGGAATCGCTGCTCTTTATTTTTTAATTTTTGTCAACCCGAAACCCACAACCCGAAATTGCGGAGTGCAGGAAGTCTTTGTTAATATTTTGGGAAATTTCCATTACGCAACCTGAGACCCGCAATTCCAGATTTTTGATTGCGGGAAGTTCTTATTTTAATAAATTGTGTTGTGTGTTTCCGCAACCTGCAACCCACAATTGCAGATTGCGGGATGCGGAAAATTTATTTTCATTTTTAAAGTTTGTTTCCGTTTCCGAAACCCGCAACCTGCAATTGTGTATTGCGGGATGCGGAAACACTTTTGTCTGTTATTTTGCAAAGTTGCAATCTCGAAACCCGCAACCCGCAATTGTGGATTGCGGATTGCAAGAATTTTGAATAAAGTTTGAAAATAAAACTTGTGACCCGATCACGCACCCTGTAGGGGCTAATCTCGGTCATTCATTTCCTTTGATCCTACGGTTTAGATTTGATCTGACAAAAAATCGATAAATATATGATTTTTCCTATTTTTTTATCATTTTCACTGTCGGAAATTTACATTGCTACGTGAATTTTACTGTGAATTTCTTACCAGGGTCATTCTCACGAACTTCCAATAATTTTCAGGTTGGTTTGTTGTCATTTTTCGCATTTGCTATTTATGGTTTTCCTGTTTATGGTTTAGTTTTGATTTTGTTTTATTTATTTACCAGAATTTCCAAGCATTGCCAAAATGTCTCGGAACACTCAGTCTAAGACAATCGACAGGGATTTGCTGACCAAAGACCCAAATTTTGGTATCTTCTCAGACACCAGTGAGAGAGTTACTGAAGGTTATCAAATGGACTGATCAAAAAATTATTTAATTTTTGATAATGATGACCTTTCCGACATTAAGGAAGACCAACCTACATATGAGAAGATTAGGGCTTCTCAAATCCATGCCATTGCTGCCTGGCCCGCTATCCTTCCTTACACAGATGCAGTAAAATGGATGGTAGACAGTGCTAACCCTAAGGATTGGTCGTTCAATGACAGTACTGGTTCACAATTGACAACCTTCCGCCCTTAAGTCTTTATCATAGCTTTTTCTCTTAAGCCAAACATGCAGACCCTTAGCCCTGAATTCATACAATCCTCTAAAACCAGGTACAATTTCGATGAAATGATGAAATCATGGATGATTAAACCTAGCATCTTTATGCAAAGGTTGATAACCTCTACCCGATTTGCTGGTTTAGAGAGCCTTACTCTTTACTGGAAGCCATGCTCTCCAGGCTCTTTGGCCTTCCAAATTGTTCAGTCTTTAAAGCTGAATGGGCTCCAATAGCTCATCATGTGTTAACAATGGGTGAATCCTTCCCTTGGGAGTATATCCTGTCATCAGAACTTAAAAAAATAATCCAAGATTATCAAAAGGCACCTTCCCTGAGAAAGCCACACTTCTTCTTGTTAGCCTTCATTATTGATGTCTTTTTCTCTGACTTCCAATATTCTAACTTGGGATGAATTTGGACCCCTTCAGATCCACCAGTTTATATCTATCACTCAGCATTATGGGAAAGCAATTTTGTGCCACTACTGTATGACATTTGTGACCATTTCATGGGTGCCATTTACTTCAACATATTCAAACAAGCGGCACCTACCTTTTCAGCTAATGCGAGTACCTTCATCAATACAATTGGTGATTGGTATGTCTATGAGTCCTATTCATATATCAGAGTCTGGGGAAGTGACACTGTTCATCTTCTGCCTAGAATAGTGCCTGACAAATTAGTCATTCAAGAAGTCTCCTATCAAACTGTTACTGATGGTGTTTACAGAAATCCCACTGGTCCCAAGAAGAAAGGTTGGCCTAAATTTTCTTTGAACCTTGGGCCATTAGTCATCCCAACCTCAAATTGCACTGCAGTGCTTGGTGACCAAGTGGCTCCTTTGAAGTTGGGTTTTGCTCCCAAAAGGAAGCCTGATCCTAAGAAATTCCTTCATGCACATTTTAAACAATATCATATGAGGATGGACTATGTCCATGAAGAACTTCCAGATGATTCTATTTACCAAGGACTGAAAACATTTTCTGAGGTCCTGGTTAGGGCCAAGAGCATAGATGAGCAGCATCAGATTATGCAATATCAGAAAGAAATTAAAGCTAAATCCTTGAGCTACAGAACAATGTAAATGAATTTTCTTGAGCAAATGAGAAAGGATAGAGCAGAAAAGGAGAATCAGGAGGCTAATTCCCCTCTAATGCTTACTTATCCAGATGAGGATAAAGGTAAATCCCCCATGGAGAATCCTCTTCAGGTAAAAATAGCTGAGCAGGTCAAAGTATTGTTGCAGACTTCTCATCATTTGAAGCAGGAGTTAGCATAGCCGAATTCAGTTCTGGATACTCAAACAGTTGAACCACCTAAGCTTACTGTGGATGTTCAAGTGACCACTCTGGCTGCACACGTATGTGATGATCTAATGATAGTTGAGGTCAACCCAGCTAAGAGACATAAAACTCTAATTCCTTTATCATAGGTCCCTACTGTTGATCTCATTGACAGTGATGTTGATGTTGGACCCAATCCTCCAGTATCAATGACTGAAGAAGTGACTCAAGAAGTAACTGAAGGAGTGACTGAAGATTTACAAGCAGTTACAGATTTCCTAGACACTATTGAGATGGATCACCCTTTTTCTGATCAACAGGTATTGGAGGTTACTAATTCTCCTAACATTACAAATTCATCACTTTTGTTGTCATCTATTAAATATCTTTCATTAGAGGAAATTTGGGTAAAAAATGGGCCTCCTAAGGAAAATAATAAAAAAACAATAAAATAATAGTAGTGAGAGAGTAAAAAACTACTTTTTTGGATCGTATTTTTAACTTTACTTTTTTGGATCGTATTTTTAACTTATCTCCTTGTAGGTTTGCCCAAATTTGATGCAAGAGGACTCATTGGATACATAATTAAATTATGCATCTAACGAGTACCCATGTTGCATACTTTTAACAACATCCACACCGTGAAAAATCGAAAATACATTAAAAAATGTGTTTTCTCGCACTAGAAACACGTTTATTAATGTATTTTAATTTTTTCATGGTGTGGATGTTGTTAAAAGTATCCAACATAGGTACTCATTGGATGCATAATTTAATTATGCATCCAATCAAATTTGAGTAAACCTACAAGGAGATAAGTTGAAAATACGATCCAAAAAAGTAGTTTTTATTTTTTCCCTCGAATTTTTTTAGGTGCTCCCTTTTTAAATTTTAAAGCATTTTGATTGGCTAATACATGATGACATGGAATTTGTATTATTTTTGGAAGGCCCATTTTAAATTGAAATTTCCTCTAATGATGCTTTATCTCCAGGGGTGATGCCACCATTTTCCATATCACAACTATTTCATACTTTGACTCCCAGAGCCAATCCATTTTTAGACAACTTAGTTGATTTTTCCATTCCCCTATCTATTTTCGCAGAAGTCCAGTCTTCGACTGTCCCTATGCAATTACCCATATCTACTTTATCATTACCCACTATGGATGAGCCACCCTCAATTCCCTCCTCATCACCACCTTCTAATGATGATCATGTTCCACTTTCTGAAGCCTTCACTTCAATCCCTTCTCCAACCCTTGTCCCATTAGTTCCTCAGATTGTCTCTACCCCTCTGAATGCTCCTCAAGTTACCGCGTATATACCCAGTCTCATGGTCACTCAAACACCTTCATTAATTTCAACATAGAGTGTTATTTATATTTCTTCATAAATAATAACTAGATATGAAGATGATGTTGTAGTTCCTCTTGGACATTATTTCTATAGTAAGGAAAATAAAGCAGTGATCAAAAGGGGTAAGAAAAGGAGCAGGGACCAAGGTGGATTGGAAGTATCTGTTCCAAATCAAATAGTTGGGCTTAGCGAACAGTTGATCCCCCAACAGGTGCAATTGAGACAGTTGTAGCCTTAGGGGCATTTGTTGGTGAAAACCTTGATTTAGTCCAGATACTGAATAGGGAGATTGATCAGAAGAAGGAAGAATTGGAAAGGCTTGAAGAAGAGTTAGTAAATACCAAGGAAGAAAATGAAACTTAAGTTGTTGATCTCAGAAGGATATGGGGAGATAGGATAGAGGATTTGGAGCGAAGCAATACCTCTCTTCAAGCTGAACTTCATAATGTACAAGTTGAGAATTCTGCCAATACACATAAGATAGACTTATTGGAAAAGCGATGTGAGGATGCAACTACAAGTGCAGCCTCTTCTAGTTTTTCTAAGTTCTCATCCCCGGAATTTAAGGATTTGGCCATTCGGGTCAATGAAGAGCATCATAAATTATTGGAGAAGCTATTTTGCACCCTAGATGAGATTAGGGAAACGCATATGACTTTTGGTAAGATGTATGGTGCCCTTGAAGAGCAGAAAGACAAAAGGTTACAAGCTTCGTAGGAAAGTCAGAACATTGGTGAGTGGCAGAGGTATATCAAGGACATACGAGAAGACATCCCCATGCTTAATAGTTTTTAGTTCAAGAAAATCAATGCTGCATTGAACACTTGGCTTGATCTTAATGAATCAGTTGAAGACATTCTTAAGAAAGAATAGCCTATGTGTAGCAGGCGATGGTATGCAACATATAACATCATGGAATTGCTATAGTTCTCAGATTTGGAGCTCATTGAAGATTGTTTCCCACCTAATTTGATGGTTGAGCAAGTCGAACGCAGGTGTG